>LR738711.1:50076028-50123791 GCA_902687465.1 Secale cereale | reverse complement strand
CCACCGCCACTGCTCATGCCTACTACAGCTGCCCTCTACCCCAGATCGGATGCGATGTTTCTTAGCTCAAGCTCAACCCAAAAACTTGAGAAGAAGATATGAATTCTTTTTGTGAAAAACTCTGGAAAATGTTTTGAGTGCTTGCAAAATTACACCACGTAATCGAATTGGCGGAAATCGTGGCGAAAAAATTCGATGCTAGAAAATGCTACTGTTTTGGCATGCGGATTTATTTTTCATGATTTCCAAGATGAAACTTTGCAAGCACTGAAAACATTTGTCAATTATTGCCACAAAATAAATACAGATTTTTTTTGTTATTTTCTTTCAAAATTTCAGATTTTACTGTTCAGAGTGCATGGTTTACGTAAGCATTTAGGGCCTCACTTTTGCTAGGTCCAATTGTAGATGCTCTTATCATGCACAGTGCACATCTAAAAAAAAAGAGGCATTTGCATCATAGCTAGCACGAAGTTTTTTTTTTTTTTTGCGGAGAAACTTGATGAAGCCCAGTTGCAGTAACATCATCTATTCATTTCTCTCCAAAAAACATCACGTATTCATAAGATCAAGAGCGACAGTACATCATGTATTCATTCCTCTAAAAAAAACATCTGCGGCTGCAGTAATATACTTTTTCTTAAGAAACGTGCCACTATTTTTGTTTTGGTCGAGCGTAACCTGTCTTTTTTTAAAGAATCAGTACAGACACAAGCGCTCATATACACGCGCATACACTCACCCCTATGAACGCACACATGCACACCCTACCCCTATGAGCATCTCCGAGAGACTAAGCCGGCATATCATTTTGAGATTTACGAAGAGTAACCTGCCACTGCCAGGATAGGGCCTGGTCCGCTACGTATGTGCCAGTAGGCTTCCAAGTTGGGCCGCCGCAGGAAGAACCACCCTGCACGTAGGCGCGGCCCACTGGCCCATTTGTGCCACCCCGCGTTCCTGCGGCTCGCGGGAGACAGCTGCGAACTCCATTTTAGTACCACAACGCCGAGCGACGGAGATTTGTACTTGTTTATAATGGTAGCTCTTGTGTCTTAGTCACACCCGTTGGAATTGGAATTATAAAGAGAAGGGGCTGGCTGGCCCCATCAAAAGGATGAAACGTATTTTTTTTATTTTTTTGCTTATGCGGCTATGCCCTTTTCTTACTGTTTGCTTCTCTTATTTCTTGTCCTGCTTAACCTTTTTTCTTCCAAAATATTAAGTTCCACACGTCAGGCGCGTGGCACTCCGGCACTCCCGGTTGACGTACACTTTGCATTTTTTTCACATGTCTGTTCCATGTTATTATAGCATCTCCAACAGGCGCGTAAAAAGGCGCGCGCGCGCTAAACTGGCGATTTCGCGCGCGCGGGAAAAATTACGCGCTCCAGCGGCGGCGGGAAAAACGCGCGCGCGGGAACCGCTTGCGCGCGCGCGCGAAACGGCGGCCTCTCGCGCGCCTTTTTTGCGGCGGCGCGCCCCGCTCGCCTATAAAACGCCGCGCGCTCGCCCCGTCCGCTCCACCGCTCTCTCTCCCTCTCTCTTCCTCTCTCTCGCGCCCGCCGCACCGGAGCACCGCCGCCGCCCCCGACGCGCCACCATGCCGCCGCGCCGCCGTTCTTCGTCGGGCTACCGCGGCGTCCGCGAGCGTCCGAACGACGGCGACTTCTACGCCGAGGTACGCTCCGGCGATCTCCGGCTTCCCCTCGGCACCTACGAGACGGCGCACGAGGCCGCCCGCGCGTACGACGCGGCGGCGTGGCGCCTAGGCAGGCCGCGTCGTCAGATGAACTTCGACGACGCCCGCACGCTCGAGCAGGCGTTGGAGCTCGCCCCGCCGCCTCGTCTACACACCGCACGAGATCGTGCGGAGCACACGGCGGCGCAGAACCGCCTCCTCGTCGCCCAGGAGGACGAGCGGCGCATGGCGGAGTGGCGCCGCCTCCACCCGGAGGACGTCGTCGCCGAGCATCAGTACTGGGAACGTCGCCGCGAGGACAGGCGTCGTCGGAGGGAATTGGCGTGTCAGCAGTGCGCCATCCGCGATGCTGGCGGCCAAACGATCTTCACCGCAGAAGATGACCGCTGGTTCGACATCTGGTTGTCAACCTCCTCCGACAGCAACAACGAAGGCGATGATGGAGATGACTGGAGCGATTAGTTTTTTTGGTGTGTTTTCGAACTATATATCTATCTATCTATGTTTTAGACCTATCTATCTATGTTTTACCTATGTTTTGAACTATCTATCTTTGTATCCTTTTATTTTAATGCAATTTTAAAGTATGAAAAAAAAGTGTGCGCGCGCTGTATTTTTGGGCACCGCTGGAGCAGCACGCGCGCGCTGCAAAATAGCGCTGCTGCTGGAGCCAGCACTGCGCGCCGCGGCAAAACAGACTTTACGCGTGCGGTATATGGTTTTTTTGGGCGCGGCGCTAAGCGCGCCTGTTGGAGATGCTCTTATGATGGGCGGGCACTCATCCTTTTTTTTCTTCCTTTGTGGGGTTCATGACCACTTATGCGTTCCATGTTTTTCGATGGCCCTTATGTTTCACATCTATGGCGATGACCGGTTCGACACCGATCATGTTGTCAGGGTTAGGAAGCAACGATAGTCTCAGCCTCAAGTGACAGATGCTCAAACGGCGAGGGATAAAAAAAAAAAAAACGCGGTCGCGATGGAAAAACATCACCACTCCAATACCCTGACCACTGTACACATATGCAGCACAGCAAAGGTTATGCTGCCTCAAACTCAAAAATCATTTTCCTTGTTTTCCTGGACGTATATATAGTTTCACATATACAGCTCACTTTTGTACAGGTCGGCACACGCAAACGCAACCAAGAACCACTCAAAACCCAAGACAAGGAAAACAAAAAACCAGCCGGAAAAGGGAGAGGAAACCGATTTTTATGTACCCAAAAAAACCAAGCCAAAACTGTGGTATGTATATATATCACGCGCTATGTACATCACCAGACCCATATATTCAGGCTTCAAACGGGGAGCCGTTCTTCTCCTGGATCAGCGGCGGCAGATCCATGTCTGCTATGTCCACGTGCACCATCAGCCTCGCGATGTCGTCCACGGAGAACGGTATGCTGCATCGATAAATAAACAGCGATTTTCCAAGAGGAATCAGGAAAACAGGGCCAGTGAAGTGGACAGAAAAGAGGTGGGGAGGGTGATGCTTTTGCTTGGAACCTGAAATCATCGTCCAGGAGGAAAGAGTTGATGTCATCTTGCACCGATGGGCTGCTCGATCCTCCGATCATCTTGGCTCGCATGCTCGCAACGACCTGCGGTATCAACGGATCATTATTATCCACTCCAGAGGAAATGGTAAGAGATGCAACCTGCATATTCCTGTCAAGATCGTGTGTGTTGAAGTGGCCTACATCTGATGGGATGCCCAAGGTTCCGAACTTGTCGTCGCAGTACATCGTGCTGATCCGGTACAGTTGCTGCATGCTGAGTGCCTATTCACAGGACAGACACGTAATATCCAAGAAAGTTAAGGAAATGAGAACGATGATTATGATTAGGAAAGCAATAAGGATGATTTAGGTCCAGACTTACCGGGCAGAAATCGTCGGTGATCTCTTTGAGAGACTTGTTGTGCTTCTCTTCGAGTATTAGGAGCGTGACCGCCTGCCGAATATGCTTCAGTTCATCCCAGGATGATCCTGCATACTGTTTACAGGTGAGGGTTGGTTAGCAACTGCTTCCTGTGAGATCTCTAGTGAAACAATGGGGGAGAAATGTTGTCACCTCTTCAGTTAGCCAATGGCACCAATGCTCCAGCTCATCCAGCCCTGCTTTGACATACTCCCCATTACTGAATGAGCAGCACTCGCGCCGCAGCAGGAGACTGCAATTGACCCAAAAATATACATCATTTGAGTTCATCTGTTCATGGCACTAGTTTTCACATACATGAATGAAGAGTAGTAGTAGTACATATGCTGCATGTACCTGTTAAATAGTTGCACATTGATGAATGAAAATACTTGGGTGAACAACTTGCAGATCAGGAATGGAGGCACCTGCAAATGCGTTTCCGCAAAAGAATGCGGAATGAGACGTGTTTCGAGTAGCAACGGTAGACGGTGATACTGTTCTGGTGCGTACGTAATTCGATTTTAAAACGTTGAGGGAATTCGTCAGGATCTTGATAATGCTCTGCCAATGTGCCATGGAGGCTTGTTGTGCCATGTCTGTTCCTTGAGGGCCTGTTCCTCTGGGGCTGACGACGAATGTTCTCGGTGCCTAGAGAAGGCATTTAATTTCATCACTCAGTCTTTGATCTTCCATCAAATGCTAATGAGAATTAGCAGACGTGCAGTGGTTACCTGAATGCACAGCCCAAGCAGAGACGCCAGTTCCTTCTTGAGGTCGTGCCTGATCACTCCATAGACCTTCTCCAACAATGCCGTGAGCTGTTGCTTGAAAGCAAGAGCTGGGTACTTGGCTTCAACCTGGGAAATGTCAGTCAGCGCACCGACCAACCGTCCATCGGAAACTGAACGCTCAGGATGACCAGGAGCTTGGTTTTCCTGGAATTTTTCAACTAGGTACTTAGTACATAATTCCAAGTTGATTGATAATATAAGCTAATGATGAAGCTGAGAAGTTCTGCAACATGATTACCTTTGGTGAGTTGAGGGACGATGGTCTTCGCCTCTGACGCGCCAAGGCAGCTGAACCAGTGGTTTTCAGTGTCCTTTGGAGAAGCAGCAGCAGTGTGCATGAATTGGATAGCCAATATGCTAACATTTCGTTGCTTTCTCGTGCCTTGCAGGAAAGGACAAAACATCATGTCTCCATTTCTTAATGTCCATAAGAATTAGTGCCAGCTATGTGTACCATTGTCACATACCTCAATTGCAGCACTTATCTTCTGAATAATGCGGTCAAAAACAGTGGTTCTGTCCTCTTCAAATGATCTCCAGTGGACCAGGCAGCGGTAGATGAGGTATGCAGCGATAGGCCTTCCGGTCGAGAATCCCAGATCTTCAGATATGCACTTGATCAGCAGCTCCTTGATTTTTCAGAAGCGTTAGAAACGTCGCAAAAGTGCATCACATGTATTTGTGATACTGTTCCAAGCTTATCCAAGAGTTGGGAACCTGAATCCTACCTGCTGCTGCTTCTCAGCTTCCGCATCATTTGAGCCAGGCAGTTCAGCATTGTCATCCTAGTTAAGAGATCCCACAGGGTTAAATTAGCAATGCATCCCACTAAAAATATTGATCAACCTAACTGTAGGAGCATACATACGTCGTGAATATCGCCATTCCTGTCCACTATCATAGGCTTAACGGCACCATTTGTTGTTTTCTCATTCAATGGAGTTGCCTGTCAACGTGCACAGACATGTTTTAGTATACTGATGATCATGATTATAGATAGAATGCCTTTTGATTATGCGTACCTGAAGATCATGTGCTCTGTGGTTTTCACTAGATGGTGACTTGACAGAAGGGATCGATGCAACGGCCTGTCTAAGCATTCTGTTTTCCGCTTCGAGGTCAGAAGCTTTCTCCTCCACCCTGTTCAACAACCGTGCAAAATGTCCGAATTTATGTTCGTTAACTCGCAAGAAAGCCAGAATGCATTGTGCAGCATTTGTGAATATGCACACAAAAATTGCAACCTTTTGACAGAATCTTGAAGCGTTTTGTTCTTAATCTCCTGCACTCCAAGCAACCTAGCCAGTTTTTCATTCCTCAGTTCAGCCTTTGCCAGGGCCTTCTTGGCGTCAATGGTGGCCTGCATTTCTGCTCCGAGCAACCCCTGCAGCCCACACACACAAGAAGAAGAGCAAAAGCACGTTAGTCTCTGCATTTATCTGAACTGACCACAGATCAGAAATTCATATGAGTGAACCATAGCACATTGCACAATCTCTGGATGGAGCATTGGCGTGAGAGATCACCTTGAGTCGGTCAACTTCGGCGTTCCACGAGTTAACCTTCTCGGCATCCTCCACCCACACCACAGTCTCCTTGATCACCGGAGGCGCTTCGGCTATCGCCTTGATCGCCGCCTCCCGCTCGGCGATCACCCTCACCTCCGCGTCCTCGACCGCCTGCTGCAGCACATCCACCATCTCATGTAGCCTGCAGAGCTCATCGAGCCTCTCCCTCTCAACGTTGGCCTGCACATTTCAACAAATTCAGATGACCAACCACCACTCAAGCGACGAGCAGTGGAAGATGAAGAGGAGTCAGGGCATGACCAGCTTGAGCTTGCCGAGCTGCCTCCTCGCAATGCTCTGCCTCCAAGCGCACTGGCAGATCACTGAGGCTCTCTTCATGGCCAGATAGCTCAACAGCGCCCTGTGTGCGCGCCATTGTGCCTTTTACAAAATGTTCATTGTAAGAGAACTGTGATAGTTGACTGCATCGTGTATTCATCATGTTTGTTACCTGGATGTACACGGCTGCTCTGGTCTGCCGCCGGAGAAGGAGGTCGCGGCGAGCCGCCATGGCCCGGAACGCGGCCTGCACGGTGACGGCGGCCGCGGCGCGGCGCTGCAGCCGCGACTTGTGCCATGACAGGCATGAGCGGCGCAGGTTCTTCTGGACCAAGAAGGCCAAGAGGAGCAGCAGCGCCGGGCGCCCCGCCACCTGCCACCTTGCCAGCCAGCTATGCCTCTGAAGAAAAGCCTCTGCGAAACACAGACCAAGGATCGAAACGGGTCACGAGCGAGCTCGATCGACGGCGGCGATCGATCGACCAAGAACGGTCTGAGATCGATCGATGACTCACTGAAGAGAAGCTGCAGCCAGGCGATGAGACGCCGTGCCGGGGTGTCCGCCTGCGCGCGCGCCGGCCTGGTGACCGCGGCCAGCTCCCTCCTCCGATCTCCGTCCATGATCGATCTTCTCCTTCTTCTTCTTATCAAGATGTTGCAGGCGGATCATGGACACATGGGTGTGAGATCTGGGCGGTGAACAGACAGAGTTACACGATCGACGAGCAGGTAGGTGAGCATCAAAACATGATCGGTGATGCCTGCTGGCTGGCTTACCAGCGCGTGAGATGAGATGAGATGCGATGCTCGATCTCATGAGCAGAGATCGCAGCGTCTTGCAGCAGCTGGCAGCTGCATCCGGCCAGCCTCTCCCAGCTCAGGATGGCTACTTTCCCTTGGCTTGCCCTGCCCTGACCCTGACTTCCTCTTTATGTTGGTACAACGACGTGCCACCTCAGAGCATTTTTTATGCAAGGAAAATGGAGAAAGGGGCAGAGAAAATCTCCGGTTCCAGGCTGCAGCGGGGCCGAGGAGCTGCCGGCCGGGTCTGGACAGATTCAGAATTGGTGACGAAAATCTGATCAAATTCGATGTGGATTCGTCTAAATCGGAGATGCAGAGCGGCCATGGGGGATCAGGGTGGTGGGGTACCTGTACCTCTCTCGGAAGAAGGTGACGGGCTCAGCGGCTGAGCGGACCGGGCAGAGGGGACAGAGGAAGCAGGCCGCGGGCGTCAGGGCCGTCCGGCGGTGGCTCCGGGCGGCCGGCGAGGCGACGCCGCGACGGCTGGGCTGGCGGCGGATCGAAATGGGAGGTCGCCCAGCTCGGGAGAGGCGCTGCTGGGTTGACCCCTGTGCGTTGGGGACAAGCCAGCGGAGGAGCAGCCCAGCGCAGGAATGTTGCTGGGCAACCACCGCAAAACATTATTACTACTCCAGTGGAAAAAGGCGAAAGGGGAAAGGAAAATGTCGTGGACATCCACGTTGCCATGGGAGAAAGCTTCTGCGGTGGCCGACAGCGAAACCCACAGGTCGATCTGATTATTTCTGATTATTTTATAAGCACACATACATGGAAGGAGAGGCTTCTTCTTGTCTCAGAGGGCCATAGGGAGGAAGAAAAGGTAAATACACCGGTAGTTTTATATATACAACTTGTCTGCGGCGGTCAGCTTGATGCACAAACTTGTAAACTATATTTTTTTTAACCGGACATCACCCCTTTCGATTAAAATCATAACAGAAATACATCAGTTTCAGACCATAGTAAGGAGACTTAGAAAGGGGAAAAGCGAGTTCAAAGCATCGCTGGGAAACGCACAATAAACACCCGTCACCAGGCAGTTTAATATGGGACGAAAACCCAGCGGCATCAAAATAAACTAAACAAGTCTACCAAATCATATAGGGGAACAACCCAACATAGGAGTCTACTAATAGAACAATCCAGAGGCTCACGCAAGAGCAAAATAAACCAAGACGCGGAAAGTTGAAGCAGAAGACTGAAACAGCATCACACCAGCCAGCCAAATGCGCCAGGAAGTCTCGAGCACCTCCAGCTTCTTCTAGTTCGATTCGCCTGGTGGAGCACACAGACGCATCATGTTCGATGTGCTGGCCTTCAGTATCTTAGCCCCGCGCTCCATAGCTTTGCGATCCTCTCCCATCAACAGACCTGCCCAGTAAGTCATGTGTCCATAAGCAGAGTAAACAATATCAAAAGGGGATCGCATTTTTTTACTTTCAAAAGTGGTGCTGTTCCGGCTATTCCACATCGCCCAACAGATAGCAGCTAAGCAAAAAGTGTAGAATTTTTCCCATCAGGTAGGAAAACATAGCACTAGGAGAAGAATTGCCAAATATTACTAGGACAAACATCAGTGCCCATGGCACAACCCGCAGGACAAGTGAAGAACAGATGCTGGGAGGTCTCCCTCTCATCACAAAAAGAGCAAGAAGGGTTCCCCATCCATTTCCTCTTTTTCATGACATCTCTAGTTAAGATGGCATCACATTTTTTTTATCATCAAATTTGCACAAATGTGTAAATATGATCACATTTTTTGTATGCGGGTGTATTCGGTGCCTGCATGGCACGTCAGCATGGCCAGGACCCACTGTCAGTGACTGGGAGCAGCTGAAGTGCAGTGCACGTGTTTTTTTTTTTTTAGAAACACTCTCAGTTGTTTTTAAGTTCGTACAAGTCAGTGTATGGTTTAAAAAAAACTGATGGGCTGAAAACAATGGGTCGGTGTGGGATCGAACAGGCGCCATGCCACGTTAGTGCACGCCTCCTAACCAACCCACCTGATCTGCTTGTGTTAAATACAGGCTACTGGTAGCAGCAGAGGATCAGACAGGGAGACCCAATCTCCCCTTACTTATTCCTGATAGCAGCAGAGGGCCTTTCGTGCCTCCTGAAATCCTGTTCTCAGTCATCGGTTGAAGGTATTAAGGTGGCCCCTACGGCACCCACCATTAATCATCTTTTATTTGCAGATGACAACCTGTTGCTTTTCAAGGCTAATGTTGAGGGAGCAGTTGCAGTGTCAAACCTACTGAACATATATTCCAGAGCCTCGGGACAGAGAGTTAATCATGATAAATCTTCTATATTCTTTAGTAAAGGATGTCCAAATGCAGCCAGGGAGGAAATAAAGGGTATCCTCAATGTTCAGAATGAATCATTAAGTGAACGCTATTTGGGAATGCCTACTGATGTTGGCCACTCCAAGAATGGGACATTCAAGTATTTAAGAGATAGGGTGTGGGAGAAGATAAAAGGATGGATGGAGAAAATATTGTCAGCAGCGGGAAAAGAGGTCTTAATTAAATCAGTTGCTCAGGCTATTCCAGTTTTCTCTATGTCATGTTTCAGGCTGCCTCGGGGACTGTGTGACAACATTACGTCGATCATAAGGCAATTCTGGTGGGGTTCAAAACAGGGCAAGAGGAAACCGAACTGGGTGGCATGGGATACCATGACAAAACCCAAGCACTTGGGGGGTCTCGGCTTCAGAGACCTGGAGATTTTTAACTTAGCACTGTTGGCAAGACAAGCGTGACGAGTCATGACTGATCAAGCCTCTTTGAGTGCTCGATTATTGAAAGCAGTTTATTTCCCGGATAGCGATTTACTTGAGGCAGAGCTAGGGACACATCCTTCTCAGATATGGAGAGCTATTCTTGATGGGAGAGATATTCTGGCACAGGGAGTGATTAGAAGGATTGGAGACGGTAAGAGCACGGGAATCTGGACACACAATTGGATTCCAAGAGATAATTTCAAACGGCCCATCTCATCTCTTGTACCAAACCCACCGATCATGGTTGAGGAGCTTATTGATGAAACGACAGCAACATGGAAAGTAGACCTGGTTCGGTCAGTTTTTACTCACTTTGACTCTGAAGAGATTCTCCAGATTCCAATTTGCACACGGACTATCACTGATTTTTGGGCATGGCATGAGGATAGCCGAGGCAGATTCACTGTACGGTCAGCATACAGGATGATTTTGAGGACCAAGTTTGGCAGGGAAAACTGGATTTCGGAGGAGACAGAAACGTCCACGGGTCAGAGCGAGAGCAACCAATGGTGTTCGATCTGGCACATTCAGGTGCCCTCAAAACTTCGGATGTTTGTCTGGAGACTTGCGAGGCAATCAATTCCGTGCGGGGTGTTATTGAATCATCGAAATATGTCCACGACACAAACATGCACTCTGTGTGGCGCTCGAGACACCTGGAGACATGCTCTCTTAACTTATCCTATGTCACGAAGTGTATGGGTGTTGGCTCCTGAAGAGTTGGTTGAGAGTATATGTGGGTGCACACATGAGACTGGATTTTTACTCTGCATAAAATGATGAAGGCTGATGATTTTGTCAGGACGGTCGTCACTCTGTGGGCTATATGGAGTGCGAGGAGAAAGGCGATACACGAGGAACTTTTTCAGTCACCTCATGCTACCCACGGCTTCATCAACTCCTTTCTTTCAGAGTTAGAGGTCGTTAATTCGAAAAGCCCTAAGCAACAGTCTACGGTTGGACAGCCAAGGATTTCAGCTTGGATCGCTCCGGTAAATGGCAGTGTGAAGATTAATGTGGATGCCACGGTTGCTAGGTCTAGATGCGGTGCAATTGCAGCTATTTGCAGAGACCAGACAGGAGCTTTTTTGGGTGCTTCGGGTCAAGTTTTCAGGAACATTTTGGACCCCCCGACGCTTGAAGCACTAGCCGTCAGGGAAGCGATGGCTTTAGATGATGATCTTTATGTTCAGAGGATCCAGATAGCATCAGATTGCAAGACGGTGGTGGAAGATATCCAGAAGAGAAATTTACCAAGCTATGGTGCTGTCATTCAAGAGATTTTAGTTCATTCCCTTTCTTTCAATTTTTGTAATATAGTCCATGAACGTAGGAGCTCAAACTTTGAAGCTCACAATTTGGCGAAGCATATTCGTATGCTCGGTGATGGCCGCCATGTTTGGTTAGGCCATCCCGGAAACCTTCCTTCCGTCCCAATGAATGTGGTGACGGCGTAATAAAGCTTCATTGATTTGTCTCAAACAAAAATACAGGCTACTGGTATATATTCTTTGGAATAAAAGTACACATTTTGAACAATATTTTCTTTTCTCTAGATCTTAAAAATTAAAATTATTTGGATTAAAACAAAATATCCGCTTATTTTTTGAAAGGAAATTACGTCCATTCATTCTGCACTAGATTATTTAGTTTAAAATTATTTGAATTCAAACAAAAATTGAGTAGATTTCTTCGAAAAATTAATGTACATTCATTCTGACCTATATTTTCTTTTATCTAGATTTTCAAATAGGAAATTATTTGAACTAAAGGAAAAATTTTGTTCATTCGTAAAAAAAATACATACATTCATTGTGCACTATATTTCCTTTTATCTAGATTTTGAAATTTCAAATTATTTGAATTCAAACAAAAATTTAGTTGATTTGTTCGAAAATTTCTGTAGATTCATTCTAACCTATATATTATTTATTTTTATTTTCAAATTTAGAATTATTTCAATTAAAAAATCCATTGATTTGTCCGAAAGAAATGTATGCAAATTTTTATGAAATATTTTTGCTTTTATGTAGATTATTCAAATTTGAACAAAATTTAGTTGATTTGTCTGAAAAATGTACGTACATTCATTCTGCACTATTTTCCTTTTGTGAATATTTTGAAATTTAAAATTATTCGACTTCAAACAAAAAATCTAGTTCATTTGTACCAAAAGTTTACTTACAATATACGTTATTTTCTTACATAGTAAAAAAGAAAATTGTGTATAAAGCTTATGCGATCGTAGGTTTGAACCGGGGCTTCTCCTTTTTTCACACCTCTTTCCAGTTTTGATTTATACTTTAATTTGTATGCTCCATCATATATAAAGAAAATTATGCTCATAGATCTATGCGTGGTGAAACCCAGCAGGTAGTGGGTTCACATCCTAGGCACCGCACCTGCATTTTTCATTTTATTATTTGAGGATTTTCACCATCAATAAATAAAATGCAAGGGGGCTTTTCTAAATTATAAATGTGTGCGCGGATTACTCACTGATAGTGGTCCCCCGCCATGTTTGCATGCCACACATGCATGGGATACTGTAGAAAGTATTGGATATGAAGGGAAGAAGAAATTAGATGACTAGAAACACGTATTTTGCAAGTTAATGCATCAAACTGACTATCACGCGCAAGTTATATGACTACGGGTGTATTTACCTCGAGGAAGAATTTGGCAAAATTTTCGTAGGCCAGTCATTGCCGCCGGCGATGCTCTGCTCTGGGGAGTTGCAGGTGCTCTTCGTCGCATCGCCTGTGTGTGGTGGTCGCCGCACCCTTGCCTCGGTACGGTTATTAGAGAATGGAAGTTTTTTTTAATTGTGTATTGTTAGATTATGGAGAACTGAGCATAGCTTAGTTAGCAAGGCGCGAGAGTTTGTAGCCAGCCCACTAGGGTTCAAGTCTCGGCTTGAGCACTTGCTGCTCACAAAGTTTTCTTCTATAAAATAATGCCAACAGGCTAGTCTAGCCTGGATTGATTTATTATTATTATTGTTAGATTATGCGATTTCCGTTGTGAGGTTAACTAGCAAAACTGTGACACTTATTATGGATCGGAGGGGTAGATGTTTTCATCTTAGTATTCACATTCTACAATAATGTTCATCGTTTCTCTAAATGGGATTACAAGAAGGAATCATTCTATACCGTTGTCTAAACGAGAATACAGACTATCCGATAGAGAAGCTCTTACTGTTGCAATCGTAAACCGTCGTCCGTATTATAACCACTGAAACACTAGTTGAATTGGTAGTTAAAAATATAAGATAATGATATTAAAATATAAGCGAGACTACAGACAGTCTATGTATAGACAATCTGCTAAAAAAAACTTGTTGTGCATCTGAGAGAAACCTTTTAGACCATTGCGTATGTGAAAATTTAGACAACGATCGAGATATACACAATACTGGATCAAATAATGCATCTCAACTAAACCAATTTATATATTAAGGCATGTTAGGTAGAAGTGGCCCTCACATCTCATCAACCAGCTGGAATGAATGCTTCGGACTAGCGCATTTTATTTTTTATTTTATTCCAAATAGGAAAAGCGCTTTCTATTTTCTCAAAAGAAAAGAAAATGACTAGTTTTACTATCCGGAATTTGAGGTGTGGGCAGCTAAAACGGAAGCTAGTTGGTATGTGCATTCTGTAAAGTGAAAAGAGGAACGGGGTAGTAGGGCCACAGCCAGACAGGCGATGGGGATGCAGCAGCGCGGCTGGCTTCCCTGAAAAAGAAAAAAGAAATGCGGTGCGGTGTAGAACAAGGAGGGACAAAAATAAAATCCGAGTTTCTGTGGTGCAAAAATAGATAAAAGGAAATTTGGACCATCGGATGCGAGACAAATGCTCCCTTCGTCTCAAAATAAATGTCTTAACTTTGTATTACCTTTAGTACAAAGTTGAACTAAAGTTTTTTTTAAACTAAATTGAATTAAAGTTGAGAAACTTATTGTGGGACAGAAGGAGTAGTTCTGTAAGTCTCTAACAAGATTCTTTGCAAAGAAGTTCTCTATTTTTGATTAATTTGCTTCATGTACATCGAGCATGATGTGCAGGTGCCTCCTTAGAGCACCCTCCCTTCCCACCCATGCCCCTCCCACCTATCCACTGATTTTTATTATCACGTTTTTTTACAACGAAATAACCTAGCCGCACACCGTTTTTTGTTCAACCAACGAAGTCACCCTTCCGATTCTCTTCCTTTTGCACAGAACTAATATTTCATATATAACACAAATCAAAATAAATCGATGATCCACCGCTTTTTATTCAGTCGCCATCTTCACGGACCCATTACCACCACATGATCATGCCACTAATCACAATCCAACAGCGAGCCTTGCAATCTGATATGTTTTTGGTGTGCACTTACCGATTTACATTGGTTTGTCGTACTCCACCGAAGAGGAAAATAGAAGGACAAGATAACTGCCACACGTGCGGGCTACAAGGGGGCCGTGCCGCACGATCCGTGTGGTGTTTCGCCAAGCCAGCCCGCCCGCCCGCCGTTCGGGCAAACATGCGAACACCCGCACGTTCGGACGTCCACCTGACAGCGAGCACGTTCAGGCGTAGAACATAGCTAGCCCGCACGACCAATGAACACCTGCCCGCCCCACGAACTAGCGCCCCCCCCCCCTCCCGCAAGAGAGTCGTCACCCTGAAAACCTCTCCTAACCCCTCTTCCATCACCCACCTCTCGATCGGCTCTTTCCCCTCCCTCCCTCCTTTGGGTTTTCAAGTTGTCATGGCAGCCGCAACAAACCCTAACGCGATCTAGAAGAAAAAGAAACATCAACGAATTCCTCAAGGTAAGTAATCGCATGAATCTGGCCCTTCTCCTCTCCTCTCACCTTACAAAATTTCCAACAATCCTGACCCAAATGTGTGATTCAAATTTGCCATGCCTGCCACTAACGAACCTTGATAGAAATTGGATCTGTTAAATTGTCATGCCTACTATCCTAAATTTGAGCTGCATCTTTGGAACTTTGAAGTTACCGTCGATTTGATCTACTTGAAAGTCAGATCCAATGCAGTGAAAAACAAGGGGAGTGGGGAGGGGACAGGGGAAAGCATAGTTTTTTTAGCAGAGGAATGTAAAAAAATGACGTACATGTTTACTATTAGTTGCCACCTGATTTTATAAGTTGTTGCCGCCAAATGCACATACACTAGTATTTTGCCATGTAAGAGCATGAGGCCCAAATGTAAAATACCTAACTTTTGGACTGTCTAGGATAAAAAACACTGCTCCAACAGAAGGTCCATATGTAAAACAAAATTGTACCGCGACCTTTCAGTGATGTAAAATTAAAACTTTGTGATGCAAATTTACATCACGAGATACAGCTGATGTAAAATCGCGGCCGTCCACCAAACGTCCAACCGCCACTTCATTCCCCTTCTGCCTCGCGACCGCCCGCCCGCTCCTCGCCCGCCGCCGCCCTGCCGCAACTCCCCGCTCGGCCGCCACCCCGCCGCAGCTCTCCGATGCCGCCCCTCCGTGTTGGAAATATGCCCTAGAGGCAATAATAAAATGGTTATTATTATATTTCCTTGTTCATGATAATTGTCTATTGTTCATGCTTTAATTGTATTATCCGAAAACAGTAATGCATGTGTGAATACATAGACCACAACGTGTCCCTAGTAAGCCTCTAGTTGACTAGCTCGTTGATTAACAGATGGTTACGGTTTCCTGACCATGGACATTGGATGTCATTGATAACGGGATCACATCATTAGGAGAATGATGTGATGGACAAGACCCAATCCTAAGCCTAGCACAAGATCATGTAGTTCGTATGCTAAAGCTTTTCCAATGTCAAGTATCTTTTCCTTAGACCATGAGGTTGTGCAACTCCCGGATGCCGTAGGAATACTTTGGGTGTGCCAAACGTCACAACGTAACTGGGTGACTATAAAGGTACACTACGGGTATCTCCGAAAGCATCTGTCGGGTTGGCACGAACCGAGACTGGGATTTGTCACTCCGTATGACGGAGAGGTATCTCTGGGCCCACTCGGTAAGACATCATCATAATGAGCTCAATGTGACTAAGGGGTTGGTCACGGGATGATGTGTTACGAAATGAGTAAAGAGACTTGCCATGACGATATTGAACAAGGTATCGGTATACCGACGATCGAATCTCGGGCAAGTATCGTACCGATAGACAAAGGGAATTGCGTACGGGATTGTTTGAATCCTCGACATCGTGGTTCATCCCGATGAGATCATCAAGGAGCATGTGGGAGCCAACATGGGTATCCAGATCCTGCTGTTGGTTATTGACCGGAGAGTCGTCTCGGTCATGTCTGAGTGTTTCCCGAACCCATAGGGTCTACACACTTAAGGTTCGGTGACGCTAGGGTTGTAGAGATATTAGTATGCGGTAACCAGAAAGTTGTTCGGAGTCCCGGATGAGATCCCAGACGTCACGAGTAGTTCCGGAATGGTCAGGAGGTGAAGATTTGTATATAGGAAGTCCAGTTTCGGCCACCGGGAAAGTTTCAGGGGTCACTGGTATTGTACCGGGACCACCGAAAGGGTCCCGGAGGTCCACCGGGTGGGGCCACCTATCCCGGAGGGCCCCATGGGCTGAAGTGGGAAGGGAACCAGCCCCTGGTGGGTTGGTGCGCCCCCCATGGGCCTCCCCCTGCGCCTAGGGTTGGAAACCCTAGGGGTGGGGGCGCCCCGCCTGACTTGGGGGACAAGCCCCCCCCTTTGGCCGCCGCCCCCCTAGAGATTGGATCTCTAGGGCCGGCGCCCCCCTAGGGCCCCTATATAAAGAGGGGGGAGGGAGGGCAGCCGCACCCTAAGCCCTGGCGCCTCCCTCTCCCTCCCGTGACACCTCTTCCTCCTCCCGTAGCGCTTGGCGAAGCCCTGCTGGAATCCCGCTGCTTCCACCACCACGTCGTCGTGCTGCTGGATCTCCATCAACCTCTCCTCCCCCCTTGCTGGATCAAGAAGGAGGAGACGTCTCCGCTCCGTACGTGTGTTGAACGCGGAGGTGCCGTCTGTTCGGCGCTAGGATCATCGGTGATTTGGATCACGACGAGTACGACTCCATCAACCCCGTTCTCTTGAACGCTTCCGCTCGCGATCTACAAGGGTATGTAGATGCACTCCCCTCTCCCTCGTTGCTAGATGACTCCATAGATTGATCTTGGTGATGTGTAGAAAATTTAAAATTCTGCTACATTCCCCAACAGTGGCATCATGAGCTAGGTCTATGCGTAGTATCTTGCACAAGTAGAACACAAAGTAGTTGTGGGCGTAGATCATGTCAATTTACTTGCCGCTAGTAGTCCTATCTTGATTCGGCGGCATCGTGGGATGAAGCGGCCCGGACCGACCTTACACGTACGCTTACGTGAGACAGGTTCCACCGACTGACATGCACTAGTTGCATAAGGTGGCTAGCGGGTGTCTGTCTCTCCCACTTTAGTCGAATCGGATTCGATGAAAAGGGTCCTTATGAAGGGTAAATAGAAATTGGCATATCACGTTGTGGTTTTTAGCGCAGGTAAGAAACGTTCTTGCTAAAAACCTATAGCAGACACGTAAAAACTTGCAACAACAATTAGAGGACGTCTAACTTGTTCTTGCAGCATGTGCCGTGTGATGTGATTGTGATATGGCCAAAAGGATGCGATGAATGATATATATGTGATGTATGAGATTGATCATGTTCTTGTAATAGGAATCACGACTTGCATGTCGATGAGTATGACAACCGGCAGGAGCCATAGGAGTTGTCTTATTTTATTGTATGACCTGCGTGTCAATGAAAAACGCCATGTAATTACTTTACTTTATCGCTAATCGTTAGCCATAGCAGTGGAAGTAATGTTTGGCGAGACAACTTCATGAAGACACGATGATGGAGATCATGTTGTCATGCCGGTGACGATGATGATCATGGAGACCCGAAGATGAAGATCAAAAGGAGAAAAATGATATTGGCCATATCATGTCACTATTTGATTGCATGTGATGTTTATCATGTTTTTACATCTTATTTGCTTAGAATGACGATAGTAAATAAGATGATCTCTCACTAAAATTTCAAGAATTGTGTTCCCCCTAACTGTGCACCGGTGCTAAGGTTCGTTGTTCCGAAGCACCATGTGATGATCGAGTGTGATAGGCTCTAACGTTCGCATACAAAAGGTGTAAGACAGATTTACACACGCAATACACTTAGGGTTCACTTGACGAGTGTAATGCCCAATATAAGATTATACCTCCCACGTGTCGAGGCACGACTTAGAGGCATAATATCATACTAGAATGATCTCAAGAATGGTATCTTTGCACATCTCATGTAAAAGAGGGATGAAACTATAAAAGAGTAGTTGGCTTACACTCGCCACGTCACACAATACATTACATAAATAATCATCATCCAAATAACATCAGAGTCCGACTACGGACGAAGATCCAAATGAAAGATACCATAAATAAATAACACAAGGTCCCGATCATAACACCCTAGTAAGAGCCCTACTGATCCTCTGGATAAGACACGTAGTATCGCCCACGTTCTTCGTTGAACTCCCAGTACAACTCTGAACCACCCGCTGTGTAGTTCACCATGGTACCTGCATCTGGTGTTGTGTAGAATCTGTGAGCCACGGAGGACTCAGCAATCCCGTTCCCGGGTAGCAAAACTATCTAAGACTTGGGTGTGGAACAAGGCTGAAGAACAAGGTTGCAGCTACACTAGCACTATCTTACGTCTTTAGAGCGAGAAGAGAAGTGCCAACGATCGCCAAGGTGATCACGAAGTGATCCTATCTAAGCACGTCAAACATAACCCCACCGTGTTCACTTCCCGAACCCCCCTCGGAAAGCGACCGTCACGGTTACTCACGCTGGTAGTGTATTATGATCATAGTGTCATGTTTTCTACAAATGGATATTAACAAATTCCCATCTGCCACATAACAACGGGCACGGCTTTCGAAAGATCAAATCCCTGCAGGGGTGTCCCAACTTAGCCCATCACAAGCTCACGATCTGCGGAGTCGCAACTCCAAGGTGGGAAGACCCGTGTATTCTTGGAATCCCGTGCTCAAGATATTCCGACTAAGGTAAAACTAATCCAGCAAGACCTCCCGGCGTGCCGACACCCTGATAGTAGCCGCGCGTATCTCGTCTCAGGCCACGATCGGATGGGACATACTACGGGTTTTTACCAGCCCTTGAGTTTCCTCGAGGTGGCCCCGCAGCCTGCCCATTTTGGACCGACACTCATGTGGAGCACTGGATCGGGTTGTTAATTAAGAAAAGGGTTTATAACTCCCTATGCAAGTTTTAGTTGTTAGGCAAATGTAAAACCAATGTTGGGAGGATTACCGCCCGACTTCCATTTTTACCTGCAGCGCAAAAATTACATTATCTAGATATATATTGCTAGAATACTCACATGCATCATGTTTGCATTTGTTATATCTTATGTCCGAACTGTCTTGCGAGTACATTCAAAGTACTCACCTGGCTTGTTGATTTGGCCAGATGTTGACGAAGGCGATCTCATGGATGAAGAGTTCGATAGCGAGTCCGACGTCTAGTGGAGTCCCAGTCAGTCTCTTGCGTTCCTGGAGTTGATCACTGTTTTATACCGCTTCCGCCACCCACCAAATAAATTCATCGGGTCTCACTTCGACGCTCGAAGAACTGTAAGATATTGGAGTCATGTCACCCACTACACTGTGACATATCCACCACCTCTTTTTATTACGAGTTAATAGTTATGCCACCCTACCCTTGTGTCATATCCGCCCTTATGTATTATATCGGCGTACTTGTAATAAATTGTTGAGCAACCTCAGCTCAACCATGTATAATATTCAGTACTCTGGAATTCTGTATCAAGGATTTGTCCACCAGTAAGAAGTATTCTTCTGTGCTGGTTTGATAGAAAGGTCGGTCTCTCGGTAATTATTTTACTGAAAAACCGGTCCTAACAAATACTCCGTTCTCCGGAACAATGGAGCGAGCAACCAACTTGTTGGAAATCATACATACCGATGTGTGCGGTCCAATGAGTGTTGAAGCTCGCGGTGGCTATCATTATGTTCTCACCCTCACAGATGACTTAAGTAGATATGGGTATGTCTACTTGATGAAACACAAGTCTGAGACCTTTGAATTCAAGAAATTTCAGAATGAGGTTGAGAATCAACGTGACAGAAACATAAAGTTCTTGCGATCGGATCGTGGAGGAGAATATTTAAGTCACGAATTTGGCACGCACCTAAGGAACTCTGGAATTGTTTCACAATTGACGCCGCGTGGAACACCTCAGCGTAATGGTGTGTCCGAACGTCGTAATCGTACTATGTTGGACATGGTGCGATCTATGATCTCTCTTACCAACTTACCGCTATCATTTTGGGGTTATGCTTTAGAGACTGCCGCATTCACTTTAAATAGGGTACCGTCTAAATCCGTTGATATGACATCGTATGAACTTTGGTTTGGCAAGAAACCTAAGTTGTCGTTTCTAAAAGTTTGGGGATGCGATGCTTATGTCAAGAAACTTCAACCTGAAAAGCTCGAACACAAATAGGAAAAATGCGTCTTCATAGGATACGCTAAGGAAACTATTGGGTACACCTTCTACCTCAAATCCGAAGGCAAGGTCTTCGTTGCCAATAATGGATCCTTTCTAGAGAAAGAGTTTCTCTCGAAAGAAGTAAGTGGGAGGAAAGTGGAACTTGATGAGGTGATTGTCACCCCTTCCGAACTAGAAAGTAGCGCAAGCAGGAGGATGTTTCTGTGGTGCCTGCACCGACTAGGGAGGAAGTTAATGATAATGATCATGAAGCTTCAGATCAAGTTACTACTGAACTTCGTAGGTCCACAAGGACACGTTCCACACCAGAGTGGTACTGCAACCCTGTCCTGGAAATCATGTTGTTAGACAACGGTGAACCTTCGAACTATGAAGAAGCAATGGCAGGCCCGGATTCCAACAAATGGCTTGAAGCCATGAAATCCGAGATAGGATCCATGTATTATAACAAAGTATGGACTTTGGTGGACTTGCCCGATGATCGGCACGCCATAAAAAATAAATGGATCTTTAAGAAGAAGACTGACGCGGATGGTAATGTGACCATCTATAAGGCTTGACTTGTCGCTAAAGGTTATCGACAAGTTCAAGGAATTGACTATGACGAGACTTTCTCTCCCGTAGCGATGCTGAAGTCCATCCGAATCATGTTAGCAATTACCGCATTCTATGATTATGAGATATGGCAAATGGACGTCAAAACGACATTCCTTAATGGCTTCCTCAAGGAAGAACTGTATATGATGCAGCCGGAAGGTTTTGTCGATCCTGAGAATGCTAACAAGGTATGCAAGCTCCAGCGCTCAATCTATGGGCTGGTGCAAGCATCTCGGAGTTGGAACATTCGCTTTGATGAGGTGATCAAAGCGTTTGGTTTTATACAGACTTGGGGAGAAGCCTGTATTTACAAGAAAGTGAGTGGGAGCTCTGTAGCATTTCGCATATTATATGTGGATGATATATTGCTGATGGGAAATGATGTAGAACTCTTGGAAAGCATAAAGGCCTACTTGAATAAATGTTTTTCATTGAAGGACCTTGGAGAAGCTGCTTACATATTAGGCATCAAGATCTATAGAGATAGATCGAGACGCCTCATTGGTCTTTCACAAAGCACATACCTTGACAAGATATTGAAGAAGTTCAATATGGATCAGTCCAAGAAAGGGTTCTTGCCTGTATTGCAAGGTATGAGATTGAGCACGGCTCAATGCCCGACCACGGCAGAAGATAGAGAAAAGATGAGTGTCATCCCCTATGCCTCAGCCATAGGTTCTATTATGTATGCCATGCTCTGTACCAGACCTGATGTGAACCTTGCCATAAGTTTGGTGGGGAGGTACCAAAGTGATCCCGCTATGGAACACCGGACAGCGGTCAAGAACATCCCGAAGTACCTGAAAAGGACTAAGGATATGTTTCTCGTTTATGGAGGTGACGAAGAGCTCGTCGTAAAGGGTTATGTCGATGCTAGCTTCGACACAGATCTGGATGACTCCAAGTCACAAACCGGATACGTGTATATTTTGAATGGAGGGGTAGTCGGCTGGTGCAGTTGCAAGCAAAGCGTCGTGGCGGCATCTACATGTGAAGCGGAGTACATAGCTGCTTCCGAAGCAGCACATGAA
Source organism: Secale cereale (assembly GCA_902687465.1). NCBI lineage: Eukaryota > Viridiplantae > Streptophyta > Magnoliopsida > Poales > Poaceae > Secale > Secale cereale. The sequence goes on along the minus strand of LR738711.1, from coordinate 50,101,708 downwards.
GGAGTCTGGATGAAGGAGTTCATCGCTGACCTAGGAGTTATTCCAAGCGCGTCGGGCCCGATGACTCTCTTCTGTGACAACACTAGAGCTATTGCCATTGCCAAGGAGCCCAGGTTTCACAAGAAGACCAAGCACATCAAGCGCCGTTTCAACTCCATCCAGAATTATATTCAAGATGGAGACATAGATATTTGTAAAGTGCATACGGATATGAATGTCACAGATCCGTTGACTAAACCTCTTCCACGAGCAAAACATGATCAACACCAGAACTCTATGGGTGTTCAATTCATCACAATGTAACTAGATTATTGACTCTAGTGCAAGTGGGAGACTGTTGGAAATATGCCCTAGAGGCAATAATAAAATGGTTATTATTATATTTTCTTGTTCATGATAATTGTCTATTGTTCATGCTTTAATTGTATTATCCGGAAACAGTAATGCATGTGTGAATACATAGACCACAACGTGTCCCTAGTAAGCCTCTAGTTGACTAGCTCGTTGATCAACAGATGGTTACGGTTTCCTGACCATGGACATTGGATGTCATTGATAACAGGATCACATCATTAGGAGAATGATGTGATGGACAAGACCCAATCCTAAGCCTAGCACAAGATTGTGTAGTTCGTATGCTAAAGCTTTTCCAATGTCAAGTATCTTTTCCTTAGACCATGAGGTTGTGCAACTCCCGGATGTCGTAGGAATACTTTGGGTGTGCCAAACGTCACAACGTAAATGGGTGACTATAAAGGTACACTACGGGTATCTCCGAAAGCATCTGTTGGGTTGGCACGAACCAAGACAGGGATTTGTCACTCCGTATGACGGAGAGGTATCTCTGGGCCCACTTGGTAAGATATCATCATAATGAGCTCAATGTGACTAAGGGGTTGGTCACGGGTGATACGTCCAAAACGTATCTATAATTTCTGCTTGCTCCATGCCACTTTTGGGTGATATTGCTATGATATTTATACACTTCCATACACTTTTGATCATATTTGGACTAACCTACTAATCCAGTGCACCCCAGTGCCAGTTTCTGTTTTCGGCTGTTTTTGTATTTCAGGTTTTAAAAAATCAGCGTTCCAGAACCTACCTTGCGCCCGAAGTACAGCTGGGGGGGGGGGGACCAGGGCCCCAGGCGCCCTGGCGGCGCGCCCCCCCTGGGCCGCGCCGGGGGGGCGCCTGGGCCCCCCGAGCCCCGTCTGGTGCCCCCCTTTGGCATATATTTAGAGCGTCCTTCGAAACCCTCGGGACGGGAACTCTTTTTCGCGATCTCATCTCTGTTCCGCCGCCGCCGCCGCTTCCAAGATCGGGAGCACCAGGAGAACTCTTCCCGGCACCCTGCCGGAGGGGAGGATCATCATCGGGAGCCTCTCCACCACCATGGACGCCTCCCGGATGAGTTGTGAGTAGTCTCCCTTGGACCATGAGTCCATGACCAGTAGCTATGTGATGTTCTCCTCCCGTTCTTGTGCTTCACTAATTAGTCCTCGTGAGCTGCCCTACATGATCGAGGCACATATGTAATCCTTATGCTGTTGCTATGATGAGTTTGCTGGGATCCGATGGATTATGAGATTATGTTCAGATTGTGATTGAGTAATATATTTGATCTACCTCTTTTATATTTATGTTCGTAAGTAATTCTTGCATGTTCTCCGTTGTTATTTATTGCTTTGGCCAAGTAATATGCAGTGACTCCAAGAGGGAATGTTATGCTTGATTGTGGGTTCATGCCCCTCGATGACTAGCTTGAGTGACAGAAACATGAGTCTAGGGGATGTGCTGTTGCCACAAGGGGGAAAACAACGGTGCTTGTGCCCGCGGGTGCAAGGATTGTTTACTTTACGCAAAGTTCTTTTAATGCAGTTGTCTGTTGCTTTGAGTTTACACTATGGGTGGGGCTCGCAACTTAATACCAGCGAGATGTTCTGGATAGATATCTCAAGGTGGATGATTAGTAGTAGATATTGATGGATTTCGGTCTACTTACTTTGGCGTACCACCCATGCTTTGAACCTCAACCTTTCTTGCAATGTAGTCAGCATTGGTTTGCGTTCGTGGTCCTGTCAATTGCCCAGCTGTAATTCGTTTACCTCACATAGTTGTTTTATCGTCTTTTGGGAGAGAGACATCACTAGTGAACATCATGAGACTCCGGTCCATATTACCATCATTGATCGCATCCGCTATTTACTTTTCGCTTTTACTTACTATTGCAAACATTATCTATCACTACTATCATTTGCGTTTAATCCTTTGTGAACTACAAGGCCGGAGGGATTGACAACCTCTCTGTACTCGTTGGGAGGAAAGTTATTTGTATCTGTGTGCAGGTCCACGTTGATTGCTAATATCTGGCGCCGTTAGCAGTTGACACCTACTTGTTGAACCTAGGAGTCTCTGGGGATTCGATCCTTGGCATCTTTGCTAAGGGAAAAACTTCCACAACACTGCATCTCACACCTTCCACTTGGGGTAACCAACGAGGGGTTAGAGGCCCATCAAGGAGTTTTTCTGGCGCCGTTGCCGAGGACTCCACTCTTCAGGATAGGGGAGTTGCACGCTATCTTTTACCTTTGCTTTTAGTCTTGTTAGTTTACTTTTCAGTTTTGCTTTAGTACCTTTTATCGAAAATCACAAAAATAGTTATCTTGCTTGCTTGCTACTATGGGTTCCACCGAGAACACCAAGTTGTGTGACTTCACTAGTCACAACAACGATGACTTTATCAGCACACCTATCACTACACCTGCCACTTCAGCACCTTCATATGAAATTAAACCTGCTTTACTGAACTTAGTCATGAAAGATCAATTCTCCGGTGTTGGAGATGATGCTCCTTTACACTTAAACAACTTTGTTGAACTTTGTGATATGCAAAAGTACCAAGAAATAGATGGTAATATTGTTAAGCTTAAGCTTTTTCCTTTCTCCTTGAGAGGAGGAGCTAAAATTTGGTTTCAGTCTTTGCCTAGAAATAGCATAGATTCATGGGACAAGTGCAAAGATGCTTTTATCGGAAAATACTATCCACCTGCTAAAATTATCCAACTGAGAAGTAACATAATGAATTTTAAACAATTGGATAATGAACACGTTGCCCAAGCTTGGGAACGTATGAAATCTCTTATCAAGAACTGCCCTACTCATGGTTTGACTACTTGGATGGTTATCCAAACTTTTTATGAGGCTTGAACTTTACCTCGCGGAACTTGTTAGATTCGGCCGCGGGAGGAACTTTTATGTCAACTACACTTGGTGCTGCCACAAAGCTTCTCGATGAGATGATGACCAACTATTCCCAATGGCACACCGAACGCGCTCCAACAGGTAGGAAGGTAAACTCTGTCGAGGAGATTTCCTCCTTAAATGAAAAAGTTGACTTGATCATGTCTCTACTTTCGAAGCAATCTTCTGTTGATCCTCGCGATGTTCCTTTAAATTCTTTGATTGCTCAAGAACAAGTAGATGTGAACTTTATCTCTAGAAACAATTTTAACAACAATGCTTATAGGAGTAACTTTGGTAGCAATCCTAGACCGTTCCCGTCTAATTCTTACGGGAACAACAATGCTTATCCTATCACCAAGAACTCCACTACTGAACTAGAAACTATGCTTAAAGATTTCATCACTACCCAAAAAGCCTTTAATAAGAGTGTAGAAGAAAAACTACATAAACTAGATGATCTTTCTTTTAAGGTAGACCATTTAGCCAATGAGGTAAAATTGCTAAAAATTAAAACTTCTTGTAATGCCCAGGATGGAGTTATACCTCCTACGTGTCGAGGCACGACTTAAAGGCATAAGTCCATCCTAGAATGATCTCAAGTTTGGTAATCTTTGCACATCTAATGTAAAAGAGGGGATTGTAAACATAAATAGTTGGCTTACACTCGCCACGCCACACAAATACAATACATGTCTCAATCATCATACATTAAGAATATCACAACCCTCTAAGGGCAAAATCCAAATGTCAAGATACCAAACTTAAATAACATCCATAGGCGGATCGAATCCTAGTAGAAGTCTCCACTACTGATCATCCGGATAACGAACATAGTACCGACTACGCTCCTCGTCGAACTCCCAATCCAGCTCGGTGCCATCACCTGGATAGCTCACAGCTGGACCTGCATCTGGTGTGGTGAAGTAACTGTGAGCCACAGAGGACTCAGCAATACCGTTCCCGGGTAACAAGACTATTTAAGCCTTGGGAGAGGATAAGGCTGAAGAAAAGAATAAGTGTCTGCAGCAGCAACTAGCAACTAGCTTACGTGAGTGAGAGCGAGAAGAGAAAGCCTCGGTCGAGAGATGATCACGAAGTGATCCTAGCTACAACACGTCAAACATAACCCCTCCGTGTTCAACTCCCGAATCCCTATTCGGAAATTGACGGTCACGGAACACACGCTGGTAGTGTATTCGAAACATTGTGTCAAGTTATCTACAACCGGATATTAACAAGCTCCCATCTGCCACATAACACCGGGCACGGCTTTCGAAAGTTCATAACCCTGCAGGGGTGTTCCAACTTGACCCATTACAAGCCGACGATCCGCGGAGTCGCAACTCCAAAGTGGGAAGACCCGAGTATTCTCGGAATCCCGTGCTCAAGATAATCCGAACTAAGGTAAGGCTAATCCAGCAAATTCTCCCGGCGTGTCGACACCCTGATAGTAGCCGCGCGTATCTAGGTCTCAGGACACGACCGGATGAGCGCTACGTACAGACACCGAAGACCCCAGCGAACTGGGTAGTATCCGCAAGTGACTCTGGTTTGGACCAACACTCAAATCGAGCACTGGCCCAGGGGGGTTGAATCAATTAAGCCTCGGGTTAATTACTCCCTCAGAAAGTTTTTAGTTGTTTAGGCGAATAGTACCAATGTTGGGACTTGCTGGAAAAGACTTAGCACTTAGCGGTTTATCGAGGGGGTCCCATACACCCCAACCGTGTTAGGAACGCATAATCAAGGAACATAACACCGGTTTATACGGTTCCTAACGGCATGAGTGGAACAAATCACCAAGCAAAAGGCTTAGCCTTCCACCCTTGCCAATATATAGATGATTTCATTTTAAGCATTTATATAGTGTGATATAACCCAACAAACTTCAACATGAAGCAAGCATCTTCGATCTTCACCTGCAACTAGCAACGCTATAAGAAGGGCTGAGCGAAGCGTACTTAGCCAAGGAACGGTTTGCATAGGTAGGGTGGTTAAACATGGCAATGGTTACAAGTAGGAGGCTGACAAGAAGAACATGGGCATCGAGGCAAAACTATAGAGCGGAACTACTAGCAATAGGCAAAGATAGTAATGTTATCGGGGTTCGGTCATCTTGCCTGAAGTGTAGTCGTTCGGATCGTAAGAAGGGTCCTCGTGCTCAACCTCGTTGGTAACCTCGTGCTCGTACTCGTACTCGGTCTCAGCTTCCGGCTCTACACAAAACAATCACACCAAGCACAAATCAACAAGATGCAATGCGCACTCGAAAATGATGGATGCATGATGGATGCACTAAGGATGCACACGGAGCACGGAAAATAGCACTCAAGCAAAACACCTCAAAACATGATAACAATATGATATTATGAATCTACACAGAAAATCAATCAAGTTTCATATAAGATTCGCTGAAATCGGAGTTACGGGCTAAAAGTTATGCCCGAAACAAGAAATGAGCGAAAGCTGAAAATTACAGCAACATAGCAACTTCGGAGCACAAAATAATTAAGCTACAGCACTCAAACAACATGGCAAAGAGCATGAACACAAACTAGACATATCCTACATCAATTAAGTCCAAAGGTGCACCCCCAAAGGAGCCACGGATCAATAGCAATGAGCTTGGACATATTGAACTTGACAATAAAATTCTGGCAGCAGAATTTTACTGAAACTTTGGAGCAAAAGATAAACATGCTACAGCCACTTAAATAAACATGTGAGAACATGAATGGAAAGCCAACAATATATACTACAAGGAACAATCAAGATCCACTCAAAAACTATCATGGTTTGTCCTAGAACATCACACGAACATGGCATCGGAACGTTACAGATTTCAGACTTAGTGAAAATCCACTAAGTCCTAAAACAGCAATTTCATCATGGCATCTAAAAGAACAAGTTTAAGTCACCTCGAAACTAAACATGGCAAGTAGTAAGCACCTCATCAAAGTACACATGATGGTGATTCCGAAACACACAAGCATACATCATGGAGATAATCACAACGATTGCAACGAGCACAACAAGATGGCATTTCATAACGAGTGAAACAACATCACAGCCACATGGCACTTTGCAACGATGATAAACATGGCAAGAATAAATCTATCATGCAACCTATCACCAACAACATGTAGAGCATGGCAAGACGAACACGTGGACATGTCATTTGCATCATTCGGACAACGAGCTAAAAGATATCACATGGCAAAGATGGCATAAAAACATCACATAGCAGCAATTATACCGGGATGCACTCTTGCAACGGCAAAACAAGCATCTAGATGACTTCTAACATGCATGACACAAAAAGATAAAACATAGTGCTATTCACCACGAACGTCTGGACATGCTATTTGCGCGAAACGGAGCACCACACTAAAAGTTAGAGCAGTTAGAACATAGCATCAGCAACTAAAACATGTAGATCTAGGGACTTATATTGCAACAACCTCAGATTTGCAGAAAGTCAACGGGCTCGGGCCGGGTGGATCTGATGCGGCGGCCCGAGAGGAGGCAGAGCGGAAGTGGCGCGGCCCGCGTCGATCTGGGCCTCGGGAGTCCTGGCGCCTGGCGGCCTGGCGGAGACGGGGCGAGAGGCGACGCGGGAGTGGGCCGCCCACCTGGCGCCGGCCGGGTCGAGGCGGGAGGTGTCTTGGGCCCGCTCGGTCGGACGGAGGGAGGGTCGGCCCAGCGGACGACTGGCGTCCGATCGAAGGCGGCGGGAGGCGCACGGGCCTGGAGGAAGCAACGGCCTGCGGGGCGGAGGCGGCGGCCCGTGCGGTGCGGAGGAGTGGTGGCGATCGGGCGCTGGGGGCGCGGTGCGACGTATGGGCCGGATCGGAGGGAGCTGCGCGCCCAGCGACGCGGCGATGAAGTGGTCCTGCGGCTGGGCTTCGATCGACCGAGGGAGGCCGAGGCCTGGCGACGAGGCGAGCGCCTGGATCTGCGAGGCGTTGACCTGGGCACCGATGGATCGGGGCGATCGATCCCCAGGGCGGCGGCTCGGTCGTTGGCTGGTTCCCTCGGGAATTGGCCAAGTGGCAAAAGAAGAGTGGTTTGGATCTGAAAATTGGGGAGAGAAAAGGGGGAAGAAGGGGCTAGAGGTTAGGGATGCCCAAAATGGACCTAGGGGTCTATTATATAGCAGGTTTTTAGGGTTAGGGGATTTAGGAGTGTTAGGAGCCCTTCGATCGCGATCCGACGGATCCGATCGCGGGGTAGTTTAGATGGGCCTAGGAGAGGGTAGTGGGCTGTTGGAGGGGTGTTTCTGGGCCACAAGTGGAGGCACTTTGGGCCCACATGAATAACTGATGGGATAGCAAACGGAGTCCAAACGCGACGAGATTTGAGAGGCGGGTTACACACAACAAAACAACAACACACACAATAACCTCGCGGCACACCGGTAACGTTACACACCCAAACACCAAAGTAGGTCTACGGAACGCCACGGACACGTGAGGGAGCTCCGGAACGCGAAACGGACAACGGGAAGAAACACGCGGAACCGGATGCAACCGACAACACAAATGCAATGCGATGCACATGTCTACATGATATGAATGAATGCCACACACTCACACAACAAAACGACGAAAACCCGAAAGACAAAGAACCCGGAATGGAAATAGATGAAACCGGAGATATATTATATACCCAAAAGGGAAAGTATTACATCCGGGGCATTACAAACTCTCCTCTACTACAAAAAGATCTCGTCCCGAGATCTAGGACTGGAAAAAGGACGGGTACTCGGAACGAAGATGATCTTCTCGTTCCCAGGTAGCCTCTCTGTCGGGGGAAACTGTCCGCCACGAACACCTATGGGACCGGAGCCCCTTGTCTGTGCGGTACGAGGGCGGAGGGAGTACAAAGAGCAGATCGTAGCGAGCACGCGGGCAGTTTTACCCAGGTTCGGGCCGCGGTAGACGCGTAAAACCCTACTCCTGCTTGGTTGTCTATTGAGTTTGGGCGCTCGGGAGCTTGAAGAAGCAGCTACACCAGGCGCGAGAGTGATCTAGGTTTCGAACCCCCTCCACGTTGTGCATGGGCCTCCTTTTATAGTGCAAGGGGTCACCGACAGGTGTCAACGTAAGAGAAAGGGGTAAAAATGTAAAAGAGGTGGTAGTTGTAACAGTGCGGGAACAGTGGAGCTACAGTACAGAACAGTGGTCTATACCTACTTTAACAGTGGGGGACAAGGGCATTTAATGCCCGTCGCCGTCGACCCCAAAAGCTCCCGCCTTAGCGTCTCCGTCCGCCACGGCGACGGATCCATCACCGTGGAGTGCCACCGTGTACCCCAGGCTGCACAACCATCCGCCACGCGTCCCTGGATAGACCCCAGGGCGACGCGTGGGCCGATGAGCTGGAGCGCGGGCACACAGCGCAGCCTCCCCGGCAAGCGCCTTGCCGGGGCCTCGACCTTGCCGGGCCCGGGAGCTTGTCGCTCCCCGGGCCCCTTGCCGGGGCGCATATAGCGCCGAGGCGTTGTCTTCTAGTCTTCCTGGCAAGCTCCTCTTGCCAGGGTCTTGTGTTAACGGGACAGTCTTGAGCCTGGTATGGCCTTCCCGGCAAGCTCCTCTTGCCGGGGACTTGGTCTTCTTCCTTGCATACTTTGTTTTTGAATGGTTTAATAGGGAGCAGGAAAGGTCTCCGGCGAGCACGCGGTAAACCCTGCCGCGGGAAGCTGCAACTGCCCGTGCACAAGTTGGGGTACTGAGGTACCCCCTACCTTAGTACACCGACAGGAGCCCCCGGGCCTGGGCCACACACGGTGCCGAGCGCTGTTGGGCCAGGCCCAAAACAGTGCACGGGCACCCGCGGCCCGCGGCGCGCCGAATCCACTTCCATATCCGCCGCACCCCACGGTAACGGCACGCGTCGATCGCGGCGCCGTGGGATGGGACGTGCCCACGATCTCTTAATGGAAAGGGCGAAACGCCCCCCACTCCCCCATAAAAGCAGAGGGAGCGGGCGCGGTTCCCCTCCTTGCGCTCTTATTACGTCGTCTTCCTCCTCCAAAGATTCCCTCTTGCGCTCTGCCTCCACATCTCCGCCGCCGCCGAGCTCTTCGTCCCCCTCCTTCCACCGCGTCCGCCATGGCCCCAAAGACCGACAAGGCGAAGGCGGAGAAGGCCAAGCGGGAGAAATCGGAGCAAGCGGCCAAGCTCATCGCGTACCGGAAGCGGCACGTCGTCTTCCCGCCGAAGCTCGGCGTGCGGGAGCTCTGGAACAAGTATTACTTGTTCTGGTCCAAGGGAACCGACGCGCATCCCCGCACGCGAGCATACCCGGCCGCCGCCAAGGACAGCTATCCCGGCGGGTACTACTTCTTTGCTGCCTTTTTTCACTGTGGTCTCTGTCCTCCTTTCTCAAACTTCTTCTGCGACGTCATGAACACATATGGCCTCCATCTGCTTGACTTCACCCCCAACGCCATTCTCACCATGGCCGTTTTCGCACACATGTGCGAAAACTTCATAGGAGTCCACCCCAACGTAGCCCTCTTTAGACACTTCTTCACTCCTAGAGCCGAGGCCGATGCCCCCCTCTCCGGAGGAATTTCTTGGGTCTTTCGTCTGAATAAAAAAGGGGCGTACTTGCCGGGGGAGCTCCGCGGCAAGTGGGAGGAATGGCGAGCGGAGTGGTGCTGGATCATAGAAGACCAGCCGCAAGCCTTTACCGCGCCGCGCACAACGCCCATCGTGCGCGGCAGGGACTGGAGTGAGCTGGACTCGGACGACGTCAAGCTCAACATCGCCCTCGTCCGGATTCTTCGTCTTCGGTTGGCCAATCTGTCAGTTGCTGAGGTGGGCGCAGATTTCCTCCGCCGGTGCATCGCCCCTCTCCAAGACCGGAAGAGGCCGGCCTGGGAGTACGGCGGCCCGGCAGACATCATGAGGCTGCGCCCCGGGCTCAACTTCAACTTCACCACGCTGGAGCTGCGGGGAATGGTACGGGAACTCTTCAAGTACGACCCGACACACCCCGAGTGGTTTAGGACTCCCCGGGAAGTGGTGCCGCTCTGCAACAACGCCGTCAGGGATCGGATCCTCGCCATGATGCCCATGTGTGACTCGCATGGCTTGGACCGCACGTGGATCGCCCCGAAGCCCATCGACGTCCTCAACTTCTACGACAACCTCGCCGAGGTGGCGAGGAACAAGGAGGACCTCAAGCTGCACACGCGGGACACCACCGACCAGGAGATCGCCTACATAGCTTCTCGGGCTGAGGAGGCCGCCGCAGCCGCGACGGCAGGAGTTTTCGGATTCTCGCCGGAGGAGGCGGAGGCTGAGGACGCGTCCACCCAGGCGGAGGAGGCGGAGATCCACAGGTTGCTGAATCTTCCACCCGACGCGCTCGCCGGGGTCCCCTCGCTGAGGCACTCCGGGATCCACGGGATCGCGGCGGAGGCCGCGGCAATGGAGGGCACCGCCGGAGGGAGCAGAGGCGCCGCGAGGGGCGGAGGCGCCAAGGGAAAGGGGGCCGCAGCGCAGGACGCTGGGCCCAGCGAGCCGGCCGGGGCAGAGGAGGAGGAGGAGGAGGCCGAGGACTCCGGCGGATCCACGGAGTTGTACGCCGACGACCTCTCCTCGTCGGAGAGCTCCCCGCCCCCGGCAAGCCCGAGGCAGTCCCCGGCAAAGCGCCTCCGCAAGGCGGCGACGGGGGAGAGGGCGCAGGCGCCCCGGCAACAGCCACCTCGCCGGGCGGCTCCCCGGGGGAGTCAAGCCGCGCCAAGGCCGTCCGGCGCACCAGCCGCAGCAGAGGCGGCCCGTGCGCGGACCACGACGGAGGCGCCCCGCAGGCCGGCAGCGAGCCGGCAGGGGTCTTCTCGGAGCGGAGCAACGGCTCCGCCCGCCCCTCGGGCGCCGGCAACCACAGGGGCTGGGTCTTCGCAGCCCCCAGCCCCGGTGAACACCAAGCGCGCGAGGGAGTCTTCGTCTTCCGCTCCTCGCGCCGACGCGCCCACGGTGGAGTCTCTGTCGGGGGAAACTGTCCGCCACGAACACCTATGGGACCGGAGCCCCTTGTCTGTGCGGTACGAGGGCGGAGGGAGTACAAAGAGCAGATCGTAGCGAGCACGCGGGCAGTTTTACCCAGGTTCGGGCCGCGGTAGACGCGTAAAACCCTACTCCTGCTTGGTTGTCTATTGAGTTTGGGCGCTCGGGAGCTTGAAGAAGCAGCTACACCAGGCGCGAGAGTGATCTAGGTTTCGAACCCCCTCCACGTTGTGCATGGGCCTCCTTTTATAGTGCAAGGGGTCACCGACAGGTGTCAACGTAAGAGAAAGGGGTAAAAATGTAAAAGAGGTGGTAGTTGTAACAGTGCGGGAACAGTGGAGCTACAGTACAGAACAGTGGTCTATACCTACTTTAACAGTGGGGGACAAGGGCATTTAATGCCCGTCGCCGTCGACCCCAAAAGCTCCCGCCTTAGCGTCTCCGTCCGCCACGGCGACGGATCCATCACCGTGGAGTGCCACCGTGTACCCCAGGCTGCACAGCCATCCGCCACGCGTCCCTGGATAGACCCCAGGGCGACGCGTGGGCCGATGAGCTGGAGCGCGGGCACACAGCGCAGCCTCCCCGGCAAGCGCCTTGCCGGGGCCTCGACCTTGCCGGGCCCGGGAGCTTGTCGCTCCCCGGGCCCCTTGCCGGGGCGCATATAGCGCCGAGGCGTTGTCTTCTAGTCTTCCTGGCAAGCTCCTCTTGCCAGGGTCTTGTGTTAACGGGACAGTCTTGAGCCTGGTACGGCCTTCCCGGCAAGCTCCTCTTGCCGGGGACTTGGTCTTCTTCCTTGCATACTTTGTTTTTGAATGGTTTAATAGGGAGCAGGAAAGGTCTCCGGCGAGCACGCGGTAAACCCTGCCGCGGGAAGCTGCAACTGCCCGTGCACAAGTTGGGGTACTGAGGTACCCCCTACCTTAGTACACCGACACTCTCTGTCGGTGTGATGTGACCACTTGACTTTCAAGAATTTGATGGACTTGTTGCGGGTCTTGCGTTCGGTTTCCTCGAGAATAGCAACGGGATGCTCTCGGTAAGACAGGTCTTGTTGAAGATCAATCTCTTCAAACGGAATCATGCGCTCAGGTGCCTTGAAGCATTTGCGGAGTTGAGACACATGGAAGACATCATGAACATTGGCGAAGTTGGGAGGGAGCTCAAGTTGATAGGCTAGATCGCCTCTTTTGCCAAGAATCTTGAAAGGCCCGACGTATCTAGGAGCAAGCTTTCCTTTGATACCGAATCTTTGGGTGCCTTTCATCGGAGACACACGGAGATAAACATGATCACCAATGTTGAAAGCCAAATCTCTATGCTTGCCGTCATAGTAGCTCTTCTGACGCGACTGAGCGGCCTTGAGATTCTCACGTATGACATTGCACATTTCTTCGGCTTCTGAGATCAAGTCATTGCCAAGAAGTTGACGTTCGCCTGTTTCAGACCAGTTGAGAGGGGTACGGCACTTTCTGCCATAGAGGATTTCAAACGGAGCTTCGCCTGCACTTGCTTGAAAGCTGTTGTTGTAAGAGAACTCGGCAAATGGAAGGCAGTCTTCCCATTTCATGCCAAAGGAGATGACACAGGCTCTGAGCATGTCTTCTAGAATCTGATTCACGCGCTCGACTTGACCACTAGTCTGAGGGTGAAAAGCAGTGCTGAACCTGATCTTAGTGCCCATGGCGGACTGAAAGGAGTCCCAGAACCTTGATGTGAACAAGCTTCCACGGTCTGAGGAGATAACTTGAGGAATGCCATGTAAGGACACAATTCTGGAAGTGTATAGCTCTGCCAATTGAGCTGCATTGATTGATTCTTTGACTGGCAGGAAGTGAGCGACTTTGGTAAGCTTGTCAATCACCACGAAGATAGAATCATTTCCTCGCTTGGACTTAGGAAAGCCAGTGACGAAGTCCATTTCAATATGGTCGAACTTCCACTCGGGAATAGGAAGAGGTTGGAGAAGACCGGCTGGACGTTGATGTTCTGCTTTCACTCTTCTGCAAACATCACATTCATTCACGAATTGGGCAATCTCCCTTTTCATGCGTGTCCACCAGTAAGATTGCTTGAGATCTTGATACATCTTGGAACTGCCAGGATGAATGGAAAGGAGAGAATCATGAGCTTCTTCCATTATGAGCTTCCTGAGATCACCTTTGGGAACAACGAGTCTGTCCTCGAAGAACAAGGTATCTCTCTCATCAACACGGAAGCACTTGTATTTCGGAATGCCCTTAGCAATAGCATGTTTCACCTTCTTCACCATGGTATCACTGAGCTGGGCCTCACGGACTTGATCTTCCAAGGTAGGAGCAATTTGAAGATTTGCAAGAAAACCCTGCGGAACAACTTGGAGGTTGAGTTTCTTGAATGCTTCACAAAGCTCAGGCTGGCACGGCTTGATAAGAAGGCTGTTGCAATATGCCTTTCTGCTCAAAGCATCTGCAATCACATTCGCCTTGCCAGGAGCGTATTCAATGCTGGGATTATACTCTTGGATCATTTCAACCCAACGAGTCTGGCGGAGGTTCAGATGCGGCTGTGTGAAGATGTACTTCAAGCTCTTGTGATCAGTGAAGATGTCGACCTTTCTGCCCAACAACAGATGTCTCCACGTAATCAAAGCATGTACCGCAGCTGCTAGCTCGAGATCATGTGTGGGATAGTTCTTCTCACTTGGCTTGAGCTGACGAGAAGTGTATGCCACAATTCTCTTATCTTGCATAAGCACACCACCAAGACCTTGAAGAGAAGCATCACAGAATACTTCATAGGGCTTGGATTCATCTGGAGGAGTCAGAACTGGAGCAGAGACAAGCTTTTCTTTGAGAGTTTTGAATGCCACTTCACACTCTGGAGACCAAAAGTATTTGACATTCTTCCGAAGCAGGTTGGAAAGAGGCTTGGCAATCTTGGAGAAGTTCTTAACGAACCTTCTGCAATAGCTAGCAAGACCCAGAAAACTGCGGAGTTGCTTGACATTCTGAGGAGCTTCCCAGTTGACAATTGCTTCAACTTTCTCGGGATTAACCGCAATACCGTGAGCTGAGATGATATGGCCCAGGTACAAAACCTTATCGAGCCAAAACTCGCACTTGGAGAACTTGGCATAGAACTTATGCTCTCGGAGTCGATCAGGAACCAGACGTAAGTGCTTTTCGTGATCTTCTTCATTCTTGGAAAACACCAGAATATCATCCAGATACACAAGCACAAACTCGCCAGTATAGGGGTTGAAGATGTAATGCATCATCCTCGAAAAGGTAGGAGGAGCATTGGCGAGACCGAAGGACATGACGGTATACTCGTATGAACCGTAGCTCGTTCTGAAGGCCGTCTTGGGAATGTCTTCCTCGCGAATGCGAATTTGATGATAGCCCATTCGGAGGTCGAGCTTAGAGAACACTTTAGCTCCTTTGAGCTGCTCGAAGAGTTCGTTGATGTTGGGGAGCGGATACTTGTTCTTTATTGTCTTCTTGTTCAATGGCCGGTAATCAACACAGAGACGCTTCGTGCCATCTTTCTTCTTGACAAATAAGACACCACAGCCCCATGGAGACGTACTAGGCCTGATGAGACCCATACTCTCCTGTTTATCAAGCTGCTTCTTCAATTCCTTCAATTCATCCGGAGAGAGCTTGTACGGACGCCGTCATGCTGGCTCAGTACTCGGCTCGAGTTCAATGACAAATTCCACCTGACGGTGTGGAGGCATGCCTGGAAGTTCTTCAGGAAAGACGTCTTGTTATTCGTTCACCACCGGAATTTGAGATATGGCATTAATTTCGCCCTTATCATTGAGAGAGAAAAGCCTGATAGTGTTATCCCTGGAGGCAAAGATAATCACATCTTCATCAAGATGAGTCATCTTGACTTCCTTCTGTGCACAATCAATGTGAGCATCATGCTGAGAAAGCCAATCCATTCCGAGGATGAGGTCAATGTCAGAATTACCAAGAACCACCGGATTAGCCAGAAATCGATAATCACCCATGCGAATAGAAACATTCAGAGCAACTTTGTTGGAAGTCATTTGCAAACCCGGAGAAATAATCTTCAAAGGTCTAGGAATCCTCTCCGAAACAAATTCATGCTTAGCAACAAAAGGTCTTGAAATGAAGGACAAAGATGCACCCGAATCAAACAATACTTTAGCTGGAAAAGAGTTAACTGAGAGGTTACCCAAAATGACATCAGAAGAATTCTCCGCTTCAGCTGCACTCATCAGATTGACCCTTGCAGCCTTTGGATCATGCTTGACAATAGCTGAACTCACAGGCGGAGGAGGAGGAAGACGCTTTGGGTTCGGACATCTGTTGGCATAGTGACCCTTCTGGCCACACTTGTTGCACACCACTTCAGAGAGAGGACGGAAATGAGAGCCACTTGACTTTGAGCCTTGAGACTGAAACTGCTTCTTCGACTTGTTGCTCGGGTTGGGTGGGTGGGAGAAACCATGTCCACTAGAGTTCTTGATGCTGTTGGAGTTGTTGGAGTTGTTGGAGTTGTTGTAGGGAGCTCGAATCACTGGAGGAGGAGGAAGCCAGAATTTCTGATGCTTCAAGACCATCTGAGACGATGAGGAAGAGTGAATGGCATCTCAAATTCTCTTCTTAGAAGCCTCCATCTTAAGCTGAGCTGCCTCTTGTTTCAAAGCCATGTTATAGAACTTGTCGAATTCATCCGGCTCGAACAAGGTGAGAGCAAGCTGAAGTTCATCTTTGAGACCTCCACGGAACTGGTAGATTTTGCTCTTGGCATCAGGAATGTCTTGCTTAGCATAGCGAGCGAGGTTTTGGAACTTGACATTATACTGATAGACTGTCATAGAGCCCTGCTTCAGGTTACGGAATTGCTCACGCATACCCTCGATGACACTTGTAGGAATGTGGTGAGAGCGAAAGTCCTTGCAGAAATTCTCCCAAGAGATCACTTGACCTGGCCTGGAGTCTTTGTACTGCTGCCACCAGTCAGCTGCTTGATCTTTGAGTTGGAAGGCTGCAAACGTCACATAATCATCCTCCTTCACGTTACTGCACTCAAAATGCTTCTTTATGTCGGTTAACCAATCTTCAGCATCAAGAGGGTCGACACAGTAACTAAAGGCTTTTGGATTATTGGCCAAGAACTGGTTGAGAGTAGCATGGTGCTGCTGGTTGAAGAAGTTGCCTTGATTCCCTGGAACACCCTGATTAGCTTGATTAGCTTGCATCTGCTGCATCATCTGCATCAACATCTGGGTGTTCTGAGCTGTAGTCTGCATAATCGCTCTCCAAGCCTCAGGCGGAGGAGGAGGGGAAGGAGGACGATCTGGGACCTCTTCACCCTTTGGGTTAGCGTTGGGAACCTTTTTCGGAGCCATCCTGAAAGAGATGACCACGAATCAGCAATTGATTGACAGAAGGTATAAGCTGAATCAATGGAATGAATTGCAACAAGTCTTCACAATAATCATTCGAACAATAAGAACGAATGAAATCATTCGAACAAGAGGAACGAATGAAAATCTCAGTTAAACGATAACATCAATCTTCACGAGAAGCCACATAGGGGACAAAAGGTAAAATAAGAAAACAACAAGGTACAGACGGGAACAAACACAAGATAGGAGCTTCGTTCTAACATCTTTGTGCTGAAAGCATATGAACGCGTTACGAAAAGGTTTTGCAATCCCCGGATCAGCATAGCCAAGGACCCTTTAAGATGCAACTCCTGATAGTAACATCGGTCATAAACCATTTCACTCAATGTAGAACCCCGAACTCACTAACCTGCATTCGTTGGAAGAATGCCTACGATCTACTGGATAAACCCACCTATAAATTTCCGAAAGATTCCAGTTATGCAATCAGGTGTTGGGGATACACGGGAAGCACCGCGCAATCAACTCTAAACCTACATCCAGGTGTATCCATCCTTCAACACATAACCAGTCTTTCTCGGAAACTGTTTACCTCGGACCTTCGAAAAGCATCCACTATAACAAGCTATGGCAATACTCCCGAACTACCTCCCCAGTACTGGGTGATGTCGGGGTTATCTTGCCACTGGCCGTATAGGAGAGATTTTCGATGTCGGCCATCTTAAGTATTTAGTACTGTCGCGATATGCTTGTGACGACAATACCCCAAAGCTCAACTCCCCGGGACACTGCCACAACCCCTAATGTCAGGAGGCATCGAGAACAATATCCTCGTCACAAGAACATCGAAACAATCCCAGAATACTCGCGGGATTCCTAAAAAAAAATTTGTGCAATTTTTGAAGATAGAAGAGACAAGAGTAGTCGTCGGGAGTCCTTACCAGAGAGAAAGGGGATGAGAAGCAAAGAAATCCTACTCTCCGATATAATATAGGACTCAAAGTATTTTCAGTGTGTGCCTAGACTCGACCGTCAACGATTCGATCAAACAGTGGGGGCTCCTAGGTCGGAGAAGGCTCTGAATACCAACTTGTAATGCCCAGGATGGAGTTATACCTCCTACGTGTCGAGGCACGACTTAAAGGCATAAGTCCATCCTAGAATGATCTCAAGTTTGGTAATCTTTGCACATCTCATGTAAAAGAGGGGATTGTAAACATAAATAGTTGGCTTACACTCGCCACGTCACACAAATACAATACATGTCTCAATCATCATACATTAAGAATATCACAACCCTCTAAGGGCAAAATCCAAATGTCAAGATACCAAACTTAAATAACATCCACAGGCGGATCGAATCCTAGTAGAAGTCTCCACTACTGATCATCCGGATAACGAACATAGTACCGACTACGCTCCTCGTCGAACTCCCAATCCAGCTCGGTGCCATCACCTGGATATCTCACAGCTGGACCTGCATCTGGTGTGGTGAAGTAACTGTGAGCCACAGAGGACTCAGCAATCCCGTTCCCGGGTAACAAGACTATTTAAGCCTTGGGAGAGGATAAGGCTGAAGAAAAGAATAAGTGTCTGCAGCAGCAGCTAGCAACTAGCTTACGTGAGTGAGAGCGAGAAGAGAAAGCCTCGGTCGAGAGATGATCACGAAGTGATCCTAGCTACAACACGTCAAACATAACCCCTCCGTGTTCAACTCCCGAATCCCTATTCGGAAATTGACGGTCACGGAACACACGCTGGTAGTGTATTCGAAACATTGTGTCAAGTTATCTACAACCGGATATTAACAAGCTCCCATCTGCCACATAACCGCGGGCACGGCTTTCGAAAGTTCATAACCCTGCAGGGGTGTTCCAACTTGACCCATTACAAGCCCACGATCCGCGGAGTCGCAACTCCAAAGTGGGAAGACCCGAGTATTCTCGGAATCCCGTGCTCAAGATAATCCGAACTAAGGTAAGGCTAATCCAGCAAAATCCTCCCGGCGTGTCGACACCCTGATAGTAGCCGTGCGTATCTAGGTCTCAGGACACGACCGGATGAGCGCTACGTACAGATACCGAAGACCCCAGCGAACTGGGTAGCATCCGCAAGTGACTCTGGTTTGGACCAACACTCAAATCGAGCACTGGCCCAGGGGGGTTGAATTAATTAAGCCTCGGGTTAATTACTCCCTCGGAAAGTTTTTAGTTGTTTAGGCGAATAGTACCAATGTTGGGACTTGCTGGAAAAGACTTAGCACTTAGCGTTTATCGAGGGGGTCCCATACACCCCAACCGTGTTAGGAACGCATAATCAAGGAACATAACACCGGTTTATACGGTTCCTAACGGCATGAGTGGAACAAATCACCAAGCAAAAGGCTTAGCCTTCCACCCTTGCCAATATATAGATGATTTCATTTTAAGCATTTATATAGTGTGATATAACCCAACAAACTTCAACATGAAGCAAGCATCTTCGATCTTCACCTGCAACTAGCAACGCTATAAGAAGGGCTGAGCGAAGCGTACTTAGCCAAGCAACGGTTTGCATAGGTAGGGTGGTTAAACATGGCAATGGTTACAAGTAGGAGGCTGACAAGAAGAATATGGGCATCGAGGCAAAACTATAGAGCGGAACTACTAGCAATAGGCAAAGATAGTAATGTTATCGGGGTTCGGTCATCTTGCCTGAAGTGTAGTCGTTCGGATCGTAAGAAGGGTCCTCGTGCTCAACCTCGTTGGTAACCTCGTTCTCGTACTCGTACTCGGTCTCAGCTTCCGGCTCTAAACAAAACAATCACACCAAGCACAAATCAACAAGATGCAATGCGCACTCGAAAATGATGGATGCACTAAGGATGCACACGGAGCACGGAAAATAGCACTCAAGCAAAACACCTCAAAACATGATAACAATATGATATTATGAATCTACACAGAAAATCAATCAAGTTTCATATAAGATTCGCTGAAATCGGAGTTACGGGCTAAAAGTTATGCCCGAAACAAGAAATGAGCGAAAGCTGAAAATTACAGCAACATAGCAACTTCGGAGCACAAAATAATTAAGCTACAGCACTCAAACAACATGGCAAAGAGCATGAACACAAACTAGACATATCCTACATCAATTAAGTCCAAAGGTGCACCCCCAAAGGAGCCACGGATCAATAGCAATGAGCTTGGACATATTGAACTTGACAATAAAATTCTGGCAGCAGAATTCTATTGAAACTTTGGAGCAAAAGATAAACATGCTACAGCCACTTAAATAAACATGTGAGAACATGAATGGAAAGCCAACAATATATACTACAAGGAACAATCAAGATCCACTCAAAAACTATCATGGTTTGTCCTAGAACATCACACGAACATGGCATCGGAACGTTACAGATTTCAGACTTAGTGAAAATCTACTAAGTCCTAAAACAACAATTTCATCATGGCATCTAAAAGAACAAGTTTAAGTCACCTCGAAACTAAACATGGCAAGTAGTAAGCACCTCATCAAAGTACACATGATGGTGATTCCGAAACACACAAGCATACATCATGGAGATAATCACAACGATTGCAACGAGCACAACAAGATGACATTTCATAACGAGTGAAACAACATCACAACCACATGGCACTTTGCAACGATTATAAACATGGCAAGAATAAATCTATCATGCAACCTATCACCAACAACATGTAGAGCATGGCAAGACGAACACGTGGACATGTCATTTGCATCATTCGGACAACGAGCTAAAAGATATCACATGGCAAAGATGGCATAAAAACATCACATAGCAGCAATTATACCGGGATGCACTCTTGCAATGGCAAAACAAGCATCTAGATGACTTCTAACATGCATGACACAAAAAGATAAAACGTAGTGCTATTCACCACGAACGTCTGGACATGCTATTTGCGCGAAACGGAGCACCACACTAAAAGTTAGAGCAGTTAGAACATAGCATCAGCAACTAAAACATGTAGATCTAGGGACTTATATTGCAACAACCTCAGATTTGCAGAAAGTCAACGGGCTCGGGCCGGGTGGATCTGATGCGGCGGCCCGAGAGGAGGCAGAGCGGAAGTGGCGCGGCCCGCGTCGATCTGGGCCTCGGGAGTCCTGGCGCTTGGCGGCCTGGCGGAGACGGGGCGAGAGGCGGCGCGGGAGTGGGCCGCCCACCTGGCGCCGGCCGGGTCGAGGCGGGAGGCGTCTTGGGCCCGCTCGGTCGGGCGGAGGGAGGGTCGGCCCAGCGGACGACTGGCGTCCGATCGAAGGCGGCGGGAGGCGCACGGGCCTGGAGGAAGCAACGGCCTGCGGGGCGGAGGCGGCGGCCCGTGCGGTGCGGAGGAGTGGTGGCGATCGGGCGCTGGGGGCGCGGTGCGGCGTACGGGCCGGATCGGAGGGAGCTGTGCGCCCAGCGACGCGGCGATGAAGTGGTCCTGCGGCTGGGCTTCGATCGACCGAGGGAGGCCGAGGCCTGGCGACGAGGCGAGCGCCTGGATCTGCGAGGCGTTGACCTGGGCACCGATGGATCGGGGCGATCGATCCCCAGGGCGGCGGCTCGGTCGTTGGCTGGTTCCCTCGGGAATTGGCCAAGTGGCAAAAGAAGAGTGGTTTAGATCTGAAAATTGGGGAGAGAAAAGGGGGAAGAAGGGGCTAGAGGTTAGGGATGCCTAAAATGGACCTAGGGGTCTATTATATAGCAGGTTTTTAGGGTTAGGGGATTTAGGGGGTGTTAGGAGCCCTCCGATCGCGACCCGACGGATCCGATCGCGGGGTAGTTTAGATGGGCCTAGGAGAGAGTAGTGGGCTGTTGGAGGGGTGTTTCTGGGCCACAAGTGGAGGCATTTTGGGCCCACACGAATAACTGATGGGATAGCAAACGGAGTCCAAACGCGACGAGATTTGAGAGGCGGGTTACACACAACAAAACAACAACACACACAACAACCTCGCGGCACACCGGTAACGTTACACGCCCAAACACCAAAGTAGGTCTACGGAACGCCACGGACACGTGAGGGAGCTCCGGAACGCGAAACGGACAACGGGAAGAAACACGCGGAACCGGATGCAACCGACAACACAAATGCAATGCGATGCACATGTCTACATGATATGAATGAATGCCACACACTCACACAACAAAACGACGAAAACCCGAAAGACAAAGAACCCGGAATGGAAATAGATGAAACCGGAGATATATTATATACCCAAAAGGGAAAGTATTACATCCGGGGCATTACACTTCTCCTCTTGAGGAGAGGGAAGTCACTCCTATAAATGCTATTCAAGTGCAAATTAATGAAAACATTAGGATGATGGCTAAACTTAAAGAAAGATGGGCTAGAGAAAGGGAGGAAGAAGATAGAATTAAGAGCCTTCCTACCCACCACATTGTTGCTACTATCCAAGTTGTTGAGGATATCCAAACTCTTAGCACCCAATGTACTCCTGGTCCCAATGGACCTATTAATAGTGATGCTATGACTATAGAAACTACCAAACAAGTGAACCTAAAGGACACTACTACCACTTTACTTGATGCTCATGACCTTGATTTTGATAATTGCACTCTTACCGAAGTTATTGATTTCCTTCACAATATGTCTAGAGATCCCCGCACTAGCACGCTTAACCTTGCCTTCACGGAGCATACCACTAATGCTCTCATCAAATCTAGGGAGGAGAAACTTAGAGTAGAAGCCTCCATACCTAGAAAGCTAGAAGATGGTTGGGATCCTATGATAAAAATTAAGTTGAATGACTTCTCTTGCTATGCATTATGTGATGTTGGAGCTAGTACCTCTGTTATGCCCAAAAGAATATATGATATGCTTAAATTGAAACCTTATGATTCTGGTTCTTTTGGTGTTCGTCTCGTTGATTCTTCCATAAAGAAACCTTTGGGAAGGATCGACGATGTTCTTATCGTTGTTAATGATAATTATGTTCCCGTTGATTTCACTATTATGGATATTGAATGTGATCCTTCATGTCCAATTATTTTGGGACGTCCCTTTTTACGCACCGTTGGTGCTATCATTGACATGAAAGAGGGTAAT
The DNA here is from genome assembly GCA_902687465.1 of Secale cereale. Classification (NCBI taxonomy): domain Eukaryota; kingdom Viridiplantae; phylum Streptophyta; class Magnoliopsida; order Poales; family Poaceae; genus Secale; species Secale cereale. The sequence continues at coordinate 50,078,993 of LR738711.1, read as the reverse complement.
ATAAAATTTCAGTTTCCTCTCAAGAAAGGGATGGAACACTTCCTCGAAAAAAGATCAAGTTACCTTTTGAGTCCGTTGTATGGGCTAGCTATTCTTTTACTCTTGATAAAACTTGATCTCTATGCATTATGCCTAGCTTAAAGGCATAAAAGAAAGCGCTTTTGGGAGGCAGCCCACATGAATAAATTTTTATATTTTGCTTTTGTTGTGTCTTGATGTTGTTTACTACAGTAGAATCATCATTGTATCTTTGCTTTTCATATTTGTGCCAAGTATAGCCTCTGATTGCTAGAAAGTTCAAAAGTTGTGAGGTGCTGTCCAGGAAACAGATTCTGTCCTTGGATAGAAAAATTCGTATAAAATCACCAGATCATCTTTTTGGTGTGAATTTTTTCGACAGCGTTCTCTATATAATTGTCTTTTGTGCGTCTGTTCTGAGTTTTTTGATTTTAGTTGCAGAAGTACTCCGAACAAATCATTTACTACCTGCTGTTCTGTTTTTCACAGATTCTGTCCTGTTTTGCCTTTCCTTCATTTTGCAAACCAAGAGCTTGCTTTTTCTTTGCAAAAACCTTTTGACAATCTTGAGAAACAGTAGAACTTCAAGAATATATTTATTTCCAGCAAGGAACAATTATTTTATTAAGGGTACTAACCTCGCTAATCAGATTATGATGAGTTATGTATGAAGGGAGTTTTCAAGTGTGCGAGGGAAGATGATAAAAAGATTCAGGAGTGTCAAGCGCTCAGGCTTGGGGATGCCCCCGTGCACCCCCAAGAAATATTCAAGGAGACTCAAGCGTCTAAGCTTGGGGATGCCCCCGTGCATCCCCTTCTCCATCAACATTATCAGTTCGTCTTTCGTTCCGCTATATTTTTATCACTTCATGTGTTATGTGCTATGCTTGGAGCGTCTTGCTTTTAGTTTCCTTTTTAGTTTTTCATAACGAGTCGGAACTCAGCGTTCTTTATGTGGGAGAGAAACACGCTCCACTTCTACCTAGAACATAACATAGAATTTTCATGTCTATCTTTGCTGTGTGTGTTCTTTGTCTTTTAATAGCTACTATCATGTTCAGCTCTTAGTATTCATGCTTATCTTTTCAAAGAGCTTTTGTTTAGTTGGTTGCTTAAACTCTCTTTAATTATCATGCTTATCTTATTAAGAGAGTATGCTTCCGTTGCATTGGTCGATATGTCTATGATAAAGATGCTACGTGCATAATGGCGCTTAGTAGTTCAGGTTTTCTTATGGTTAGTCTCAAATAGCTGAGGGATTCCCAATGTGTTATTGGAGTACCAACTTGATTTGTTTGCCTATGATGTGGTATGGTTTAGTAATATCTTCCTTCAAGAATTTATTTTGATTGACTTGGCGTATGCTCACGCATATTTAAGACTGTAAAGAAAGTCTGTCAAGCCTTGATGATCTTTTATTTCTGAGTAGCGATATAACTACCATGCCTGATTCAATGTTGCTTTGTCGCTCTGCATGATTATGACCGTCATTGCTCTCTTAGTTGGTCGCTCCCAGTCTTTTGCTAACCTCCACCTGTACTAAGAAGACTAACTTTGCAATACATAGCTCATGGGAAAGTAGCTTAAAAACTATTGTGGTAAAGAATATGTTGCCTATGTATCTTATTTCTTATAAGTTGCTTGTTGAGCGGTAACCATGTTTCTGGGGACGCCATCAACTGTTACACTTTTGTTGAATATCATGTGAGTTGCTATGCATGTTCGTCTTGTCTGAAGTAAGGGTGATTTGCCATGGGTTGAATGGTTGAGTATGCATATTGTTAGAGAAGAACATTGGGCCGCCAACCAAAGCCATGTATCATGGTGCAAGTTTTAGCTTGGACATTAATCCTCAATCTCTTATGAGAATATGCTTAAGCATTAAAGAGGAGTCCATCATCTATTTTCCATGTTGTCCCGGTATGGATGTCCTCAAGTTGAGATCTATCAAAAACGAGAAATCAAATGCGATTTATCTCCTTGGACCTTTGTACAGGTGGCATAGAGGTACCCCTTTGTGACACTTGGTTGAAACATATGTAATGCAATGATAACCCATGGAAATCCGAGCTAATTAGGACAAGGTGCGAGCACTATTGGTATTCGATGCATGAGGCTTGCAACTTATAGGATGTCTTATGCATGACACATATGAAGTACTACTACCGTTGACAAAATTGCTTCTATGTTTTCAAAATAAAAAGCTCTAGCACATAACCATTCTTTTACTTTTATGTTGAGTCTCCACCTTCTTTCTTCAAGCACCAACTACTGAGAGCATGATTGTCATTCTAAGTGTAATGTGCATTGTTCCAAAGTAGCATTGTCTTTTGCATGATTGTGATATCGTTTATTTTGAAATCATTGTATCTAGTCATCACTTAAACCTTGAAGGTGCCCCTGCATTTATGTTTTGCTTCACTAAAGGGGGCAAGCTAGATATCACTTTATCATATTTGCGCATCATGTTCATTGCAAATCTATTTGATGCTTCAATGTCATGTTGTAAAACTTTTAGTCATTTGTGATTTTCTCATGAGGCTACTTAATGACTACAGATTCATTGTCTCAGTAAGCTTTTGTCATATGACTATAAAAAGTCCTATATGGTTAATAGAATGTCACCACAGAAATTATCCTTGTTATCATTTACCTACTCGAGGACGAGCAGGAATTAAGCTTGGGGATGTTGATATGTCCAAAACGTATCTATAATTTCTGCTTGCTCCATGCCACTTTTGGGTGATATTGCTATGATATTTATACACTTCCATACACTTTTGATCATATTTGGACTAACCTACTAATCCAGTGCACCCCAGTGCCAGTTTCTATTTTCGGCTGTTTTTGTATTTCAGGTTTTCACATTATGAGAGTTGTCAGGAAAAATCCAGAAAAATTATATAAAAAATCAGCGTTCCAGAACCTACCTTGCGCCCGAAGTACA
>LR738711.1:49976522-50076018 GCA_902687465.1 Secale cereale | reverse complement strand
GGGGGGGGGGGGGGGGGGCGTCTGGGCCCCCCGAGCCCCGTCTGGTGCCCCCCTTTGGCATATATTTAGAGCGTCCTTCGAAACCCTCGGGACGGGAACTCTTTTTCGCGATCTCATCTCTGTTCCGCCGCCGCCGCCGCTTCCAAGATCGGGAGCACCAGGAGAACTCTTCCTGGCACCCTGCCGGAGGGGAGGATCATCATCGGGAGCCTCTCCACCACCATGGACGCCTCCCGAATGAGTTGTGAGTAGTCTCCCTTGGACCATGAGTCCATGACCAGTAGCTATGTGATGTTCTCCTCCCGTTCTTGTGCTTCACTAATTGGTCCTCGTGAGCTGCCCTACATGATCGAGGCACATATGTAATCCTTATGCTGTTGCTATGATGAGTTTGCTGGGATCCGATGGATTATGAGATTATGTTCAGATTGTGATTGAGTAATATATTTGATCTACCTCTTTTATATTTATGTTCGTAAGTAATTCTTGCATGTTCTCCGTTGTTATTTATTGCTTTGGCCAAGTAATACGTAGTGACTCCAAGAGGGAACGTTATGCTTGATTGTGGGTTCATGCCCCTCGATGACTAGCTTGAGTGACAGAAACATGAGTCTAGGGGATGTGTTGTTGCCACAAGGGGGAAAACAACGGTGCTTGTGCCCGCGGGTGCAAGGATTGTTTACTTTACGCAAAGTTCTTTTAATGCAGTTGTCTGTTGCTTTGAGTTTACACTATGGGTGGGGCTCGCAACTTAATACCAGCGAGATGTTCTGGATAGATATCTCAAGGTGGATGATTAGTAGTAGATATTGATGGATTTCGGTCTACTTACTTTGGCGTACCGCCCATGCTTTGAACCTCAACCTTTCTTGCAATGTAGTCAGCATTGGTTTGCGTTCATGGTCCTGTCAATTGCCCAGGTGTAATTCGTTTACCTCACATAGTTGTTTTATCGTCTTTTGGGAGAGAGACATCACTAGTGAACATCATGAGACTCCGGTCCATATTACCATCATTGATCACATCCGCTATTTACTTTTCGCTTTTACTTACTATTGCAAACATTATCTATCACTACTATCATTTGCGTTTAATCCTTTGTGAACTACAAGGCCGGAGGGATTGACAACCTCTCTGTACTCGTTGGGAGCAAAGTTATTTGTATCTGTGTGCAGGTCCACGTTGATTGCTAATATCTGGCGCCGTTAGCAGTTGACACCTACTTGTTGAACCTAGGAGTCTCTGGGGATTCGATCCTTGGCATCTTTCATAAGGGAAAAACTTCCACAACACTGCATCTCACACCTTCCACTTGGGGTAACCAACGAGGGGTTAGAGGCCCATCAACGGGATGATGTGTTACGGAACGAGTAAAGAGACTTGCCATGACGAGATTGAACAAGGTATCGGTATACCGACGATCGAATCTCGGGCAAGTGTGACGCCCCCGATTTGATCGTACACTAATCATGCACGCAAATGTGTACGACCAAGATCAAGAACTCACTTGAAGATATCACAACACAACTCTAGACACAAATTAAAATAATACAAGCTTTATATTACAAGCCAGGGGCCTCGAGGGCTCGAATACATAAGCTCGATTACACAAGAGTCAGCGGAAGCAATACTATCTGAGTACAGACATAAGTTAAACAAGATTGCCTTAAGAAGGCTAGCACTAAACATCAACGATCGAAAAGGCAAGGCCTCCTGCCTGGGACCTCCTAACTACTCCTGGTCGTCAGCTGTCTCCATGTGGTAGTAGGCTTTGTTTGGGTAGTAGCAGTCGTCAAGGGTGGCATCTGGCTCCTCGACTCCACCATCTGGTTGCATCAACCAGCAAGAAGAAGAAGGGGGAAAAGGGGGAGCAAAGCAACCGTGAGTACTCATCCAAAGTACTCGCAAGCAAGGATCTACACTACATATGCATCGGTATCAATGAAAGGGGTAGTATCTGTGGCTAAGCTGCAGAATGCCAGAATAAGAGGGGGAGAAGCTAGTCCTATCGAAGACTAGCATCTTCTGGAAACCACCACCTTGCAGCAAGAGGGGGAAGTAGAGTAGTATAACATAAGTCATATTTATGTTGTTGTTCCAGCGCTCCGGGATCCTTTCTCGACTCCCGAAGCAACATATCCAAACAATGCCTCAGCATCCAGTTCTAGTTGTAGCGATCGGGATACAACTCCAAGTGTCCGTTACCGTAGGACAGGCTATCGATAGATGTTTTCTTCCCTGCAGGGCTGCACCAACTTACCCAACACGCTTGCTTAACTCCGGCCGGACACACCATCAGGTCATGCCCGCCCTCGGCCAAACAATATGCCGCAACCCGACCTAGGCTTAATAGAGAGGTCATGCACGCCGGACTAAACCCTATGCCCCCAGGGGTCATGGTCCAATCGCCCCGGGAACTCCTGCACGTTGCGTATGCGGCCGGTGAGCAGACCTAGCAACCTCCTTCAAAAAGGTAGGATCCTAACCAGTCCAACCCGGCGCGCGCCGCTCAGTCGCAATGACATCAGTTAAGCTTCGGCTGATGCATACGACGCAGAACGCCCATACTATGCCCACGTGATGGTTAGTGCTATCAGGCCAGAGGCCCCTCGGATCAAATATCCAAACCGTTTAGTGTCTTGGGAACGCGCGGTAACGAGCAGAGGCTCACGAAAGATGTGACCCCATCGCCCCGTCTCGCGAACTTGCGGCAAGGGCGAGTGCCCGGCCATGCCTCGTATTTAACTCGCGGGCACCTTCCAGGTCAACCCGACTACACATCACTCGCAATTAAGCTCGCGCGGGTACCCCTCAGGGTCGACCCGTCTTTAGTAACCAGGTTCAGTGTAAAGTCATAGTAACCAAAGTAACTGTGTGTCTGACACCAAAGGAAAACCTGAGGAAATCACCCTCGATGGAATTCCACCTGATGTTTATCGTCAAGGTGAACGAAAGAGGAGTCACCCTCGAGGTCCACTCTTGAGGAGTTGCATGACAGTGTCGTTATCAAGAGTGGAGAAAGAGGAATCACCCTCGATGACCACAAACGATGAACTAACCTACAAGGTTAACATCAGAAGTGCTGATGAGGTCTCACCCTCGGCACTCGATAGTAACCCAGTAGTGTCGACAACTAAGGGGAAAGTGATGTGCGGTGCCGGGTCCTGGTCTTCGATCCCGTTGATCGGGTCTTTTGATAATCCAGCGGGGCAGTCGGGACAAGGTAGGGGGTCACTGGTGGATCTCTAACCAGCCTATACTAAGCAGTTTTGTATAAACATGTAAGGTATGAAAGCAGTATCAACAACATGCTATGCATCAGAATAGGATCATACAAAAAGCAGTAGCAGTTCTAATGCAAGCATAAGGGAGAAGAGAATGGGCGATATCGGAATGATCAAAGGGGGTCGGCTTGCCTGGTTGCTCTGACAAGAAGGAGGGGTCGTCGTCGATGCAGTCGATCACCGAGGTAGCATCAGTCTCGCGGTCTACCGGACAGAAGAGGGGGAAGAAACAGTAAATATAAAGCAAACAGTACAAACAGAGAAGCACGACTAGTCAGCACGCAGTGCTAGGGTGCTCTAACACGGTGGTACACGGTACCGGCGAAGGGGGATAACACTCGGGAAAGTATCCCCGGCGTTTCGTGTTTTCGGTCAGATGAATCGGAGGGGGAAAGTTGCAGGTTCACTATGCTAGGGACGGGTGGCGGATGAACAGACAGCGTATTCGGATTCGTCTCGTCGTTCTGAGCGATTTTCATATATAATACTTTTTCATCCGAGTTGCAGATTATTTTATATGATTTTCAAAAGTTTTAAACATTTTCTGAAATTTATTTAATTAAATTAAGTCAACATTATCCAGAATAGTAAGTGATGACGTCAGCATGATGTCATGGTGATGTCAGCGGTCAGTTGACCTAGTCAAACTGACGTGTGGGGCCGTGCTGTCATAGACTAATTTAATTAACCACGTTAATTAGACAAATGTGTAATTAGTTTAATGAAACATAATTAATTAGGGTTAATTATCAGGATTAATTAAGTTAATTATTAATTAATTAATTAAATTTTTATTTATTATATTTTTTGCAACCCTTTTTTTAAAAAAAAGGGGCTGGGCCCCGCCTGTCAAGGGCCCAAAGGCCTTAGCGGGGCGGGCGCTAAACGGCACCGGGCATGGGTGCCCATCGGGGCGAACCCGGGCACGACGCGCGCTAGATGCCGGGAAGCGTGGCCACGGCGGGCCGCGCGGCCACGGCTAGGGCGCCGGCAGCCGCCGGCGGCGGCACGCGACCCCGGGCGCCGGCAGCCTCCTGCGGCGGCGCACGGCCCCGGGCGCCGGCAGCCACCAGCGGCGGCGCGTGGTGGCCCTAGGCGGTGGCGGGCGCTGTAGTTGAAGGCGGCAGGCAGAGGCGGGCGGGGAGTGGGCCGACGCGATGAGTGGCCAGCGGCGAGCGCGGACGGAGCGGCGCCGGGAGGAGATGCAGGGGCGGCGGCTGTAGGGATTGGGCTCGATGTAAAACGACGCCATGGCCACGGTTTCGACCAACGAATGCTGCTACGCATCTCGTAGGAGGACTAGAAGCACGCCGGAGTTGTTGGCTTGCCGTGGGGTGGTCTAAGGCTACGACAGTGAGCTCGGTTGTAACAATCGGAGCGGCGGCCATGGCAAAGCCAAGCAGAAGCAGCGAACAGAGCCGGCCAGCAGGGGGATCGACAAGGAGCTCACCAGAGGAGCGCACGACGGCTCGGCGGGAGCTTAGTAGCAGCAGGACAGTAGATCGACGCGGCGAAGCTCGGTGGCCAGAGGTTGAATAAGGGGTCGATTCCGACGAGGCTTAGGCGTCGAGCTTGCATTCGTCGGAGTAGGTGATGTAGTCTAGCACAACGATCCTCTTGGACATCAGCTTGCAGCGCGAGGCAGCTTCGAAGCGCGAGATCGATGGCGTGCGGCGGCTACCAGGAAATGAAGAGGATGAGGTGAGAGGGAGGAAATGGGCATTCTAGGGTTCTGCCCGAGGTAGAGCCGAGTCTTATCCATACGGGAAGACAGCGGGATGGCCGGCGCGTGGCCATCCAAGTGATGGACGCGAGGCGCTCGTCCATGAGGTCTCTGGTGAACAGAGGAAGGAGGCATCGGGGCGGGCTGGGCCGAACTGTGCTAGGTGGGCTTAAGTACATAGTAGCTTCTCGCCTTTTGCCTTTTCCCTTTCTGTTTTCTTTAATAGCTTTTTGTATTTTCTTTTAGCCACAAATGACTTCGCAAAAATATGCTACTGCCCAAAACACATTCAAGGAAATATTGTGCACTGCCACAAAAGATTGTGAGACTTTCGAAAAGTTTGCAATTATTATAAATTAAAAAGGCATTTAATTTAATTGCTATAGCCATAGTTTAACTAGTTAGGGTACTTTGACATTTTGAAAGAAATGTTAGTTCACCACCAGTATTAACAAGTGATTATTTACCATAAGAAGAACATTTTAGTTTTGACATTTGAAAACTTTTAACTTTGACTTGATTTTAAATTTGAATTTGAATGGGGTTTGTATCAACGCGAGTTTATCAACGGTGATCATGGTGACGTGTCATCGTTAGCACGGAATTACTGTAGCATGATACCCGGGGTGTTACAAATCTCCTCCACTGCAAGAAATCTCGTCCCGAGATTTAAAGAGTGGAATAAGGGGGCAAGCTATAAGGACGGATATCTGAAAGGATCGGCTTCCGGTAGTTACCTCCAGGAAGGAGATTTTAGAAGCACCAGGAAATGTACCGAGAGTGCTATAAGGGGGTCCAACAAGTTTCAACCAGGTAGGCATCCAGCTGATGCCTAGCCTAAAACAGGTGATGAAGGGGGTTGAGAGCAATGAAGAATAATGTTGCCTCTAATACCAGAATGAAACATGGTGAGGAAGTTAGCTCATGAATTACATACTAACCCAAGTGCAAGGAATATTTCGGAACCAAGGTTGTATGGGAGAGTCAGGTTTCGATCATGTGGAACTATGGGTTATGGGCCCACCATGTGGGTTAAAAGCAGGAAGGATGCTAACATTTTGCACGGTCATGATAGCAAGGCAGGTCAGAGGATAGCATGTCAGTCATGCCGACAACAACATCGATACAAAGGGCGAGGGACGAAGAGAACCATTTTCCTGCTCGTTGAAACGAGGCGGACCAAATAGGCAAAGTTCTCGTCCATCGGTGGTTACCGGAATGTTATAAAAAATAGTAACAAGGTCTTACCGACAGAATTGTACATCAAGGTGTTTACCTAAGCAGAAAATTATTACTGCTTAGATTATATGTAGATCAAAGAAAGGTTAACCAAACAAATGGAAAGGAAAATGTGTTTAAACACAATGAATAGGAGTATATCATTCCCAAGATTAAGCAGGGCATGATATACGTGTCAGCAGATCAAAGTCATGACCACCTGATGGGCCTCGAACCCCTCGTTGGTTACCCCAAGTGGAAGGTGTAAGATGCAGTATGTAGAAGTGTTTTCCCTTAGCAAAGATGCCAAGGATCGAATCCCCAGAGACTCCTAGGTTCAACAAGTAGGTGTCAACTGCTAACGGCACGGATTAGCAATCAACGTGGACCTGCACACAGATACAAATAACTTTGCTCCCAACGAGTACAGAGAGGTTGTCAATCCCTCCGGCCTTGTAGTTCACAAAGGGTTAAAAGGAAATGATAGTAGTGATAGATAATGTTTTGCAATAGTAAATAAAAGCGAAAAGTAAATAGCGGATGTGATCAATGATGGTAATATGGACCGGAGTCTCATGATGTTCACTAGTGATGTCTCTCTCCCAAAAGACGATAAAACAACTATGTGAGGTAAACAAATTACAGCTGGGCAATTGACAGGACCACGAACGCAAACCAATGCTGATTACATTGCAAGAAAGGTTGAGGTTCAAAGCATGGGCGGTACGCCAAAATAAGTAGACCGAAATCCATCAATATCTACTACTAATCATCCACCTTGAGATATCTATCCAGAACATCTCGCTGGTATTAAGTTGCGAGTCCCACCCATAGTGTAAACTCAATGCAACAGACAACTGCATTAAAAGAACTTTGTGTAAAGTAAACAATCCTTGCACCCGCGGGCACAAGCACCGTTGTTTTCCCCCTTGTGGCAACAGCACATCCCCTAGACTCATGTTTCTGTCACTCAAGCTAGTCATCGAGGGGCATGAACCCACAATCGAGCATAACGTTCCCTCTTGGAGTCACTACCTATTACTTGGCCAAAGCAATACATAACAACGGAGAACATGCAAGAATTACTTGTGAACATAAATATAAAAGAGGTAGATCAAATATATTACTCAAGATCAATCAGAACATAATCTCATAATCCATCGGATCCCAGCAAACTCAACATAGCAACAACATAAGGATTACATATGTGCCTCGATCATGTAGGGCAGCTCACGAGGACTAATTAGTGAAGCACAAGAACGGGAGGAGAACATCACATAGCTACTGGTCATGGACTCATGGTCCAAGGGAGACTACTCACGAGTCATCCGGGAGGCGTCCATGGTGGTGGAGAAGCTCCCGGTGGTGATCCTCCCCTCCGGCAGGGTGCCGGGAAGAGTTCTCCTGGTGCTCCCGATCTTGGAAGCGGCGGCGGCGGTGGAACAGAGATGGGATCGCGAAAAGAGTTCCTGTTCTGAGGGTTTCGGATGACGCTTTAAATATAAGCCAAAGGGGGGCATCGGGGAAGCTTCGGGGGGCCCAGGCGCCCCCCCGACGCGGCCCAGGGGGGGGGGGGACGCCGCCAGGGTGCCTGGAGCCCTGGTGGCCCCCCCGGCTGCCCTTCGGACGCACGGTAGTTTCCGGAACGCTGATTTTTTATATATTTTTTTTGGATTTTTCCTGGCAGTTCTCGTAACGTGAAAACCTGAAATACAAAAACAGCCGAAAACAGAAACTGGCACTGGGGTGCACTGGATTAGTAAGTTAGTCCAAATATGATCAAAAGTGTATGGAAGTGTATGAATATCATAGCAATATCACCCAAAAGTGGCATGGAGCAAGCAGAAATTATAGATACATTTTGGACGTATCAACATCCCCAAGCTTAATTCCTGCTCTTCCTCGAGTAGGTAAATGATAACAAGAATAATTTCTGTGGTGACATGCTATTAACCATATAGGACTTTTTATAGTCATATGACAAAAGCTTACTGAGAAAATGATTCTATAGTAATTAAGTTGCCTCATGAGAAAATCACAAATGACTGAAAGTTTTACAACATGACATTGAAGCATCAAATAGATTTGCAATGATCATGATGTGCAAATATGATAAAGTGATATCTAGCTTGCCCCCTTTAGTGAAGCAAAACATAAATGCAGGGGCACCTTCAAGGTTTAAGTGATGACTAGATACAATGATTTCAAAATAAACGATATCACAATCATGCAAAAGACAATGCTACTTTGGGACAATGCACATTACACTCAGAATGACAATCATGCTCTCAGTAGTTGGTGCTTGAAGAAATGGTTATGTGCTAGAGCTTTTTATTTTGAAAACATGGAAGCAATTTTGTCAACGGTAGTAGTACTTCATATGTGTCATGCATAAGACATCCTATAAGTTGCAAGCCTCATGCATCGAATACCAATAGTGCTGGCACCTTGTCCTAATTAGCTCGGACTTCCATGGGTTATCATTGCATTACATATGTTTTAACCAAGTGTCACAAAGGGGTACCTCTATGCCACCTGTACAAAGGTCCAAGGAGGTAAATCGCATTTGATTTCTCGTTTTTGATAGATCTCAACTTGAGGACATCCATACCGGGACAACATAGAAAATAGATGATGGACTCCTCTTTAACGCATAAGCATATTCTCATAAGAGATTGAGGATTAACGTCCAAGCTAAAACTTCCACCATGATGCATGGCTTTGGTTGGCGGCCCAATGTTCTTCTCTAACAATATGCATACTCATTCAACCCACGGCAAATCACCCTTACTTCAGACAAGACGAACATGCATAGCAACTCACATGATATTCAACAAAAGTGTGACAGTTGATGGCGTCCCCAGAAACATGGTTACCGCTCAGCAAGCAACTTATAAGAAATAAGATACATAAGCAACATATTCTTTACCACAATAGTTTTTAAGCTACTTTCCCATTAGCTATGTATTGCAAGGTTAGTCTGCTTAGTGCAGGTGGAGGTTAGCAAAAGACTGGGAGCGACCAACTAAGAGAGCAATGACGGTCATAATCATGCAGAGCGACAAAGCAATATTGAATCAGGCATGGAAGTTATATCGCTACTCAGAAATAAAAGATCATCAAGGCTTGACAGACTTTCTTTACAGTCTTAAATATGCGTGAGCATACGCCAAGTCAATCAAAATAAATTCTCGAAGGAAGATATTACTAAACCATACCACATCATTGGCAAACAAATCAAGTTGGTACTCCAATAACACATTGGGAATCCCCCAGCTATTTGAGACTAACCACAAGAAAACCTGAACTACTAAGCACCATTATGCACGTAGCATATTTATCATAGACATATTAACCAATGCAACGGAAGAAAACTCTCTTAATAAGGTGAGCATGATAATTAAAGAGAGTTCAAGCAACCAACTAAACAGAAGCTCTTTGAAAAGATAAGCATGAATACTAAGAGCAGAGCATGATAGTAGCTATTAAAAGACAAAGAACACACACAACAAAGATAGACATGAAAATTCTATGTTATGTTCTAGGTAGAAGTGGAGCGTGTTTCTCTCCCACATAAAGAATGCTGAGTTCCGACTCGTTATGAAAAACTAAAAAGAAAACTAAAAGCAAGACGCTCCAAGCATAGCACATAACACATGAAGTGATAAAAATATAGCGAAACGAAAGACGAACTGATAATGTTGATGGAGAAGGGGATGCACGGGGGCATCCCCAAGCTTAGACGCTTGAGTCTCCTTGAATATTTCTTAGGGGTGCACGGGGGCATCCCCAAGCTTGAGCGCTTGACACTCCTGAATCTTTTTATCATCTTCCCTCGCACACTTGAAAACTCCCTTCATACATAACTCATCATAATCTGATTAGCGAGGTTAGTACCCTTAATAAAATAATTATACCTTGCTGGAAATAAAGATATTCTTGAAGTTCTACTGTTTCTCAAGATTGCAAAAAGGTTTTTGCAAAGAAAAAGCAAGCTCTTGATTTGCAAAATGAAGGAAAGGCAAAACAGGACAGAATCTGTGAAAAACAGAACAGCAGGTAGTAATCGATTTGTTCGGGGCACTTCTGCAACTCAAATCAGAAAACTCAGAACAGATGCACGAAAGACAATTATATAGAGAACGCTGTCGAAAAAATTCAGACCAAAAAGATGATCTGGTGATTTTATACGAATTTTTCTATCCAAGGACAGAATCTGTTTCCTGGACAGCACCTCACAACTTTTGAACTTTCTAGCAATCAGAGGCTATACTTGGCACAAATATGAAAAGCAAAGATACAATGATGATGCTACAGCAGTAAACAACATCAAGATACAACAAAATAAAAAAATTTATTCATGTGGGATGCCTTCCAAAAGCGCTTTCTTTTATGCCTTTAAGCTAGGCATAATGCATATAGATCAAGTTGTATCAATTGAACCATCATCAAGATCATCAAAAAGCTCTTCAATAATACAACTAGTCTTAAGAGGACTCTCAAATAAAGGCCTCATAGAGATACTCCTAGGTAGAAGACCAAAAGGATAAAAGTCAAGGGAAGATTCATTTATAAATTTATCAACGACGGGCGTTTCTTCCAAAGTCTTTACAGTTTCAACCCTTTTGGCAATAGATGGATTGCTTTTAGAACGGGGAGCCTTTGGAACGTGAACGAACTTAGGCTCCCTCTTTGCCGGAGTTTCTACTTTTTTGGTTTTGATTGAGGAGAAGGTGATTCCTAGAGTGTCAAAGATATCCTCAATCTTGTCTATCCTAGAAGAGTCCAAGTCATGGAATTTGACGGTCTCCAAAATTTTAAAAAATTTATGCATGGAGCTATCAAGTCTATTCAAATTCCCTTGGATCTTGCGATCCAACTCATTTATCTTCTTAATGCTTGGCATCTCTAGCTCTATCTTTTCAAGTTTTTTCATAATGTGAGCTAGGGTGATGTCCTCTCGAATGCTAACAACAGGGAGATTCCCAACAAGATTTTCAATAATACTAAGAGACTCCCAAACTGGGGCCTCTAGGAAATTCCCATTGATAGCAGTATCTAGAATAAACCTATTCCAAGAAGTAATTCCAACATAAAAATTTCTAAGCAAGATAGTAGTAGGTTGCTTCTTGGTGGCTCTTTTTTGTGAATCATTAATTCTATACCAAGCATCTTTCAAACTTTCCCCACCTCTTTGTTTAAAGGTGAGAACTTCTGCCTCGTCAAAGACAAAAGGACCCGACATAATGACAACTAAAGAACGAGATAACTGTTTTTGTGATTTTCGATAAGAGGTACTAAAGCAAAAACTGAAAGGTAAACTAACAAGACTAAAAAGCAAAGGTAAAAGATAGTGTGCAACTCCCCTATCCTGAAGAGTGGAGTCCCCGGCAACGGCGCCAAAAATACTCCTTGATGGGCCTCGAACCCCTCGTTGGTTACCCCAAGTGGAAGGTGTAAGATGCAGTATGTAGAAGTGTTTTCCCTTAGCAAAGATGCCAATGATCGAATCCCCAGAGACTCCTAGGTTCAACAAGTAGGTGTCAACTGCTAACGGCGCGGATTAGCAATCAACGTGGACCTGCACACAGATACAAATAACTTTGCTCCCAACGAGTACAGAGAGGTTGTCAATCCCTCCGGCCTTGTAGTTCACAAAGGGTTAAAAGCAAATGATAGTAGTGATAGATAATGTTTTGCAATAGTAAATAAAAGCGAAAAGTAAATAGCGGATGTGATCAATGATGGTAATATGGACCGGAGTATCATGATGTTCACTAGTGATGTCTCTCTCCCAAAAGACGATAAAACAACTATGTGAGGTAAACAAATTACAGCTGGGCAATTGACAGGACCACGAATGCAAACCAATGCTGATTACATTGCAAGAAAGGTTGAGGTTCAAAGCATGGGCGGTACGCCAAAATAAGTAGACCGAAATCCATCAATATCTACTACTAATCATCCACCTTGAGATATCTATCCAGAACATCTCGCTGGTATTAAGTTGCGAGTCCCACCCATAGTGTAAACTCAATGCAACAGACAACTGCATTAAAAGAACTTTGCGTAAAGTAAACAATCCTTGCACCCGCGGGCACAAGCACCGTTGTTTTCCCCCTTGTGGCAACAGCACATCCCCTAGACTCATGTTTCTGTCACTCAAGCTAGTCATCGAGGGGCATGAACCCATAATCGAGCATAACGTTCCCTCTTGGAGTCACTACCTATTACTTGGCCAAAGCAATAAATAACAACGGAGAACATGCAAGAATTACTTATGAACATAAATATAAAAGAGGTAGATCAAATATATTACTCAAGATCAATCTGAACATAATCTCATAATCCATCGGATCCCAGCAAACTCAACATAGCAACAACATAAGGATTACATATGTGCCTCGATCATGTAGGGCAGCTCACGAGGACTAATTAGTGAAGCACAAGAACGGGAGGAGAACATCACATAGCTACTGGTCATGGACTCATGGTCCAAGGGAGACTACTCACGAGTCATCCGGGAGGCGTCCATGGTGGTGGAGAAGCTCCCGGTGGTGATCCTCCCCTCCGGCAGGGTGCCGGGAAGAGTTCTCCTGGTGCTCCCGATCTTGGAAGCGGCGGCGGCGGCGGAACAGAGATGGGATCACGAAAAGAGTTCCTGTTCTGAGGGTTTCGGAGGACGCTTTAAATATATGCCAAAGGGGGGCATCGGGGAAGCTTCGGGGGGCCCAGGCGCCCCCCCGGCGCGGCCCAGGGGGGGGGGGGCGCCGCCAGGGCGCCTGGAGCCCTGGTGGCCCCCCCCGGCTGCCCTTCGGACGCACGGTAGTTTCCGGAACGCTGATTTTTTATATAATTTTTCTGGATTTTTCCTGGCAGTTCTCATAACGTGAAAACCTGAAATACAAAAACAGCCGAAAACAGAAACTGGCACTGGGGTGCACTAGATTAGTAAGTTAGTCCAAATATGATCAAAAGTGTATGGAAGTGTATGAATATCATAGCAATATCACCCAAAAGTGGCATGGAGCAAGCAGAAATTATAGATACGTTTTGGACGTATCACCACCTGAGTAAAAGGGTTAATAAGAATCATGATATGTACCCATACACGGTGTTTGGATAACTGATCAAGAATCATTTAGCATTGTGCTTCAAATATGCCTTGTTGATATTTGAGTACCACAGTCATGCTTCGGGATAGCATTGACATGGTCTTTAAGCAAAGGTCAGACCTTGGATACACTAGGATCCATCGGAAATAACTTATAAAGTAAGTCATACAATTTCCGCAAGGGAAGATGAGGATGTGGCCGACGGGCTCAGCAATAATTCCTCGAGATCTCCATAGCATGAACAAGTTTGTGATGGAGGGAATGAAAGAATGTTGTCGGTGTTAATACAAATCATCGAGGGGAAAGGATGGTATTTCCCATCACGAGTTCGATTTGCAATTTGGAAGGAGGCAAATCATTGTTGATGATGATTACGACACATTTGTCGAGAGATTCCATTAAGATGTAATCGATCGGCGATGGCATCAAATCAAGTGAATGATGGAGCAAAAGGTTATTGTAACCACTAGTACAATACAAACTTAAAATCAAGCTAGTTGTTCAAGGCGAAATGATATGCTGAGGAAGATCGGTGTAATCTTGGCTTATTGTTGAAATCGTGCTCCGGGAAGAAGGACCAGGTAGCACAGTTGAATAGATGCAAGATAATGATATAGCCGCTCAGGCAAGATATGACTTGAAGAATTAATAAACTCATAAGCAATAGAGATTACTTAGAGTTATGGAATCGGAGTGCGGAATTGATTCCTTTATCGATGTCCTAGAGTGTCTAACAACTCAGAACCCGGGGAAAATTGAGTTAGGGAAAATGTAACACATATGAAAAACTCATAAGAAGCTATGCAGCTCCGTGATAATCTCGAGACACCAGGGGTGTAATACTCGACGACAGCTCAAAGTAGAGGTTGGACTAGGGTATTGCTCTGTAGGAGACGAGTGCTTAAACTTGCACGAGAAATGGTATTTAAAGAAGAACATGGTCGGAACCACGATTGTAAAAGGCCAGTTCCCAGATATAAGATAAACTTATATCACGGGGATAATTAAGTTAAGAGATGTGTTAATGGTAAGATCTACATCGTGTCCATGGGCATGAACAAAAAGTTCAAGGTTGACTCCCACTCTTTCAATGCATAACCTTTCATTCACTTCTCTATTAAAAATGATTTGATTGCGAAGACTTGCCTGGTGAATTACCAGAGGAGTATGAACCTGGGAAAACTTTTGGGTTCGCACAAATTAAGGAAGGCATAAGTTCAACCCAGCGGGGCATCTAGACTCATACTACGCAAACTTCAGGAGCAAATTATACAAGCTCGAAGGCGGAACATGGTTAAGAAAGCAGATGATATAGTTTACCCAAGGCATTATATATCATGGCAGAACTCACAAGGTGTTTGAATATGAAGGACACTGTCGGTTAAAATCCAACAAAGGATCCGGTGGTCTACAAGGAATCTGATGTGAGCATCGGTACTCAACTAGAAGAAGAAAGAATGCAAGGGTATTAGTTTATATAAACCACCGACTATTTCAACACTCCAATGCAAAAGGAATTATGATCTCCAGATCAAGGGATCAGAAGCAACGCTCTGATTAAGGATGGGTAAGTTGAAATGACTTAAGGGTGCAATCATTGACAATTTGGTTGGTCGAGAACCAGCTCATATTCAATATGATGGCTGAGCCGGAAGGATGAATCCAACAATCGAGGATTGCGAGCATTCGCAACATGTTGAATCAACGGACTCAAAATGATAATGACAAAGGATGTCAATGAACTTTGCTAGACATCTGGAAGTAACCATAATGCAAGCAGGTAAAACTTTCCAGAACAATAGGTTGCTGAGGATTTTGGAAGATTGAATAGCGTTTTTGAAGACCTTTGAGAAACGCATGAACAACCGGGGATGAACGAATCCCCGGCGAGTGAGGAATTTTTCATACAGGTATTCATACGGAGAAGGAGCTGCGCGGGCACAAGGATTCTAGGAATATCCGAAGTATTTCAGGGTATCTTGTAATAATCAAGAACGACAAGGGACGAAAGTATGAAAAGCGAGGGTATGTAGTTATCCATAAGAATTCAATGGTATTGAGGGATTGCAAAAGAAATGAATACAAGTTCTCGGGAGTAGATCGGAGAGTATCTTCAAAGTCTTCTGGTGAAGCAAGCAACCATCCGGAATGAAGGGGCTCTCCGGGGAAAGTCGTTACGAGAACCTAATGTAGTTAGTAAACTCATTTAACCTGAATAGAAGAGAGCTCAGAGTCCCAGAGTATAGACGAGGAGTAAAAGATCCTAATACCACCCAATGGCGACATGTGCCCGTAAGCCACACAGCCACGTTAGAAAAACAGTTTTTCAAAGACTAGACTCAACTTCGACCAAGGAGTTGGAAAGGGGGTTCCTACAGGCAGTCGGCTCTAATACCAACTTGTGACGCCCCCAATTTGACCGTACACTAATCATGCACGCAAATGTGTACGACCAAGATCAAGGACTCACTTGAAGATATCACAACACAACTCTAGACACAAATTAAAATAATACAAGCTTTATAATACAAGCCAGGGGCCTCGAGGGCTCGAATACATAAGCTCGATTACACAAGAGTCAGCGGAAGCAATACTATCTGAGTACAGACATAAGTTAAACAAGATTGCCTTAAGAAGGCTAGCACAAAACATCAACGATCGAAAAGGCAAGGCCTCCTGCCTGGGACCTCCTAACTACTCCTGGTCGTCAGCTGTCTCCATGTGGTAGTAGGCTTTGTCGAGGTAGTGATACGTCCAAAACGTATCTATAATTTCTGCTTGCTCCATGCTTCTTTTGTGTGATATTGCTATGATATTGATGCACTTCCATGCACTTTTGATCATATTTGGACTAACCTATTAACTCAGTGCACCACAGTGCCAGTTCCTGTTTTCTGTTGTTTTTCTATTTCAGGTTTCCCCCATATTAAAAGTGCTCCAAAAATTCCAGGAAAAATATAGGAAAAATCAGCGTACAGGAAGCTTCGCGAAGAACCAAAGATGGGCCAAAGGGGAGCCAGGGGAGGCCCAGGCGGCCACCTGGCGCGGCCCCACCCCTGGCCGTGCCAGGGGGGCGCCTGGGGCCCCTGCTCCGCCTCTGGATGCCCCCCTTCGCATATATATCCCTCTCGTCCCGAAACCCTCGAAGACAGAACCCTTTTTCGCGATCTCGCCTCTGTTCCGCCGATGCAGCGCTTCCAAGATCGGGAGCATCAGGAGAACTCTTCCCGGCACCCTGCCGGAGGGGAGAACCACCACCGGGAGCTTCTCCACCACCATGGACGCTTCCCGGATGAGTCGTGAGTAGTCCACCTTGGACCATGGGTCCATGATCAGTAGCTATGTGATGTTCTCCTCCCCTCTTTGCTCTTCATGGTTTAGACCTCGTGAGCTGCCCTACATGATCGAGGCACATATGTAATCTTTCTGCTGTTGCTTTGCTGAGTTTGCTGGGATCTGATGGATTATGAGACTATGTTCAGATTGTGTTTGAGTAATATATTTGATTCACCTCTTTTATATCTTTGTTCTTGAGTAATTCTTGCATGTTCTCCGTTGCTGTTTATTGCTTTGGCCAAGTAGTAGGTAGTAACTCCAAGAGGGAGCGTTATGCTTGATTGTGGGTTCATGCCCCCTGATGACTAGCTTGAGTGACAGAAACATGAGTCTAGGGGATGTGCTGTTGCCACAAGGGAGAAAACAACGGTGCTTGTACTTGCGGGTGCAAGGATTGTTTACTTTACGCAAAGTTCTTTTTATGCAGTTGTCTGTTGCTTTGAGTTTACACTTTGGGTGGGATTCGCAACATAATACCAGCGAGATGTTCTGGATAGATATCTCAAGGAGGATGATTAGTAGTAGATGCAGATGGATTTCGGTATACTTGCCTTGGCGTACCGCCCATGCTTTTGAGCCTCTACCTTTCTTTGCAGCATAGTTAGCATTGGTTTGCGCACATAATCCTATCAATTGCCCAACTGTAATTTGTTTACCTCGCTTTGCTGTTTTATCGTCTTTTGGGAGAGAGACATCACTAGTGAACATCATGGGACCCCGATCCACATTACCACCGCTGATCACACCTTCTATTTACTTCCTGTTTTTATTTCTAGTTGCAGCCATAGCTATCATTATTATCTCTTGTGTTTGATCCTTTGTAAACAACAAGGCCGGAGGGATTGACAACCTCTCTGTACTCGTTGGGAGCAAAGTTATCTGTATCTGTGTGCAGGTCCCGTCAACCGCTAAGTTTCTGGCGCCGTTGACTCCTACTTGTCGACCCTCGGAGTCTCACGGGATTCGATCCTTGGTACCTTTGCCAAGGGAAATTTGCCGCTACGCTACATCTCAACTTTCCACTTGGGGTAACCAACGAGGGGCGAGAAGCCATCAAGCAAGTTTCTGGCGCAGTTGCCGGGGACTCCACTCTTCAAGATAGGGGAGTTGCATGCTATCTTTTATCTTTGCTTTTTAGTCTTGTTAGTTTACCTTTCAGTTGTTGCTTTAGTGTCCCTTACCAAAAATCACAAAAATAGTTATCTTGCTTGCTGCTGCTATGGGTTCCACCAAAAACACTAAGTGGGAGGAGTACACCCCTTCTTCCATCACGCCAATCACCACTGTCGGGATCTACAAAAGTAATAAACCTTGTGATTATGTTAGTTTTAATGGAGAGTTATGCCCATGGCATGGTCTTCCAGGAAAAAAGTATGAGCCCCTGTTTAAAGTTGCTCCCACACTTCCCCAAACTTGGGAAGACGTCCAAACTCTTATAATAGAGAGCAATTCAAACAAAGAAGATGACACTACAATTCTGCTCAATAATGATAAAATTGATTTTGATAATTGTAGTCTCTCAGAAGTTGTCACCTTTTTACAAAGAATGGCTAAAGACCCCCACACTAGCACACTTAACCTTGCCTTCACAGAGCATATCACTAATGCTCTTATCAAAGCTAGGGAGGAGAAGCTTAGGGTAGAAGCCTCCATACCTAGAAAGCTAGAAGAAAGTTGGGATCCTATGATTAAAATTAAGTTGAATAACTTCTCTTGCTATGCTTTATGTGATGTTGGAGCTAGTACCTCCGTTATGCCCAAAAGAATGTATGATATGTTTGAATTGAAACCTTTTGATCCTTGTTATTTTGGTGTTCGTCTTGTTGATTCTTCCATAAAGAAACCTTTGGGGAAGATCGACGATGTTCTTATCATTGTCAATGACAATTATGCTCCCGTTGATTTTACTATTATGGATATTGAATGTGAAACTTCATGTCCAATTATTTTGGGACGTCCTTTTCTTCGCACCGTTGGTGCTATCATTGACATGAAAGAGGGGAATATAAAATTCCAATTCCCTCTCAAGAAAGGGATGGAACACTTCCCTAGAAAGAAGATTAAGTTGCCTTTTGAGTCCGTTACACGGGCTAGCTATTCTCTTACTCTTGATAAAACTTGATCTTCTCTTTTTGCATCATGCCTAGCTTAAAGGCATAAAAGAAAGCGCTTTTGGGAGGCAGCCCACAATGAATTAGGTTTTATTTTGCTTTTGTTGTGTCTTGATGTTTGTTACTACAGTAGCATCATCATTGTATCTTTTCTTTTCAGCTTTGTGCCAAGTTTAGCCTCCGATTGCAAGAAAGTTCAAAAGTTGTGACGTGTTGTCCAGAAAACAGATTCTGTCCTTGGACAGAAAAATTCGAATAAAATCACCAGATCATCTTTTTGATCTGAATTGTTTTGACAGAGTGCTCTATACAATTGGCTTTCGAGCGTCTGTTCTGAGTTTTTTGATTTGAGTTGCAGAAGTGCCCCGAAAAAATTATTTACTACCTGCTGGTCTGTTTTTCACAAATTCTGTCCTGTTTTGCCTTTTCTTCGTTTTGCAAACCTTGAGCTTGCTTTTTCTTTGCAAAAACCTTTTGGCAATCTTGAGAAACAGTAGCTCTTCAAGATTATTTTTATCTCCAGTAGAGAAAAATTATTTTATTGTGGGTACTAACCTCGCTAATCAGATTATGATGAGTTATGTATGAAGGGAGTTTTCAAGTGTGCGAGGGAAGATGATAAAAGAAGATTCAGGAGGGTCAAACGCTCAAGCTTGGGGATGCCCCCGTGCACCCCCAAGAAATATTCAAGAAGACTCAAGCGTCTAAGCTTGGGGATGCCCCCATGCATCCCCTTCTCCATCAACAATTATCAGTTCGTCTTTCGTTCCACTATATTCTTATCATTTCATGCGTTATGTGCTATGCTTGGAGCGTCTTGCTCTTAGTTTCCTTTTTTTAGTTTTCTTTAGCTTTGCTTGCTGTTCATAACAAGTTAGAACCCAGCTTTCTTTGTGTGGGAGAGAAACACGCTCCACTTCAACCTAGAACACAACATAGGATTTTCATGCTTCTCTTTGATGTGTGTGTTCTTTGTCTTTCCATAGCTGCTGTCATGTTTAGCTCTTAGTTTTCATGCTTTTCTTTTTAAAAGAGCTTTTGTTTAGTTGGTTGCTGAACTCTCTTGAGTTTTCATGTTTATCTTGTTAAGAGAGTTTGCCTGTTGCACTGAGTTGTGTGTCTTAACTTAAAGTAGGTAATTGAGGTTGCTATTTAATTTTAGTAGTAACTTGCAATAGTTTTGAGGTATTGCCATGAGTAATGTCTGAACTTTTGGTGTCAAGAGCTTTAGCCTATTAGTGATAGATGTCGTATTTTGGGCAATCCGTGTTTATTTTCGAAAACCTACAAAATAGTTGAGAACTTTAGCTACTAGATGGATCACTAATCTTTGGAGGGATCGAATATTAGAGTACACTCACGTACCATGAGTCGAGGATGTGCAAGGATAACCAAACCCCCATACACTCCTCCTCGGGGTACTTGTCTCTTTGTGAACCTCCTAATTAGATTGAGAGTTACCGATAATAAGTGCATGAGTTCTTCGGACTAATGTGAGTATTCGAAAGTTGACACTTCCACCTAGCCATATTTTTTCTAGCCTCTTCGGTACCGTGCATTGCCCTTTCTCACCTCGAGAGTTGGCGCATACTTAGCCAGTGCATCCAAATCCTTGGCACGACACGCTCTGTCATCATAAGCCTCATTATATCCTTCCTCAAAACAGCCACCATACCTACCTATCAAGGCATTTCCATAGCCTTTCCGAGATACATTGCCATGCAACATCCATCTTCTCATGACTTGATCTTCATGTCATACATTCTTTTTGCTTGATCGATGAGTCGCATGCTAGTTGGGCCTTTCCCTAATCATTGCTACATGACGCGCTAGTATCATTGCATATCCTGCTACACCGGCAGAGGCATACATTTGCATACATCATGATAGTTTCATTTTCTTTATGTTGAGTACTTTTGTAAAGTGTGAAAGATCTTCTATACTTCTTGTAATACATAGAGTGTTGCCCCTAAAGTGAGGAAAATATCCCAAAGAGGACAAAATCAAAATATCCCAAAGAGGACAAATGAGAGTTAAATAGAAAGAGCCATTGAGGCCACAAAAAAAATAAAAAAATAGAAGAAAGAGAAAAAGAAATAAAAAGAGAGAAGGGGGCACACTACTATTCCTTTTGAGAGATCCACACTAGTACTCCATCTTATACCTTGTACTCCATAGAGATTATCATTCATGCATATAGCTATGTGGGGACCTTCACACTATAGAACTTCGCTTGTATATTCCAATGATGAGCCTCCTCAAAAGAGCTCTAGGTCTTCTTGAGAGAGCAAGTTGGATGCACCCCCACTAGTTCCATTGGAGAGCTTACCTTAGCTCATATGTGCATCCGTTGCATGGCAATCCCTACTCCTCACATCATATCTATCATTTGGCTTTCTCTCGCCTATGATTATCCTCATTGATGTGAGCCTTTCACACCTTTTTTGTCTTCCCCCTTCATCATTTTTCTCTCTTTGCCATCCTAAGTGTCAACTTTCTTGCTTACGCTCATCCATTGCATGAGTGCTCAAAATATCGAAAGGGAGTGGATCATTTTGACTTGTACCTGGCTAGTGGTCTGGGGATGAGTCAAGATAAGATTCCAAAGAAGACCAAGTGTGAAACTTTAGTAGATTAAGTTCTCAACAATACAAAAACTATGTTTTACTCTCTCGTATATCCCTATCCCCTTTCTTGCACGCAAACACCATTTGGAGACATTTGAGTCACGGACAGCGAGAGCTCTTGCACCTTTATGTTCTTATGTTGCTTGTTACAATGCTAATATAGGCTCTTGCTTGTTATGACTTGAATTGAATAACATGCCTTGATTGCTTTACTTAAAGTTCTTATATGGTTGATAGCATGTCACCACAGAAATTATGCTTGTTATCATTTACCTACTCGAGGACGAGCAGGAATTAAGCTTGGGGATGTTGATACGTCCAAAACGTATCTATAATTTCTGCTTGCTCCATGCTTCTTTTGTGTGATATTGCTATGATATTGATGCACTTCCATGCACTTTTGATCATATTTGGACTAACCTATTAACTCAGTGCACCACAGTGCCAGTTCCTGTTTTTTGCTGTTTTTCTATTTCAGGTTTCCCCCATATTAAAAGTGCTCCAAAAATTCCAGGAAAAATATAGGAAAAATCAGCGTACAGGAAGCTTCGCGAAGAACCAAAGATGGGCCAAAGGGGAGCCAGGGGAGGCCCAGGCGGCCACCTGGCGCGGCCCCACCCCTGGCCGCGCCAGGGGGGCGCCTGGGGCCCCTGCTCCGCCTCTGGCTGCCCCCCTTCACATATATATCCCTCTCGTCCCGAAACCCTCGAAGACAGAACCCTTTTTCGCGATCTCGCCTCTGTTCCGCCGCCGCAGCGCTTCCAAGATCGGGAGCATCAGGAGAACTCTTCCCGGCACCCTGCCGGAGGGGAGAACCACCACCGGGAGCTTCTCCACCACCATGGACGCTTCCCGGATGAGTCGTGAGTAGTCCACCTTGGACCATGGGTCCATGATCAGTAGCTATGTGATGTTCTCCTCCCCTCTTTGCTCTTCATGGTTTAGACCTCGTGAGCTGCCCTACATGATCGAGGCACATATGTAATCTTTCTGCTGTTGCTTTGCTGAGTTTGCTGGGATCTGATGGATTATGAGACTATGTTCAGATTGTGTTTGAGTAATATATTTGATTCACCTCTTTTATATCTTTGTTCTTGAGTAATTCTTGCATGTTCTCCGTTGCTGTTTATTGCTTTGGCCAAGTAGTAGGTAGTAACTCCAAGAGGGAGCGTTATGCTTGATTGTGGGTTCATGCCCCCTGATGACTAGCTTGAGTGACAGAAACATGAGTCTAGGGGATGTGCTGTTGCCACAAGGGAGAAAACAACGGTGCTTGTACTTGCGGGTGCAAGGATTGTTTACTTTACGCAAAGTTCTTTTTATGCAGTTGTCTGTTGCTTTGAGTTTACACTTTGGGTGGGATTCGCAACATAATACCAGCGAGATGTTCTGGATAGATATCTCAAGGTGGATGATTAGTAGTAGATGCAGATGGATTTCAGTCTACTTGCCTTGGCGTACCGCCCATGCTTTTGATCCTCTACCTTTCTTTGCAGCATAGTTAGCATTGGTTTGCGCACATAATCCTGTCAATTGCCCAGCTGTAATTTGTTTACCTCGCTTTGCTGTTTTATCGTCTTTTGGGAGAGAGACATCACTAGTGAACATCATGGGACCCCGGTCCATATTACCACAGCTGATCACACCTTCTATTTACTTCCTATTTTTATTTCCTAGTTGCAGTCATAGCTATCATTATTATCTCTTGTGTTTGATCCTTTGTAAACAACAAGGCCGGAGGGATTGACAACCTCTCTGTACTCGTTGGGAGCAAAGTTATCTGTATCTGTGTGCAGGTCCCGTCAACCGCTAAGTTTCTGGCGCCGTTGACACCTACTTGTCGACCCTCGGAATCTCACGGGATTCGATCCTTGGTACCTTTGCCAAGGGAAATTTGCCGCTACGCTACATCTCAACCTTCCACTTGGGGTAACCAACGAGGGGCGAGAAGCCATCAGGTAGTAGTAGTCGTCAAGGGTGGCATCTGGCTCCTGGACTCCACCATCTGGTTGCATCAACCAACAAGAAGAAGAAGGGGGAAAAGGGGGAGCAAAGCAACCGTGAGTACTCATCCAAAGTACTCGCAAGCAAGGATCTACACTACATATGCATCGGTATCAATGAAAGGGGTAGTATCTGTGGCTAAGTTGCAGAATGCCAGAATAAGAGGGGGAGAAGCTAGTCCTATCGAAGACTAGCATCTTCTGGAAACCACCACCTTGCAGCAAGAGGGGGAAGTAGAGTAGTATAACATAAGTCATATTTATGTTGTTGTTCCAACGCTCCGGGATCCTTTCTCGACTCCCGAAGCAACATATCCAAACAATGCCTCAGCATCCAGTTCTAGTTGTAGCGATCGGGATACAACTCCAAGTGTCCGTTACCGTAGGACAGGCTATCAATAGATGTTTTCTTCCCTGTAGGGGTGCACCAACTTACCCAACACGCTTGCTTAACTCCGGCCGGACACACCATCAGGTCATGCCCGCCCTCGGCCAAACAATACGCCGCAACCCGACCTAGGCTTAATAGAGAGGTCATGCACGCCGGACTAAACCCTATGCCCCCAGGGGTCATGGGCCAATCGCCCCGGGAACTCCTACACGTTGCGTACGCGGCCGGTGAGCAGACCTAGCAACCTCCTTCAAAAAGGTAGGAGCCTAACCAGTCCAACCCGGCGCGCGCCGCTCAGTCGCAATGACGTCAGTTAAGCTTCGGCTGATGCATACGACACAGAACGCCCATACTATGCCCACGTGATGGTTAGTGCTATCAGGCCATAGGCCCCTCGGATCAAATATTCAAACCGTTTAGTGTCTTTGGAACGCGCGGTAACGAGCAGAGACTCACGAAAGATGTGACCCCATCGCCCCGTCTCGAGAACTTGCGGCAAGGGCGAGTGCCCGGCCACGCCTCGTATTTAACTCGCGGGCACCTTCCAGGTCAACCCGACTACACATCACTCGCAATTAAGCTCGCGCGGGTAACCCTCAGGGTCGACCCGTCTTTAGTAACCAGGTTCAGTGTAAAGTCATAGTAACCAAAGTAACTGTGTGTCTGACACCAAAGGAAAACCTGAGGAAATCACCCTCGATGGAATTCCACCTGATGTTTATCGTCAAGGTGAACGAAAGAGGAGTCACCCTCGAGGTCCACTCCTGAAGAGTTGCATGACAGTGTCATTATCAGGAGTGGAGAAAGAGGAATCACCCTCGATGACCACAACCGATGAACTAACCTACAAGGTTAACATCAGAAGTGCTGATGAGGTCTCACCCTCGGCACTCGATAGTAACCCAGTAGTGTCGAGCAACTAAGGGGAAAGTGATGTGCGGTGCCGGGTCCTGGTCTTCGATCCCGTTGATCGGGTCTTCTGATAATCCAGCGGGGCAGTCGGGACAAGGTAGGGGTTCACTGGTGGATCTCTAACCAGCCTATACTAAGCAGTTTAGTATAAACATGTAAGGTATGAAAGCAGTATCAACAACATGCTATGCATCAGAATAGGATCATACAAAAAGCAGTAGCAATTCTAATGCAAGCATAAGGGAGAAGAGAATGGGCGATATCGGAATGATCAAAGGGGGTCGGCTTGCCTGGTTGCTCTGACAAGAAGGAGGGGTCGTCGTCGATGCAATCGATCATCGAGGTAGCATCAGTCTCGCGGTCTACCGGACAGAAGAGGGGGAAGAAACAGTAAATATAAAGCAAACAGTAGCAACAGAGAAGCACGACTAGTCAGCACGCAGTGCTAGGGTGCTCTAACACGGTGGTACACGGTACCGGCGAAGGGGGATAACACTCGGGAAAGTATCCCCGGCGTTTCGTGTTTTCGGTCAGATGAATCGGAGGGGGAAAGTTGCAGGTTCACTATGCTAGGGACGGGTGGCGGATGAACGGACAGCGTATTCGGATTCGTCTCGTCGTTCTGAGCGATTTTCATATATAAAACCTTTTCATCCGAGTTACAGCTTATTTTATATTATTTTCTAAAGTTTTAAACATTTTCTGAAATTTATTTAATTAAATTAAGTCAACATTATCCAGAATAGTAAGTGATGATGTCAGCATGATGTCATGGTGATGTCAGCGGTCAGTTAACCTAGTCAAACTGACGTGTGGGGCCGTGCTGTCATAGACTAATTTAATTAACCAAGTTAATTAGACTAATGTGTAATTAGTTTAATGAAACATAATTAATTAGGGTTAATTATCAAGATTAATTAAGTTAATTATTAATTAATTAATTAACTTTTTATTTATTATATTTTGTTTAACCTTAAAAAAAACAGGGGCTGGGCCCCGCCTGTCAAGGGACCAAAGGCCTTAGCGGGGCGGGCGCTAAACGGCACCGGGCGTGGGTGCCCATCGGGGCGAACCCGGGCACGACGCGCTCTAGATGCCGGAAAGCGCGGCCACGGCGGGGCGCGCGGCCACGGCTAGGGCGCCGGCAGCCACCAGCGGCGGCACGCGGCCCCGGGCGCCGGCCAGGGCGCCGGCAGCCTCCAGCGGCGGCGCGCGGCCCCGGGCGCCGGCCATGCGCCGGCAGCCACCAGCGGCGGCGCGCGGTGGCCCTAGGAGGTGGCGGGCGTTGCAGTTGAAGGCGGCAGGCAGAGGCAGGCGGGGAGTGGGCCGGCGCGACGAGTGGCCAGCGGCGAGCGCGGACGGAGCGGTGCCGTGAGGAGATGCAGGGGCGGCGGCTGTAGGGATTGGGCTCGATGTAAAACAACGGCATGGCCACGATTTCGACCAACCAATGCTGCTACGCATCTCCTAGGAGGACTAGAAGCACGCCGGAGTTGTTGGCTTGCCGTGGGGTGGTCTAAGGCTACGACAGTGAGCTCGGTTGTAACAATCGGAGCGGCGGCCATGGCAAAGCCAAGCAGAAGCAGGGAACAGAGCCGGCCAGTAGGGGGATCGACAAGGAGCTCACCAGAGGAGCGCACGACGACTCGGCGGGAGCTTAGTAGCAGCAGGGCAGTAGATCGACGCGGCGGAGCTCGGTGGCCAGAGGTTGAAGAAGGGGTCGATCCCGACGAGGCGTAGGCGTCGAGCTTGCATTCGTCGGAGTAGGTGATGTAGTCTAGCACAACGATCCTCTTGGACATCAGCTTGCAGCGCGAGGCAGCTTCGAAGCGCGAGATCGATGGCGTGCGGCGGCTACCAGGAAATGAAGAGGATGAGGTGAGAGGGAGGAAATGGGCATTCTAGGGTTCTGCCCGAGGTAGAGCTGAGTCTTATCCACACGAGAAGACAGCGGGATGGCCGGCGCGTGGCCATCCAAGTGATGGACGCGACGCGCTCGTCCACGAGGTCTCTGGTGAACAGAGGAAGGAGGCATCGGGGTGGGCTGGGCCGAACTGTGCTAGGTGGGCTTAAGTACATAGTAGCTTCTCGCCTTTTGCCTTTTCCCTTTCTGTTTTCTTTAATAGCTTTTTGTATTTTCTTTTAGCCACAAATGACTTCGCAAAAATATGCTACTGCGCAAAGCACATTCAAGGAAATATTGTGCACTGCCACAAAAGATTGTGAGACTTTCGAAAAGTTTGCAATTATTATAAATTAAAAAGGCATTTAATTTAATTGCTATAGCCATAGTTTAACTAGTTAGGGTACTTTGACATTTTGAAAAAAATGTTAGTTCACCACCAGTATTAACAAGTGATTATTTACCATAAGAAGAACATTTTAGTTTTGACATTTGAAAACTTTTAATTTTGACTTGATTTTAAATTTGAATTTGAACGGGGTTTGTATCAACGCGAGTTTATCAACGGTGATCATGGTGACGTGTCATCGTTAGCACGGAATTACTGTAGCATGATACCCGGGGTGTTACAGCAAGTATCGTACCGATAGACAAAGGGAATTGCGTATGGGATTGTTTGAATCCTCGACATCGTGGTTCATCCGATGAGATCATCGAGGAGCATGTGGGAGCCAACATGGGTATCCAGATCCCGCAGTTGGTTATTGACCGGAGAGTCGTCTCGGTCATGTCTGCGTGTCTCCCGAACCCGTACGGTATACACGCTTAAGGTTCGGTGACGCTAGGGTTGTAGAGATATTAGTATGCGGTAGCCCGAAAGTTGTTCGGAGTCCCGGATGAGATCCGGACGTCATGAGGAGTTCCGGAATGGTCCAGAGGTGAAGATTTGTATATAGGAAGTCTAGTTTCGGCTACCGGGAATGTTTCGGGGGTCACCGGTATTGTACCGGGACCACCGGAAGGGTCCCGGAGGTTCATCGGGTGGGGCCACCTATCCCGGAGGGCCCAATGGGCTGAAGTGGGAAGGTAACCAGCCCCTGGTGGGCTGGTGCGCCCCCATGGGCCTAGGGTTGGAAACCCTGGGGGTGGGGGGCGCCCCACCTGACTTGGGGGGCAAGTCCCCCCACTTTGGCCGCCCCCCTAGAGATTGGATCTATATGACCGGCGCCCCCCTAGGCCCCCTATATAAAGAGGGGGAGGGAAGGCTGCCGCACCCTAAGCCCTGGCGCCTCCCTCTTCCTCCCGTGACACCTCTTCCTGCTCCCGTAGCGCTTGGCGAAGCCCTGGTGGAATCCCGCTGCTTCCACCAGCACGCCGTCGTGCTGCTGGATCTCCATCAACCTCTCCCCCCTTGCTGGATCAAGAAGAACGAGACGTCTCCGCTCCTTACATGTGTTGAACGCGTAGGTGCCGTCCGTTCGGCGCTAGGATCATCGGTGATTTGGATCACGACGAGTACGACTCCATCAACCCCGTTCTCTTGAACGCTTCCGCTCGCGATCTACAAGGGTATGTAGATGCACTCCCCTCTCCCTCGTTACTAGATGACTCCATAGATTGATCTTGGTGATGCGTAGAAAATTTTAAAATTCTGCTACGTTCCCCAACAAGCCGTAGATCTAGACACTCGCCGCCGATTCCACCCTACCTGGGCCGCCACCTGCCGCTGCGCTGCCCCATCACGTCCGCCTCCGCTCCGGCCGCCTCCGCCCCGCCCCGACCCCGTTTGCCTCCTCTCTGACCGCCTTCGCCTCCGGTCTGTAATCCGCCCGGCCCCGCTCCGTCCTCCGCCCGGCCCCACTCCGTCCGCCTCCATCCGGCCCCGCTCCGTCCGCCTCCACCTCCGGTTCGTCCGCCGCCCCGCTCCGTTCGCCTCCGCCCCGCGCCGGACGCCGCCGTCCTGCTCCGGCCGCCTCCGCCCCACGCCGTACACCGCCGTCTCGCTCCGTCCGCCTCCACCCCGCGCCGCATGCCACCGCCCCGCTCCGGCCGCCTCTGCCCCACTCCGTACGTCGCCGCCCCGTTCCCCGCTCGATCGCCGCCCCGACTCGCACTCGGTCGCCGTCCGCTCCCCGATGGCGTTGAAGAAGACCCCGATGGGAAAGTCCGGATTCTTCGGCGTGAGGGAAAAGCCCTCTGGGAACTTCGGTGTGAAGTTCTTCAACGCCGGGCGGCGTTGCTGGCTTGGCACGTATCCCCCGCCGACGAGGGCGCGCGTGCCTACGATGTGGTGGTGTGACGTGCCCGACGGCCGAAGATGGACCTCAACTTCCCGGAGGTCCAGTCCCATGCGGTGGCGGAGTGGCTCGTGCCGTAGGGCATCCAGATGGAGGAGATGACGGCGAAGATGGCGAAGAAGAGACCGGCGGTTGTCGTCGCTCCCGGCAAATAGTTCGAATAAGTAGTAGTTGAATTTGTGTATGAAACTATGTTGAATTTCATGTTTGAACTATGTTGAGATGAAGTAGTAGTTGGTCGTTTTAATCTTTGTTTTGGACCATCTGTTGGAGTTGCTCTTTTTTACATCTCCATTTTAGACCATCTGTTGGAGTTGATCCCTTTTTGGAGATGTAAAAAACACTTTTTGGTGATCCAAATTTGGACCATCACCGGTTTGGACCACCAAAATTTGGACCATCTATTGGAGATGCTCTAACTACAGTGATAATTGCCGCCCATACTTCATGTAATTTGCCATGGCATTCTACCAGCGCTGGCCACCCCTAAAACTATGTGGTTCACAAAATTAATGTATGTTTGCAGAAGGTTGCATTGACAAACAAAGACACGGCTTCACCGTTTCAGTTGCCATGTTATGCTAGGGATGCATGTCATTCATAGATGGCAATGAAAATTGCCATGTCTTTTCTAGTTAAACTAACAAAGAGAAATTCATACTCATCCATATCATGATTGTTCATTCTACAGGGGTAGAAAACCGGGGAAGAAGCAAAAGCAAAAAAAAGGAGAATGGATCCTGGAGACGGGTCCAATCCTTGGTTTTTGAACCGTCACAAGCGCCATGTGGGATGCGCTAGGATACAATGAACTCATTTCAACATGGCTATTGCTACCACTACTACAACAATACACAGACATGGGTACGATCCACGGAGGAAAAAATCCAGGTTTGCCATGTTTGTAGAAATAAGATGGAAAATGTTTGATGTTTATAGTGTCATTTTTCTTCAATCAGCTTACCAAGTATGTCAAGTGTGATTGTCGGTAAACGTAGTAGAAAACAAAATAATTCGCGCCTACGATCCAGCCGAGCCATTTCTTTGATTTTCACCCGGAGACCTCAGTCCCGAGGGAGGAAGAGCAAACGAGCTCCATGACGGTACTTCCAAGGAAGAAGACAACATCCGTAGATGTTGTTACCGTCGGCACCAACAAAGGTCGATGCAGAATTTTCATCCGGAGCCAAGTCTTCCACCAACCATCCAGGATCCAAGACCAACCCAGCGCCACCGGGCAGAAGGAGACCAAACACACACTAACCAACATGGAAATGTCACCGCGGACGCAACACTAGGCAATCACACACTAACCTGAGCTGTCCGCAGGACCTGGGTGAAATCAAGCCGGTTCTAGCCACCCTCTACCTCTGCGCGCAGATCTGGGCGAGAATTCACACCGCAACGCACAGGTAAAGTCAAGGTCGAACCAAGACTGACCGGTCCGCACCGCCGCTCACTGAAACTAGGCGAGAACCAAGCCAAACTAACGGTCCGCACCGCCCCACGCAGGACCGAACATCAATGCTGGAAACTGGTCTGCCTGAGCCTCCTCTGGCACCAACGGGCTGGACAGCGCCCCTGCTCTAAGGGGCCCGACGTGGACACTTTCAAGGAGGAACCCAACAAACATCCACCCACACCACCACTATTATGGGGAGCTCCTGTATGGCGCGTACGGCGCCACGGAACACCAGGGCGCACACCCCCTGCTCCCACGCGCCCCTTGTGGGCCGGCCCATGTGCAGGGCGCGCACCCCCCGCTCCCCCCTTCGCGCACTTCTGGGACGGGCCATATGCGGGCCGGTATACTGCCTGTTTTTTCCCCTTTTTTGCAATAATTCGGAATATAAAAAAAGTTCTAAATTTCAGAAAAAGTTGGTAATTACAATAAAACTATCATTATTTCAGAAACAAAATCATGATTGCAGAAAAAAGTTCTGAAATTCAAAAACTGTTCACGAATTTGTAAAAAAAAATGTTCACAAACTTAAAAAATGTTCATAGTTTTTAAAAACATTCACGATTCAAAAAATACGTTCGCTAATTAAAAAAATTTCATGAATTTGGAACAAATATTCAAGATTCAAAAAATGTTTGCTAATTTGAAAAATGTTCACGATTCAAAAAGAATGTTCGCTAATTCTAAAAACTTTCATGATTAAAAAATTGTTCGCTAATTCAAAAAATATTCACAGTTCAAAAAAATGTTCGCTAATTATAAATCTTCATGAATTTGAAAAAATGCTCACAATTTTGAAAAAAAATAGTCTTTAATTTTAAAATGCTCATTATTTCAAAATACAATTCATGAGTTGAAAAACATGTTCATGACTTAATAGAATGTTCACAAATTTCTAAAAAAATGTTCACGATTTGAAAAAATGTTCATGAGTTTTTAAAAATGTTTACAGTTTAGAAAAATGTTCATGGATTTAGATAATGTTAACGAATTAGTAAATATTAAACCATGATTTTGAAAAAAAATGTCCACCATTCCGAAAAATAATGATTATAAAAAAAAGCGTGAATTAATAGATTTTCAGAAATGGAAAAACAAGAATAAATGAAAACTTAAAAGTAAAGAAAACAGAGAAAAAGGGAAAATGAAAAAAGAACAGAAAAACCTGGTTCATGGAAGGTTCTAGAACCTTCCCAAAACCGGTTGGGGTGAAATCCCGAACCGGGCCGGCCCATAGAAACAACAGCGAGCGAGGGCCGGTACGCGCTATATAGGAATCCCCGCTATTACGTCCACCATCCCGAGGCCGCCGACAGCGAGATCTAGCCGCAGGCCGACAAAGCCACACCAGGCCCTGGCACGGCACAAATACCGCAACAACCGACTACCCGCCCACACTACTAGGAAAAGGGCTATAAATGATATGGCCACTAATGGCGCACCACACACTTGATGCGCCACTACTATATAGTAATGGCGCACCATGAGTTGGTGCGCCATTAGTGTGGTAGACACTAATGGCGCACCACACCCACGGTGCGCCATTAGTATTTTTGGGAAAAAACATTTGTTACTAATGGCGCACCATGGCTAGTAATTGCGCACCTCCAACACAGTACGCCACTATTATATTTTTTTTGCAAAACTACTAATGGCGCACCTCAAGCTGGTGCGCCATTAGTAACCCCTGGTTACTAATGGCGCATTTGTGGATGGTGCGCCATTAGTAACCTGGGACCAGCTAGATATTTTGGACAGCCACACCTACACACTCACTTTCCCCACTTCATTCTCTCCACCTTCTCCTCCAAGCTTGTGTCGGCTGCCTCCTCCTCCTCACCTCATTTGCACCATAGATTCATCCAAATTAAGTGGTTAAATTACCTTTTTTTGATAGGTAAGTAAGGGGAAAGGTATCTTTATGTTGTAGATCTACATTTTTTCTCTCTCGAGCTCCAACAACCGTGCACATGCACTTTTTATGGCCTAGTTAGATCTATGTATGTTTGTGGTGTCGCATATATGTTTGTGTTTGCAGGTACCCGTATTTGAAATGCGATAGTTGCCAATATTTTGTCGAAATGTTGATTCATTTCCGTTTCGGCGAGAATTTTGGCACTATGCATTCTTTTTGTCCTATTTTTAGGGAAAGTCATGCCAATTTTTTTCTTGGTTCTAAAATATAGTTTTGCCCTACCCTGCAGGCGACCATGGTCTGCACGATGACCAAAGGCATCGTGAATAGGTTTTTGAGCTCCGCGAAGGCCGAGATGCTTCAAAAGAACGACACGGAGATAAGATGTCCGTGTCGAAGATGCAAGCTGAAGAGCCTTATTGCAGACCCGGATTCCGGGCAGGTGCGGGACCACCTGCTCTTGCGTGATTTCATGGATGGCTATCGGTGGCAAGGTGATGAAGATGACTATGAAGTCGTCCATGGCAGGGCAAGAAATGAGGAAGGGTAGCAAGACAACTACCGCGGTGAGGGCGGGCGAGAAGGCGAAGAATCTCCAGGACATGATCACGATGGTGATGCTGTACACAGTCATCATGTAGAAGATGCCGGACATGATGATGAGGAAGATCAAGACGAAGGGCATGATCATGATCTAGATGAAGATGCCGGAGCAGACGACGATGGAGGCTGGGTGCAGGACCCTCATATTCAAGAGCTTCTTCTCAAGCAGACGGATAACGCAAGAGCTGCCGCCCGAGAGAAAGCCAAGCTGGATTAACTGGAGATAGACGCGGTTACTCCATTGTATGAAGGATGCATGCCCGAGGATACCCGTCTGAAAGTAATGCTCATGGCTCTGGAGATGAAGGTAAAACACAAAATGACCGACACATGCTTCGACGAGAACATGTCATTCTGGCACGAACGTCTTCCCAAGGGGAACAAGTGCCCGACCAGTTTCGAGGAGGCGAAGAAAATCGTGTGTCCTCTGGATTTACCGCACGTGAAATTGTTGGAAATATGCCCTAGAGGCAATAATAAAAGGATTATTATTATATTTCCTTGTTCATGATAAATGTCTGTTATTCATGCTTGAATTGTATTGTACGGAAACAGCGATACATGTGTGAATACATAGACCACAACGTGTCCCTGGTAAGCCTCTAGTTACTAGCTAGTTGATCAACAGATGGTCATGGTTTCCTGACCATGGACATTGGATGTCATTGATAACGGGATCACATCATTAGGAGAATGATGTGATGGACAAGACCCAATACTAAGCCTGGCATAAGATCGTGTAGTTCGTAATGCTTTAGCTTCTCCAGTGTCAAGTATCTGTTCCCTAGACCATGAGGTTGTGCAACTCTCGGATACCGTAGGAATACTTTGGGTGGCTATAAAGGTATGCAACGGGTATCTCCGAAAGTGTCTGTTGGGTTGGCACGAACCGAGACTGGGATTTGTCACTCCGTGTGACGGAGAGGTATCTCTGGGCCCACTCGGTAAGACATCATCATAATGAGATCAATGTGACTAAGGAGTTAGTCACGAGATGATGGATTACGGAACGAGTAAAGAGACTTGCCATGACGAGATTGAACAAGGTATCGGGCATACCGACGATCGAATCTCGGGCAAGTACCGTACCGATAGACAAAGGGAATTACATACAAGGTTAAGTGAATCCTTGACACAGTGGTTCATCCGATGAGATCATCGAGGAACACGTCAGAACCAACATGGGTATCCAGATCCCGCTGTTGGTTATTGACCGGAGAGTCGTCTCGGTCATGTCTGCGTGTCTCCCTGATACGTCTCAAACGTATCTACTTTTTCAAACACTTTTGATACTGTTTTGACCTCATTCTTGCATGATTTGAACTAAACTAACCCGGACTAACGCTATTTTCAGCAGAGCTGTCTGAATGGTTTTATTGTGTGCAGGAAAACGGATTTTTAGGTATCTCAGAAAAATCCACGAAAAATCACAGAAAATCCACGCACCCGAAGGAACCCGGAGCCAGAAGTGGGGCCAGGGGGTGCCCAGGCGCCCTGGTGGCGCGGCCCAGCCCCTGGCCGCGCCGGGGGGTCGCCTGGGTGGGCCCCACCTCCCTGGTGCCCTACTTTGACTCGTATTTAGCTCGCGACAGAGAAATCCCAGATCAGAAGTTCTTTTTGCAGTTTTCATCGCGGAGCCGCCACCACCCTCTGTTCTTCTTCGGGAGGGCTAATCTGGAGGCTGAATTGGCCTCCGGAGAGGGAAGATCATCGCCATCGTCATCATCATCACCACTCCATCATCCCTCCATGACTTCTCCTTCCATGTGTGAGTAATCCCCTGTTGTAGGCAAAGGGGATGGTAGGGATTGGATGAGTTAGATCATGTAATAGTTTGTCAGATCGTTGGGGGCATGTTGCCTATCATCTACTATGGTGTTTATCATCTTTGCTTCAACTTGTTATTCTTAATGCTTGACACTTAGGGCCCGAGTGCCATGATTTCAGATCTGAACCATATGTGTTTGCATGAATATATTTGTGTTCTTGATCCTATCTATGAGTTGTTTGCACCTGTTACGGTTCGGAACCGGCGATCCCAAAAGTGACAGGTTGGGACACCAAAGGGGATGGTCCGTAGTTTGAGGATTACATGTATCCATTGAGTTCATTGCTTTGTTCCGGTGCTCTTTGACAGGAGCACCTTAATCTCCATAAGTTCCTTTTGGCCCCATTCGTAGCGGGATGGTAGGACAAAAGATGTTGTGCAAGTTCTTATTGCAAGCACGCACAACTACCTACGGGATACATGCCTAATGTTTGATATTTGCCTAGATGATCATTACTTTTCCGTGTGCCGTGCCCCAAGTTAGAATCATGATATATCTCATCCATGCAGCGCCCAACCATCCATCTCCCTAGCCTACAGTGTTTTAAATCCTGCTTGTCACTAGTTGCTACTTTTGCCATTTACCTTTACTATTTACTTTTGCTGATTACTTTTACTATCATTATCATCACTATCATATCACTGCTACCATTTATCTTTTGTTGCAAGTAAGTATATTTCAGGTGCGGTTGAATTGACAACTCAACTGTCAAAGCTTATAAATACTCTTTGTCTCCCCGTGTGTGGAATCAATAAATTGAGTTATTCTTACCCGCGAAGACTATCTCGATCCCTTACGGTTGAGGGTTATCAAGTACCATTTTCTGGCGCCGTTGCCGAGGAGCATAGCAATATTTACAAGTCTACTTGAAGTATCCTACCTGCTGCACTTCATCCGCTATGGGTAAGAAAGGAGACCCAAGGTTCTGATCTTACTATCCACTACAAGAAGAGGTACTGTTCTAAGCACTAGTGCTACACTTGATTCACCTTCTGTTATGAGTAAGTTTGCCTCACCACCACCACATGATGCTCCTACTGAATCTGTTACTATGTCCGATACTCTTGATGATGCTTCTACTACTGTTGATGATATTAGTTCACTTGGTTATGCTTGTGAGAAACAGATCGCTGCTGCTGCTAAAAAGTCTGGAATTGAAATTCCTGTTACTCGCTACCCTATTGGTGAAACTTATGATTATCCTGATTTGAGTAAACTCAAGGAGAGACTCCTTGATGATGATTACTATATGCTTGATGAAGATTTATGCAGGGAACTGACAGAGTTTTCTGGCTTTGACCCTGAAGTTATTAAGAAACTGTTTGAGAAACACTCTTTGAAGAACAAAACCGTTCCTGATCCTGAATTTGCTACATCTCCTATATGCATTGATGATCCTGATTATGATTTCTCTGTTGATCTTTCACTTATACCTATGGTTGAAGCTGACCCCTTTTATGGCAGAGAAAATGATGATGCTATTGCACACCTAACAAAACTCGGTGAGTTGGGTGGCCTGTTTACCACAGATGAGAAGATACGATACTTTTATGTGACCAAGCTTCTTTCTTTCTCCTTGAAGAAAGGTGCCAAAGCATGGTATGATTCACTTCCGTGCGGTTCCATTAAGAGTCTTCAAGACTTAGCTCACTCTTTTGTTGATAAGTACTTTCCTGCTCACATGCAACATGCTGCTTTACAAAGAATTTATAACTTTAAACAGTTGCAGGATGAGTCCCTCCCTAAAGCTTGGGGAGGTACTGCGGTCTGATTCGGGCTAGACCGGGACATGAAGTCCCTAAGAACGAATTAATCGATATATTCTATGCTGGTCTAACTGATGAATCCAGGTCCTATTTGGACAGTTGTGCTGGTTGTGTTTTCAGGAAAAGGACACCGGACGATGCAGAAGATTTGATGGGCAGGATTGCCAAAAATCATGAAGATTGGTCCGTCCCTGAACCACCTCCACCACCAAAGAAGAGGGGCATGTTTGTTCTAAGCCCCGAAGATATGCGAGAAGCAAAGAAGTCTATTAAAGAGAAAGGTATTAAAGCTGAAGACGTGAATAATCTACCCCCTATTGAGAAGCTGTGTGAGCCTACCACTCACCCTCCTATGGTAGAGGTACACTCTCTTTTAGATTTCAACGCAAGTGACATCCCTCATGGTAAGCCTCCTGATCAATGTTTAGATGAGTTTGATAATTTTATTATGAAACAAAATCATTTTAATGAGAGGATACAAAGTCAGTTGCATGATAATTCCCTTGCTATCAAAAGTTTGCTTGATGTTCTAGGTAGAATAGTTAATGATGTTCAATGTCTTGTGAAGCATTTTCATATGGTTAAAACTCAGCTTGACCAAATTTCTATTGTGCAAAAATATTTGCTTGCTAACAATGCCAAACAAGATAATTTGCAGGCTTTTGGGATTAAGACCCGAGGAGGAACTAGCACTCAAGATCCTCTCTATCCAGAGGGGCATCCGAAGAGAATCGAGCAAGATTCTCAAATGCAGGAAGAAGAAATTGTTGGCTCTCCAAAGAAGAAGAAGAAACATAAGGAGACTGACAATTCTAATGATTCTATTGCAGATGAAGAGCCAACTGTTGATCCCAACAGTTTATCTATCTCCGATGCTGAGACTGAAGACGGTGCTGAACCTGAAGGTAAGGATAATGAGAAGAATGATCCGCCTGAAGTTCGAGAAGAAGAAGCACCTGACAAACGTAAGAGGTACACTAAAGAAGACTTCATCGCAAGAAAACATGGGAAGGAAAGAGAACCATGGGTGCAGAAACCCATGCCCTTTCCAGGTAAGTCCATCAAATCCAAAGAAGAAGAGCATTACAATAAGTTTTGTGAGTGGATTAAACCTCTTTTTCTTCAAATTCCTTTGACTGAAGCTATTAAGTTACCTCCTTATTCAAAATATATGAAAGATATTGTCACTAATAAAAGAAAAGTTCCTAACGAAGCAATATCTACTATGCTTACTAACTACTCTTTCAGTGGCAAGATTCCTGAGAAGCTCGGTGATCCAGGTATACCCACCATTCCTTGCTCCATAAAGAATAATTATGTCAAAACTGCTTTATGTGATCTTGGAGCAGGAGTGAGTGTTATGCCTCTCTCTCTTTACGAGAGGCTTTGTTTAGAGAAACTAATTCCTACAGATATCTCCCTTCAGATGGCTGACAAGTCAACCACCGTCCCGATAGGTATTTGTGAGGATGTTCCCGTAGAAGTTGCTAATTGTTTGATTCTTACTGATTTTGTTGTGCTTGACATGCCCGAGGATGGGAGCATGTCCATTATTCTTGGTAGACCTTTTCTTAACACCGCAGGTGCTATTATTGATTGCAATAAAGGGAAGGTTACCTTCAACGTAAATGATAAAGAACACACGGTATATTTTGCAAAGAAGATCGACAGGAGGCATGGCCTCAACTCTATAGAAAATATCGAGACCGTGAAAATTGGAGAATGGGATTGTCCACTACATGTGCCTCACAAATACAAAACTATCATGGTGGGGACAATGTCCATCAAGGTAAAGGTTCAGTGATTACTTCGTAAGAGGTGAGACTTTTTGCTCTATATATCGCCTGTTTGTTGGTAAGACTTGATCAACCTTACTAGTAAACAAGTTTTATATAGATAAAAAGTTGAGCTTGTTATGTTTTCACTTATTTTAGTTCTTGTTCTACTTGCTGTACCAAGTGTTTATGTTTTGAAGCTTCACAATACTACTAACTGCTTCAAGTTTTCAGAGAGTTTCGTAGCTTTTTGAACTTCGAAAAAATTTCAACAGTGAAGTTTTCAGAAAAATTCCAGAAAAATTATAATAAAAATTTCCATGTCGGGAGTGACCCAGAGGGACCTGGGGCCAGCCAGGGGGACCCACCAGTGGCCCAGGCGGCCACCTGGCGCGGCCCAGCCCCTGGCCGCGCCCACAGGGTGCCTGGGGCCCACATGGACCCCCTCCAGGTATGTATTCCTCCTCCCTCTCTCTTTTTTTCCAAAAACGTGAGTTCTGCACTTGTTCTTGTGTTCTTGCTGTTCTTGGAGGCGATTATTCGATCTCTCTCTACAGCCCAGCATTTGAGCTGAGATTTTGAACAAATACTCCCTGGT
This sequence comes from Secale cereale, assembly GCA_902687465.1. Classification (NCBI taxonomy): domain Eukaryota; kingdom Viridiplantae; phylum Streptophyta; class Magnoliopsida; order Poales; family Poaceae; genus Secale; species Secale cereale. The sequence continues at coordinate 50,037,150 of LR738711.1, read as the reverse complement.
ATGTGACTCCTCCACCCCTCCAATTAGATTTCTGATTGGTGGCTTCAGTTGTGAGTATTTAGTAGTTCTTGGTGCTGTATAGATGAGCTTGCATGCATGTGTAGAAAGTTATTTTCCAAGTTTTGATGCAAGTTTATGCCTTGGGCAAGTGAGTTGAGTAGTTTGCCTTAACTCACCTTGTTTTAATCCTCGTTTTTGTAAATTGCCAAAAATTTCAGAAATGAGTTTGTTAGGAAGGGCAAAAGGGTGGCTTGAGAAGAGGAGGCCCGCACACTCCGATCGAGTTACTAGAGCCGCAGCTTCACCCTCGACTGCTAGGGTGAGCTATAATGAAGATCATGTGCCCCTAGAGTTGTTGGAAGACACAAGTCCAGCACGTGCGATGACGTTTCCATGTGATGAATTCCTTGAAGCTGCGGGAATCAAGGATGAGTTTTATAATCTTTGTGCTAATGCAGGTTTGACACGGCTCGTCACGTGCCGTGTTACTCAATATCAAAAACTCACCTCCAGTTTCATTAACAGTTTTAGATATAATCCTGATTCAGGTGCTATTGAGTTTAAAATTTACAATGATCTTATCACCATGACTTTGGGAATGTTTTGTGAAATAATAGGTGTGCCAAACGTTGGGAGGACGGCTAGGATGGCCACTCAGCCCTCCAACCTGAAAACTGTCATCAACTCTCTCTGCAGCATGGGTACGAGGGATATTCATAGGTCGAAGATCTCCAGCATCTTATTTCCTCACCTCAGGTATTTTGCATATTATGTTGTTAGAGGGGTGTTAGCTCGTAACAACACGAGCAACATTTCTGCTCCGGATATTGCTATCCTGGCAGCAGCCCTCTCAGGGAGGTCTGATTATAATCTGGGTGCCTTAATTGCTCGACACCTTGCTATGAATGGTAACAAGGGGGACTTATATGGTGGAATTTATGCCACACTTATCTTAGAACATCTTGGAGGCACCCCACACCCTGATGATAATCCTTTTACTTATTTAAGCTTTGATCTTGCTGCTATGAAAAGGCATAAGTTTGTTACCATGGCTTCTGAGCTGGATAATCTTGTCTATATCTTGCGTTTCGGAACTACCGCGGAACGCGAGATCCGTCTACCTGCACCTCTTTTGTTTGATTTTTCTCACAGGAACGGATGGTCCTTTGATGTTGTCCAGTTCGATGAGTTCATGGTCCAGCATCGGTTTCATGACCCCATGGAGGGGGTTGTGCCCGACGAGGAGGAGCACGGTGAGTTACCACCTTTTCAGGAAGAAACCGCCACCGAGTTTGGTGAAGGGTCTTCCTCTGCTTGGCGTACGGACCCTTCCTCGTGGGAGACTCCGAGGAGTTCGGTATACGCGCCAGCATCCTTCTACGACCCTTGGTCTCACCACCATACCCCCGGAGCAGGAGGCTCCTGGGGGCAGTAGTTGCTACCAACTTAGGCCAAAAGCCTAAGCTTGGGGGAGTACGTGCCCCTCTCACTTTTCCATTGTATTATCCGTTTTATTCGCCTTGATCTTTTCGAAGTTTTTGCCCGTTCTTCTTTATTTCTCTCTTTGCAAAAACAACAAAAAGATTTTCTCTTTCTTTTGCTTTCGTTCAACCTTTGAAATAATCCAAAAAGATTTCCTTTTCTCTTTAGTTTGCTTTGTTTTCAGAGTTCAGCTCGAGTCCGTGATGACATTTAATTATATTTCCTACGTTCGATCGTGCAAGTGACGAGGCAGTAATGATGAAGATCAACTGAAGGGAAGCAACAAGGAAGACCGGTATGAACTCTTCTTGTTTCTACTTTTGTACATATGCCTGTACTTATGATCTAGAGACCAGCTTGTAGCGACATAGTGCTATATTTACAATGCTCTCCCAGTGGTTCATGCTTTCCTTGTGGCTAGTCTCGAATAACTAGAGTATATAATGTGTTATTGAAATGATCTACATGCATTGTATTATTCATACTTCGGTATACTAAGGTGGTATTTCTCTTTAGAGAATTTTTGGATTGACTTGGCACATGCTTACACATGTTTGAGACTAAAAAGTCTGCTCTGCCTTGATGATCTTTGAGTTTTAGAATAGTTATATCACTTTCATGCCCGATTCAATGTTGCTTTGTCGCTCTGCATGATTATGGCCGTTATTGCTCTCTAGTTGGTCGCTTCCCAGTCTTTTGCTAACCTCCACCTGTACTAAGCGGACTGACTGCTTGTGCATCCAAAATCCTTAAAAACCTGTTATGCCATATGAGTCCACCATACCTTCCTATACATGGTATTTACATGCCATTCCTAACAAAGACTTTCGTGTACCATCTTGAAATTAATCAAAAGCATTTCTCTTTTTGTGCCTATGTTTTAGCTCATGAGGAAGTAGTAGTTAATTCATGATCTTTTTAAGTTGGACAAGTTTCACCCCTGGATGTGCAAACCCCTAATATGATAAGGAACTGGCATAGAGTGCGCCCAGCTCATAAAAGATAATACAACAAACAAACCCTCCTTCACGCTTTGTTCATGAGAAATCAGAAAACTTTAGCAGTGATAAATAAAGGAGATTAAGAGGATGTGATCGTCCTCATGCGGGAGCCGTTCCTCGAGACTTGTCCAGCTCAAGAAGTGATTGAATTATCTGCTAGCATTCGTTGACGAAATATGCACCTCTCAAAAACGTTTTTACCTCTGTTCTTAAAACCAAGAGCTCTAGTACATGTTTAGTTTTTGTTTCCGACCACGGGTTTTCAACCTTGCCAACAAAAGCCACGGTTCGAGAGTCTCCACCTTCTTTCTTCAAAGCACCAACTAGGAGAGCATAATTGTCATTCTGAGTGTAATGTGCATTGTCCCAAAGTATTACATTGTCTTCTGCATGCTTGTGATATTATTTTTCTGAAATTCTTAGTTCTAGTCTCCTTTAAAACTCTGGAGGAGTTTCTGCATTTATGTTTTGCTTCACTCATGGAGGCTAGCGAGATACCACCCTAATATGCTCAAGCTATGTGCAATGTGATCTTGTCTTGATTTTCAGTAATATATTATTTACTTTTAGGTATTTGTGATTGGTAACTTGAAAGAGGGATTGCTCCGTGCATTGTCCTCATAGTACTGTTTCAATACTTGCTAGACTCTTTTCGTAGTACATGCTTATATACATTTAATGAAGCAAAAGAGTTTGTCAAAGTTTTCTTTGTCGCGTCCAGTTTGTTGAACTGAATTTCTTGAGGACAAGCAATATGCTAAGCTTGGGGGAGTTGATACGTCTCAAACGTATCTACTTTTCCAAACACTTTTGATATTGTTTTGACCTCATTCTTGCATGATTTGCACTAAACTAACCCGGACTGACGCTGTTTTCAGCAGAGCTGCCTGTATGGTTTTATTGTGTGCAGGAAAACAGATTTTTAGGTATCTCATAAAAATCCACGAAAAATCACAGAAAATCCACGCACCCGAAGGAACCCGGAGCCAGAAGTGGGGCCAGAGGGGGGCCAGGGGGTGCCCAGGCGCCCTGGTGGCGCGGCCCAGCCCCTGGCCGCGCTGGGGGGGTTGCCTGGGTGGGCCCCACCTCCCCTGGTGCCCTACTTTGACTCGTATTTAGCTCGCGACGGAGAAATCCCAGATCAGAAGTTCTTTTCGCAGTTTTCGTCGCGGAGCCGCCGCCACCCTCTGTTCTTCTTCGGGAGGGCTAATCTGGAGGCTGAATTGGCCTCCGGAGAGGGGAGATCGTCGCCATCGTCATCATCATCACCACTCCATCATCCCTCCATGACTTCTCCTTCCATGTGTGAGTAATCCCCTGTTGTAGGCAAAGGGGATGGTAGGGATTGGATGAGTTAGATCATGTAATAGTTTGTCAGATCGTTGGGGGCATGTTGCCTATCATCTACTATGGTGTTTATCATCTTTGCTTCAACTTGTTATTCTTAATGCTTGACACTTAGGGCCCGAGTGCCATGATTTCAGATCTGAACCATATGTGTTTGCATGAATATATTTGTGTTCTTGATCCTATCTATGAGTTGTTTGCACCTGTTACGGTTCGGAACCGGCGATCCCAAAAGTGACAGCTTGGGACACCAAAGGGGATGGTCCGTAGTTTGAGGATTACATGTATCCATTGAGTTCATTGCTTTGTTCCGGTGCTCTTTGACAGGAGCACCTTAATCTCCATAAGTTCCTTTTGGCCCCGTTCGTAGCGGGATGGTAGGACAAAAGATGTTGTGCAAGTTCTTATTGCAAGCACGCACAACTACCTACGGGATACATGCCTAATGTTTGATATTGGCCTAGATGATCATTACTTTTCCGTGTGCCGTGCCCCAAGTTAGAATCATGATATATCTCATCCATGCAGCGCCCAACCATCCATCTCCCTAGCCTACAGTGTTTTAAATCCTGCTTGTCACTAGTTGCTACTTTTGCCATTTACCTTTACTATTTACTTTTGCTGTTTACTTTTACTATCATTATCATCACTATCATATCACTGCTACCATTTATCTTTTGTTGCAAGTAAGTATATTTCAGGTGCGGTTGAATTGACAACTCAACTGCCAAAGCTTATAAATACTCTTTGGCTCCCCGTGTGTCGAATCAATAAATTGGGTTATTCTTACCCGCGAAGACTATCTTGATCCCTTACGGTTGAGGGTTATCACTCCCGAACCCGCAGGGTCTACACACTTAAGGTTCGGTGACGCTAGGGTTGTAGAGATATATGCACACGGAAACCCGAATGTCGTTCGGAGTATCGGATGAGATCCCGGACGTCACGAGGAGTTCCGGAATGGTCCGGAGGTAAAGAATGATATATCGGAAGTCCAGTTTCGGCCATCGGGAGAATTCCCGGGGTCACCGGTAGTGTACCGGGACCACCGGAAGGGTCCCGGGGGTCCACCGGGTGGGTCCACCCATCCCGGAGGGCCCCGTGGGCCGTAGGGGGAGGGGGGCCAGCCCCTAGTGGGCTGGCGCACCCCACATGGGCCACCCCCCATGCGCCTAGGGTTGAAACCCTAGGGGTGGGGGCGCCTCCCTTTGGCTTGGGGGGCAAGATACCCCCCTGGCCGCCGCCCCGCTGGGAGATTGGATATCCTAGGGCCGGCGCCCCCCTGGCCCCCTATATATAGTGGGGGGGGGGGGAGAGAGGGCAGCCGCACCTCAGCCCCTGGCGCCTCTCCCCCCGTTACACCTCCAACTCCTCCCGCAGGGTCTTGGCGAAGCCCTGCAGTTTTTCCCGTTGCATCCACCAACACGTGCTAGGTGGCTTCTCACCGCTCGTTGGTTACCCCAAGTGGAAGGTTTGAGATGCAGTGTAGCAGAAGTTTTCCCTTGGCAATACCAAGGATCGATTTCCCAGAGACTCCCAGTTTCAACAAGAAGGTGTCAACTGCTAACGGCGCCGGATATCAGCAATCAACGTGGACCTGCACACAGATACAAATAACTTTGCTCCCAACGAGTACAGAGAGGTCGTCAATCCCTCCGGCCTTGTAGTTTACAAAGGATCAAACGCAAGTGATAATAGTGATAGATATAATTGCAATAGTAAGTAAAAAGCGGAAAAGTAAATAGCGGATGTGATCAATGATGGTAATATGGACCGGAGTCTCATGATGTTCACTAGTGATGTCTCTCTCCCAAAAGACGATAAAACTGCTATGTGAGGTAAACGAATTACAGCTGGGCAATTGACAGGACCAATGCCGACTAAGTTGCAAGAAAGGTGGAGGTTCAAAGCATGGGCGATACGCCGAGGTAAGTAGACCGAAATCCATCTGCATCTACTACTAATCATCCACCTTGAGATATCTATCCAGAACATCTCACTGGTATTAAGTTGCGAGTCCCACCCATAGTGTAAACTCAAAGCAACAGACAACTGCATTAAAAGAACTTTGCGTAAAGTAAACAATCCTTGCACCTGCGGGCACAAGCACCGTTGTTTTCCCCCTTGTGGCAACAGCACATCCCCTAGACTCATGTTTCTGTCACTCAAACTAGTCATCGAGGGGCATGAACCCACAATCAAGCATAACGTTCCCTCTTGGAGTCACTACCTACTACTTGGCCAAAGCAATAAATAACAACGGAGAACATGCAAGAATTACTTACGAACATAAACATAAAAGAGGTGAATCAAATATATTACTCAAACACAATATGAACATAATCTCATAATCCATCGGATCCCAGCAAACTCATCATAGCAACAGCATAAGGATTACATATGTGCCTCGATCATGTAGGGCAGCTCACGAGGACTAATTAGTGAAGCACAAGAACGGGAGGAGAACATCACATAGCTACTGGTCATGGACCCATGGTCCAAGGGAGACTACTCACAACTCATCCGGGAGGCGTCCATGGTGGTGGAGAAGCTCCCGGTGGTGATCCTCCCCTCCGGCAGGGTGTCGGGAAGAGTTCTCCTGGTGCTCCCGATCTTGGAAGCGGCGGCGGCGGTGGAACAGAGATGAGATCGCGAAAAAGAGTTCTCGTCTCGAGGGTTTCGGGAGAGGCTTTAAATATATGCCAAAGGGGGGCATTAGCGGAGCCTCGGGGGGCCCAGGCGCCCCCCCGGCGCGGCCCAGGTGGGGCGCCGCCAAAGCGCCTGGAGCCCCGGTGGCCCCCCCGGCTATACTTCGGGCGCACGGTAGGTTCTGGAACGCTGATTTTTTATATAATTTTTCTGGATTTTTTCTCCCAGTTCTCGTAATGTGAAAACCTGAAATACAAAAACAGCCGAAAACAGAAACTGGCACTGGGGTGCACTGAGTTAATAGGTTAGTCCAAATATGATCAAAAGTGTATGGAAGTGTATAAATATCATAGCAATATCACCCACAAGAGGCACGGAGCAAGCAGAAATTATAGATACGTTTTGGACGTATCAACATCCCCAAGCTTAATTCCTGCTCGTCCTCAAGTAGGTAAATGATAACAAGAATAATTTCTGTGGTGACATGCTATTAACCATATAGGACTTTTTCATAGTCATATGACAAAAGCTTACTGAGACAATGAATCTATAGTAATTAAGTTGCCTCATGAGAAAATCACAAAGAACTGAAAGTTTTACAATATGATACTGAAACATCAAATAGATTTGTAATGAACATGATGTGTAAATATGATAAAGTGATATCTCGCTTGCCCCCTCTAGTGAAGCAAAACATAAATGCAGGGGCACCTCCAAGGTTTAAGTGATGACTAGATACAATGATTTCAGAATAAACGATATCACAATCATGCAAAAGACAATGCTACTTTGGGACAATGCACATTACACTCAGAATGACAATCATGCTCTCAGTAGTTGGTGCTTTTAAAAGAAGATGGAGACTCTCGAACCGTAGCTTTTGTTGGCAAGGTTGAAAACCCGTAGTCGGAAACAAAGACAAAACATGTACCAGAGCTCTTGATTTTAAAACAGAAGTAATATTTTTTTTTAGATCATGCATGTTTCGTCAACGAATGCTAGCAGACAACTCAATCACTTCTTGAGATGGACAAGTTTCGAGGAACGGCTCCCGAATGAGGACGGTCACATCCTCTTAATCTCCTTTGTTTATCACTGCCAAAGTTTTCTGATTACTCATGAACAAAGCGTGAAGGAGGGTTTGTTTGTTATATTATCTTTTTGAGCCGGGCGCACTCAATGCCAGTTCCTTCTCGTATTATGGGTTTGCACATTATACATGCAATCCCGGGGTGAAGCTTGTCCAACTTAAAAAGATCATGAATTAACCACTACTTCCTCATGAACTTACAACAGAGGCACAAAATAGGAATGCATTTTCTTTTGAATAATTTCGAGATGGCACATGCAAGTCTCCGTTAGGAATGGCAGGTAAATACCACGTAGGAAGGTATGGTGGACTCATATGGCATAACTGGATTAAAAGGATGTGGATGCACAAGCAGTCAGTCCGCTTAGTACAGGTGGAGGTTAGCAAAAGACTGGGAGCGACCAACTAAGAGAGCAATGACGGTCATAATCATGCAGAGCGACAAAGCAACATTGAATCAGGCATGGAAGTTATATCGCTACTCAGAAATAAAAGATCATCAAGGCTTGACAGACTTTCTTTACAGTCTTAAATATGCGTGAGCATACGCCAAGTCAATCAAAATAAATTCTTGAAGGAAGATATTACTAAACCATACCACATCATAGGCAAACAAACCATGTTGGTACTCCAATAACACATTGGGAACCCCCCAGCTATTTGAGACTAACCATAAGAAAACCTGAACTACTAAGCGCCATCATGCACGTAGCATCTTTATCATAGACATATCAACCAGTGCAACGGAAGCAAACTCTCTTAATAAGATAAACATGGTAATTAAAGAGAGTTCAAGCAACCAACTAAACGAAAGCTCTTTAAAAAGATAAGCATGAAAGTTAAGAGCTAAGCATGATAGTAGCTATTGAAAGACAAAGAACACACACAACAAAGATAGACATGAAAATTCTATGTTATGTTCTAGGTAAAAGTGGAGCGTGTTTCTCTCCCACATAAAGAAAGCTGAGTTCCGACTCGTTATGAAAAGCTAAAGAAAACTAAAAGGAAAACTAAAAGCAAGACGCTCCAAGCATAGCACATAACACATGAAGTGATTAAAATATAGTGGAACGAAAGACGAACTGATAATGTTGATGGAGAAGGGGATGCACGGGGGCATCCCCAAGCTTAGACGCTTGAGTCTCCTTGAATATTTCTTGGGGGTGCACGGGGGCATCCCCAAGCTTGAGCGTTTGACACTCTTGAATCTTTTTATCATCTTCCCTCGCACACTTGAAAACTCCCTTCATACATAACTCATCATAATCTGATTAGCGAGGTTAGTACCCATAATAAAATAATTGTACCTTGCTGAAAATAAAGATATTATTGAAGTTCTACTGTTTCTCAAGATTGACAAAAGGTTTTTGCAAAGAAAAAGCAAGCTCTAGGTTTGCAAAATGAAGGAAAGGCAAAACAGGACAGAATCTGTGAAAAACAGAACAGCAGGTAGTAATTGATTTTTCCGGGGCACTTCTGCAACTCTAATCAAAAAACTCAGAACAGACGCACGAAAGACAATTATATAGAGCACGCTGTCGAATAAATTCAGACCAAAAAGTTGATCTGGTGATTTTATACGAATTTTTCTATCCAAGGACAGAATCTGTTTCCTGGACAGCACGTCGCAACTTTTGAACTTTCTTGCAATCAGAGGCTACACTTGGCACAAAATTGAAAAGCAAAGATACAATGATGATGCTACTGTAGTAAACAACATCAAGACACAACAAAAGCAAAATAAAATTTATTCGTTGTGGGCTGCCTCCCAAAAGCGCTTTCTTTTATGCCTTTAAGCTAGGCATGAGACATTAATGATGCTCTCGTAGGAATAAGAGTTGAAGAACAAAAGAGAGCATCAAGAAGCAAATACCAAACACATTTAAGCCTAACATGCTTCCTATGCATAGGAATATTGCAATAGAATAATTCATTGAAGCATAAAGCAATAAGCATAGGAAGGCAAAAGAAGTGTAGCTTCAAAACCTTCAACATAAAGAGAGGGAACTTGATATCATTGAAATATCTATAAGCATATGTTCCCTTCTCATAATAATTTTCAGTGGGATCACGAATAAACTCAGCAATATAAGCATCACATAAAGCATTGTTACCATGATCCACATGCAAAAAAGTGTCATTACTCTTCATATAAGCAAAATCTTTCTTATTAGGAATAGTGAGAGTAAAGCAATCATAACCATCATGGTAATCATTGTATTTAGGAGGCATATCATAATCATAATAAATTTTATCCTCAATAGTAGGTGGACTGAAAACATCATATTCATCATTGTAATCATCATGTATAGGAAGCAAAGTATCATCAAAGTAAATTTTCTCTTCAAAAGTTGGGGGACTAAAAATATCATATTCATCAAACGTGTCATCCCCAAGCTTAGAGCTTTCCATGTCATTAGCAATATTGATATTCAAAGAAAGCATACTAATAACATCACCACCATCATGAATGTTATGCAAATAATAAAGTTCCATAGGTTTTTTAATTTTCTCTTCAAACACATCATGTCCCAAAGCAAGGTAGAGCTTATAAAGCTCTCTCATATTTTTGTTGTTTTCCATTAAGCAAAACTAGTGAAAAGACATAAAGAAAACTGAAAGGTAAACTAACAAGACTAAAAAGCAAAGATAAAAGATAGCGTGCAACTCCCCTATCTTGAAGATTGGAGTCCCCGGCAACGGCGCCAGAAATTGCTTTGCTAGGTGGCTTCTCACCCCTCGTTGGTTACCCCAAGTGGAAGGTTTGAGATGCAGTGTAGCAGAAGTTTTCCCTTGGCAATACCAAGGATCGATTTCCCATAGACTCCCAGTTTCAACAAGAAGGTGTCAACTGCTAACGGCGCCGGATATTAGCAATCAACGTGGACCTACACACAGATACAAATAAATTTTCTCCCAACGAGTACAGAGAGGTTGTCGATCCCTCCGGGCTTGTAGTTTACAAAGGATCAGACGCAAGTGATAATAGTGATAGATATAATTGCAATAGTAAGTAAAAAGCGGAAACGTAAATAGCGGATGTGATCAATGATGGTAATATGGACCGGAGTCTCATGATGTTCACTAGTGATGTCTCTCTCCCAAAAGACGATAAAACTGCTATGTGAGGTAAACGAATTACAGCTGGGCAATTGACAGGACCAATGCTAACTAAGTTGCAAGAAAGGTGGAGGTTCAAAGCATGGGCGGTACGCCGAGGTAAGTAGACCGAAATCCATCTGCATCTACTACTAATCATCCACCTTGAGATATCTATCCAGAACATCTCGCTGGTATTAAGTTGCGAGTCCCACCCATAGTGTAAACTCAAAGCAACAGACAACTGCATTAAAAGAACTTTGCGTAAAGTAAACAATCCTTGCACCCGCGGGCACAAGCACCGTTGTTTTCCCCCTTGTGGCAACATCACATCCCCTAGACTCATGTTTCTGTCACTCAAACTAGTCATCGAGGGGCATGAACCCACAATCAAGCATAACGTTCCCTCTTGGAGTCACTACCTACTACTTGGCCAAAGCAATAAATAACAACGAAGAACATGCAAGAATTACTTACGAACATAAACATAAAAGAGGTGAATCAAGTATATTACTCAAACACAATATGAACATAATCTCATAATCCATCGGATCCCAGCAAACTCATCATAGCAACAGCATAAGGATTACATATGTGCCTCGATCATGTAGGGCAGCTCACGAGGACTAATTAGTGAAGCACAAGAACGGGAGGAGAACATCACATAGCTACTGGTCATGGACCCATGGTCCAAGGGAGACTACTCACAACTCATCCGGGAGGCGTCCATGGTGGTGGAGAAGCTCCCGGTGGTGATCCTCCCCTCCGGCAGGGTGCCGAGAAGAGTTCTCCTGGTGCTCCCGATCTTGGAAGCGGCGGCGGCGGCGGAACAGAGATGAGATCGCGAAAAAGAGTTCTCGTCTTGAGGGTTTCGGGAGACGCTTTAAATATATGCCAAAGGGGGGCATCAGCGGAGCCTCGGGAGGCCCAGGCGCCCCCCCGGCGCGGCCCAGGGGGGGGCGCCGCCAGGGCGCATGGAGCCCTGGTGCCCCCCCCCCCGGTTGTACTTCGGGTGCACGGTAGGTTCTGGAACGCTGATTTTTTATATAATTTTTCTGGATTTTTTCTGGCAGTTCTCGTAATGTGAAAACCTGAAATACAAAAACAACCGAAAACAGAAACTGGCACTGGGGTGCACTGAGTTAATAGGTTAGTCCAAATATGATCAAAAGTGTATGGAAGTGTATAAATATCATAGCAATATCACCCAAAAGAGGCATGGAGCAAGCAGAAATTATAGATACGTTTTGGATGTATCACCACGCCGTTGTGCTACTGGATCTCCGTCAACCTCTCCTCCCCCCTTGCTGGATCAAGAAGGAGGAGACGTCGCTGTACCGTACGTGTGTTGAACGCGGAGGTGCCGTCCGTTCGGCGCTGGGATCATCGGTGATGAGGATCACGACGAGTACGACTCCATCATCCACGTTCCTTCGAACGCTTCCGCACGCGATCTACAAAGGGTATGTAGATGCACTCCTTTATGCTCGTTGCTAGATGAACTCCTTAGATTGATCTTGGTGAAGCGTAGAATTTTTTTTTTGAATTCTGCTACGTTCCCCAATAGTGGCATCTGAGCTAGGTCTTTGCGTAGCATCTTGCACGAGTAGAACACAAACAAGTTGTGGACGTTGATTTTGTTCAATTTTCTTGCCACCACTAGTACAATCTTGATTCGACGGCATCGTGGGATGAAGCGGCCCGGACCAACCTTACACGTACGCTTACGTGAGACTGGTTCCACCGACTGACATGCACTAGTTGCATAAGGTGGATGGCGGGTGTCTGTCTCTCCCACTTTAGTCGGATCGGATTCGATGAAAAGGGTCCTTATGAAGGGTAAATAGAAATTGACATATCACGTTGTGGTTTTGGCGTAGGTAAGAAACGTTCTTGCTAGAAACCTATAGAAGCCACGTAAAAACTTGCAACAACAATTAGAGGACGTCTAACTTGTTTTTGCAGCACGTGCTATGTGATGTGATATGGCCATGAAGATGTGATGAATGATATATGTGATGTATGAGATTGATCATGTTCTTGTAATAGGGAATCACGACTTGCATGTCGATGAAAATGACAACCGGCAGGAGCCATAGGAGTTGTCTTATTTATTGTATGACCTGCGTGTCACTGAATAACGCCATGTAATTACTTTACTTTATTGCTAAACGTTAGCCATAGTGGTAGAAGTAATAGTTGGCGAGACGACTTCATGAAGACACGATGATGGAGATCATGATGATGGAGATCATGGTGTCATGCCGGTGACAAAGATGATCATGGTGCCCCGAAGATGGAGATCAAAGGAGCAAAATGATATTGGCCATATCGTGTCACTTTATTTGATTGCATGTGATGTTTATCATGTTTATGCATCTTGTTTACTTAGAACGACGGTAGTAAATAAGATGATCTCTCACTGAAAATTTCAAGAATTGTGTTCCCCCTAACTGTGCACCGTTGCTAAGGATCGTTGTTCCGAAGCACCACGTGATGATCGGGTGTGATAGGCTCTAACATTCGCATACATCGGGTGTAAGCCAGATTTACACACGCAATACACTTAGGGTTTACTTGGCGAGCCTAGCATGTACAGACATGGCCTTGGAACACGGAAGACCGAAAGGTCGAACATGAGTCGTATAGAAGATACGATCAACATGAAGATGTTCACCGTTGATGACTAGTCCGTCTCACGTGATGATCGGACACGGGCTAGTCGATTCGGATCATGTATCACTTAGATGACTAGAGAGATGTCAATCTGAGTGGGAGTTCATTAAATTTGATTAGATGAACTTAATTGTCATGAACTTAGTCAAAAATCTTTACAATATGTCTTGTAGATCAAATGGCCCACGCTCAAGTTGCCCTCAACTTCAACGCGTTCCTAGAGAAAACCAAGCTGAAAGACGATGGTAGCAACTATGCGGATTGGGTCCATAACCTGAGGATTATCCTCATAGCTGCCAAGAGATCATATGTCCTTGAAGTACCGCTAGGTGATGCACCCGTTCTCCCGGCGACCCAAGACGTTATGAATGCCTGGCAGTCGCGTTGTGATGATTACTCCCTGGTTCAGTGCGGCATGCTTTACAGCTTAGAGTCGGGGCTCCAAAAGCGTTTTGAGCACCACGGAGCATATGATATGTTCCAAGAGCTGAAAATGGTTTTCCAAGCTCATGCCCGAGTCGAGGGATATGACGTCTCCGACGCATTCTATAGTTGTAAGATGGAGGAAAATAGTTCTGTCAGCGAGCACATACTCAAAATTGTTTGGGTTGCACAACCGCTTGTCTCAGTTGGGAATGAATCTCCCAGACGAAGTGCTCGTTGACAGAATCCTTCAGTCGCTCCCACCTAGCTACAAGAGCTTCGTGTTAAATTTCAATATGCGGGGGATGGAGAGGTCCATTCCCGAGGTGTATTCAATGCTGAAATCAGTGGAGGTGGATATCAAGAAAGAACATCAAGTGTTGATGGTCAATAAAACCACTAAGTTCAAGAAAGGCAAGGGTAAGAAGAACTTCAAGAAGGACGGCAAAGGAGTTGTCGCACCCGGTAAGCCAGTTGCCGGGAAGAAGCCAAAGAATGGACCCAAGCCTGAAACTGAGTGTTTTCATTGCAAGGGAACGGGTCACTGGAAGCGGAACTGCCCCAAATACTTAGGAGATAAGAAGGCCGGCAACGTCAAAGGTATATATGATATACATGTTATTGATGTGTACCTTACCAGCGCTCGTAGTAGCTCCTGGGTATTTTATACCGGTGCAGTTGCTCACATTTTTAACTCAAAGCAGGAGCTGCGGAATAAGCGAAGACTGGCAAAGGACGAGGTGACGATGCGCGTCGGGAATGGTTCCAAGGTTGATGTGATCGCCGTCGGCACGCTGCCTCTACATCTACCTCGGGATTAGTTTTAAACCTTAATAATTGTTATTTAGTACCAGCCTTGAGCATGAACATTGTATCTGGATCTTGTTTGATGCGAGATGGCTACTCATTTAAATCCGAGAATAATTGTTGTTCTATTTATATGAGAGATATGTTTTATGGTCATGCCCCGCTGGTCAATGGTTTATTTTTGATGAATCTCGAATGTGATGATACACATATTCATAGTGTGGATGCCAAGATGTAAAGTTGATAATAATAGTCCCACATACTTGTGGCATTGCCGCCTTGGTCATATTGGTGTCAATCGTATGAAGAAGCTCCATGCAGATGGGCTTCTAGAGTCTCTTGATTATGAATCATTTGACACGTGTGAACCATGTCTTTTGGGCAAGATGACCAAGACTCCGTTCTCCGGAACAATGGAGCGAGCAACCAACTTATTGGAAATCATACATACCGATGTGTGCGGTCCAATGAGTGTTGAAGCTCGCGGAGGCTATCGTTATGTTCTCACCCTCTCAGATGACTTGAGTAGATACGGGTATGTCTATTTGATGAAGCACAAGTCTGAGACCTTTGAAAAGTTCAAGGAATTTCAGAATGAGGTTGAGAATCAATGTGACAGAAAAATAAAGTTCTTACGATCAGATCGTGGGGGTGAATATTTGAGTCATGAATTTGGCACGCACCTAAGGAACTGTGGAATTGTTTCACAATTGACACCGCCAGGAACACCTCAGCGTAATGGTGTGTTCGAACGTCGAAATCATACTTTGTTGGACATGGTGCGATCTATGATGTCTCTCACCGACTTACCGCTATCTTTTTGGAGATTTGCTTTAGAGACTGCCGCATTCACTTTAAATAGGGCTCCGTCAAAATCCGTCGAGACGACACTGTATGAACTTTGGTTTGGCAAGAAACCTAAGCTATCGTTTCTGAAAGTTTGGGGTTGCGATGCTTATGTCAAGAAACTTCAACCTGAAAAGCTCGAACCCAAATCTAAAAAATGCGTCTTCATAGGATACCCAAAGGAAACAATTGGGTACACCTTCTACCTAAGATCTGAAGGCAAGATTTTTGTTGCCAAGAATGGATCCTTTCTGGAGAAAGAGTTTCTCTCGAAAGAAGTAAGTGGGAAGAAAGTAGAACTTGATGAGGTGACAGTCACCCTTCCCGATCCGGAAAGTAGCGCAGCGCGGGAAGTTGTTCCCGAGGTGCCTGCACCGACAAGGGAGGAGGTTAATGATGACGATCATGAAGATACAGATCAATTTACTACTGAACTTCGAAGGTCCACAAGGACACGTTCCGCGCCAGAGTGGTACGACAACCCTGTCTTGGAAATATGTTGTTGGACAACGGTGAACCTTCGAACTATGAAGAAGCGATGGCGGGCCCGGATTCCAATAAATAGCTTGGAGCCATGAAATCCGAGATAGAATCCATGTATGAAAACAAAGTATGGACTTTGGTGGACTTGCCCGATGATAGGCACGCCATAGAAAATAAATGGATATTCAAGAAGAAGACAGACGCGGATGGTAATGTGACCATCTATAAGGCTCGGCTTGTCGCTAAAGGTTATCGACAGGTTCAAGGGATTGACTATGACGAGACTTTCTCTCATGTAGCGATGCTGAAGTCCGTCCGAATCATGTTAGCAATTGCCGCATTCTATGATTATGAGATATGGCAAATGGACGTCAAAACAACATTCCTTAATTGCTTCCTCAAGGAAGAACTGTATATGATGCAGCCGGAAGATTTTGTCGATCCAGAGAATGCTAACAAAGTATGCAAGCTCCAGCGCTCGGTATACTGGCTGGTGCAAGCATCTCGGAGTTGGAATATTCGCTTTAATGATGTGATCAACGCGTTTGGCTTTATACAGACTTGGGGAGAAGCCTGTATTTACAAGAAAGTGAGTGGGAGCTCTGTAGCATTTCTCATATTATATGTGGATGACATACTACTGATGGGAAATGATATAGAATTCTTGGAAAGCATAAAGGCCTACTTGAATAAGAGTTTTTCAATGAAGGACCTTGGAGAAGCTGCTTATATATTAGGCATCAAGATCTATAGAGATAGATCGAGATGCCTTATTGGTCTTTCACAAAGCACATACCTTGACAAGATATTGAAGAAGTTCAATATGGATCAGTCCAAGAAGGGGTTCTTGCCTATTTTACAAGGTATGAGATTGAGCACGGCTCTGTCCCCGACCACGGCAGAAGATAGAGAAAAGATGAGTGTCATCCCCTATGCCTCAGCCATAGGTTCTATTATGTATGCCATGCTGTGTACCAGACCTGATGTCAACCTTGCCATAAGTTTGGTAGGGAGGTACCAAAGAGATCTCGGTATGGAACACTAGACAGCGGTCAAGAACATCCTGAAGTACCTGAAAAGGACTAAGGACATGTTTCTCGTTTATGGAGGTGACGAAGAGCTCGTCGTAAAAGGTTACGTCGATGCTAGCTTCGACACAGATCTGGATGACTCCAAGTTACAAACCGGATACGTGTATATTTTGAATGGAGGAGCAGCCAGCTGGTGCAGTTGCAAGCAGAGCGTAGTGGCGCATTCTACATGTGAAGCGGAGTACATAGCTGCTTGCGAAGCAGCCCAGGAAGGAGTCTGGATGAAGGAGTTCATCACCGACCTAGGAGTCATTCCAAGCGCGTCAAGCCCGATGACTCTCTTCTGTGACAACACGGGAGCTATTGCCATTGCCAAGGAGCCCAGGTTTCACAAGAAGACCAAGCACATCAAGCGTCGTTTCAACTCCATCAGGAATTATGTTCAAGATGGAGACATAGATATTTGTAAAGTGCATACGGATCTGAATGTTGCAGATCAGTTGACTAAACCTCTTCCACGGGCAAAACATGATCAACACCAGAACTCTATGGGTGTTCGATTCATCACAATGTAACTAGATTATTGACTCTAGTGCAAGTGGGAGACTGTTGGAAATATGCCCTAGAGGCAATAATAAAAGGATTATTATTATATTTCCTTGTTCATGATAAATGTCTGTTATTCATGCTTGAATTGTATTGTACGGAAACAGCGATACATGTGTGAATACATAGACCACAACGTGTCCCTGGTAAGCCTCTAGTTACTAGCTCGTTGATCAACAGATGGTCACGGTTTCCTGACCATGGACATTGGATGTCATTGATAACGTGATCACATCATTAGGAGAAGGATGTGATGGACAAGACCCAATACTAAGCCTGGCATAAGATCGTGTAGTTCGTAATGCTTTAGATTTTCCAGTGTCAAGTATCTGTTCCCTAGACCATGAGGTTGTGCAACTCCCGGATACCGTAGGAATACTTTGGGTGTGCCAAACTTCACAACGTAACTAGGTGGATATAAAGGTACGCAACGGGTATCTCCGAAAGTGTCTGTTGGGTTGGCACGAACCGAGACTGGGATTTGTCATTCCGTGTGACGGAGAGGTATCTCTGGGCCCACTCGGTAAGACATCATCATAATGAGCTCAATGTGACTAAGGAGTTAGTCACGGGATGATGGATTACAGAACGAGTAAAGAGACTTGCCATGACGAGATTGATCAAGGTATCGGGCATACCGACGATCGAATCTCGGGCAAGTACCGTACCGATAGACAAAGGGAATTACATACAAGATTAAGTGAATCCTTGACACATTGGTTCATCTGATGAGATCATCGAGGAACACGTGGGAACCAACATGGGTATCCAGATCCCGCTGTTGGTTATTGACCGGAAATTCGTCTCGGTCATGTCCGCGTGTCTCCCGAACCCGCAGGGTCTACACACTTAAGGTTCGGTGACGCTAGGGTTGTAGAGATATATGCACACGGAAACCCGAATGTTGTTCGGAGTATCGGATGAGATCTCGTACGTCACGAGGAGTTTCGGAATGGTCCGGAGGTAAAGAATGATATATAGGAACTCCAGTTTCGGCCATGGGAGAATTCCGGGGGTCACCGGTAGTGTACCGGGACCACCGAAAGGGTCCCGAGGGTCCACCGGGTGGGGCCACCCATCCTGGAGGGCCCCGTGGGCCGTAGGGGGAGGGGGACCAGCCCCTAGTGGGCTGGCGCACCCCACATGGGCCACCCCCATGCGCCTAGGGTTGAAACCCTAGGGATGGGGGCGCCTCCCTTTGGCTTGGGGGGCAAGATACCCCCCTGGCCGCCGCCACCCCTAGGAGATTGGATCTCCTAGGGCCGGCGCCCCCCTGGCTCCCTATATATAGTGGGGGAGAGAGGGCAGCCGCACCTCAGCCCCTGGTGCCTCCCCCCCGTTACACGTCCAACTCCTCCCGCAGGGTCTCGACGAAGCCCTGCAGTTTTTCCCGTTGCATCCACCACCATGCCGTTGTGCTGCTGGATCTCCGTCAACCTCTCCTCCCCCCTTGCTAGATCAAGAAGGAGGAGACGTCGCTGTACCGTACGTGTGTTGAACGCGGAGGTGCCGTCCGTTCGGCGCTGGGATCATCGGTGACGAGGATCACGACGAGTACGACTCCATCATCCACGTTCCTTCGAACGCTTCCGCACGCGATCTACAAAGGGTATGTAGATTCACTCCTTTATGCTCGTTGCTAGATGAACTCCTTAGATTTATCTTGGTGAAGCGTAGAATTTTTTTGAATTCTGCTACGTTCCCCAACAGAAATACCATGTGTGCATGAACAATTGCATCATTTATCAGGACGAGCACGCAGAGTCTACCATATGTCCGGTGTGTGGCGTCACTCGATACAAGAAGAGGAAGAAAGCTCCTCGAAAAGTGGTGTGGTACTTTCCAATCACTCCTTGTCTGCAACAGTATTTCGCGGACCCTAAGGTAGCAAAGCTCCTGCGTTGGCACGCGGATAGGGAGGAGAAGAAGCGAGAAGATGACGGAAATGATCCAGAGATAAATAAAAAAGACAAGATGCTGAGTCACCCTAAGGATGCGAGCCAGTGGCAAGCGTTGAACTTCGAAGACCCAAAATTTGGGAACGATCCAAGGAACATCATGCTGGGCGCGAGCACCGATGGAGTCAATCCGTTTGACAGCCAGAGAAGCAAACATAGCACATGGCTTGTGTTTGTGTGGACGTACAGCCTTCCCCCTGGTTGTGCATGAAGAGGAAGTACATTCACATGAGTATGCTAATTGAAGGGCCGAAACAACCAGGGAGCGACATCAATCTGTATCTAGGGCTGCTGAAAGAGGAGCTAGACACGCTGTGGAAAACGCCAGCCAATACGTGGGACGCCACAGAGAATGAATATTTCCCTATGAGAGCCGCACTGCTCACGACGGTGCACGACTATCTCGGTTACGGATATCTCGCGGGGCAGGTGGTCCACAGATTTTCTGGATGCGTCAGGTGCATGGATGACACAACGTATCGCCAGCTAGATAGAGATCCCGGGTCTTCGAAAACCGTGTTCATGGGACATCGAAGGTGGCTTCGTGACGATGACCCGTGGAGGAAACGCAAGGATCTGTTCGATGGTGAAACCGAACCCCGAAGACGCCCGCGTACGAGGAGCGGTGAGGAAATAGACGAGCTGTTGAAAAATTGGAAAGATTGCCCACTACCAGGAAAGAAGCAAAAGGCGCCAGAGCCGAGAAAGAAGCAAAAGGCGCCAGAGCCGCTGCCGAAGGTATGGAAAACGAGGTATGTTTTCTGGGACTTGTCGTACTGGAAGATCCACCGTGTGCCTCACAGCCTTGATGTCATGCATATCACGAAGAACATGTGCGAGAGTCTGCTTGGTACCCTGCTCAACATGCCAGAGAGGACCAAAGATGGGCCGAAAGCAAGGGCAGACTTAAAATCAATGGGCATCAGGCAGGAGCTTCATGCTAATGATGATGTTGATGATGATGATGATGATGATGATGATGATGAGGTGAAGCAGGACACGGAAAGTCGTCGCAAAGGCAAAAAGGCCAAGAAGATCGGAAATGACTACCCTCCCGCGTGCTTCACTCTAGGTCAGGAGGAGATCGAGCAGTTTTTCACCTGCCTCGTAGGAGTAAAACTTCCTTACGGTTACACGGGGAAGATAAGCAGATACCTAGACCCAGCGAAGCAGAAGTTCAGCGGGATGAAGTCTCACGACTGTCACGTGCTGATGACGTGGATACTTTCAGTTGCAATCCATGGGATCATGGACGCGCACGTCCATGAAATGCTATTTGGCCTATATAATTTTTTCGACGTCATCTCTCAGAAGTCGGTTGGCGTGAGGCAACTCAGAAGGCTACATGAACAGATCGTGGTGATACTATGCGAGCTTGAGATGTACTTCCCGCCCGCATTCTTCGACATTATGGTGCATCTGCTGGTCCATATCGTGGAGGATATCATCCAACTCGGGCCGATGTTCCTGCACAGCATGATGCCATTCGAAAGGATGAATGGTGTCATCAAAGGATACGTTCGCAACATGTCACGTCCAGAGGGAAGCATAGCCAGGGGCTTTCTGACCGAAGAGTGCATCTCCTACTGCACGAATTATCTAGACATCGAGAACCCCGTTGGTCTGCCCGTCAACAGGCACCTCGGCAGGCTTGCTAGATGGGGTCACTGCGAGGGTCGCCGCGAAATGCATGTCGACTTCGAGGGTCGACTCACCGACTTTGAAAGAGCAAACCTAGTCGCGCTACAACACATAGACGTGGTCGATCCTTGGGTGGTAGAACACAAAACCTTTATTGAGAAGACGTACAATGACCGAGGCCAACAGAGGACGGACGGAGATATAATCAAAGAGCACAACTCATGTTTCACGTGTTGTTCAAGCAGAAGCTTTTGTCGTACCCTTTACATGAGGATTCTTCCGCGGAAGAACAACTCATATTCGCCTTGTCACAGGGCGCGGAGCACAACTTGATGACCTATGAGGCGTACGATATCAACGGCTACACATTCTACACCGAGGACAAGGACATGAAGAGCGATGGTTATCACAACTCCGGGGTAACTGTGGAATCCTACACCGGTAACGACAAGGACAGATACTATAGAAGGATCGAGGAGATCTGGGAGATGAGCTACACTAGAGAGAAGGTCCCGACGTTCCGTGTCAGATGGGCCAAGAGCGTCCTAAAAGAAGACTGGTATTTCACCACCATGGTTATACCCGAAGCCAAATCCAAGACTGCGGGCGCAAACGTCACCGCGAAAAATGAGCCATGGGTACTGGCTTCCCAAGTGGACCAATTCTTCTTCATTACCGACCCGTCAAAGCCTAGTCGTGTTGTCGTGAGGAGAGGCAAAAGGAAGATCATCGGAATGGATGGAGTGGCCAATGAGCAAGACTTCGACAAGTACGGCGACCCGAAGATGGAATATGACGATGACAATGAAGTAGCAGCATACACCACAAGAAGAAGCAGGACCACCCTACCTAAAGGACGTCCGTTCCACAGAAGAACTCCATTTGCGAAAAAGAAAGGCAAGAAGATTGTGAACAGATAGGTAGCGAGCACCCCCATTTGATGATATTTTCGAATAACAAATTTGATGATATTTTTTCATATTCATAAAAAAAATTATTACTGTTTTTTTTTAAAATATATTAAAAAATAGCAACAAAAAATAATAATAATAAAACATACTAATGGAGCACCGCTCGGGTAGTGCGCCATTGCTATCTAAAAAAAGATTTCTAGTGGCGCACCGCTAGGGGTGCGCCATTGCTATAAAAAAAGATTTCTAATGGCGCACCGCTCGGGGGTGCGCCATTAGTAAGCTTCCCCCTAGCTCTAACTCGCCCGACCCCTTCGTCCCTCCCTCTCGCCAGATCCACTCCCCCCCACGTGCTGACCCGACCCACGATGCCGCTGCCACTACGTGCGCCGACGCCCCCACGCCCCCCCACCACTGCAGCTCCGCCATCGCCGACGCCTCCGCGACCTCGCCGTCGTCAACAGCCTCCCCGCGTCGGCCCCTGCCCTGGGCCGCCTCTACCTCAGTCCGGGCATGGGGTGCAGGACGACGACCGCTGCCGACCCGCGAAGCACGTGGCCGCCGGCCTCCCCACGTCCAACCGAGGCGCCCAGGAGGACCGTCGTCGTCTTCTTCTTCGACTACGAGGACCCGGACGAGCTCGGACGCCCTCGAGCCATCCCTTCGCCGCCGCCGCCGACCCCGACCCCGACCCCTCCGGCGACCGGTCGCGCCCGCCCAGGTACCTCTCCTCCTTCCTCCTATAGTAGATTGAATTAATGTGCCCCTTCAGATTGGATTTCCAGTTCCTCACTATAGTAGATTCATTTTTTTTGCATTACCTGAGTAAGTCAAGTATGAATACACTACAAAGTTGGAACTCTGATTATAAGTGGTAGGTTGGTGGTGAGCCCCAGAGGCTTCCACCAGCGGATTGGTTGATGAGCATAACAATTAATAGGTTCCTGTTTGGGCATCTATTGCTATTATTAAGTGAGTATTATTCTTGTAAATTGTTATCCCCTGGCAAATCCTGTAGAATTACTATTAGAACAACTATGTTGCTCATCAGCTTTTGGTTTGTATGCGTCAAGACACATTAAGAACTTGAATTTTTGTCACATCTCAACTGTAATTACCTATGACCTAGGAGGCTGAGTTTACTTGAATCGGAGCCTTCTGAGAATTCATTTTTGTACTTGTCCTTATGTGTTGTTCTTTAGAATTAATTGTAGTTCAGCCTTCCTGGCTACTCATTCTCAGGGGCAATCCTGTAGGAACTATCCTGATGCATCCACTTATTGAGAGCTTTTATGTGGATGACCTGGTGTTTATCTACGATTGCATATTGGACATAGGTTTTTGATTTCTTAAAAGCTGTGGCATATGGTACAACTCTGGAAATTGACATTATAGTAGTAGCAGGCCTGAATGTATAGCTTCTTATGAAGATACATAACGTGCGAGTATAGATTTTTTGTCAAATCTTTTTTTGTAGATACATGATTGAAAATCTAACAAAGAGTACTTTGATCAATGAGTATTCTCCAACTAGGAAATTATGTGATGTGACAAGTGAGATGCTATTCACTTAATATTGGTAGAGAAATTCCACTGCCATCCCAATAATGTTAGTCTTATTCATGATCAGAAATCCATGATCAGCAACAGTTTCTTTCACTAATTTTCATGATCAGCAATCCATGATCAGCAACAGTTTCTTTCACTAATTTTCAGTTAACAGCAATCCATGATTTTTTTCAGCTAAAACTATTGATGATTTTTTGTTGGGTGACCTATTAGATCTGGAATGGAAGCTCACATAAGTTGAGCTGATTTTTGTCCATATGAAAGCAGAGGACCATATGGTCTGTGGCCTTTTCATCCATAGGAAAGTAGAGGCACATTGTGGTGCTAGTTTGCTGGGTTTTGTCTCCGACCATCGTGTCATGATGATTTTGCAGGTACCCCGAGAGGCCCTTGAGTTTTTCGAAATGTCGATTAACCTCCGTTCCGGCAAATTCGGGTACTCCATATGTCCTATTTTCAGCAAAGGTCATGCTGAAATTTTCCGTGAATTTTAGCATGACTTTGCTAAAAATAGGACATATGGGGTACTTGCGACTAATGCATGGGCCGGGGTATCTTAGTACTTAATCAAGTAGGATCAACTGCCTCTTGTGTTATACATATAGAAGTGTGATAATTGATATGTTTACTGTCTCTTGGTGTTTGTCCTTAATTAAGTACAATCAAGAATTAAGTAGGACTAGTTCTGAATAGCTTCTATCAACGGCTGATATGTTTACTGTCTCTTGGTGCCTCGGCATATATATCAGTCAACCTAGGATGCCTCGGCATCGCTAAACCCTAAATGATGAAAACTTAACTTAGCATTTAGGGTGCCTCAGCGTCGACAAACCCTAAATGGTAAAACCTTGGCTTTTAGGGGCCCTCGGTGTCGATAAGAACCTAAATGATGAAAGCTTAGGCTTTTAGGGTGCCTCGGCGTCGACAAACCCTAAATGATAAAACCTTAGCTTTTAGGATGCCTCGGTGTCGACAAACCCTAAATGATGAGACCATGATAATTCCTCACAAACCCTAAATGATGAGATCTTGTTCCTTGAAAATAACCAACTTTTTGACCAAACTTTTTTGCTATTTAGAGCGAAACATGGCCCACAACGATGAGGCCGGCGGTTCGGGCGGCAAGGCATTCTGGGAGCTGTCCAAGGAGATGGAGGAACAACCTCACCGCTATGAGGACGCCGCGAAAGACACCGATCCTGACATCACTGATGGTGCCGCCGAGGATGACACCACTGATGGTGTCATCGGGGATGACACCACTGATTGTGCCGCCGAGGATGCCACCACTGATGGTTCCACCGAGGATGCCACCACTGATGATGGCAGCGCACACACAGATGGCAGCCAACCGAAGAGGCAACGGAAGGACCGGCACCCGAACGTGCTCCGCACTGTCAAGGAGGAATTTATTGAAGTGAACTCCGACGAGCATCCAACGGCGCCCAAAGAAATAGTCAAGGGGTACTCGGTTCAGCTCGGGTGCATTCTCCGGAGCACCGTCTCGATCAACACCGAGAACCTAAGGCATAAGGACCGAGGGAATTTGCGCAACCTCCTCTTCACGAAGCTGCACGAACGATACAAGTTCCCCGCTGAATTTGAAAACACACGCCTCTCAGGGAATAAAGTGAACAATGCCGCTCTCACGAGGATGAGCACGGCCCTGTCTACTTGGAGAAGCGCAGTGAAGAGAATGACGGACAAAGGTTTTAGTTATGAGAAGATCAAGGCGAAAAATACTTCGATCAGCGAAGATGACTACAAGGAGTTCAAGATCAAGTGCGAGAGCAGCGGAACCTCCGAATCAAGTCAGTGGGGGAAAGAAATGCGGGAGTTGAACTTAGGGGAACACAAACTCGGTCCCGGTGGTTACAGAGTGGCGTAGCCTATATCGGACAAGGAGGACACGGAGCGTGCCGAGCAAGGCCTACCGCCCAGCTTCGAGAAATACCGTGACAAGTAGACCAGGAACTATGTCAGGGCCCGGTACAAGGAGGACCCGGTAACAAAGGAGCTTACCACGGATCCGAAGACCAAGGCCCTTGAGGTTGTTCTGGTAAGGAATACACCCCCGCGTAATTAGCTCCATATGGTTGCATTCTAATTAATGAAGCCAAATTTCTAAATGGTTCACATTCCTTCCGCAGGCGACTGAAAGCAGTAGCGCGGGGTCGACTTAGAGCACCCCTTGGGACAACACTCTAAATAGGGCGTTGAACGTAATGAAAAAAAAGGATAAGCTCAGTAAGCCATCGTCAGCTGGTCGTGTGGCCGCAAAGGCTTGTCCACAAAATGGTCGTCATACTATAACGCTGGGAAAGACCAGCTCGGAAAGCCAGTCGCGCGAGGTTCAAGAACTCAAGGCACAAGTGGCGTGGATTCCGGAGATTGTCCAAGAGCAAGTGCAACAACAACTGGGATCGACGCTCACCGGCCTTATGCCTACCTTGATTCATGGGCTGACGACATGGATTGCGGGCAGCCAACAGGGGCCGCCCCTGATTCCCAGCTTCATGGCCAACAACTCGCACAACGCGCAGGCGGCGCCATTGGTGTCTCCGATGGAGGCGGCACTGGTGTCTACGACGCCGGCACGGGCATTGGAGCTTAATGCACCCGGGTGTACGTCGGCCAGCACCTCTGCAGCAAGCGGCCCCTCCGTCAATTGCACGCCCGCCGTTGGCGGTGCCTCGACATTAGCCGAGCTCGACGCCATCATCATGGTAACTAATTAAGCCTCTCGGCCGAGGACTTCATCTCCTTGCCTTTTACTGGGCATCCCTGACGCCCTACATGTTTTCGCAGGGCGCCGCCAACGTTCCGTGCACTGTCCTGCACTTCGTGAAGGACGAGTTGGTCGATGTCGCCAAGGGCAGCATCGTTCAACTGGGCAACCCCGTGTTCCACGGTAATCCGATGCTACCCACCGTGTATAGGCTTCAACTGGTGCGGGTGCTGCCAGGCTGCGACGAGTTGTTACCTCCGATTCGAACCGCCGGGGCCGACGAAGATGATGTGATGGCCCTCAGCACCTGCCTAAGCTGGCCCTGCTTTGGCCGAAGAGCCAGATTTGTTTGGGGGCGGGGGACACCACCACAAAGACAAATCCGTCAGTCGTGCCGGTGCCAAGCCATGGCAAGACCGCCGCAACGCTACCGGACATGCCGGACATCCCTATGGCACAGGATCCGAACATGGATATGGCACATGATCCGGACGACGACGACAACGACGACGGTGCATTTGCCAACGTCGATAAGTACTTTGCCGAACATGGGTACGATGACGAATTCATGGGGCCTCCTTCTCAAGAACCCAACCCTACAAAAGACGATCGCGATCTAGCTGGTACCGCTGAGAAACCCAATTGCAACAGGCGTCGTCTGGCGTTCAGTTCTCAGGAGACGCCTCCAGCTGCCGACTTCACCGAGCCTCAGATAGCCGAGGTGCGAAATATTATCAGCCCCAACACACTCAAGAAGGCGGTCTGTGAGCAGAACTCGGTCCCGTTACAGTAGAAGAAGGGACGGAAAAGAAAGAGTAACAAGGGTGCGAGCCAGCCGGCACCGAGTACGATCCGTGCTCAGGACGGGCCACCTTCACCTAAGGATATAATGAGGAGGGTGCATGTGGCGGGTAGGCCGATGCTACCTAACTAATATGCTCAATGCTGCAACCGGTGCTATGCGGAGTCTGCATGACAGTGTTCTTTCTTTGGAGAAGCGGCATCTCAGAGAGAAGGATGTGGCATACCCGGTTTTCGTGGCCAAGGTGCCAGAGGGCAAGGGCTTTGTGGATAACTCCATCGGGGGTACGATCGTCCTGCGGTTTGATGACATCTTCGCTATGTTTAACCTTCATCCGCTGCACTACACCTTCGTTCGGCTATTTTCGCTGAGTATGGAGATGCATATCATTAGAGACAAGACCCCGGACATCGTGATAGTCGACCCCTTCTACATGCGTGCCAAGATCTTGGGCAACACTGGGGACCGGCAAGTCGCGAGTTCTTACCTCGAAGGCGTCATTTTGGCAAACCCAGATAAGGATAACTTCCTCGTGCCTTACTTTCCCGAGTAAGTCGTCCCCTCAACCGCCCCGTAACATATGATTTCTTAGATTTCGATCGTTTTTTTTTTTAACATTCCGTGTTTTGTGCAGTGACACACATTGCACACTCATCCTCTTAAGCCCAAAATATTCCATGGCCACGTATTTCGACTCGGACAGATAGTCGAAGAAAGACTACACAAATGTCAAGAAATTTCTTGATGATGTTCTCCCTGGCTACGCCAAATCTGGAGGCACCTTCACCAGGCCAGTTCGTAAGTACGGCAAGCACGTGTTCACCCACAATACGACGTTCTGCTGCGTCAAGCAGCCGCCTGGCGGTCAGAAGGATGCTACTACGCCCTCCATCACATGCGGGCGATCATACGGGACCATAATCACCTTCTGCTACCAGATAATCTCAAAGATTGGGCCGCAAGCTCGTCGGCAATCCAGGACGCGGACATCAGACAAGAATTCTTTCGCATCCAGTCAGAGTTTGCGGAAATCATCCATCAATATGTCCTTCGTACCTCGGGGCAGTTCAACCTCAGAAATCAACCGTCCAACAGTGAGATATACACAACGCTATAAATGCAGGCTGACAACGCCCGTGATTTCATGACCATTACGATAGACGGCGGCATCATCCATGCTCCGGTTCCATGAGTCGAGTCGAAAGTAGTGATGCTATGTCTAGTTCTGAAACATTGATTGGCTCATGTTGTAATTAAACTTTAATGAACTTGTATGTATCTTTGGTTTGGACAGTCATTCAACTTAGATGTAATCGATGCTATTAATGTCTTGCTTTTCTCTTCCGGTCCTTTTGTTGCATACTTATATATTGCTTATGTATTGTCTGTGAATTGGTACTAACGTTTTGTTTGGCTAGTGCATAGAGATGCCGTCGTATGTCATGTACAAGGGTAAGGTTCCCGGAGTCTACGACGACTGGGAGGAGTGTCGGAGACAGGTTCACCGTTTCAGCGGTAACAGTTACAAAGGGTACACCACTAGGGCGGAGGCGGGATCTAGATACGTGCGCTATCTAGCACGAGAGAGGAGGGAGCGTTCGAGGAACCGGATGAAGACCAGTTTCATCGCGATGATGCTCATCATGATGACCGCGGCTCTCTTCTATGTGATGGTAGTTTAGATGATCGATATCGACTTGTAATGTGAAGACAAACTCGCTACTCGCGGTCTCGAGACTTGTAATGTTCTATCTTTGTTCGGTCTTTTGAATTCGGAGACTAATATGATGAATTGTATTCTGAGACTAATCTTCTATTGTATTCGATGAATCTGCTGTTGCTGTGTGGTGTTGTCTAAATTCTGTCCAATAATATATTTTGTATCCTGTGAAAATATTAGAAAAGAAAAAATAATAATCCCTAATATTCAGACTAATGGTGCATCACCCACTAGTGCGCCATTAGTATGCCAAAGCACATGGGTACATATGGCCCCCTGGGAGGCATACTAATGACGCACGATGGGCTATACTAATGGCGCACTACGTGGTGCGCCATTAGTACATCAGATACTAATGACGCACCAGGGATGCGTCATTAGTATTTAATTCTAATGGCGTGGTGCTAGTGGCGCACCAGTAGTGCGCCATTAGTAGGCAAAACTGGTGCGCCACTAGCATGCCTTTTCCTAGTAGTGCCACAAGGTTGCCGGACGCCCGCAACCCCCAGGCACCCAGCAGATCGGGAGCCTACAAGGCTGCCTCCCAGAAGATTTTGAACTATTCAATTTGGCTATGTTAGAGAGGCAAGCATGGCGTATGTTGCAAGATCCAGAGTCATTGAGTGCCCGTGTGGTAAGGAGGATTTATCATCCAAACTCATCAATTTTGCAGGCTATCCTCGGCAACCACCCTAGCTAGATATGGAGAGCCATCATTGAAGGAATAGACGTTTTGAAACAGGGTTTGATCAGGCGGATTGGCAATGGAACAACAACTAATATATGGGACGATAACTGGATACCTCGGGATGAGATGCTGAGATCGTATGGGAGTAGGGTTCCAAACCCCCCGGTGCTGGTTTCTGAACTAATAGATGCTACCTCGGCTACGTGGAATTTTCAGAGGTTGCATGAGGTGTTTATGCCGATGGATATTCCGGCCATCATGGGTATCCCCTTGTGCACAAGGAACATGGAGGACTATTGAGGCTGGCATTTTGAGAGGAGAGGAGTCTTCACAGTGAAATCAGCGTATAGAATGCTTGTGGCGACCAAATTTAGAAGGGAGGCGTGGCTGGAGGGATCGGCCAGATCCTCAAGTACAAACACTGAAGAGAAACCTTGGAAGGTGTTGTGGAAAACACAAGTACCAGGCAAGATTCGAATGTTTTTGTGGAGGTTGTCCAAGCACTCAGTTTCAACGGAAGATGTTAGAGCTCACCACCATATGACGAATTCTGATGCGTGCGGATTATGTGGAGGACCAGATTCTTGGAGGCATTCGTTGCTGGAGTGTACTGTTGCTCGGTGTACGTGGGCGCTGGTGGATGATGACATCGCTCAGCACCTCATTGCAACGACGGAACCACATGCTCGTCACTGACTCTTTGCACTGATGGAAGCATTACCTCACATGCAATTCATCAAGGTCGTTGTTACACTTGGGCGATTCGGTCCTCTAGGAGGAAAGCTATTCATGAAGGAATTTTTCAAAGCCCTCAAGCAACACATATGTTTATTGACAGATATATTAGAGATCTGGAGATTCTAAAGGAACCAAGGTCGCCGCCGAGTACAAGCGCTGCAACGGTGCCCAGGGGCAACAGACGACAGAAGGCACCACCGGCAGGATACGCAAAAATCCATGTTGACGCCGGGCTTTCAGCAAGGGGAGGCATCGCAACCGCAGTTTCTCGAGATGACCATGGCAACTATATGGGTAGCTCGGCATTAGCCGTACGGGGACTCCAAGACCCGGCGATTTTGGAAGCTATTGCATGTAGGAAGGGAATAGCGTTGGCTGAAGATCTGCTTGTCCAAAATTTTATCTTGACATCTGATGCTAAGCAGGTGGTGATGGATATCCACAATTCTAATCGTGGGAGATATGGCACTATTGTTTCAGAGATACTTCATAGAGCTACCATGTTTACTTGTAATTTTGTTTTTGAAAGTCGAGACTTGAATAGCGAAGGTCATAGTATAGCCAAGTTTGCTCGTTCATTAGGTCAGGGACGCTACTTGTGGCTTGGCCAACCTCATGATTCTAGATGTATTCCACTTTCTGTGGCTTATGAATGAATAAACTTGATTCCCCTAAAAAAAAGGCAGATCCGTACTTTTTTTTTTGAAAGAGTAGCCACACATCCATTAAACAGATAAATAGTTAAGACACGCACGTAGCACCACAGAAGAACAAACCGTAGGGACGGTTTTCCCGGAAACTATGCAAAAAGGACTCTCAAAAAATCTCTACTATTAAAGGAGAATCGAACGTCTTGATGGTTCGACCTCCTAGTTCGACCTTCACGATCGCCTCGCTCCCCTTTAATAGTAGAGATGCGAACGTGGTGATGGTTCGACCTCCTACGATTCCTGGAAAATCGAACTGCCTTCCCACACGTCCGCTCACGAGAAAAAGAAAAAGAAAAAAGTAAAACAACGCACGTCCCACGTCCCCGTATCCCACCTTCCACCCCCTTCCCCCAGATCCCTCACTTCCTTATGCCCTGTTTGGTTCATAAGTCCTAGGACTTTTTTTAGTCCCAACTTATAAGTCATAAATCTCTAAAAAGTCCCTACATGTTTGGTTCCTGGGACTTAACATGGACTAGTAGACCATATTACAACTATAAGTCCCTCCTTGAGAGTCTTATTTGATAAGTCCCAAATGCCCACTTTAAGTCCCTATAAGTCCCTCCTGTTTGGTTTAGATGTGACTTATAGGGACTTATTTAAGTCCCTAGACCAATAAGTCCCTGGAAACAAACACCCTCTTATTCTCTCCAGAGAGGAATCACCGCGGCCGGCCTTCTCCCGCCTACAGCGACCTCGAGCGGCATCGCACTGCAGCCAAACTAGATTGGAGTGGTGGATTCGCACCCTTGACATCTCACGAAGTCCATGAGGAGGGCGACGCGGGGAGGGCGCGACGACGGCAACGACGAGCGATGGCCACGCGGGAAGGGCGTCCCACACGCCGTGCCATCCTGGCCGCCACGGACGCCCTGGCCGGCGAACGCGTGGTCGTGGGCGGCTGGGTCCGGGCCGGCCGCGTCCAGTGCGGCGGCACAATGGCCTTCCTTGCCGTCAATGATGGCCCCTGCCACGCCAGCCTGCAGCTCGTCGTCGTAGCGGCCCGGGTGACGCACCCGCCGCTCGCCCGCCTCGCGGCCACGGGGACCTCCGTGCTCGGCTCCGCCGTGCTCCGGGTCCCGCCCTGGAAGAGTAAGGAGCGCGTCGAGCTGGGCGTCGAGGCCATCATCGACGCCAGCGAGGTCGACGGCAATGACAAGCGACGGTCGAGGTACCGCTAGCTCCACCACATCGGCCCCCATTGTTGGTCTCCAGTAGTCTCCGTCAGCCCCCGCACCGCGAGCCTCACGCCAGCGGGCTGCGTGCTCCCCGCGTTCGAATCTGCTCTGGGCATAGTAAGGCCTTCCACTATGTGTCCGGTGCTAAATTTCTGAAAAGTGTGCCACGTATACATCGATGCCAGACAAAAAACTTCAGGCACCGCTCTCACTACGTTGATAATTGGGCATCGATGGAAGGCTGGCCCACATATGTCTCCCGCGCACACAAGTCTCTCCATCGACTCTGCAAGCAAAAAAATCCCCATTCTCCTCCAAAGCAATTCACACAGATCCGTTTCATTCGCCATCTCCTCTTCCTGATTTCATGTTCAATTCACTAGATCAATGTCATACAGAGGTTGTGGGGCAGATGAATTGAGGTGAGCCATCGCTGGGGTGGAGGAATTGAGGCGAGCCATCATGGGGCGGAGGCAGCGGCGGCGATGGCGTCAGTTGGAAGCCGACGAGGAGAAGCCAGCGGGGAGCGCAGGGAGGTCATGCAAGTCCAGCTCGGTCCCAATGGCGGCAGAGTGGTCACCGGAGATGAGGTGGTGAAGTAGGAGAGGTACAGTTCGTGGCTGTTGGCGAGGTGGTGAAGTAGGAGAAGAACGACATATGGATTTTTTTTATTGCCTCGGTGAATTTGGCATCGGAGCAGCAACTTGCTCCGGTTCCCAGAAATTTTCTTATGGCATCGAGTGAGCTATGGAGGGCACCGGTGCCAAATGACCCAAAACTGAATTTGGCATCACTTTTGACCTACATAGTGGAGGGCCTAACAGGGGTGCTGAAGGGGTTTGCCGCGTAGCCGGTTGCCGCATGATTCTAAGCTTCGCTGTTGTTTGCCCTGTAATTTAGTTTGCCTGTTTTTAGTTGGGAATCGGAGCAGGTGTGGCAGAACGACATCGACCTCCTCAAGCCGTCGGCGGGTCCAGAGAAGCTCAACTCATTCCTCATGGCACGTGCGCATCAGACCACGTAGGATGTGGGTGAAACATGCCTTTCCGTTCAATTGCATTTTCTCCCAGCCCTAGATTATGTGTTGTCTTTGTGTTCCTTCTCTGCATGATGCGAGTAAATTGCTCAAATCCACCACATTTGTGGCAAGGGTACTCCAAAACTACCGTTTTTGTTAAAAATTACAAAAAACCACCAACTCTGCGGCAAGTGGATAACAGATCGCACTAATTCGTAACTGAACCGAGTATAACAACAGAACTGATGGGTGGGACCCGTCTGTCGGGCTGATGTGGAGAACATCAGTCATAGTCAATGTGTTGACCCGCTGAGATGGACGGGCCCCCACCTGTCAGCCACATGTCTTATTTCCCCCTTTTATTCTTCTTCCACCGGCCACCACTGCACCATGTCGACCGCAACCACCGCGCCTTGCACCTGCCCACGCCTCGCCTCCATCTCTTAGCGCCTCACCGGCTCTACCCCAACCGACCAGTCTGCTTCCTGGGCGAGTCCCATCTCCGCATGGGAACTGCAGCGCCCGTGGTGTTGACGGAGCCATCCTCTGAACTCACGCCGGTTGCTCGCCGGAGCACGCGAGCGAGCACCTGAGGACGCACGCATGGCGCTCCGGGCTTGCGGAAGCACGACCAAGGTG
Organism: Secale cereale; assembly: GCA_902687465.1. Classification (NCBI taxonomy): domain Eukaryota; kingdom Viridiplantae; phylum Streptophyta; class Magnoliopsida; order Poales; family Poaceae; genus Secale; species Secale cereale. The sequence goes on along the minus strand of LR738711.1, from coordinate 50,003,310 downwards.
CAGCACGCGCACGCAGCACACATGGGCTCACGAGGTGGCCGGGAATGAGAGCGGTCGTGGCTGGAGCGGGCCATCGCAGGGAGGTGTGCTCAGGGATGAGGCACTCATCGGCTGTGACTCCAGGAGCTTCGGGAGGTCGACGAAGACCTGAGCAAGCAATGGAAAGAGCCGGGGTCCAGCGACGGCGGCGAATCTGGCGAGGTAGCCGACGTACAGAGCTAGGGAAGACGGCGATTGTGCATTTGATTCACGGCGGCTCAGCGCAATTCCCTCGGTAGAGATGATCTGGACGACAAGGCAGAGCTCCCTGACATGATTACAAGACGACAAGGATGCATTGGCCGCGGAAACGGCAAACGAGAGAAGCAGCCGGCAATGGTATGCACGTGCGTGCAGGTGCAACGCATCTGCGCATGTGCTTGTTGCTGCTGAGGCACATCACACACGGGAGGACCCTCACGGCTAGCTAGCTAGCTGCAGAGCAACAACACGCACGAGAGGAGCCTCACGGCCGGCTAGCTGCTGCTCCGCTACGACATGAGCACGCGCAGGAGGGAGCCCGCAGGTGTCGCCTCGGGTCAATGGCAGCGGCGGCGTCCCGTCGCCTCCGCGGCCGTGCGTGCTGGCGGCGGCGTCGGGTAGATCGAAGGCGACTAGGGGAAGTTGGGCCGGGGCCGGGGCGTTGAAGGCCGGCAGCATCGGAGGTAGATGCAGGGCGGCGCGGGTTTGTGGCACGGCCGCGTGGGGGAAGCCAGGCCGGGGCCAGTGCGTGGAGGAGAGGCGACGTCGGAGGGAGCTGCAGGGGGCGGCGCGGCCACAAGTGCGGCAGATCGGGCGCGCGACGTAGACCAGAGCCGGCGGCCGGTGGGCATGGCGTTGACCGTGGAAGAAGAAAAGAAGTAAAAAGAGATGAGAGGCTGACTAGTGGGGTCATCTTCCACCTCAGCATATTGTGCACGTAGACATGCCAAATCAGCCCGACAGACGGGTCCCACCCGCCAGTTCTGTTGTTATACTCGGTTCAGTTTCGAATTAGTGCGATTTGTTACCCACTTGCCGCAGATTTAGTGGTTTTTTGTAATTTTTAGCAAAAACGGTAGTTTTGGAGTACCCTTGCCACAAATGTGGTGGCTTCACTAGTAGATAAAGGGGATTTAGCCCCGGTTCATTTGGCCTTTTAGCCCCGGTTCTGGAACCGGGGCAACAGGGTCGGTACTAATGCTCTGACCCTTTAGTCCCGGTTCAATCCAGAACCGGGGCAAAAGGGTGTCCACGTGGCCTGTGCACCGAGTCCAGGCAGGAGGGGCTTTAGTCCCGGTTGGTGGTACCAACCGGGACCAAAAGGCATGCACGTGTCAGCATTTCTGTAGCTGTGGTTTTTGTTTTTTTTTTGAAAGGGGAGGGGGGGTTTTAGGTTTTGGGGGTTAATTTAGGTGTTTGATATATTGTGTTAGCTAGCTAATTAATAGAGAGAAGTACTTCTCTCTTATGTCCGTGCTTTTGGTCGACGCTACATACTACACATACGTATATATATGGACTAGAGTCACGCTAGCTAGCTAGCTAGCTGCTAGCTATACTAAGCAAACGAAGGAACAGAAGATCTCGTATATATAATCAACATATATATATATGCATACAGAGAGAAGTAATAATATCGACCACCTCTCCTTCTCCGAGAGATTGGTCGAACAACAAGTTCTCGTATATCTATCGATCCGACACTACCGGGCACATATATACAATAATTATCTCTTACAAAAATAATCTCCTAACACATGGATGCAGGGTCCACATAGTATTCTCCGTCTTCAGCGATCACGTGTTCAAGGAAGAATGCCGTCAATTCCTCTTGAATTGCTCGCAGACGATCTGGTGTTAGGAGTTCATCCCGCATCCGAAACATCTAATTTGAAGTAGGGGGTCAATACATGAAATGATGCTATAAATTTGTGAATATTATTGATTGCTTACGCACTTTAAATTGTTCATCAGTGTAGCCCCGCTCACAGGTCGTGTGGCGGATGGACTCGCAAATGTAGTATCCACAATAATCATTCCCGGGTTCCTGCCACAACCACTTTACAAGAAATAGAGCTCAATCAAACTGATAAGCAAGAATGCCAAATTGGTATTGATGAAACTAGCTAGCTAGCGCTTGAATCAAGATATAGGAGATGCGCGCGCGGAACATGCTACTATATAGTACTTACTTTCGGGTATCTAAATTGTAGCTTCTTCGGCAGTCCCGGAGCTTTTTTGATGAATGTTTTCCAAGCCCTGCCAGACAAAGGAAACAATTAGTTGATATCAGAAATGAAGTTGCTGATATATATGCATGGTGGATAATATTGATCGATTTAACTTACCTGGCTAGCATTTGAGTCATGTCCGCATACTCCTCGGGATCTTTACGTTTAGAGTCGAAGACAGTTACTATTCCCTTCTCAAGCTTAATCTCTAAGAGAATATAGTGGAAGCTGCGCACGAATGCATGAGATCATTACATCACTATAAACTAGACTGATATATATAAGGGAAACCAAATATGCACAAGACATTAACACTCACTTGAAGTTGTAAGGAAAGAGTATTATATCTTTGTTTTCATTTACCACCAACGATCGTAGCAAGTTGGTCTCGGTATCGCCGGGACGCAATTTAACCTCGGTTGCATCTATGAGGTATGTGTTAATAAACCCAATATCACCTACTTGTCTTTTCTTCAATTCGACGATCTTCAATCTGCATAATATAGTGAGGATAATTATAAATACATGCAATGAAGATCAGCTATATAGAGAGACTTAATGACAGAAGTAGTAGTACTTACAGACAGTAGCAGGTGATCGTTGTTTTATCGAGGGCCAATTGATTGAAAAATTGATAGAACTCCTCAAATGGAACAGGCAACAGGTCAATTCCAACGAGGTCATGCTCCGGTTTAACTCTCAAATACAAGTTATTCCTCCCCCCAGACTCTCTGCAGATTTTCATGTACCAATCATGCAATCTTCGCATATTCGTTGATAGAGATCTTTCATTTTTGACGAGAGGCTTTTTGTACTCGTATCTTTCTATCTGCACGTCCATGAAATCATAGTGTACATCGTCGGACGCGTAATCTGCAAGATTGGTATAACCGGGCACCATCCTCGGATCATTAGCGACCATGTCGCTAGACACCTTGAGCGGGGGGCACGATTGGTTCGCTTGTTCGCCGAGCTGGGCAATTTGTTTCCCAGCTCGCCCTTCTGCTAACCTCTGATCACTTTTTGCACTTCCGGACCGCTTGGCATCTTGAAATGTCTTTTGAATAATGCGGTCATAGTTGCCCTTCGGCTTACTTTTCGCTGGTTGCTTCAGGGCAGCAAGAGTGCGCTTTGCTTTCACCGCATCTATCTTCTCCTCTGGAGGTGGATGTCTCTGTGCTTTCAACCCTTCAAAAAAGTCCTTCACTTCGCCTTCAGCGATCTTCGTGTTTTCCTCGTCGGACCTCTCGTACGGTAACTTCTCTAGAGGCGTGATAGAAGGACCGAATCTGCATCGCCTCCCGCCTCTGGCTGTACTGGTAGACGTCGCCGGACCAGACGAAGCGGCTGTCTTTTTTACTTGCTTAGGCGCCGGAGCAGGAGCAGCCGGAGCGGCGGCAGGTCTCTTCCGCCCTTGCTGATTAGGCGAAGGAGGAGCTGGCTGTCTGCTCGGGCGCGCCGGCGGCGAAGGAGGCGGAGTGCCGCCACGCGCCGGAGAAGGAGCCGGAGTGCCCTGATGGTCACTCGCCGGAGAAGGAGCCGGAGTGCCCTGATGGTCACTCGCCGGAGGAGGAGGCGGTGGAGGAGGCGGAGTGACCTGACTCGTCGGAGGAGGAGGAGGAGGCGGAGGCGTCCAGTTCAGAATGTTGATTAGGTCCTTCCGCCATAGGCATGGAGTCTTCAGTGAAGAACCCAGCCGAGTCTCCCCTTCACCGGTAGGGTGGTCAAGCTGGAGCTCCTCAAATCCCTCCGTTATTTCGTCGACCATCACCCTAGCATATCCTTCTGGAATCGGCCGGCAGTGAAAAGTGTCGTCTGGTCCAGAAGGATAAACAGAGCCAGCAGCCGCCTTGACCTTCAGATTCATCCACTGTGCCATAAGGTGGCAATTTTGTGCCTGCGTGATAGCATCCACAGGATTCCTGGCAGTAGCCGTCAAGGCAAGCTCTGGCTGAGGCAGCTCGGTGGAAGCCACGCTGCTTCTCCGCTGAGATGGCGGGGTAGCTTCGGGGGAAGCTTCGGCAATTCTTTCCCGATCTGCTTCCCGTTCCTCTATCGCTTGTATTCTGGCCCGCAGCGCCTGGATTTCGGTCATCTCCATTTTCTTCCTCCTGTCGTGGCATTTGTAGCCTCCTGCGTCCGGAAACCCACCACGCCACGGAAGGGAGCCTGGCGTGCCTCGTGTCCGTCCAGGGTGCTCAGGATTCCCGAGGGCCATTGTCAGCTCGTCGTTCTCTCTGTCTGGGATGAACGTCCCTGCATGCACTGCTTTGATATACTGCCGCATCTTCCTGAGTGGTGTTTCTAATTGCTTGTCCGTCCAAATGCACCACCCTGTTACAGGGTCCAAGGATCCGCCAGCCCCGAAGAACCAAGTCCGGCAACGTTCTGGCCAGTGCATTGTCTCTGGTTCGATCCCTTTCTGAAGCAGATCATTCTCAGCCCTGGCCCACTTAGGCCGGGCTACGAGGTAGCCGCCCGACCCCGTGCGATGGTGATGCATCTTCTTTGCAGCATTTATCCGGTTTGTCTCCGACATCTTCTGACTCTTTTCCGACTTCTTATGGGCCACAAATGCGGGCCAGTCATCTTTGATCTTCTCATATATGCCCACGAATTCTGGAGTCGTTTTCTCTCTGACAAACGTATTCAGTTTTTTCTTCCATGCCCTGAATTGGTCTGCCATCTTCTGAAGTGCAGCAGACTTGATTAAGTCCTCTATAACTGGCTTCGCCAGATCAACCTCTCGCGGTAGGACGAAGTTTGTCTTCAGCTCATTCCAAAGATCTTCTTTCTGCATATCAGTGACATAAGTCACCTGAGCGTCGTTTGAAGCCGGCTTTAACCATTGATGGATGCTGATCGGGATCTTGTCCCTAACCAGAACCCCGCACTGATTAACAAATGCGTTCTTTGTGCGGATGGGTGCAGTCGGCTCGCCGGAGCGCGAGATTTCTAAGATCTCAAACTTTTCATCCGGCCTCAACTTTTTCTTTGCTCCTCGTCTCTTTACCGAAGATTTGCTCGATCCTGAGGGCTAGAAAAGGAACAAAGACGAGAGTTAATGAATGAATCAATTAACTAGTCAGCACATGCTTAACTAACATATATACCTCCTGGCCGGACTCGGTTCGGTCACCGGAGCCAGCATCACGGTCTCCTTCTTGCACCGGCATTGGGTCACCGGAGCCGTCCTCACGGTCTACTTCTTCCATGTGCATTGGGTCACCGAATTCATCAATATCATAGCCTAGATCTTCCAGCCGCAGCTCTTGTTCGACCTGCTCATCGGTGTCGTTGAGAAACGACCTGACGGCATTTTGTCCGTCTGCGATTATGTCCATCAACATCGCTTCTTGTGCTAGGTCTCGGGTGTTGTCGTCCATTGTTTCTACAAATATTTACAACATGCCAATTATTATTCAAACATGACAGATGGATATATTAATGGCAAACGTAGAACTAGCTTCAACCCTCGACTGCTCGGCGATCCACAAACCCTAGACCCCCTCATGTCACATTTTGTCTAGCTATAGTGTCAAAGGATTCAACAAAACCAATACTTCATCATTAGGCGAAAGTAACAGTAGCATGATGGTACGAAGCTCTCCAAAGTTGTTTTGGAACGAAGTCCCAGATAAGATAATCCGTAACAAAAGACGGATTATCCTATCAGGGACTCCGTTCCAGAACATATTTGCATAACTTCGTACCAACATGCCCCGGTTACTTCTGGCAAATGATGAAGTCATGGAATTTTTCAATACTTTGACACTAGCTAGGCAACCTCTCTCGACCCCTCGACCCCCGACTGCTCGGCGATCCACAAACCCTAGACCCCCTCATGTCACATTTTGTCTAGCTATAGTGTCAAAGGATTCAACAAAACCAATACTTCATCATTAGGCGAAAGTAACAGTAGCATGATGGTACGAAGCTCTCCAAAGTTATTTTGGAACGGAGTCCCCGATAGGATAATTCGTAACAAAAGACGGATTATTCTATCAGGAACTCCGTTTCAAAATATCTTTGCATAACTTTGTACCAAAATGCCCCGGTTACTTCTGGCTAATGATGAAGTCATGGAATTCTTCAATACTTTGACACTAGCTAGGCAACCTCTCTCGACCCCTCGACCCCCGACTGCTCGGCGATCCACAACCCATATTGAAGAAGGATGGTGGGAACACAAGCTCGAAACTGACAAGACATTGCGTCACATCACTCCTTAGCCTTGGTACGATTTCTGGATCGATCACCTTCTGAGAGATTGCATTGAGGAATGCACATAGTTTCACAATGGCTAATCGGACGTTTTCCGGTAGAAGCCCCCTCAATGCAACCGGAAGCAGTTGCGTCATAATCACATGGCAGTCATGAGACTTTAGGTTCTGGAACTTTTTCTCTGCCATATTTATTATTCCCTTTATATTCGACGAGAAGCCAGTCGGGACCTTCATACTGAGAAGGCATTCAAAGAAGATTTCTTTCTCTTCTTTCGTAAGAGCATAGCTGGCAGGACCTTCATACTGCTTCGGAGGGATGCCGTCTTTTTCGTGCAAACGTTGCAGGTCCTCCCGTGCCTCAGCTGTATCTTTTCTCTTTCCATACACGCCCAAGAAGCCTAGTAGGTTCACGCAAAGGTTCTTCGTCACGTGCATCACGTCGATTGAAGAGCGGACCTCTAGGTCTTTCCAGTAGGGTAGGTCCCAAAATATAGATTTCTTCTTCCACATGGGTGCGTGTCCCTCATCGTCATTCGGAACAGCTAGTGCGCCGGGGCCCTTTCCGAAGATTACGTGTAAATCATTGACCATAGCAAGTACGTGATCACCGGTACGCATGGCGGGCTTCTTCCGGTGATCTGCCTCGCCTTTGAAATGCTTGCCTTTCTTTCGACATTGATGGTTGGTCGGAAGAAATCGACGATGGCCCAGGTACACATTCTTCCTGCACTTGTCCAGGTATATACTTTCAGTGTCATCTAAACAGTGCGTGCATGCGTGGTATCCTTTGTTTGTCTGTCCTGAAAGGTTACTGAGAGCGTGCCAATCGTTGATGGTCACGAACAGCAACGCCTTTAGGTCAAATTCCTCCTGTTTGTGCTCATCCCACGCACGTACACCGTTTCCATTCCACAGCTGTAAAAGTTCTTCAACTAATGGCCTTAGGTACACATCAATGTCGTTGCCGGGTTGCTTAGGGCCTTGGATGAGAACTGGCATCATAATGAACTTCCGCTTCATGCACATCCAAGGAGGAAGGTTATACATACATAGAGTCACGGGCCAGGTGCTGTGATTGCTGCTCTGCTCCCCGAAAGGATTAATGCCATCCGCGCTTAGAGCAAACCATACGTTCCTTGCGTCCTTTGCAAACTCCTCCCAGTACTTTCTCTCGATTTTTCTCCATTGCGACCCGTCAGCGGGTGCTCTCAACTTCCCGTCTTTCTTACGGTCCTCACTGTGCCATCGCATCAACTTGGCATGCTCTCTGTTTCTAAACAAACGTTTCAACCGTGGTATTATAGGAGCATACCACATCACCTTCGCAGGAACCCTCTTCCTGGCGGGCTCGCCATCAACATCACCAGGGTCATCTCGTCTGATCTTATACCGCAACGCACCACATACCGGGCATGCGTTCAGATCATTGTATGCACCGCGGTAGAGGATGCAGTCATTAGGGCATGCATGTATCTTCTGCACCTCCAATCCTAGAGAGCATACGACCTTCTTTGCTGCGTATGTACTGTCGGGCAATTCGTTATCCTTCGGAAGCTTCTTCTTCAATATTTTCAGTAGCTTCTCAAATCCTTTGTCAGCCACAGCATTCTCTGCCTTCCACTGCAGCAATTCCAGTACGGTACCGAGCTTTGTGTTGCCATCTTCGCAATTGGGGTACAACCCTTTTTTGTGATCCTCTAACATGCGATCGAACTTCAGCTTCTCCTTTTGACTTTCGCATTGTGTCCTTGCATCGACAATGACCCGGCGAAGATCATCATTTGGTTCCTCTTGATCTTCAGCAGCTTCACCCGTTGCAGCATCATTGGGCACATCGTCTGGTTCCTCTTGATCTTCACCAGCTCCCCCCATTGCAGCATCACCGTATTCAGGGGGCACATAGTTGTCATCGTACTCTTCTTCTTCGCCGTCTTCCATCATAACCCCTATTTCACCGTGCCTCGTCCAAACATTATAGTGTGGCATGAAACCCTTGTAAAGCAGGTGGGAGTGAAGGATTTTTCGGTTAGAGTAAGACATCGTATTCACACATTGAGTGCATGGACAACACATAAAACCATTCTGCTTGTTTGCCTCTGCCACATTTAGAAACTCACGCACGCCCTTAATGTACTCGGAGGTGTGTCTGTCACCGTACATCCATTGGCGGTTCATCTGCGTGCATTTATTGTTGGGGAACGTCGCATGGGAAACAAAAATTTTCCTACGTTCACCAAGATCAATCTAGGAGATGCATCTACGAGAGGAGAGTTGGATCCACATACCCTTGTAGATCGCTAAGCGGAAGCGTTCAAGAACGCGGTTGATGGAGTCGTACTCGCCGCGATTCAGATCGCCGAAGATCCTAGCACCGAACGGACGGTGCCTCCGCGTTCTTCACACGTGCAGCCCGGTGACGTCTCCCACGCCTTGATCCAGCAAGGAGAGAAGGAGAGGTTGGGAAGACTCCATCCAACAGCAGCACGACGGCGTGGTGGTGGTGGAGGAGCGCGGGGCTCCAGCAGGGCTTCGCCAAGCGCTGCGGGAGACGAGGAGGGAGAGAGGTAGGGCTGCGCCAATCGACCGAGGTCAAAACTTGTTCTGGGCAGCCCTAAACTTCACATATATATAGGGGGGAGGTAGGGGCTGCGCCCCCATCTAGGGTTTCCTCCCTAGGGGTGGCGGCAGCCCCCCAGAACCCATCTAGGGTGCGGCCAAGGGGGGGAGAGAGAGGGGGCGCCCTAGGGTGGGCCTTAAGGCCCATCTGGACCTAGGGTTTGCCCCCTTCCCCTCTCCATGCGCCTACGGACTTGGTGGGGGGGCGCACCAGCCCCCTTGGGGCTGGTCCCCTCCCACACTTAGCCCACGCAGCCACCTGGGGCTGGTGGCCCCACCTGGTGGACCCCCGGGACCCTCCCGGTGGTCCCGGTACATTACCAATATCGCCCGAAACTTTTCCGGTGACCAAAACAGGACTTCCCATATATGAATCTTTACCTCAGGACCATTCCGGAACTCCTCGTGACGTCCGGGATCTCATCCGGGACTCCGAACAACATTCGGTAACCGCGTACATACTTTCCCTATAACCCTAGCGTCATCGAACCTTAAGTGTGTAGACCCTACGGGCTCGGGAACCATGTAGACATGACCGAGACAACTCTCCGGCCAATAACCAACAGCGGGATCTGGATACCCATGTTGGCTCCCACATGTTCCACGATGATCTCATCGGATGAACCACGATGTCAAGGATTCAATCAATCCCGTATACGATTCCCTTTGTCTATCGGTATAGCACTTGCCCGAGATTCGATCGTCGGTATACCGATACCTTGCTCAATCTCGTTACCGGCAAGTCTCTTTACTCGTTCCGTAACACATCATCCCGTGATCAACTCCTTGATCACATATTGTGCACATTATGATGATGTCCTACCGAGTGGGCCCAGAGATACCTCTCCGTCATACGGAGTGACAAATCCCAGTCTCGATTCGTGCCAACCCAACAGACACTTTCGGAGATACTTGTAGTGCACCTTTATAGCCACCCAGTTACGTTGTGACGTTTGGTACACCCAAAGCATTCCTACGGTATCCGGGAGTTGCACAATCTCATGGTCTAAGGAAAAGATACTTGACATATAGAAAAGCTTTAGCATATGAACTACACGATCTGTGCTAGGCTTAGGATTGGGTCTTGTCCATCACATCATTCTCCTAATGATGTGATCCCGTTATCAACGACATCCAATGTCCATGGTTAGGAAACCGTAACCATCTATTGATCAACGAGCTAGTCGTCTAGAGGCTCACTATGGACATGGTGTTTGTCTATGTATCCACACATGTATCTGAGTTTCCTATCAATACAATTCTAGCATGGATAATAAACGATTATCATGAACAAGGAAATATAATAATAACCAATTTATTATTGCCTCTAGGGCATATTTCCAACAACTTGCTCGCGCCCACGAGCCATTTTGCGCCACTCGAAATGGCCTATTATTTTCGAACAGTACGAATGTAATGTAGAAGAGCTGGTATGCACAGTTTTGTCCAAGAACAACACATGTGCATGGACAAAAATGTGGGTGGTAGCGGTATGGGTGATAAACCATGCAAAACGGCAAGTTTTGGGGTGTTCAGTGCACCGAAGAGGCTTCTCCTTCCATCCAGACTAGCATGTAGGGCTTGTTGGTGCAGAAATAGAGTCATGTAACATTGTTCTGCACGTCAGTGTCGCAGTATCTGTCCGTGGGTGAGCTCACGGTAGGGTGGTAGACGCTAGAAGAGTGCACGCCAACCACTAAATCATCCGAAACTCAATTCTGCATGCCGTTTTCGGCCTCCGAAATTATTCCGAAACAGACGAAGTGTGTGACAGAAGGATACGAATTTTCGCTGCGGTCGTTTTGGCAGGTCATGGTGCCCAAACGGAGTTTGTATGGCCAGGGTACGGTCATTCTATGGATACACCTCAAATGGATTTCAGCAACGAGGGATATCGTGAATCCAGCTTCCAGGGTAACTTGCTCGCGCCCACGAGCCATTTTCCGCCACTCGAAATGGCCTATTATTTTCGAAAAGTACGAATGTAATGTAGAAGAGCTGGTATGCACAGTTTTGTCCAAGAACAACACATGTGCATGGACAAAAATGTGGGTGGTAGCGGTATGGGTGATAAACCATGCAAAACGGCAAGTTTTTGGGTGTTCGGTGCACCGAAGAGGCTTCTCCTTCCATCCAGACTAGCATGTAGGGCTTGTTGGTGCAGAAATAGAGTCATGTAACATTGTTCTGCACGTCATTGTCGCAGTATCTGTTCGTGGGTGAGCTCACGGTAGGGTGGTAGACGCTAGAAGAGTGCACGCCAACCACTAAATCATCCGAAACTCAATTCCGCAAGCCGTTTTCGGCCTCCGAAATTATTCCAAAACAGACGAGGTCTGTGACAGAAGGATACGAATTTTCGTTGCGGTCATTTTGGCAGGTCATGGAGCCCAAACGGAGTTCGTATGGCCAGGGTACGGTCGTTCTACGGATACACCTCAAATGGATTTCAGCAACGAGGGATATCGTGAATCCGGCTTCCAGGGTAACTTGCTCGCGCCCACGAGCCATTTTGCGCCACTCAAAATGGCCTATTATTTTCGAACAGTACGAATGTAATGTAGAAGAGCTGGTATGCACAGTTTTGTCCAAGAACAACACATGTGCATGGACAAAAATGTGGGTGGTAGCGGTATGGGTGATAAACCATGCAAAACGGCAAGTTTTTGGGTGTTCGGTGCACCGAAGAGGCTTCTCCTTCCATCCAGACTAGCATGTAGGGCTTGCTGGTGCAGAAATAGAGTCATGTAACATTGTTCTGCACGTCATTGTCGCAGTATCTGTCCGTGGGTGAGCTCACGGTAGGGTGGTAGACGCTAGAAGAGTGCCCGCCAACCACCAAATCATCCGAAACTCAATTCGGCAAGCCGTTTTCGGCCTCCGAAATTATTCCGAAACAGACGAAGTTTGTGACAGAAGGATACGAATTTTCGCTGCGGTCGTTTTGGCAGGTCATGGAGCCCAAACGGAGTTCGTATGGCCAGGGTACGGTCGTTCTACGGATACACCTCAAATGGATTTCAGCAACGAGGGATATCGTGAATCCGTCTTCCAGGGTAACTTGCTCGCGCCCACGAGCCATTTTGCGCCACTCGAAATGGCCTATTATTTTCGAACAGTACGAATGTAATGTAGAAGAGCTGGTATGCACAGTTTTGTCAAAGAACAACACATGTGCATGGACAAAAATGTGGGTGGTAGCGGTATGGGTGATAAACCATGCAAAACGGCAAGTTTTTGGGTGTTCGGTGCACCGAAGAGGCTTCTCCTTCCATCCAGACTAGCATGTAGGGCTTGCTGGTGCAGAAATAGAGTCATGTAACATTGTTCTGCACGTCATTGTCGCAGTATCTGTCCGTGGGTGAGCTCACGGTAGGGTGGTAGACGCTAGAAGAGTGCACGCCAACCACTAAATCATCCGAAACTCAATTCTGCAAGCCGTTTTCGGCCTCCGAAATTATTCCGAAACAGACGAAGTTTGTGACAGAATGATACGAATTTTCGCTGCGGTCGTTTTGGCAGGTCATGGTGCCCAAACGGAGTTCGTATGGCCAGGGTACGGTCGTTCTACGGATACACCTCAAATGGATTTCAGCAACGAGGGATATCGTGAATCCGGCTTCCAGGGTAACTTGCTCGCGCCCACGAGCCATTCTGCGCCACTCGAAATGGCCTATTATTTTCGAACAGTACGAATGTAATGTAGAAGAGCTGGTATGCACAGTTTTGTCCAAGAACAACACATGTGCATGGACAAAAATGTGGGTGGTGGCGGTATGGGTGATAAACCATGCAAAACGGCAAGTTTTTGGGTGTTCGGTGCACCGAAGAGGCTTCTCCTTCCATCCAGACTAGCATGTAGGGCCTGCTGGTGCAGAAATAGAGTCATGTAACATTGTTCTGCACGTCATTGTCGCAGTATCTGTCCGTGGGTGAGCTCACGGTAGGGTGGTAGACGCTAGAAGAGTGCACGCCAACCACTAAATCATCCGAAACTCAATTCTGCAAGCCGTTTTCGGCCTCCGAAATTATTCCGAAACAGACGAAGTTTGTGACAGAAGGATACGAATTTTCACTGCGGTCGTTTTGGCAGGTCATGGAGCCCAAACGGAGTTCGTATGGCCAGGGTACGGTCGTTCTACCACTAGTAGATAAAGGGGATTTAGCCCCGGTTCATTTGGCCTTTTAGCCCCGGTTCTGGAACCGGGGCAACAGGGTCGGTACTAATGCTCTGACCCTTTAGTCCCGGTTCAATCCAGAACCGGGGCAAAAGGGTGTCCACGTGGCCTGTGCACCGAGTCCAGGCAGGAGGGGCTTTAGTCCCGGTTGGTGGTACCAACCGGGACCAAAAGGCATGCACGTGTCAGCATTTCTGTAGCTGTGGTTTTTGTTTTTTTTTTAAAGGGGAGGGGGGGTTTTAGGTTTTGGGGGTTAATTTAGGTGTTTGATATATTGTGTTAGCTAGCTAATTAATAGAGAGAAGTGTTCTCTCTTATGTCCGTGCTTTTGGTCGACGCTACATACTACACATACGTATATATATGGACTAGAGTCACGCTAGCTAGCTAGCTAGCTGCTAGCTATACTAAGCAAACGAAGGAACAGAAGATCTCGTATATATAATCAACATATATATATATGCATACAGAGAGAAGTAATAATATCGACCACCTCTCCTTCTCCGAGAGATTGGTCGAACAACAAGTTCTCGTATATCTATCGATCCGACACTACCGGGCACATATATACAATAATTATCTCTTACAAAAATAATCTCCTAACACATGGATGCAGGGTCCACATAGTATTCTCCGTCTTCAGCGATGGTGATGCATCTTCTTTGCAGCATTTATCCGGTTTGTCTCCGACATCTTCTGACTCTTTTCCGACTTCTTATGGGCCACAAATGCGGGCCAGTCATCTTTGATCTTCTCATATATGCCCACGAATTCTGGAGTCGTTTCATCTTTGACAAACTTATTCAGTTTTTTCTTCCATGCCCTGAATTGGTCTGCCATCTTCGAAAGTGCATAAGACTTGATTAAGTCCTCTTTAACTGGCTTCGCCGGATCAACCTCTCGCGGTAGGACGAAGTTTGACTTCAGCTCAGTCCAAAGATCTTCTTTCTGCATATCAGTGACATAAGTCACCTGAGCGTCGTTTGCAGCCGGCTTTAACCATTGATGGATGCTGATCGGGATCTTGTCCCTAACCAGAACCCCGCACTGATTAACAAATGCGTTCTTTGTGCGGATGGGTGCAATCGGCTTGCCGGAGCGCGAGATTTCTGAGATCTCAAACTTTTCATCCGGCCTCAACTTTTTCTTCGCTCCTCGTCTCTTTACCGAAGATTTGCTCGATCCGGAGGGCTAGAAAAGGAACAAAGACGAGAGTTAATGAATGAATCAATTAACTAGTCAGCACATGCTTAACTAACATATATACCTCCTGGCCGGACTCGGTTCGGTCACCGGAGCCAGCATCACGGTCTCCTTCTTGCACCGGCATTGGGTCACCGGAGCCGTCCTCACGGTCTACTTCTTCCATGTGCATTGGGTCACCGAATTCATCAATATCATAGCCTAGATCTTCCAGCCGCAGCTCTTGTTCGACCTGCTCATCGGTGTCGTTGAGATACGACCTGACGGCATTTTGTCCGTCTGCGATTATGTCCATCAACATCGCTTCTTGTGCTAGGTCTCGGGTGTTGTCGTCCATTGTTTCTACAAATATTTACAACATGCCACTTATTATTCAAACATGACAGATGGATATATTAATGGCAAACGTAGAACTAGCTTCAACCCTCGACTGCTCGGCGATCCACAAACCCTAGACCCCCTCATGTCACATTTTGTCAAGCTAGTGTCAAAGGATTCAACAAAACCAATACTTCATCATTAGGCGAAAGTAACAGTAGCATGATGGTACGAAGCTCTCCAAAGTTGTTTTGGAACGAAGTCCCAGATAAGATAATCCGTAACAAAAGACGGATTATCCTATCAGGAACTCCGTTCTAGAACATCTTTGCATAACTTCGTACCAACATGCCCCGGTTACTTCTGGCAAATGATGAAGTCATGGAATTCTTCAATACTTTGACCCCCGAGTGCTCGGCGAGGGTGTATCGGGGAGGGTGTATATCGACATAGACATATCCGATAAAAAAAGAGGAAGAAGAAGAAAAAAGGAACCGCTAGAGGAGAAGATCGAAGAAAAAAAAAGAAAAAAAAAAGGAGAAGAAGAAAGGAAGAAGAAGAGAAAATTTCTCTTCTTCTCCTCTATTCCTTTCTTCTTCTTCTCTTTTTTTCTTTTTTTTCTTCTTCTTATTTATTTCTCCTCTTCTTCCTCTCCTCTTCTTCTTTCTTTCCTCTTTCTTATTTTCTTCTTTCCTATCCTTCTTTTTCTAAATTTGTAACTTTTGCATATATAAAACTTTCTATATATATTTAGCATATATAAACAAAAAACTATATAGCCACATACACATATATATACATCACATATACACACATCACATATATACAGCAACTTCCTAAGAAAAAATATATTTATATACACATAAATATATATTTAACATATATATTTAGCAAATTCCTAAGAAAAAAAAAAGATATACACATACATATAAATACAGCAACTATATATACTGCAATTTCCTAAGAAAATTCCTAAGAAAAAAAAATATACACATATATACATATATATACACAGCAACTATATATATATACAGCAATATATATTAAACATATAAAAAAAAGGGAGCCGGCCCTCACATCGGCAGGGCGGCGCGACGGCGGCGGGGCGGGGCGGCGACGAGGCGGCGTCGGGGCGCGGCGGCGCGACGGCGGCGGGGCGGGGCGCGCGGCGGCGCGGGGCGACGGGCCGGCCGGGGCGCGGCGACGGCGCGGGGCGGGGCGACGGCGCGGGGCGCGGCGACGGCGCGGGGCGCGGCGACGGCGCGGGGCGGAGCGACGAGGCGGCGTCGGGGGCGACGGCGACGGGGCGACGGGGGCGACGGGGGCGACGGCGACGGCGACGGGGAAGAGCAGATCGAGGGAGGCGTCGGGGCGGGGAAGAAAGAAACTGCCCAAAATTTCGCAAGTCCTGGTTATATAGGAGTGGCATTAGTCCCGGTTTCAGCCACCAACCGGGACTAATGCAACCCTTTAGTCCCGGTTGGTGCCACCAACCGGGACCAAAGGCCCTGTGCTGGCGCGGGTGCGGTGGGATGTTTAGTCCCACCTCGCTAGCTGAGGGAGCTCGAGAGTGGTTTATAAGGGCTGCTGCTCCCACCCTCTCGAGCTCCTCTCAAATGCAGGCTTCTGGGCCTAACTCTGCGCGCTGCCCTGTGAGCTTGCTGGGCCTTATATTACAGGTGGATCCTGTGCTATAGGCCTTGCAGGCTCACTGGGCAGCGCCCAATTTTTTTTTCCTTTTTTGCTTTATTTATTTCTAAGTTGTTTTTTGCTGCATTTAGAGTTGCTTTATTTATTTTATTTTCTTTGTTTAATTCTAAGTTGTTTTTTGCTGTATTTAGAGTTGCTTTATTTATTTTACTTCCTTTATTTATTTTCTTTGTTGCTTTATTTATTTTATTTTGTTTATACTTAATTACAACAAAATACTTATTGTTGCTATTTATTTCTAAGTTGTTTTTTGCTGTATTTAGAGTTGCTTTATTTATTTTATTTTCTTTGTTTATTTCTAAGTTGTTTTTTGCTGTATTTAGAGTTGCTTTATTTATTTTACTTTCTTTATTTATTTTCTTTGTTGCTTTATTTATTTTATTTTGTTTATACTTACAACAAAATACTTATTGTTGTTATTTATTTTTCAAGTTTGTTTTGTTTTGTTTTGTTTTGTTAGTGCAAGTAGTATTGAAATTTGAATAGCACAAACGGACAATGGTATCATACTCGTTTGTTACAAAGTTGGCATGGTATCATCATAATAGTTGCGGAAATAACTCTTCACTTTTTCTTCGCTTGTGTCATTTGCTTATTGCGCCGTAACCATGGATAATCTTCATCGTTTATCAGGATGCTTGGGTCAGCCTTGACTTTGAAGGGAGGAATTTCATGAAACTTTTCATAATCTTCAGACATGTCTGTCTTGCCCTCCACTCCCAGGATGTCCCTTTTTCCTGAAAGAACTATGTGGCGCTTTGGCTCATCGTATGATGTATTCGCTTCCTTATCTTTTCTTTGTCTCGGTCTGGTAGACATGTCCTTCACATAGATAACCTGTGCCACA
The DNA here is from genome assembly GCA_902687465.1 of Secale cereale. Taxonomy (NCBI): domain Eukaryota; kingdom Viridiplantae; phylum Streptophyta; class Magnoliopsida; order Poales; family Poaceae; genus Secale; species Secale cereale. The sequence goes on along the minus strand of LR738711.1, from coordinate 49,985,960 downwards.
TCATTGGCTAGGACGAACGGTTCGTCATTGTATCCAAGATTTTTCAGATCCACTGTTGTCATTCCGTACTGTGGGTCTACCTGTACCCCGCCTCCTGACAGATTGACCCATTTACACTTAAACAAAGGGACCTTAAAATCATGTCCGTAGTCAAGTTCCCATATGTCCACTATGTAACCATAATATGTGTCCTTTCCCCTCTCGGTTGTTGCATCAAAGCGGACACCGCTGTTTTGGTTGGTGCTCTTTTTATCTTGGACAATCGTGTAAAATGTATTTCCATTTATCTCGTATCCTTTGTAAATCAATACAGTCGAAGATGGTCCCCTGGACAACAAGTACAACTCATCACAAACAGTGTTGTCACCTCTGAGACGTGTTTCCAACCAACTGCTGAAAGTCCTGATGTGTTCACGTGTAATCCAGTCGTCGCACTGCTCCGGGTGTTTGGAGCGCAGACTGTTCTTGTGTTCATCGACATACGGGGTCACCAATGTAGAGTTCTGTAGAACTGTGTAGTGTGCTTGAGACCAAGAATAACCGTCCCTGCATATTATTGAGTCCCTTCCAAGCGTGCCTTTTCCAGTCAGTCTGCCCTCGTACCGCGATTTAGGGAGACCTATCTTATTAAGGCCAGGAATGAAGTCAACACAAAACCCGATGACATCCTCTGTTTGATGGCCCATGGAGATGCTTCCTTCTGGTCTGGCGCGGTTACGGACATATTTCTTTAGGACTCCCATGAACCTCTCAAACGGGAACATATTGTGTAGAAATACGGGCCCCAGAATGACAATCTCGTTGACTAGATGAACTAGGACGTGTGTCATGATATTGAAGAAGGATGGTGGGAACACAAGCTCGAAACTGACAAGACATTGCGTCACATCACTCCTTAGCCTTGGTACGATTTCTGGATCGATCACCTTCTGAGAGATTGCATTGAGGAATGCACATAGTTTCACAATGGCTAATCGGACGTTTTCCGGTAGAAGCCCCCTCAATGCAACCGGAAGCAGTTGCGTCATAATCACATGGCAGTCATGAGACTTTAGGTTCTGGAACTTTTTCTCTGCCATATTTATTATTCCCTTTATATTCGACGAGAAGCCAGTCGGGACCTTCATACTGAGAAGGCATTCAAAGAAGATTTCTTTCTCTTCTTTCGTAAGAGCATAGCTGGCAGGACCTTCATACTGCTTCGGAGGGATGCCGTCTTTTTCGTGCAAACGTTGCAGGTCCTCCCGTGCCTCAGCTGTATCTTTTGTCTTTCCATACACGCCCAAGAAGCCTAGCAGGTTCACGCAAAGGTTCTTCGTCACGTGCATCACGTCGATTGAAGAGCGGACCTCTAGGTCTTTCCAGTAGGGTAGGTCCCAAAATATAGATTTCTTCTTCCACATGGGTGCGTGTCCATCATCGTCATTCGGAACAGCTAGTGCGCCGGGGCCCTTTCCGAAGATTACGTGTAAATCATTGACCATAGCAAGTACGTGATCACCGGTACGCATGGCGGGCTTCTTCCGGTGATCTGCCTCGCCTTTGAAATGCTTGCCTTTCTTTCGACATTGATGGTTGGTCGGAAGAAATCGACGATGGCCCAGGTACACATTCTTCCTGCACTTGTCCAGGTATATACTTTCAGTGTCATCTAAACAGTGCGTGCATGCGTGGTATCCTTTGTTTGTCTGTCCTGAAAGGTTACTGAGAGCGTGCCAATCGTTGATGGTCACGAACAGCAACGCCTTTAGGTCAAATTCCTCCTGTTTGTGCTCATCCCACGCACGTACACCGTTTCCATTCCACAGCTGTAAAAGTTCTTCAACTAATGGCCTTAGGTACACATCAATGTCGTTGCCGGGTTGCTTAGGGCCTTGGATGAGAACTGGCATCATAATGAACTTCCGCTTCATGCACATCCAAGGAGGAAGGTTATACATACATAGAGTCACGGGCCAGGTGCTGTGATTGCTGCTCTGCTCCCCGAAAGGATTAATGCCATCCGCGCTTAGAGCAAACCATACGTTCCTTGCGTCCTTTGCAAACTCCTCCCAGTACTTTCTCTCGATTTTTCTCCATTGCGACCCGTCAGCGGGTGCTCTCAACTTCCCGTCTTTCTTACGGTCCTCACTGTGCCATCGCATCAACTTGGCATGCTCTCTGTTTCTAAACAAACGTTTCAACCATGGTATTATAGGAGCATACCACATCACCTTCGCAGGAACCCTCTTCCCGGCGGGCTCGCCATCAACATCACCAGGGTCATCTCGTCTGATCTTATACCGCAATGCACCGCATACCGGGCATGCGTTCAGATCGTTGTATGCACCGCGGTAGAGGATGCAGTCATTAGGGCATGCATGTATCTTCTGCACCTCCAATCCTAGAGGGCATACGACCTTCTTTGCTGCGTATGTACTGTCGGGCAATTCGTTATCCTTCGGAAGCTTCTTCTTCAATATTTTCAGTAGCTTCTCAAATCCTTTGTCAGCCACAGCATTTTCTGCCTTCCACTGCAGCAATTCCAGTACGGTACCGAGCTTTGTGTTGCCATCTTCGCAATTGGGGTACAACCCTTTTTTGTGATCCTCTAACATGCGATCGAACTTCAGCTTCTCCTTTTGACTTTCGCATTGTGTCCTTGCATCGACAATGACCCGGCGAAGATCATCATTTGGTTCCTCTTGATCTTCAGCAGCTTCACCCGTTGCAGCATCATTGGGCACATCGTCTGGTTCCTCTTGATCTTCACCAGCTCCCCCCATTGCAGCATCACCGTATTCAGAGGGCACATAGTTGTCATCGTACTCTTCTTCTTCGCCGTCTTCCATCATAACCCCTATTTCACCGTGCCTCGTCCAAACATTATAGTGTGGCATGAAACCCTTGTAAAGCAGGTGGGAGTGAAGGATTTTTCGGTTAGAGTAAGACATCGTATTCACACATTGAGTGCATGGACAACACATAAAACCATTCTGCTTGTTTGCCTCTGCCACATTTAGAAACTCACGCACGCCCTTAATGTACTCGGAGGTGTGTCTGTCACCGTACATCCATTGGCGGTTCATCTGCGTGCATTTATATATAATTAAGTGTGTCAAAAACCATTACAGAACATCATAAATAGATAATTAAGTTACCAAATGGATAAAAGTTCATCATCACATTAAAACCAAAGTACATACATATATATAGTTCTCATCTAACAACATATATAGCTCTCCATACACATCGAAACTATGTAAAACATTTCAACGCGAAAACAAATGCTATCATAATCGCAACCAAGGTAACAATTGATCCAACGGCATAATGATACCAAGCCTCGGTATTAATGGCATATTTTCTAATCTTTTTAATCTTCAACCGCATTGCATCCATCTTGATCTTGTGATCATCGACGACATCCGCAACATGCAACTCCAATATCATCTTCTCGTCCACAATTTTTTTTATTTTTTCCTTCAAGAATTTGTTTTCTTCTTCAACTAAATTTAACCTCTCGCCAATAGGTTCCATCTTGATCTTGTGATCATCGATAACTTCCGCAACATGCAACTCCAATTCCATCTTCTCCTCCTCCATTTTTTCCAATTTTTTCTTTAACGAAATGTTTTCCTCTTCAACTAAATTTAACCTCTCCACAAGAGGGTCGGTTGGAATTTCCGGTTCAACTACCTCCTAGACATAATAAAACATCTATGCATGTCAGGTTGGTCGGCATAACTATCATAAGCACTAAAACAAATAGTTATAAATTAAAGATAATATACCACATCCGAATCGTAGACCGGACGAGGGCCCACGTGGGCGGATATCAAAACCATCGCACTATATAATAACAAGCAATAATAAACGTAAGAAAATTAGACAAATATCTATCTAAAGCAATAATAAAAGTAAGAAAAGCATGGACATAACAAGAGGCTCACCACGGTGGTGCCGGTGACGAGATCGGCGGGGGCGATCGACGGCGGCGAAGACGGGGACGGGACGTGATGGACCGCTAAACCTAGACAAATCTCGAAGAAAATAGAGCTTCGAGAGGAGAAAAGCTTAACTAGTGTGGCTCGGGCATTCCACCGAACATGTTGTGTGCATAGGAGGTGAGCTAGAGCACCACTAACCCCTCTCCCCCTCGGCCAGAAAAAAAACAGAGCAGTGAGCTCTGCTCTTGAGTGAGGGGGTATATATAGGCAACTCACTGGTCCCGGTTGGTGCTACAAACCGGGGCTAAAGGGGTGCCTTTGGTCCCGGTTCATAAAACAAACCGGGACTAATAGTGGTGGGCCAGGAGCAAGAGCCATTGGTCCCGGTTTTTAGCTCCAACCGGGACCAATAGGTCCAGACGAACCGGGACCAATGGCCCACGTGGCCCGGCCGGCCCCCTGGGCTAACGAACCGGGTCCAGTACCCCTATTGGTCCCGGTTCTAGATTGAACCGGGGCTAATGGGCTGGACCAATGCCCTGTTTTCTACTAGTGCTTTGAGCAATTTATTCGCATGATGCAAGTGCCACGGCTGCTTCAACATGTAAGAGCATGGTCTTTTCTCCGCTTTACTCACGTGATCCTAAATAATTGCTTGTCGGACTTAACTACAGAGCAATATCATGTTTCCTTTGGGGTATATGTTTATCCTAAAACATTCGATGCCTCAAATTACGAAACAAGAATAGGTATTGTTAATTTGTTATATGCAAAATGGTGGCATTACCCAAATATCTTTGTCCTGTAAATGACATGTAATCAACATTCTTCATGCAAACTGAGAAGCAGCTCACCTGGTCCTCTATGTATGTGATTATGTTGATAGATAATGTTACAAAGTTAGTTCAGATTATCCTGAAGCATGTCGCTCTCTGTCAGAGGTTAAGCAAGGTCATCATTTGTGAACTGGTAGTATGGTTGATTTGATTCCTCCGTTAGTCTCCTGTGATACTACGTTCGTTTGCTCCACCACTGTCTTTTGCATACCATGTCCTAACTATAAGTGCACACAAGATTCCATACAAGTAGATGAAAGGTAAGATGTCAAACATTGATCAGTCATCGTGTTGGACTAATGGTTCATTTGAAACTCTATGCGGTGATGGAAATGCTTCTTTCTTTTCTTCAATCCTTTTCTTTTCCCATTAAATTTTCCTGAACTAATACATCTAACTGAACCATTGACAAAAAAAAAGTCCCGTGTTTAATGTCTTTCTTTTTAAGTTTTAAGGTGCGCTGTTAAACCTTGTCGAGGGAGGCGGTGGCGACTGGTGGTGCGAAGCCGATCCTCCACAAGGGCTTCTCCATGCTGCTACGCTCTCCTGTCGGTCTCTTCTTGCCTTCGCTCAGGCAGGCACTGGCGCGGCTGACCCGCCGTTGATCAGCGACGGACAGCGTGGCAACACAGGTGTGCGAGGAGTCTTGGGCTGCTACAGGCTACAGCCTCAGGTTTGGTCTTCTGTTCTACTACCTTGATCCCATAATTTTCTGCTCGGACCATTCCATTCTTGTTAGTTATCACGTGGGACCCCATCAGGCCTCATGTGTGGACAGAGATTTTCTACCATGGGATTCGCATTTGTGAGGTTCAATTGGCATATTAGGCAACCCGTATATTTCAAAAAAGCACTGACTAATAATAGATTGTGTGCACTGATTACTGATTCAATTTGCATTGTTCATATTATGATATCTTTTCTGCTTGGATTTTTGCAGGGGGTGAAGCAAACACTTATTGGGAGGTACTCAACATTTGATCACTTTGTTGTAGAATCACGGTGCTGATTAACTAATCCTTGACTGATTTTGAATCTCTGCCAATAGTTCAACATCATTTTTTAATCACAAGGTCTAAAAGGTATCATTCAAAATCTGCAGATGATCAGTAGTGTCAAACCCATATCCTCTTTGCCATCCTCTACATGAACTGCTAAGTAAAAAGTGGAAAATTGTTGCTCATAATGTTGATGTGTAGACTACCAAATTGGGAAATTTTCGATCATGGTGAAACTACACTGTAAAAAGTGAATCATATTAGTAATGTCTCCCAACTCTCAAATTATTGCTTGGTATATTAATCTGCAGGCTACCAAATTGGAAGATTTTCAATCATGATATGATTCTGAGATTGGATGCATGATTGCAGATGGCTACCAAACCATAAAATTTCAACATTCAAAAGATGTATTTTGTACTGGCAGTTTTGATGCATGATTGCAGCTGCATGTAGGCTTTGGTTTGTCCAAGAACTGTCTATGTATAGCGATAATGATTACTCCATCGGTCCCAAAATAAGTTTATTTGGTTTAGTACGGTTTATACTATAAAACTGTACTACCTGTACTAAATCAAAGACGCTTATTTTGGGACTGGGGGAGTACTCTGTTTTCAAATGGCGCCTGCTGTATGCATGACACTACAGGAATCATCGAAAATGCCTACGGTTGAAGTTATGCCTACGGGCCCCGTAGGCATAGTGCGAGCTAAGCCGACGGCCCAACCGGCACCGTCGGCAAATTCCGGCCGTCGGCAAACCTATATCTATGCCTACGGTGCCCGTAGGCATAGGTCGGCCGTCGGCAAATAGTACATCCGAACCGACGGGCCCCATCGGCAACAATATCCCGTCGGCAAAGCTCGTAACTACGCCTACGGGCCCCGTAGGCATATCACGGGCCCTAGTCATAGAGACCTGAGGCTAACGGGAGGCTGACCCGTTAAAGCTATGCCTACGGCCCTAACGGCGGCCGTAGGCATACCGCCACGTGTCCCCTGTATGCCTACGGTTAAACCGTATGCATATATCGTATGTATGCCTACGGTTAAACCGTAGGCATATATCATATGTATGCCTACGGTTAAACCGTAGGCGTATATACGGTAGCGCCACCACGCCTTGAACGTACCCTATTGTTTTCATTTGTTTGTATATTTTCATTCCTTTCCAAATGAGGCAAATTTTATCTCTATTTGCATCAAAAAGTTTCAAGGATTTCAAAATTCATGTGTTTAGTTTAAAATGTTTAATTATTTATTACTTTCATGCTTTGCAATAGAGAAAGCTACCCCTCCCTCCCCCCTCAAATTTTCGAGTCAACCGGCCTAGGGTTAGGCCGCTCGAGGTCTTTGCGGGGGTGGGGAGGGGGTATCCATCCCACCAAAACTTGCATTGGGACCCCATACATGTCTATAAGTGTGGTGGTAGGTTCCGAGGGTGACCCCCTTCATGGACGGCACTACCACCAACACTTAGAGGGGGGAACTACGATGAAAGTTCGACCTGGAGGGAATCTTGTGATGGGTTGGGCTCGAACTTGGTTTTAAAATGTTCCTAGGGGCTGGCCTATCACAACCATGTAGCGAAGTCCATTGGTCAAAGGCCCTCCCGTGAAAGTCAAAGGGGGTAGCTTTCCGGATCAATCGGGCTAGTGTTAGGCCGGTCCAAGGCCGGAGAGGGGTAGCTATGCGACCAAAACTTGCATTGGGCCCTCATACATATCTGAGAGTGTGGTGAGATATTTAAAGAGGCAATATGCAACTGCAGAGTGTGACTCCCTTCACGGACAGCGATAGCACCGAAGTAAGAGGTTCAGCAATTTTGTTTTTTCTAGTTACATTGGTTGCTCATGTCTGTGTTATTTAATGCTTACATCACTGGATAGCAATTAAAAATCGTGTGTTTGGTTTGAAATTTATAATTATTACTTTGATGCTTTGTTGCAATAAAAAAGCTACCCCCTAGATTTCCTGGTCAACCGGCCTAGGGTTAATCTGCTTGGGGCCTTCAAGGGGTAGCTATGCCACCAAAACTTATGACCCCTTCACGGACGCCGACAACACCGAAGTAACGTTTGGTAGTTTCTTGTTATCCTTGCATCGGTTCCTCGTGTCTATTTGTTTACACGAAATGGTCATAAAGCAGATAGCACCGGTCCGCTGCCTTATTTCTAGCTGATCATGACCAATATAGATGGTCATAACCTTGTAAATTGTGGTGGGTTGCTACGACTAGTCAGCAGATTACACGGCAGCTACAGTTCAAATTTGACCCGCTTCCAGCTGAATCGGCGGAAATTTGTCTTTTTCGCGAGAGGTGGATGAAATCCGTTGACACCCAACCATTTGGTCAATTGTGCATTAAATATGGTCTAGTATTTTAGAAAATTCATTTCGTCCAATTTTGCAATAATTATTTGGTAGGCCCTTCACAAAAAAACTCATTTTGGTCACTCGAAAATTGGAAAATGAAATTTCGGTGCAAAGAAGAAGAAAACTTCCTTAGTCAACATTGTTTGTCATTTCAATATGCACCCTTGTGCACAATATGAGATCATTTAAACAAACTTTGTCATGAATGTGGCCATAAGGTTGATCACTCGCTTGAAAGTCATTGATCCCCATACGTGATAGCTCGTCTTTTAGAACACTTTTTAAAAAGAATTGCTGTATTATAAGTTTATTATTTTTCCTGGGAATTTGGCCACATATAATGACACAATGCGAAGGTTTTCCAATTTTTTGATTTTTTTGAATTTTTTATGCTCGTTCCAAAATGTGGTCAAAACGGCGGGCATGACCGTTCCTAGCTAGTGGTTGAATCTTGGAAAAATTTTGGTGTTTCTCTGATTAAATATATACTTATGTACCTGGAAATAATTTTTGGAAAAAATAAATAGCAAACTATAAGATAGCTGCAGTTCAAATTTGACCCACTTCCAGCTGAATCGGCAAATTTTTTTCTTTTTCATGAGAGGTGGATCGAAACTTTTGACACCCAACCATTTGGTCAATTGTGCATTAAATATGTCCTACTATTTTGGAAAATTGATTTGGTCCAATTTTGCAACAAATATATGGTAGATCCTTAAAAAAACTCATTTTGGGCATTCGAAAAATGGAAAATGATTTTTTCGTCCAAATAAAATGAAAAATTCCTTAGGCAACATTGTTTGCCATTCCAAGATGCACCCTGATGCAAAGTATGATATATTTTGAACAAATTATGCCATTCCAAATTGCACCCTCATGCAGAAAATACAACAGAAACAAATAGAAAAACACAATTACATAAGCTTTGTTCTTATTGGTTGAAATGTTTGTGCCATGGATCGATGACATGGCATCCATCCATCCATCCATCCCATTTTTCTAAAGAAAAAAATATAAAGAAAGAAAAAGAACCCCCATCCCGGGGCAGCCCAACCACCCAAACCCTATCCCCTCCCCAGATCCAATCTCGCCGCCGGCCTCACTCTCCCCCCTCATCCTCTCCCGCTCGCGCACGCTTCCTCCGCGGTGGCTCCTCCCCATTCCCGAGTTCCGACCGGCCATCGCGGCTCCGACCATGGCTGCCGCCCTCGCGTCGCCGCGCATCGCGCGGCAGCTCGTCAACGCCCTCACCGCGCACCTCTCCCTCTACCACGCCGCCAACCCTAGCAGCCCCTCCCCC
>LR738711.1:49963399-49976421 GCA_902687465.1 Secale cereale | reverse complement strand
CACCCCATGCACCGCGATCCTTTGTGGATAGAAGGAGGAAGTGGGAGAATAGGCGAGCGACGCTTTTAATGGAGTTCCTCATGCAGCCAATCAGGAGGTATGAATGTGATTTTTTCCCAACTACGTGTGCGGTTTGAAGGATGGAGCTCGGCGTCTAAGTTTTTTTTGGTTTCCTCTACCGCAGATCGATGCTAATTGAAGAGGTCGGAGAGAGTCTACTGCCGAAAGGGTCGCCGGAGGATGACACCAGGTGAAGGGTCGTGGAGGTGTCGTTGCCGGAGGGCACTTGTGTGAGCGGTGATGGGAGGATCTGCGAGGCGTCTGGACCGGCGGCGATGATCGGAGATGGGAGAATCTGCAGCGCGGCTGAAGCGGCAGCAGTGAGAAGGGATAACTCGCCTCTGAGTTCTAAACTCTCCACAGGGAAGATGAATCCCGAAGCTCCTCGTTGGAATAAGAGGTGAGGGGAAATGAATGCGAAAATTATTCTGTGATATAAAGAAATTCAGTAAACGTATTTTCAGTCTATGTGTGGCAGTGCAGTGTTGGTTGAATTTTCGGTGTGGCTGTAATCCATGGTGTGATATGAATTAGCGTGACTGCTGGTTTGCTGGATGTCTTAAGTGGTTAATATAATCTAATTAGGCTTCATTGAGTTAGTATTTTGAAATTCAATCAGATGGGCAGTGAATCAATTTCTTCGACACAAATCATTTGTAAAATCACTGTCAGGTTGAGAATTAGTTTGCGTACTGGATGTCTTAAGCGGTTAATATAATTTATTAAGTAGGCTTCATGTGAGTTAGCATTCTGCCGTTGGTAACAATAATTTTGCTAAGTTTAACTTCAGCCTCAACTCATTATATAGGTTGCTTGAAAGGGCCACTTTATTTACTCATTCCATTCCTTTTTAGTGATCTTGGGACCCTTTCTTTTGCAGCTTATGATCTAATTTGTGTACTTCGTGATGGCTTTCAGGTTCGCTTGGTTGGTTTCTTCTCTGACAATGTTGCAAAAAAAGAAAAAGCTCTCTGTATGCAATTGTATCAGAAGATGATGTTTCATAAAATTAGAAGAATCCGTAACGCTTCTACAAGCTTTGACTCTGTCTACCTAAAAGGTTTTTATCTATAGAGGTTTTACCGACATACTTCTTTTACTACCGCATGAAGAAATTTTCATTTGTCATTGTTATCCTTCACCCTATGTGCCAATACAATGGTGTTCCATGGCTAAGATGTTAGTCAGCTCAGTTTCTTCCCATAACTGAGTTCTACAAGAACCCGGCCTTCAGATTCATTTTGAGGCTCAAAGTTGAACACAATGACACAATGTTCCTAAAGTTCCTAAAGTTGAACTTTCATTTCCTGCTTGTGGTATTGTTAGGATGTTCTGCAAGTCTCAAATGAGAAAATGTCCATGCCGAATTTGTTTTGATGTTCCTTCCAAAGACGTTTGTCTGGCTTAATAACTCCCGTTTATGTCTAGTAGGAGTAGGATTTTCAGTTTTTCTCCTCAGGGCTCGGTGCTTGGAGTATGTCGACTTGTTTAGATGGTTTGATGTAAGTCTTGAATAAATGCTTTAGGAAGAAAAGGTTGAAAGTGGGACACTGGGACCAACCAACTAGTCTGTTACTACTAAAAATATTATACTGTGTGTCTATACAGTGTGCTAACATACCAATCACTTTCGTGCCGCATACAAAAAATTATTCACTTTGAGCCATAACAATTTGAATTGATTATTATTTACTGGATCACTTTGTCACTTTCTCAACTGCCGATACTATCACTGCAAGAATAATGAACTATGATGATGTAAAATGTAAATGATTTCCTTGGATTCAACTGATGATAAGCATCAAACTTGAATACCCTTTGTATGATACAATATACATTTGTATGCATTCCTGGAGTTAGAATCTGAAACACATACCACCTTTTTGTAGTGTACTCCCTCCATTCCCTTATACAAGGCCACTATGAAAAATACAATTTATATCCACTACAGGAGGACAGAGCTTTTGTAACATGCGTTTGTGTTACTAAATGTCCAAAAACATGTTACTGCACCATAGAGTAACACATTTTGAGATGTGTTACGTTAGGCCGTGTTACTAGATGTATCCATTGTCACACATGATATTTGTTCCAATATACTAAAAATTGTGTTACAATTCTGTTATAGTAACATGTACCATCTGTGTTACTAAGTGCGCCAGTAACACGTTTTTATAACTATAGCAACACGAGTAGTAACATATTTTCATATATATAGTAATAGCAAGAGTAACACATTTTTCTAACTCCCGTAACATAATTGATAACATATTATTTAAGCTCTAGTAACACATTTAGTAACATAATTTTCCATAAAACTGTAACACAATCATTGCTAGTGGTCAATCACCCTAGTAACACATTTGGTAGTACCAAATACCAGGCATGATGTACTATGCTAGAGCACATAGCTACCATTTTGCATTCGCTAAATGTAAGCAGGTCGTGGTATAAATTTCCCACGTAAGAAAGTGAGGAAGAGACATGTCTCCACTTCATTTAGACAAATACAAAGGTAGGTTTTACAATTCATAAAGACATTCCAGAGATCAAATCCACATACACAGACACATTGCACATTATAATAAGATCAATGTTGAGGATATCGCTTATCGTTATCGTCTCGGTCAGCTGTGGATTAGAGATTAATCAAAAATCGGCCGATTAATCAATTTTATCGGTCGACTATTAATTGGTCATTTTTTTGCAAATCCCAGGTTCCCAACACTAAAATATGTTATATTCAACACCAAAAAAATGTTGGACAAAAGTGTTACCTTGATTCCTAGCAGTTGAATCCTTGTATAATGACAAACAAAATAGGACAACAGTACATATTGCATAACAAGGTCCACAAAACACAAATAAACATAGTTTTTGCAAACATAGTGCTATGAATAGGCTCGATTTATCGGTAGATTCCCGATAAATCGCTTGTCATAGCGATAAATCGGCCCAAACGATAAATGGTGAAGATAAGGCATAATCTTATCGGTCACCACAAGAGTAGCGATAAATCGGACGATAAATCGCTGAATCGGAAGATTTCTTGAACAGTGAATAAGATTAATGTTGAAAGTCAAAACAATACAAGTGCACTATTATCAACAGAATCAGATTTGAACGCAAATTTACATAAACAAGTTTGCAAGCATAATAATCAGTATCAGAGTGCTACAAATACATCATTTTGCATATCAAATCTACTTGGTATACATCAGTATCTTCCACAACTTTAAAGGAATATTAGCTTCCTCTGCCACAGAGTCCAGTCCACACATTCCATTAGATTGTTGCTATTATAACCACAACTTCTGGCACCTCCTCGTCGAACTAACAATCATTCACATCATTAAATATCCCCTGTCAGAGCAACACAAATACACAACCGAAACTTTGAAAACACAATGAAAATCAGAAATATCATAAACTGGAAGGAAGAATCATGCTTTTCTTGGCATAGTCACGACAATAACAAGTTCATGTGTACAACAATGAAGAACAATACATACATAATTTACTAAAATTTAAAACTTCAAAATTATGTTATTGTTTAAGATGCACATAATAAGTAACACCTCTAATTAAGAGCATGTCATTTTCGAAAATAAAAATAGCAAACAGTTCATTGTACTTTAAAGTACCATTCTAGACTAGCAATCATAGCTGCTACTAAGTGATTCAAAGTTGTGCATAAGTGGAAGAAGCCTACGCTCGGGCTTGTTTGAGCGGACTACTAGTACCTCAGAAAATTGATCCCACACCTGTAATCTTTTCTTCATCTGCCTTCTTCTAGGTCGTTCATCCATTTCCTTCTTTTTCTGTTCATACTTCTCTTCTCTTTCTTTCTTCTTCTTCGTAAACTTGAATCTCCTCTTCGGTCATCTCAACATCAGCAACTCCACCAGGTTCAACCATCTAAAAATCAGTAACATATTTAGAATTCATGGGATCATTCTTCTATATACTGATTCAAGGCCATAAGATTTAACAAGAATTCCAAAATACAAGTTACAATTAACATCAGTAAAATACTAATAACAAATACTGGTAGAACCCTGATTCTCCACTAACATTATATGAACATCTATGCAGAATAAGCAAAAATGAAACAAAAAGTCACCAACAATACAGACAGTGCATCCAAGTTACCATGTACATACAGAAAAATGCACAAAGAATGAAACAAAATTCGAGACAACTAATGAGAGAGTGGGGCTTATTACGTTGAGTGATTGGCTCAGTTTCCGCCGTCGAAGACGTGGTGGCGAACTAGGAGAAGACACCGCCGAGATGCCAAGGTGGACCGACAGTCGCCCGCTGAGTTGCCGATGTGGAGAGTTGGGACGATGTCGAAGGCAAGCTCGAATCGAAGATGGGTGGGCGATGGGCGGACGGATGGGCGACCGCGGGTCCATGTCCTACTCTGATCCTCTCCTTCCTTGCGTGCAGCGAGTCCAGCAACAGCGCCACGGTTGGCGGTCAGTGAGAAGGCGAGGGCGGAGATGCCGGAGATGCCAGCCGCCACGAGTGTTGGCGTCGGGGGTGGCCGGAGATGCAGTGAGGAGTGGCGTCGGGGGTGGCCGGAGATGCAGTGAGGAGTGGCGGCGGCGGCCGCCGAGTAGGCAAGGTAGGGCAGTCGATTAGGTATTGTAGCGTGCGTGTGGTGCGGGGCTGCGGGAGTGGGGTTCTAGGTCCAGGCCTCGTGGGGTGGGTGGGCTTGTACTGGGCCGGAGGCGGGGAGAGTTTGGCCTGGAATGATTTGGGCCATATCGGTTAACAGGGTAAAATACCGGTTCGACCACCCCCTATTCTTGTTTCTCAAAAAATACCACCCCTATTCTTCTATACACAGTGAACAAAACGAAATTTGGTTTATTCGGCTTTGGTTCTTTTTTTGGTTAGTCGGTTTTTACACCCATCCCTATTCATATATTCTATCAAAAAAATAAAAAAATAAACAATGAACAGAGATACTCATCTAGGACTAGTTGCTCATAGGCGCGAACACGGGAACGGAGGCGGAGCGACAACCTACTCCCTATATTCTGGCGTTCACACATTGTTGCTCTGAAGTGCGCGGCCAAAACAAGGACAAGCCCAACATCACCAACATAGGTGGGAAACAAAGATCGAAAGCTTACAGCTATGTGATAATAGGCACGCAACAGTAGATGGAAAAGGCGATTTTTTTTACTCACCGTATTCCATTACACATGGAGATTTGACTCCCCATGACCTCTTGGCCTCGATAAAGGCAACCGATGTCTCATTCCTTGCCAAGACCGACGTCACAGGTGCGCCATCTTTGGATGTCTAGGTCGCGTCTATTGAGAACGAGGAAGAAGTGATTGTCGGCACTTCGCTGCTATGAGAGAAGTGTGACTCACCGTCTTTGATGGATCTGGATGGCAACTTGCCGGGCGACGACGATGCAGGAGCCTCGCGGAGGAGTAGGAGAGTGAGGATGCAGGGCGACGACGATGGGAGGGATGGTACACAAAGTGGGAGACGGGACGGGTAAGATCTTGTCATTCGAGCATGGTTAAATCGATCAAAAAAATTGACACCCCGTGTAGGAAATTGTAAATTTTGCCTCCCGACTCCCAACGCACAATTCATATTGATATTTTTGTCCGTCACTGGCTGCTGCAGGCCCGACGTGACATAATTTGTGCAACATTTGATTAGAATTCCTAGTTTTATAACTTACATATACTTACAGTAAAAAGTACAAAAACACTTCAATGAACCTTGGAAAACCATAGAAAATTTTGTGTCGGAATTTTTGTGTTCACACATAATTGATTTTTCCAACTATCTTGTGCATACGACCTAAGCTTGTACATAGGTCCTACAATATATTTATCTTATGTATTTTTAAATATTATTTGAGATACATCTTGTTATTGTTGTACATAGAAACAACGATACGCACGTAGTTGCAACGTAATAGGAGTAGATGGTGTCTATTACAACCTTCACTTCACCTTATATAGAAGGTCGTACACTAATAAGCATCAACGCACGATGTTTTCTTGCATAGGTTTCGTCGCCTCATTGGTTTCGTCGTACACTCCCGACAATTTTTTGAAATTAGTGACATTTATTGTGCTCATGAATATTTTTCGAACTTCATGATTATTTTTTGAATTCATAAACATTGTTTTGAAAATTGTGATAATTTTACAAACCCACAAACATTTGGAAATTTATGAACATTTTTTGAGTTCGTGATACCGATTCCAAAAACTTTTTGAATAGTATTTTCAAAGTCCTGGATGTCTTTTTAAAGTAACAAGAATTATTCAAACTCCCATGCATTTTCTGGAACTAGTAAACAATTTTCAAACTCATTAACATTTGCTAAACTTCAAGATTATTTTTTGAGAACATTTTCTGAAATTCAAGAAAAAAAATTCAAACTGACATATATTTTCTAAATTTATAAAAATTATTAATTTCGTGAAAACTTTTGAATCCACACATATGTTTTTTTATTTTAAGCAATATTTTCAAATTCATGAAGATTTCACAAAAATCATAATTTCTTTCACAATCCCGAACAATTTTTGAAATTAGTGAACACTTTGTGGAGTAATTATTTTTTGAACTTCATGATTACTTTTTGAATACATGAACATTTATTGGAAGTCATCAAAGGTTTTTGAATCTGCGAAGATTTTCGAAAGTTTCCCAAACATATTTTGATTTTATTTTAAAATGAAAATTTAAGAAAGGAAAAAAATAGAAAATGAAAATGAAAAAATATGAAAATATATAAAGGAATGATAGAGAAAAAAACGGGTAGCCCTGCATAGGCTGGCCCAAACTGCGCGCGGTGTTTTTTGCCAGGCCAACCCTGCTTGGTTCCATGACCCGCACTGAGCCGGGCGACAGGGGTTGAGCTATCTGGTGCCTAGCCCCGCGCTGGACCGGCCGAACTTCTCGGTTGGATTAGCTTATAGGCCACTGGCCCATTAGTAGATGAAAATTGCCCTTTTCCTCTAAAAAGAGTAGTACGTGGCAAAACAACACGAATGGTTACTTGGTCTGATGGTTTGCCCCATTTGTTGCTTAGCCATTACCACCCGGTTCGATTCCTACCAGTGACATATTTTCTGCCGCTTGATTTACTTGTCCTGTACGGGTCCTATGTATTTTTATTTTGAGGATCAGGTCCTATGTGTTAGGATGATGACATTTATTAACGCACTTAATCTAGTTATATGATTTTCCCCTAGTAACCAACGTACAATATGTGTTACAAAATTGTTGTCCGTAACACATCGACAGCAACATAAATCTATATGTTATTGTTGTAATATCCCTGTAACATGTTTTCAGGTCGGACCAAGTATGTGTTACAATCAATCCTTGCAACACAAATCTTATGTTACTATGATTTTACTTGTAACACGTTTTGTCATTTGTTACATCATTGTGTTACTTAAGATATGTTTTGTTGTAGTGATCTATATAAGACCACTAACTATAATCGAGGCATAAATTAATGATGTTTTCTCGTACTACCAACTATTTTAATACTTGCATGCATGTAGTCATAATGACAATGTGCCACTTCCTTCTAATTCCTTCCTTACATGCATGTGGACATATTAATGATCCCGCTTAACGAAAAAAAGTGGACTTGCAAAGTAGTCATTAAATTTTGCCTTGGTACCTGTAATTTGAGTTTGTGGCCTTGTATAAGGGAATGGAGGGAGTACTAAAGATAACCATTTGTGCAAATTATCTGAAACATTGCATGATGGAATGAACATTTGAGCTCTTCAAGTGTTGATGCTTTTTGTTACCCTGAGTCTTTGGATCTAAACTTTCCTTTTTTTCTGTTCAGCTGCAGCATTTTATAATCTTTGTATTATTGAAATGAAATGCTAAGGTGGCATCCTACTGGAAAGAACCTTGTCAATTATGTTAGCTTTGTCCATTGATACATCACTGTTTGGTCGACCAGTTTGCAAGTATGTTTGCTTGTAGTCGCTTTTGTAGTTTGTGTCGAGTTATGTATTCTCAGTTCCTTCTGCAACTGTCTTTGTCTTTGTGCATTGCAGATTGGTGGTGCTCTGGAGATGGCAAGTTAACTGCTGGAAGTTTGGTACAACAGGCGGCGAGTAGACGCATCAGTTTTCCTTTACATTTCCGACACTTCGCATTTGTCGTTTTCGGTTGCCCGCTGAATGCGATGTTTGTGATGGTTTGGGTCGGTTGCGGCCAAGGCCTCTTCCTTGGACGCCGCTCTCCCGTGGCATATTTTATCACATGCTACTAATGCATATTTTTTGTTTCAACACACAGCAGTGTGCCTCTTCCTTGGACGCCGCTCTCCTGCTGCTGCACCGACCCAAGTTGTTTTCAGGCGTGCGTTCATGGACCACGACACAGAGGCGATGCCGTCCAGCATGAGTTTTGACGGCAAAGAAGCTCAGCCTGTGTTGGTGCCTCTGGTGGCCGTTTATGGTCTGTGTTTGCAAATCCATGGTTGTTGAATCATGTCTTTCTAATTGTATTGGAAATTGCTAGCCTTTTTGGCTAGTATTTTTTTTTGTTTTGGTTCGCAAGTATGCCTACGGTTAAACCGTAGGCATAGTTTTAGCATGTCCGCGCACAGGCCGATGCCAGGAGCTGTCATGTGGCATGCGTACCGTTTGTCATGTGGCATGTCTATGCCTACAGTTTAACCGTAGGCATATATCTCATATATGCCTACAGTTAAACCGTAGGCATACACATGCGGCTGGAGGGGTGCCAGATGCCGCCACGTGTTCAATATACGCCTACGGTTAAACCGTAGGCATGAATACACCATATGCCTATGGTTAAAACGTAGGCATACATTTGACACGTGTCGGCATCTGAGGTGTGCATGTGTGCGTACGGCACTTGACGGACGCGCCGTCAAATATTTTTGCCGACGGGTATATATGCCTACGGTAACGGTAGGCATAGACTATGCCTACGGTAACCGATCGTCTATGCCTACGGGTTTTCTATGCCTACGGCCGGTGGAGGTATCCCGACGCTATTTATGCCGACGGGGATATGCCTACGGTGACCGTAGGCATAGCCTATGCCGACGGGTTTTGGCCATTTGCCTATGGTTTTAACCGTAGGCATAGCCCGTGATTCCTGCAGTGTGACAACCGTGCGTGTATAAATTAGTATCATGTTGCCTGCACATTGAACTTATAATTCTTTTTCTGAATAATGTGTCATATTTTGATTCATGTTAAAATGACCATTGCTATTTGCTTTCTAGACATCTTGTATGTGGCTTGTGGTGATAACACTTTTTATTTTTCTTAGGATTTGATTATGATCGTGAAGGGTACATTACGATTTACGAGCATTTAATCTTCTCTGATAATCAAAGTGCCGCATAGTCTTATGTGCATTCATCAGAGCTGTTCCACAATTTTGTCCCCACTTATGCCTTTTTACACTTTTATATGTGTAGCTTTTAATTTTTTTAAGACGTTCATTCTTTTTTTCTAAGTCTTCATGTGTGCAGAATTACTTCTGTGGTGAGCCGGAGTGTGACGTCTTCTCACGGGCTACTGTCATCAATCAAGGTGGTCATCGGTCGATATCAAGCTTGATGAGTACTTCCTGAAGGCTGATTTCTGCTCCCGCCGCGTCGCTGACCGAGGCCCCATCTACGTGGGGAGCTGCTATTTTTTTGATAGATTAGCAGTGAGATGCTTGGATAGGAGAAAATAAATCGGAAGAGCATGAGAGATAGATGTTGAGAACCTAAATAATGCACACACATTTACATATTTCATGTGATGGTAGTATGTCGTCGTAGTTTTTGTGTTGGTTGTCCTACTGAATGTTCCTGTCAGTCCTAACTCATCACATCACTCTCAATTTTCAGTCATGTTTGGAGTTTTTATCAGTAACTCTACAAAATCAGAAAGCATGTCTAAAGCTGAAGGTAATGTTGAAACTTGGAGGCGATCAAACCATATGCTTTTTGGGCTGTAAGATCTTAAACTAACTATTGCTTTTTGGGCTGTATGAGTTTGAATTGAACTAACTATCGCTAACATCCTGGCTTTGAGTTTTCAGTTTGTATTTTTTTTTTGTGTGCAAAAGTTTGTATTTGTCCATGGTCAAGATAGGGGGCACATGCATGCATAGAGCTTGGTTTGTTAAGCTTCTTTATATTCTCAAGGAGGCCAGGAGTTCCTCTTGAGAAGGAAGAGGACAGCCTTTAACTGAACCTACGCCTTTAGGGAGAACTGCTTGAACTCAAGATGCTCCTCCCAGTCATTTGATCGACGCAGAAATAACCTTTTATGAGAGTGACCTAAAAGTCAGATGTTTTACATTAAGCATACATCTCTTGTATGTCTATTTAACTTTGGGTTTGGGAGTATTATATGTTGTTTGAGAGGGTCTTTTTTTTTTAGAAAATACGCTTGTGTTCTTTGTTTCTATACTTATCGAAGTTCATGTTTCTTTTCAGTTAGTTGTGAGAGGTACTTCGTAAGTTTCCATTCAAAAAGGAGATCAAATAATATTTTGAATCGATGACATAATAAATGAAAATACAAGATTTTGAATAGGGCTTACCCACACGGCACTGTGGAAAAAGGTGAAGGGAAAGGAAGGGTGAGGAGAATAAAATGATGCAAGGGGGAGTTTTTAAAGACATACGACGATTGCCTAGGAAGAAATAAGAGGTTGAGAATCAATTTGTCCAGGAATTGAAACCAGTCCTATCATATCCGACACACATTTTTTAATTCGAAAAATTATTTGATCATAATGCGTTTTTTAACCCGTGGCAACGTACGGGCATTCAGCTAGTAAATAATACTCCCTCCGTTCCACTATATAGTGCGCATTGTTTCAGGCACATATACCAATCAGTGACCTGGCACTTAGTTTTGGACTCTGTTACCCCCGCTCGTCTTTCCTCCAGCTCATGTGCGTGAGCGTGTGGGTGTACTTTGTTGTCAGTGGAAAGCAGAACCAGCACGCCACCACAAGACCATCCCGCTGCCACCCATCCAATCCGTTTGTCCTGGAGCAAGGGGATAAAGGCAAACGTTGCATGTGCGGGTGTGCTGCTGCGGGGTTATTTTCGTCCAAAGTAGCCCAAAGATGCTAATGCGCACTACATTTCGGAATAAGGCCAAAAAATCTATGCGCATTACATAGAGGAACGGAGGGAGTACAAATTAGTGCTTGAAGATCCCTGCAAACTGTAACACCATCGTTCTCCTCTGGAAATTGCCGCCGCGGGAGCACCCCTGGAGAAAACAGAGGGATGAAACCGTCGCACCCAAGGCCGAGGAAGCACCCATCGCAGCATGTGCTTTGTGAGTCGATTAAGCAACCCGCCGCGAGCGGCGAGATGGAGTACCTTGTGGCTCGTCGACCGGAGATCTTCTCCATGCCCCTCGGACCCCAGCACCTTCGCCATCAACCGACATAGTCGTAGAAGAAACGCAAAGCCGTCAACCACCATCCTCAAACCCGGATCTGCTTCAACCGTTCCTCGACAAAAGCCGCTGACCCCACAAACCGAGGAAGCAGCGCCGGTCGACCCATTCCTAAACAAACCTCCCAAATCTCGCCGAGGCGCATGAGAACACGCCACAACAAACAGAGCTGAGATTGGAGGACCAAAAGTCCCCGACGTGGTCACCGCCGCCGCCTCGCCGACCACGCATGCACTGGCGGAGCCTCTTGGAGGCCAAAGGGGGTCGTGACCCCCCTTCCAAAACTGTAGATTTTCTTTACTATGTGTATACATAAGCGTTTTGTCCCAGCCCATTTGTGGATAATTTCCCGTCCAATCCAGTTAATTAGTAGTATGGTCTAGAGCATTAGATCGATTCACCTGAAGGATATACACGCACTCGTACTACAAAGCTAGCTAGCTGCAACAGGCAACTTGATTGATTGTATGTACAAAAGCTAGCTAGCTACTTAAGCTACTTACAAACAGCTTGATTGGTTCTTGTATAAGCAGCTTGTGCTTCTTTGTTGCATATGCATGGAATGCTCGTTTGCTGCTTCATTAGATGGATTCGTCGACTGCTTGCTGCACCTGTTGGCATTTGATCGATTTGTTGTCAGCTTGCGAAAGGATGAACTGCGAATATATCATGCATGTTCTATCTGTTGCGCGCAACTGCCAATATGACAAGTTGACAGCTGATGAACTACGAAAGGATGGAGGGTGCAAGATATATTCAATTACTATGTAATTTTGTGTGATTCGCATCATCATACATATTGTACTTTTACTTCACATATTGGCCTCCCCTTGATTGCTTGTCATGCTCCGCCACTGCACGCATGGACGAACAAATCCCGCCGGCGCCCAGCACCAACAGGAAGACGAGATCCCCAGTTCTCCGGTGACGCCATGGACACCGAGGTGGGTGAGAATCTGGAGAAGCTTTATTCTGACGCGACACCGCCACCATCACCAACACGGCGCCCCCAAGAAACCTATTCCTACGCATATGTACAAGCCGGGCTCGAACCGGGGTTCCCCTCCCTCCCGTCGCCGGAGCAACGGACGGAGAGTAGGGGAACCCGCGGCCTCGCCGGCGGTTACCTGGGGAAAAACTGTCGCCTCCCTTTCCTTTCTATGGAGAAGACGGGCGCACAAGGAAAGGGGAGAATGTGGTGATGATCCCGCACCGGGGGCGCTGTCCGCGCGCATCCCGCACCTCGCGCACTGCGGAACCGCGCCTGTGCACCACGCATCACGCCGTCGCGCGTCTGGCCTCCGGCCGCCCGCGTCCTACCGCGACCACGCGCATCGCCTCGGCAGCCCGCCGTGCGGACCGGCTCCAGCTCGTGCCGCCCCGCTCCTCTCCGGATGACCACGATGAGACGGGCGACCCAAACTGGTACGAGTCCGAAACGATGCAAATCAGATTCATGGTACGAGTACGAGTAGGTGTCCCCCCCCC
>LR738711.1:49945844-49963154 GCA_902687465.1 Secale cereale | reverse complement strand
CCCCCGCTTACAAAAAGTAGCGCCCAGCACGCGCTAGAAGGTAAACAGAGCAGATTCCCCGCATCAATCGTTCCTCGTACTGCAAATCCAGGCCGCAGCCAAAAACAAAAATCTGCCGAATTCCCCAAATTCTCTTGTCGATCCATGGATACTATCTCCACAGTTTCCATCCGTCCCTCCGCCCTAATCGGCCCATGCGCCGCCGACTCCACCTCCCCGCGCCCCGGCTATCCCGATTGGGTCTTACTCAACAAGACGGCGCGCATCTCCGACCACCGAAACGCGACCACCGCCTCATGCCGCACGAGGGAGGGCCAAGCCGTCGCGGCGTCCTTCTGGCTCGTCGACCCGCCCGCCGTCTCCTACTTCTCCGTCCACTGCCCTGGTCTGGAAGACGACGATCTCTCCGACACCCCGCCCTTCCTTCTCTGCGCCGAGGGAGCCTTCGTCGTCTTCTGCGTCACCATAGATGACTCCGTCCACCACTTCGTCTACTCCGCCCGTGGGATCCCCGGAGGGAGGCCGTCGCTGCACCGTCTCCCGGACCCGAAACCCACGGTCGAAGCCTTCATGAGCCAGCAGTTTGGCCTCTTGCCTTGTGGTAACGAGCACTACGCTGTGGCGTTCCTCCATCACCAGTGGGAATCTAGTGACCAGGCTTGGCATTATTATGCCTACGTCTTCTCCTCAGAGACAAATGCATGGAAGAGGAGTAAGGAGGCCTTGCTCAACTTATCCAAGTCTGACCAGTTATTGTTTGATAGACATGCCAGCTCCAAGCAGATCACTGTCGGGGAAAGCTCATTGGGATGGGTTGATCTCTTGCGTGGTATTCTTCTTCTTAGCAACCTGTTCGACGAGCGTCCTGTCATCACATACATACCGTTACCTAAAGTAAAGGCTTGCATCACCGATAGGAATGGTTATCCTTCCTACGCGCCGGAATTCTTCTGCGATATAACATGCAGCGATGATCTGATCAAGTTTGTCGAGATAAAATTCGATGAACCTAATTGCAGGGCCAATGGTAAAGCATGGAAGGCCATCACATGGAACAGGAAGGTCTCTTGGGATGATTGGGGCAGGTGCTGCACAGCCGATGTTGCTGAAATATCGGTTGACCCAAGTTATTTGTTATTGTTGCCCCAGCTTTTGAATGATGAGACCAAACAGCTGGAAATTAAGAACCTGTATTTCCTTAACCCCACCCTGAGTGTGGGCGACGACGATCTCCTTTACATGATGGGCAAGGTGAACGAGGAAGACGACACAGCCTGGGTAGTCGTTGTTGACATGAAACGTGCGGCTGTGGAGGCACTGGTCCCGGTTTCAACCCAACCGTCGTACACCGTTACGATGTACTGTCCGTGCACCTTCCCCAAGTACTACCTCAGTATAACACCAGGTATGGTAACTATATTCTTTTTTTTTTCATCATGCCATGTGATTTAGCAGCAACATAGGACCGTATTTTTTGCACTCTTGTTTCAAACCGGAACTTTTGTACTTTTGGTTGTCTGTCAGTACTTTTGCACTCTTGGTTGTCTGTCAGTTCTTGTGTGTGCTTGCTTAGGAGAATGTATGTTTCAGTACTAACACTGTTGACATTTACTCCATCGGTTTTTATTTACTCCGCATATTAGCTTTGACCTAAGTCAAACTTTATAAGTTTACAAAAGAAAGGGTTTCAAATATATATGCAATATATGTAATTTTCTCTTATTTCTTTATATCTCAAACAACATGATATAGGACCATGGAATTTTATTAACATAGATTTGCAGTAGAATGTTAATCAACAAAAATCAGAAATTTTGGTGCAGTGAGAATAAACATACCATTATGAATGTACATACACCCATGCTTAGGAAATGCTTCACTAGTTTGGTCTTTTCGAAATTAACAGGTTTGGGTGTCTGAGACGGGAGGCAAGTTGCATATCTTAGTTATGATGACCCATGTGTCATTTATACATGTACATTACCTATTTACATGTAGCTTTCTGTTTTGTCACATTGTTATTTACTTAGTACTAGTTTTATACCTCTGGCCGAGGCCCTCTCCAATAAGAATTAAGAAGTGCTCCATTGCAAAGTTTATGTGCATTTATTTCCCCACCTTTTATATGTGAATGTCCCTTTGTTAAATAATACCTTTTTGAACAGGCATTGTCAGTCCAGTTGAGAAGGATAAATCCGATAAATGGCCGCAAGGGAGACCCAGCCCCGATAACTCTCGAGGGAGTGTGCAGAGGAAGAGGAGGACGAAGAAGAAGCAGGCACGGGCTGTGGATTGCTGGTTGGAACAGCCCTATTTGCTGTATTTTGTTGGCTGTGTATTGATTGCGATCTTTGTAAAAGTGTTCCTTCAACTGTCTGGAATGTAATAGTCAGTATGTTACCCTCTTATCTGCAAAAGTAGTGGCAAGCAAAAGCATATTCTAGCAGCTGCTATGCATGTAAAATATTCTGGAATGAGTGTTGGATGTGGTTCAGTTTAATCTGTGTTTAACCTGCTCTGGAACAGGGAACGGTGCTGCAGTTGATATGTTGCTTCTAGTTCTTAAGCAAGTTGGAATAAAACCATTTGAGCTTCATAAGTTTTTCCCATCAGTATGTTGCTTCTATCTTGTACCAATGGACAAACATGCAACATGTGTCGGCTTATTTTTGTTCTGGTGGTAAGGTAAGTGTTCTTTAATTACTGTGGCAGTCCAGTGAAGCTCCTTTTAACTGCGACAGATTGTCGAGCAAACGCACAGGCTTCTGTGTTCCTAGGCCAACCCAGTTCGGACGTTGTAGCGAGTGCATGCGTATGTGCGGTTGTCATTTCGCTTTTGAGTCGTTTTCTATTCGTTTCTTTGTTTTCATGTTATGTTTCAACTGATTTTAACATAATTATGAAAAATAAGGATATTATTTATTCTAAAAAGTTAAACTAAAATTGTGACATTTAAAAAAGAAATGTTCAACATATTTTGAATTTTCTAACATTTTTCTAAAACAGAAACATTTTATAATTTTAAATATATTTTATAAATAATGTGAACCTTTTATGAAGAAAAACCAAAAACATCTTTAAAAAATGTTGAATACCTTCGGAATTTAAAAAGAATAGTGAAATTAAATCTAAAATATACTAGAAAATTATAGAAATAAAAGTACAGAAAAGAATAGAAAAATAAAACAATAAAAAAGCCAATCACAAATCTTGTTGAAATTTCTAAACGTGGAAAAACTAGATCCAAAACTTGAAAAACCAATGTAACACTTGTTAGCCTGGCCCATGTGGCTAGCTTTGTGCTAGTGCCCATGTACATGTTTTCTTTTTCGTTTATTATTATTATTATTATTATTATTATTATTATTATTATTATTATTATTATTATTATTATTAGTTTTTCATTTATTTTCGTTGGGTTATTTGTATTTCACTTTGGTTTCTTTGTTTTCTCACTAGCAAAAGAACCTGCGCGTTGCAACAGGAGAAAAAAAGCACCACACGCCCCTAACCCAATAATCATGACTTAAGACCCCCAATAGGTCTGCCTCCTTTATTTCAACACATGGCATCTCATTTCTGTTTTCGCTTCGACGATGGCCACAGTTCTCACACAATCACAATGCATTTGAATATGGTCAATGCTAAGGCATTTTTGTTTTATGAAGAAAATTTGCATACTTCTTCAGAAAATTCAATTGTTCAAATTCCTCATCTGAAGAAAATGACTGATGGAAAGAAGCCACAGAAAGAAGGAAAGAGGCCTGAGGTCAATACTGCTTTCGAGATACCTGAAGCCATATATGCTGACAATTGCACTCCTGATGAGGCAAAGTACGGAAAAGAGGACAAGAATCAGCGCAAGGTGTGCATTCAAAAAATAGAGAGGAGATGGGCAAGAGAGTGGAGGGAGTACATATATGTGACTCCCAAATACATGAAGAAATTCGCACTCAATCCTCCCTGCCCAAGACCTCCATTGACACATGGCCAAGTTGCTGATCCCACTAGCCTCAAGTGTGGTGAGGATTATCCTGAAGAATGGGCTAAGCGCCAGGCCAAGTTGGCCAAACAAGCAAAAGAAGCAGTGAGAAAATTCAATGAAGACTCTGCTGCTGCTGAGGCCTCTGCTTCCAAGCCTAAGAAGGCCATGCCTAAGAAGCCTGCTCACAAGCCAAGTGCTTCTTTCTCAGCAATGCCCTCACGGCCAGATTCTTCAAAGCCTTCACGGTAAATTCCTCAGACTGCTCCTACTCCTCCAAAGTCCTCAGCTCCTCCGCCAAAGTCTTCAGATGCTACAGCAAAATCATCTGCTCCAGTGCATCTTGCCACATGTCAAAGGACTGCCAGTATATCCATTGCCTCAGGAGCCTCTGCAAGTTCCTCAGCTGCTCCTAGTTCCTCAGCGATACCAAGTTCCTCAGCTGGTCCCTCGCTACTGAAGAAAAAGACCACTGCTCGACGCGGCTCTCACCCAAGTCCTCACAAGAAACAAGTTGCTTTCCAAGTGCCGTCTGATGACGAAGCCGATGATGAAGAACTTGTTCAAATCATCAGAGACAGGCAAGAAAGGGCCGCTAGAGCCAAAGGAAGCAAAGTGCCACTGCTTTGGGATCCAAAGGTGATCCTTGATTTCATTGATCTTTAGCATCAGGACCCCAACACTCCTATGTCTGACTTCAACTTGACACCTGGCCAAAGTCATATGCTGACCGCCTTCATAGGCGAAGAAAAATGGAAATTTAAAAAGGCCAGGAAGACGAAGAAAGCGCAGTACAAGAAGGAGCGCTTCCTGAAGAAAAATGTTGTCAACATGACAACCGAAGAACTTGTCAGGATACAGGGTAAAATCAAAACACTCAGTGATGAATTTGATGCATATCGCGCAGACTGGATGGGCGCCAAAGTCAGATTTGTGAATTTGACTAAAGGTTTTTCTTCAAGTGCTGCTCGTCAAACGCACATTGAAATTCCTCAGGCTGAAGCATCTGCTCAGTCTGCTGAAGGACATGCCAGCGCTGCTGAAGAACATCAGGCTACTGAAGAAAATACCAGGGCTGATGACTGCATTCCAGCTGCTGAAGAAACTGCCAGGGCAACCTCTAGTGTTGCGCCTGAAGAAAATGTCAGGCCACCTGAACCTCCAAAGGTTGTGCCTGAAGAACATGAAGAAGTCAGGACAACTGCATCAGTTGTGCCTGAAGAAAACAAACCATTCCTCTGCTCCTCCTGCGCCTACACCAACTCCAATCCTTTCATCTGCATCAGATGTGAAGAAGACAAAGGCTGCAGAGCGTGCAGCTGTGAAGAAAAGGAAGGAATCAGCTTCATCAGATTCTTCAGCTCCGAAGAAAATGAAGCCTTTGACAAGCTCAGCTGAAACTCCAATTGATGCCGTTCCAATTTCCTCCATGCCATTAAAGGAACTTATTCCATTTGATGAAGAATATGTGATTCCTAGTGAATCAGATGAAGATGTTCCCTCTGCTGCTTCCTCAGAGTAGACGGACGAAGAAATTGAAGTGGATCAAATCCCTTCAACCCCAATCATCTCCTCGCCTATGCCTCAGTTTACTACTGAAGAGGCCGGCGTTGAGGAATTGGAAGAACAAGACTCGGACGTGGACATTGGGAATGCCACTCCTTTGGTGATGAATTTTGGGATAGTCAGCATCCCAACTCTTCTCTGTTCACGCCACTGCAACAAATTCCTCATTCACCAGCGCAAACTGTTTCATTGGGCTCTGAAGAAACTCATCACACTGAATCTGTTCATGAAGACATTCCAGCCACTAGTGCTGAAGAAACTGCTGCTACTGCTGAATCTGTGAAGACAACCACTGAAGAGGAACCAGAAATTCTTTAGACTGAAGAACCTGAGATTGTGAATCCAGAGGTTGTGATGCAATTGACTGACACTCCTCAACCCAAGCCAAAGGATCCTTCTCAAGAAAGCAAACTTTTAAGAAGGCTGATTTCTTCGGCGAGCATGTGTTCTTCACTGATTTCAGTCCTTATGACTCTACTCGCATAAGGAAGAGGTGTTTCTGGACTGCCAGTCAGGAAAATTTCTATCCCTCGGTGCTCTACAACAAAGACAAAATCTTCGATCATCAGCATATTCCTCACGTGGATATGGAATCTCTGCCGTGCTTTGTGCCAGTCCTTAGTGTTCTTCACGACGCCGGACTATTGGGTTTCTGCACTGACATATGCGATTGGAATGAAGAACTGATTCTCCAATTTTATGCAACCCTGCACATCATTGGCAATTCTGAAGATGTGAATTCATGGGTGCTGGACTGGATGACCGAAAGCACTCACTACAAGGCACCAGCCTCTGAATTACTTCAAGCTCTGCCTCTCAGTCCTCCCACTGAAGCAGCACATTGCATGTATGAAGAAACTGAACTCACTGATCATTATATGCAAGTGCTTATGAAGCCTTTGAAACCAGGTCAAGCCTCAAGGACCAAATTCCTCGTGAAGGAATTGTTGTTTCTGCCACGGACTGTCTATTGCATTCTGACTAAGACTTTGAGTTCTATCAAGGGCCACGACTCAAATGATGAAGAAGTCGTTGGCATCATGAAGAATCTGCTGTTCAGCATCATCCATGGCGCTCCCGTCAACTTCCATGATTTCTTCATGAGGACAATGGAAAATGTTGCATTGTCCCCTTTCAACTTGAAGCCTTATGCTCCATGGAGTATGAGATTCAATAGGACAAGGTCTTCAGTGAATTACAAAGCTGACACACTGAATCATTGCAGCTACTTGCCCCCAATTAAAGTCCTCAAACGGACATTTTCCTCACTGATGACAAGGGCAAGGCCACTGCTATTTTTTATGAAGGCATGATACGTCTAAAACGTATCTATAATTTCTGCTTGCTCCATGCCTCTTTTGGGTGATATTGCTATGTTATTTATACACTTCCATACACTTTTGATCATATTTGGACTAACCTATTAACTCAGTGCACCCCAGTGCCAGTTTCTGTTTTCTGCTGTTTTTGTATTTCAGGTTTTCCCGTCACGAAAACTGCCAGAAAAATCCCGGAAAAATTATATAAAAAATCAGCGTTCCGGAAGCTTCCACACGGCCGAAGTAGGGCCGGAGGGGGGCCACCAGGGCTCCAGGCACCCTGGTGGCGCGGCCCCCCTCCTGGCCGCGCCGGGGGGGCGCCTGGGCCCCCCAGGCCTCCGCTGATGCCCCCCTTTGGCATATATTTAACATGCGTCCCGAAACCCTCGAGGACGGAACCCTTTTTCGCGATCTCATCTCGGTTCCGCCGCCGCCGCGCTTCCAAGATTGGGAGCACCAGGAGAACCCTTCCCGGCACCCTGCCGGAGGGGAGGATCACCACCGGGAGCCTCTCCACCACCATGGACGCCTCCCAAATGAGTTGTGAGTAGTCTCCCTTGGACCATGGGTCCATGACCAGTAGCTATGTGATGTTCTCCTCCCCTTCTTGTGCTTCACTAATTAGACCTCGTGAGCTGCCCTACATGATCGAGGCACATATGTAATCCTTATGCTGTTGCTATGTTGAGTTTGCTGGGATCCGATGGATTGTGAGATTATGTTCAGATTGTGTTTGAGTAATATATTTGATTTACCTCTTTTATATTTATGTTCTTAAGTAATTCTTGCATGTTCTCCGTTGCTATTTATTGCTTTGGCCAAGTAGTAGGTAGTGACTCCAAGAGGGAACGTTATGCTTGATTGTGGGTTCATGCCCCTCGATGACTAGCTTGAGTGATAGAAACATGAGTCTAGGGGATGTGCTATTGCCACAAGGGGGAAAACAACGGTGCTTGTGCCCGCGGGTGCAAGGATTGTTTACTTTACGCAAAGTTCTTTTAATGAAGTTGTCTGTTGCTTTGAGTTTACACTATGGGTGGGACTCGCAACTTAATACCAGCGAGATGTTCTGGATAGATATCTCAAGGTGGATGATTAGTAGTAGATGCAGATGGATTTCGGTCTACTTGCCTTGGCGTACCGCCCATGCTTTGAACCTTACCTTTCTTGCAACATAGTTAGCATTGGTTTGCGCACATAATTTTGTAAATTGCCCAGCTGTAATTCGTTTATCTCACATAGTTGTTTTATCGTCTTTTGGGAGAGAGACATCACTAGTGAACATCATGGGACCCCGGTCCATATTACCATCATTGATCACATCCGCTATTTACTTTCTGCTTTTACTTACTATTTGCAATTATACCTATCACTATTATCACTTGCGTTTGATCCTTTGTAAACGACAAGGCCGGAGGGATTGACAACCTCTCTGTACTCGTTGGGAGCAAAGTTATTTGTATCTGTGTGCACGTCCACGTTGATTGCTAATATCTGGCGTCGTTAGCAGTTAACACCTTCTTGTTGAAACTAGGAGTCTCAGGGGAAATCGATCCTTGGTATCTTTGCCAAGGGAAAACTACCGCTACACTGCATCTCAAACCTTCCACTTGGGGTAACCAACGAGGGGCGAGAAGCCATCAAGAAAAGTTTTCTGACGCCGTTGCCGGGGACTCCACTCTTCAAGATAGGGGAGTTGCACGCTATCTTTTACCTTTGCTTTTTAGTCTTGTTAGTTTACCTTTCAGTTTTTGCTTTAGTATCTTTTATCGAAAATCACAAAAATAGTTATCTTGCTTGCTTGCTGCTATGGGTTCCACCGAGAACACCAAGTTGTGTGACTTCACTAGTCACAACAACGATGACTTTATCTGCACGCCTATCACTACACCTGCCACTTCAGCACCTTCTTATGAAATTAAACCTGCTTTACTGAACCTAGTTATGAAAGATCAATTCTCCGGTGCTGGAGATGATGCTGCTTTACACTTGAACAATTTTGTTGAACTCTATGATATGCAAAAGTACCAAGAAATAGATGGTAATATTGTTAAGCTTAAGCTTTTTTCCTTTCTCCTTGAGAGGAGGAGCTAAAATTTGGTTTCAATCTTTGCCTAGAAATAGCATAGATTCATGGGACAAGTGCAAAGATGCTTTTATTGGAAAATACTATCCACCTGCTAAAATTATCCAACTAAGAAGTAACATAATGAATTTTAAACAATTGGATAATGAACACGTTGCCCAAGCTTGGGAACGTATGAAATCTCTTATCAAGAACTGCCCTGCTCATGGTTTGACTACTTGGATGGTTATCCAAACTTTTTATGCAGGCTTGAACTTTACCTTGCGGAACTTGTTAGATTCGGCCGCGGGAGTAACCTTTATGTCAACTACACTTGGTGTTGCCACGAAGCTTCTCGATGAGATGATGACCAACTATTCCCAATGGCACACCGAACGCGCTCCAACAGGTAGGAAGGTAAACTCTGTCGAGGAGATTTCCTCCCTAAATGAAAAAGTTGACTTGACCATGTCTCTACTTTCGAAGCAATCTTCTATTGATCCTCGTGATGTTCTTTTAAATTCTTTGATTGCTCAAGAACAAGTAGATGTGAACTTTATCTCTAGAAACAATTTTAATAACAATGCTTATAGGAGTAATTTTGGTAGCAATCCTAGACCGTTTCACTCTAATTCTTATGGGAACAACAATGCTTATCCTAGCACCAAGAAGTCCACTACTAAACTAGAGATTATGCTTAAAGATTTCATCACTACCCAAAAAGCCTTTAATAAGAGTGTAGAAGAAAAACTAAACAAACTAGATGATCTCTCTTCGAAGGTAGACAATTTAGCCCATGAGGTAGAATTGCTTAAAATTAGAACTTCTCCTCTTGAGGAGAGGAAGGCCACTCCTATGAATGCTATTCAAGTGCAAATTAATGAAAACATTAGGATGTTGGCTAAACTTAAAGAGAGATGGGCTAGAGAAAGGGAGGAAGAAGATAGAATTAAGAGCCTTCCTACCCACCACACTGTTGCTACTATCCAAGTTGTTGAGGATATCCAAACTCTTAGCACCCAATGCACTCCTGGTCCCATTGGACCTATTAATGGTGATGCTATGACTATAGAAACTACCAAACAAATGAACCTAAAGGACACCACTACCACCTTACTTGATAGTAGTGACCTTGATTTTGATAATTGCACTCTTACCGAAGTTATTGATTTCCTTGACAAGATGTCTAGAGATCCCCGCACTAGCACGCTTAACCTTGCCTTCACAGAGCATATCACTAATGCTCTCATCAAAGCTAGGGAGGAGAAACTTAGAGTAGAAGCCTCCATACCTAGAAAGCTAGAAGATGGTTGGGATCCTATGATTAAAATTAAGTTGAATAACTTCTCTTGCTATGCTTTATGTGATGTTGGAGCTAGTACCTCCGTTATGCCCAAAAGAATATATGATATGCTTAAATTGAAACCTTTTGATTCTTGTTCTTTTGGTGTTCGTCTTGTTGATTCTTCCATAAAGAAACCTTTGGGGAGGATCGACGATGTTCTTATCATTGTCAATGACAATTACGTTCCCGTTGATTTTACTATTATGGATATTGAATGTGAACCTTCTTGTCCAATTATTTTGGGACGTCCTTTTCTACGCACCGTTGGTGCTATCATTGACATGAAATAGGGGAATATAAAATTCCAATTTCCTCTCAAGAAAGGGATGGAACACTTCCCTAGAAAGAAGATTAAGTTACCTTTCGAGTTCGTTATACGGGCTAGCTATTCTTTTACTCTTGATAAAACTTGATCTCTTTGCATTATGCCTAGCTTAAAGGCATAAAAGAAAGCGCTTTTGGGAGGCAGCCCACAATGAATAAAATTTTATTTTGTTTGGTTTGTGTCTTGATGTTGTTACTACAGTAGCATCATCATTGTATCTTTACTTTTCAACTTTGTGCCAAGTGTAGCCTCTGATTGCAAGAAAGTTCAAAAGTTGTGACGTGCTGTCCAGGAAACAGATTATGTCCTTGGATAGAAAACTTCGTATAAAATCACCAGATCATATTTTTGGTCTGAATTTTTTCGACAGCGTGCTCTATACAATTGTCTTTCGGGCGTCTGTTCTGAGTTTTTTTATTAGAGTTGCAGAAGTGCCCCGAAAAAATCATTTACTACCTGCTGGTCTGTTTTTCACAAATTTTGTCCTGTTTTGCCTTTCCTTCATTTTGCAAACCTTGAGCTTGCTTTTTCTTTGCAAAAACCTTTTGGCAATCTTGAGAAACAGTAGACCTTCAAGAATATCCTTATTTCCAGCAAGGAACAATTATTTTATTATGGGTACTAACCTCGCTAATCAGATTAAGATGAGTTGTGTATGAAGGGAGTTTTCAAGTGTGCGAGGGAAGATGATAAAAAGATTCAGGAGTGTCAAGCGCTCAAGCTTGGGGATGCCCCCATGCACCCCCAAGAAATATTCAAGGAGACTCAAGCGTCTAAGCTTGGGGATGCCCCCCGTGCATCCCCTTCTCCATCAACATTATCAGTTCGTCTTTCGTTCCACTATATTTTTATCACTTCATGTGTTATGTGCTATGCTTGGAGCGTCTTGCTTTTAGCTTCCTTTTTAGTTTTCTTTAGCTTTTCATAACGAGTCGGAACTCAGCTTTCTTTGTGTGGGAGAGAAACACGCTCCACTTCAACCTAGAACACAACATAGAATTTTCATGATTATCTTTGCTATGTATGTTCTTGGTCTTTCAATAGCTACTATCATGCTTAGCTCTTAGTTTTCATGCTTATCTTTTTAAAGAGCTTTTGTTTAGTTGGTTGCTTGAACTCTCTTTAGTTATCATGCTTATCTTATTAAGAGAGCTTGCTTCTGTTGCATTGGTCGATATGTCTATGATAAAAATGCTACGTGCATAATGGTGCTTAGTAGTTCATGTTTCTTATGCTTAGTCTCAAATAGCTAGGGGGTTCCCAATGTGTTATTGGAGTACCAACATGATTTGTTTGTCTATGATGTGGTATGGTTTAGTAATATCTTCCTTCAAGAATTTATTTTGATTGACTTGGTGTATGCTCACGCATATTTAAGACTATAAAGAAAGTATGTCAAGCCTTGATGATCTTTTATTTCTGAGTAGCGATATAACTTCCATGCCTGATTCAATGTTGCTTTGTCGCTCTGCATGATTATGACCGTCATTGCTATTTTAGTTGGTCGCTCCCAGTCTTTTGCTAACCTTCGCCTGTACTAAGCGGACTGACTGCTTGTGCATCCAAATTCTTTTAAACCAGTTATGCCATATGAGTCCATCATACCTTCCTATACATGGTATTTACCTGCCATTCCTAACAGAGACTTTCATGTACCATCTCGAAATTATTCAAAAAAAAGCATTCCTATTTTGTGCCTCTGTTTTAGTTCATGAGGAAGTAGTAGTTAATTCATGATCTTTTTAAGTTGGACAAGCTTCACCCCGGGATTGCATGTCTAATGTGTAAACCCATAATACGAGAAGGAACTGGCAAAGAGTGCGCCCGGCTCAAAATTAATATAACAAACAAACCCTCCTTCACGCTTTGTTCATGAGAAATCAGAAAACTTTGGCAGTGAAAAACAAAGGAGATTAAGAGGATGTGATCGTCCTCATTCGGGAGCCGTTCCTCGAAACTTGTCCATCTCAAGAAGTGATTGAGTTGTCTGCTAGAATTCGTTGACGAAACATGCATAATCTAAAAAAATAATTATTACCTCTGTTTTTAAAACCAAGAGCTATGGTACATGTTTTGTCTTTGTTTCCGACCACGGGTTTTCAACTTTGCCAACAAAAGCCACGGTTCGAGAGTCTCCACCTTCTTTAAAGCACCAACTATTAAGAGCATGATTGTCATTCTGAGTGTAATGTGCATTGTCCCAAAGTACCATTGTCTTTTGCATGATTGTGATATCGTTTATTTTGAAATCATTGTATCTAGTCATAACTTAAACCTTGGAGGTGCCCCTGCATTTATGTTTTGCTTCACTAAAGGGGGCAAGCGAGGTATCACTTTATCATATTTGCACACCATGCTCATTACAAATCTATTTGATGTTTCAGTATCATATTGTAAAACTTTCAGTTCTTTGTGATTTTCTCATGAGGCAACTTAATTACTACAGATTCATTGTCTCAGTAAGCTTTTGTCATGTCACTATAAAAAGTCCTTATATGGTTAATAGCATGTCACCACAGAAATTATGCTTGTTATCATTTACCTACTCGAGGACGAGCAGGAATTAAGCTTGGGGATGTTGATACGTCTAAAACGTATCTATAATTTCTGCTTGCTCCATGCCTCCATTGGGTGATATTGCTATGTTATTTATACACTTCCATACACTTTGATCATATTTCGACTAACCTATTAACTCAGTGCACCCCAGTGCCAGTTTCTGTTTTCTGCTGT
Source organism: Secale cereale (assembly GCA_902687465.1). Lineage (NCBI taxonomy): Eukaryota > Viridiplantae > Streptophyta > Magnoliopsida > Poales > Poaceae > Secale > Secale cereale. The sequence goes on along the minus strand of LR738711.1, from coordinate 49,949,819 downwards.
TTTTGTATTTCAGGTTTTCCCGTCACGAAAACTGCCAGAAAAATCCCGGAAAAATTATATAAAAAATCAGCGTTCCGGAAGCTTCCACACGGCCAAAGTAGGGCCGGAGGGGGGCCACCAGGGCTCCAGGCGCCCTGGTGGCGCGGCCCCCCTCCTGGCCGCGCCGGGGGGCGCCTGGGCCCCCCAGGCCTCCGTTGATGCCCGCCTTTGGCATATATTTAACACGCGTCCCGAAACCCTCGAGGACGGAACCCTTTTTCGCGATCTCAGCTCTGTTCCGCCGCCGCCGCGCTTCCAAGATCGGGAGCACCAGGAGAACCCTTCCCGGCACCCTGCCGGAGGGGAGGATCACCACCGGGAGCTTCTCCACCACCATGGACGCCTCCCGGATGAGTTGTGAGTAGTCTCCCTTGGACCATTGGTCCATGACCAGTAGCTATGTGATGTTCTCCTCCCCTTCTTGTGCTTCACTAATTAGACCTCGTGAGCGGCCCTACATGATCGAGGCACATATGTAATCCTTATGCTGTTGCTATGTTGAGTTTGCTGGGATCCGATGGATTGTGAGATTATGTTCAGATTGTGTTTGAGTAATATATTTGATTTACCTCTTTTATATTTATGTTCGTAAGCAATTCTTGCATGTTCTCCATTGCTATTTATTGCTTTGGCCAAGTAGTAGGTAGTGACTCCAAGAGGGAACGTTATGCTTGATTGTGGGTTCATGCCCCTCGATGACTAGCTTGAGTGACAGAAACATGAGTCTAGGGGATGTGCTGTTGCCACAAGGGGGAAAACAACGGTGCTTGTGCCCGCGGGTGCAAGGATTGTTTACTTTACGCAAAGTTCTTTTAATCACTACAAGAAATATGTCAACTTGTGACCACCACTATTGGTCACTGAATGGTCACAAATTTCCATTTGTGACCTTTTTGTGACCAAAAACATAAGGTCAAAAGCTGGCCGTCATAAACTGACTATAGCGACCTTCTCTGTGAGAAGGTCATAAACGTTTTTGACCAAAATATGCCTACTGTCGTGTTTTGGTCACTAGCAGCCTCCCTAGGCCACGTAGGCATCCAGCGTGGCAAGCTGATGTGGCACAAGATTCAGCCCGGTCCAATTCGGTTTTCTACTTGGGCCTAGCCCAACAATTCAGCCTTTTTTACTTATTTTTTACTATTAATTTTGGTCAGCTACATGGGCTTGGCCCATTAATTCGGCCTTTTGCTTTCTAAGATCTAGCCTTTTCACATTCTATATAATTTCTATTTTCGGATTTTCTTTGTTTTTTTTGTTACATTCAATTTTTAGATTATTGTAGCCAACTGGGTGCACATTGCTTGTAGTCAACACACCGATATACCAATCATCAAGTTTTGATTTTTCACAGCTTGTAGTCAACACACCGATTCAAATAACAGCCAAACTCAGTTTATTACAATATTCCACACAATCACAATATACACGATACATTATTCCAGCAATCACAATATAGCACTCTACAGGTAAAACTCTCAACAATATAGCACTCTATATCAGGGGCCAGCCAAGCCTACTACCATGCATGAGGCCACAACCAGCCCAATAGCATCAGCACCGTTGGAGCCCTGACCAATGTCCAAGCTTTATCAAGCTCCCTGCAAATTGCATTTAGTGGCAAAGCATTAATAGATGAAGTTGCAAAATGAATATCATAGGGGAAGCTACACTTGGCATATACACGGGCAGAGTTGGGTTTAAGTAACCAATGTAAGTGTTATTTACATAGTAGAAAAACAATGCATGATACGGTTATATAGACATCTCTAGGAAAATAATGAATTGCACATGTAGATGGAGACTAAAACGAAGAAGGCATTAAGAATCAAGACGAAGGTCTGGTCATAGTATCTATACTCAGCCAGGAGTCTCAAATGAAGTACCAGCCATGACATAGTTAAGTTTCAGTAAAAATATCACGTAAGAACTTTTCAACTGAACTTAAAAGAACATACTGAGACTCCGCCATTTGACACCCACTGAGAAGGTTCTCATATAGATGGACCCACGAGACAAACTTACGACAGGATAACCAAATCAACTTGCATGCATGAAAAATAATTTTGCGTATCCAATCATTTGCGGCAAAAAGACCAACTTATATTATTCAAAGGAAAGTCAACATATAAAAATACGGATTTCAGCAAGGACTGCGCTAAATTTATTAACCTGTGTTTTAAATCAGGTAAACAAGTAAAAACACCTTGAGCAACAGGCATATCAATAAGGTTGGAAGGGGAAAAAATACACAACAAACTGCTTGGCGGTGCATATCCTTTGTTCATTAAGATGCTATTTTGCAGGAGTAACTAAGACTTAATAGCACACCTTCAGCAACATAGATGTCGCATATCTTTCAGTCCTTTCATCGCCGTCACAACTTCTTCAGCTTTTCACTGTAAAACCTACATGGAGCAGGGTAGCATAACTAAGAAATGAGAAAACTAACAATTTTCTGTTTCTGATTCAAAGACAGGAGTTTATGCATCTCAAAATTCTTGCCATTTGCATCCCTTCTTCAGCCATACGGAGTGCAGCCCCTGCCATCAACCAACTCCGGTTGGACCAGCCCGCAAAAGCCCATGCGCTAGGATTACATCCATGACAACCAGTTAATTGTAGATAAGAAAAGGTTAACTTTTGAAGAAAATTATGAAAAAATTGCAGTGTCATGCACAACCAGCAAAAATAAACAGCTAACTAAGAATTCATGGACATTACTGAGATCTATAGAGAAGGATGATTTTGATTTTAAAGAAGGCATGTTAAAGAAAAAACAACAGGCATGACACCACATCGCATGCTGAGGCAGCTGAATGTAACTGGCCATGAGTCTTTCCCTCTTGACTTTAATGTGGTCAGGAAGGTTGTTCTTTGGATCTAGTAGCTATAAGCTCAGTTTCCTGACCGACATGTTTAATTTGATGCCATCAAATATTACTGCATATGAAGCATGGTTTGTGCAGAAGAGGAAAGTTATTCAGGTATAAAACAAAGGCATGAACATTTGGCACAACAACAGCACGAAATATTACTGCATATGTCTAGCAAGTGGTGTTGAAACAACTAGTGTTGTTTTAATTTTTTTCATCCACAGCAACAGCACGAAGTACTTCTTCTTCTTCTTCTTCTTGTACTATAACTACTACTAGTATGAAAATCAAGAGCTGGAAGAGAGGAATTCTGGAGGGAGGAAGGGGCATCACCTGACAACACCCTGAAGTTTGAATGAAGAACACATGGCGGAGGGGAGGGTAGGTTACCGGTGGAGGCGCCGCTGGGCACGGCGCCCCTGGCGAAGCTGCCGTCGCTGAGCCCAATATCCACCTGAACCCAGATCAGTTAGTTTCAGAGAAACAGGGGCAGGAACGTATTCAGAACCGAAGAGAAGAGAACAAATAGCGATGAATTCCCCATCGATTCGGCCGGGCTGGGTCGTGGGTACCTCGACGGTGGGGTTGCCGCGGCTGTCGAAGATCTGACGCGCCTTCACCGACTGGATCGTCGTCGCCGCCATCGATCGGTCGATCCAAAATGGCCGCCGGCGACCGCCGCCTCCGGCTGGGCTCCTACCTCGGCGACGTCTCCGCGCTCTCCTTCCTCCCCTCCTTCCCGCGCCCCCTCCTCCTCGCCGGTAACTCCCCCTCCCTCTCCCCCTCCCTGCGCTCCGTACGCTCAGCTCACCTATTACGCCGCGGCCGCGCGCTCTCGCAGGGACCGGGTCGGAGCTGCTCGTCTTCAACTCCTGATCGGTCGATCAAGGCCTCCGGGAGGCGAGGAGGAGCGGGTGGTGGCGCGCGGGCGCAGGCTGCGGGGTCGGATCTGAATCGGGGCGGGGTGGCGGCGGCGATGTGGGAGAGGGGGAGAGAGAGGTAGCGGCGGCGGGGGGCAATGGGGAAGGCGGAGGGGCCCTGGCTAGCTCGACGGAGAAGT
>LR738711.1:49912788-49936099 GCA_902687465.1 Secale cereale | reverse complement strand
GGGGGGGTTAATGGGCCTACATGGGCCTTAGTGGAAATAGAGGGAAGCAAGGGGAGTGTAGGGCGCGCCCCCCAAGGCCCAAACCGAATTGGTTTAGGGCAAAGGGGGCCGGCCCCCTCTTTCCTTCTCCTCATCTCCCTTCCTTCCCCTCTCCTACTCCTACTAGGAAAAGGAGGAGTCCTACTCCTAGTGGGAGTAGGACTCCCCTCATAGCGCGCCCCCTAGGCCGGCTGTCTCCTCCTCCCCTCCCTCCTTTATATACGTGGGGAGGGTGCACCCCATAGACACACAAGTTGATTTTAGCCGTGTGCGGTGCCCCTCCACACAGTTACATACCTCGGTCATATCGTTGCAGTGCTTAGGTGAAGCCCTGCGCCGATACCTTCATCGTCACCGTTACCACGCCGTCGTGCGGACGAAACTCTCCCGTGAACCTCAACTGGATCAAGAGCTCGTGGGACGTCATCGAGCTGAACATGTGCTGAACGCGGAGGTGCCATACGTTCGGTGCTTGGATCGGTTGGATCGCGAAGACATTCGACTACATCAACCGCGTCACTAGACACTTCCGCTTTCGGTCTATGAGGGTACGTAGACACATTCCCCCCTCTCGTTGCTATGCTTCTCCTAGATAGATCTTGCGTGATCGTAGTTTTTTTTGAAATACTACGTTCCCAAACACTGGCCTCTTTGGACCACGCGCACCAGCCCCAAAGTCCCATGAGGTCAAGGGGGAAAGAGTCCCACCTCCGTACGACGAAAAGGGAGGACTAAGAGTCCAAGTCCCCTTCCTCCTTGGTGCGCCAACCATAGGGGATGGAGGAGCTCGACTCCTAGCCCTCCACGTATATAAATAAAGGGGAGGGGCCAGCAAAGCACCCCAAGAGATTGGCCTTGGCCGCTACCCCGTTTTTTCCTCCCAGCATAATTCTCGTCCCCGATTTTAGTTTAGTGAAGCGCTACCGGAATTCCACCACCACCATCACCACCATGCAGTCGTGCTGCTTGTGATCCCATCTACATATCCGTCCTCACTTGCTGGATCAAGGAGTCGGAGACGTTACCGAGCTGCACGCGTACTAAAGTCGAAGTTGTCGTCCGTTCGGCACTAGATCGGTTTGCATCGTGATTGGATCGCAAAGAGTACGACAACATCAACCACGTTATATACGCTTCTGCTTCTGGTCTACAAGGGTACATAGACACAATCCCCTCTCGTTGCTATGCATCTCCTAGATTAGATCTTGGGTGTTCGTAGGAACTTTTTTGATTTTGATGCTTCGTTCTCCATCCGTTCGGTGAGCGACCCGGTCGTCCAGCCTAAGGCCACGTGTCCCGCTAACTGTCCGGAGTGATACCCGAGAAACTATGACTTGAGCAAATCCATCATGAACCCCTTCGATCGTCTCTCAATAGTGCGGGATACCTATAACTCAAGAATTGCCGAAAAAGCTATGCTTATTTGCCAGTGTCGCATCTTTCTTGAGCCTTAAATATTTCGAAAGGCCCATGATCCACACACGTAGATCCAGAGAGGACTAACACATGTGTGTGCGTGTGGGTGTGTATATTCAACATAAAAAAATATGATTATGCCATGATTGCACTTTCAGGTCGAAACACACCAACCAAACGCTTTCCCGTACATTGGGCACTGCGCATAGTTGGGTTGGCACAATTAGAGACTTCCCACATCCCTGTTTTTGTTCTCTTACATGTTATTCGGTTTCTTCACTTTTCTTCTTTCTTTTTTACTTTTTGGCAACATTTTTAAAATTGATGAACTATTTAGGAATGCGAAAGCAATTTCAATTCACGAGCGGTTTTAAATCTGATACCTTTTCTCATATGCGAACATTATTTTCAAGTTTGAAAACATTTCTGAATCTGTGATCACTTTTAAAAAATCATGGACATTTTCTGAATTGGAAAAATAAAATCAAATTTTAAAACATCTATTGATTTTATAAACATTTTTTTCGAATTGATGAACATTTACTCGATTCACACACATTATTTGAATTGGGAAAGATTGTTTTCAATTCGTGATTTTTTTAATTCAGAAACATTTTAACATTTTTTAAATTTGTAAATATTTTTATGAATTCAGAAACATTTTAAATTTTGTGAATGTTTTTAACTTTTCAAATATATTTTTCAAATTCAAGAACATATTCTGAATTCATGATCGTAATTTATGAAATAGCAAGTATTTTTGAATTCATGAATATTACCCAAATCATATATTTAAAAAAATTTGGAACATTTATTCTATTAGTGAATATTTTGAAATCTCTAGGCATTTGAGCTCATGAACATGCAAATAGAGGAACATATTTCGTACCAACGGGCATTTATAAAATTTGCAAATGTTTTGTGACTCGGCAAGCATATTTATATTCCAATAACATTGGTCAAATCCATGAACATTTTTAAATGCACCATCGTTTTTCCATTTCCTGAACATTTTTTGTATCCGTGAATTTTTTTGAATCTTCAAACATTTTAAAAATTCGGGAACAATTATTGAAGCAACTGACATTGTTTCAAATTCATGAAACTTTTTAAATGCACTATTGTTTTGGATCCGTGAACTTATTTGAATCTTCAAACCTTTTTTCAAATTCATTGTCATTTTTTTAATTGCAAACATTTTTTTCCCAATTTGGGGAACATTTTCACACACACAATGTGAAAAAAAGGATGATCTCGCTTTTAATTTACCATCCTCTCGCTGAGATAAGTTTATTAGGTGATTACACTTATGGATATATATGATCGAGATCCTCCTCTGCTCTGCTGAAGCAGCAGGTTTATCATGTTCAATCCGGCTCAGGCCATGAAGCTCAGCTCGAACTCGTCGTCGCCCACCTTGACGAAATGCGAGCCCTGGTCGATCACCTTGCGGCCGTCCTCCGCCGCCCTGCTCAAGTGCTTGCAGGGGCTCACCTCGAACTCCACGTGCGCGGCCTGGGACGCGCCCAGGTGCACGCTCTGGAACCCGATGAGCTGGCTCGCGGGCCGCCCGTCCGTCGCGTTCGGCCACCGCAGGAACAGCAGCACCGGGTGCCTGCCGTCCATGGGCCCGTGGTTCTGCACCCTCACCACCGCCGGGAACCGGAGCCTGTCGCACGCCTCCGCGCCCATCTCCTCCACGTCGTAGCTCACCGTGCCCGCCGCCGACGCCGTCGCCTTCAGGCCCTCCATGCCGCTCATGGACGGCGGCTTGGTGCGCTCGGACACGAAGCGGTGGGAGTAGTTGGAGTAGCTCAGGCCGTAGCCGAAGTTGTACACGGTCTTGCCCTTGTAGAACCTGTAGGTGCGTCCCGGGTAGCCCGTGGACGTGTCGGCGCGCATCCGCATGTCCGTCATCGGCACCGACGTGAACTCCTTGGGGTACCATGTCACCGGCAGCCTCCCACCTGACGGTCCAACAGTCAGTACCGCCCGGCCTAGCAAAACGGCCAAGAATTGCTCAGAGTGGAGCGAGACCGTGAAACAAAAGCAAAAGCTCACCGGGGTTGTGCTCGCCGAAGAGGACTTGCGCAATGGCGATGCCCCCGGCCTGGCCAGGGTAACCAGCCCAGACAATGGCGCCGATCTTAGGATTGTTCTTGGCGAACGTCACGTCCACGGGGCCACCGCAAAGCAGCACCAGGATCACCGGCTTCTTGGCCGCGTCGGCGACCTGGTTGACAAGGCTCTCCTGCATCCCGGGGAGGCCCAGCTCCAGCCTATCCACCTTCTCCCTCTCCTCGTTCTGATCCAGCCCCATGAAGAGCACGACATGGTCCGCCGAGCCGGCCGCGCGCACGGCGTCGCCGATGTTGGACACGTTGCAGACGGCGGCGTTGCAGCCCTGGACGAAGCGGGCGTCCTTGACGTACCCCTGCAGCGCCTGGAGCGGGGTGACGGAGATGCAGGGCGGGCCGAAGTAGTTGCCGAGGAGCAGCGGCGCGTTGTTGGCGTTGGGCCCGATGACGGCGATGGAGGAGACCTTGGACCTGGAGAGGGGCAGCGCGCCGGCGTCGTTCTTGAGCAGGACGATGCCGTCCTGCGCCGCCTGGAGGGCCAGGTCCTGGTGCTCCTTGTTGCACACCTGGTCGGCGCCGATGTTGCCGTAGCGGTTGTGCCTGGGGTTGCCGTCGAAGAGGCCCAGCCTCATCCGGATGGCGAAGAGGTTGCGGAGCGCCCTGTCGATGTCCTGCCCCGTGATCTTGCCCTGCTGGTACGCCGACACGCCGTGCTTCTGTATGTAGCCGCCGCAGTTCACGTCCATCCCTGAAACGTTTTTCATGTCACAAAACAAGTTGGACAGTAGCAATCGTCATTTGAAGTGAAAACTCGTACCGGCCTTGAGGACATCTGCCACCGCGTCCTCGGGCGCCTTGGCATACCCCTGGACGTTGTGGATGATGGCCACGGCGTCGCAGTCCGACGTGATGTATCTGGTCAACGGAAATGAAACTTGCATGCGTCAGTAAGGTGAATCTTCTCACTCTGGCTGGTCTTTGCTGAAGCAATTTTGTGTCTGTCGTGTCACTTGTTGTTTTACTGACAAGAAGAAAAATCTTGCTTACCCGTTGAAGCGCCAGTCGCCTCTGGCGGTCTTGGAGAGCAGGTTGTGGTCGGCGCAGGTGGGCACGCCATTGACGCGGTTGTAGGAGCACATGATGCCGCTGGCGCCGCCGTCCTCCACGCAGCTCTTGAACGGCGGGTTGTACGTGTCCGCCAGGTCCTGCTCGGTCACCTGCGCATCACCAACAAGAGAGTTTTTGGCACGGCATGCACGATCGTCTTCCAAAAAAGAGAGAACCCGACGACGGTAGGAAGCTGCCATGCCATGCCGTCATCAATGGCGTCCGGACGGGCACAAGATTGGCGGGAGGTGCGCACCTTTGCGTCGAAGGCGTAGCGGGTGACGCCCTTCCAGTTCTCGAGGTCGTAGGCGGTGAAGTGCTTGCAGCAGGCGGAGGCCTCCAGGTCGGAGGAGTTGATGGCGCCGGAGATGCCGTAGCCCTGCACGCCCCGGACGAACACGGCGGCGTACTTGCCCGTCATGGTCGGGTCCTCGCCGGGGGTCTCCTGCCCCCGGCCCCACCGCGGGTCCCGGAACACGTTGATGTTGGGCGCCCAGAAGGTCAGCCCCTCCGCCTGCCCGTTGTTGTACACGCCCCGCGCCTCCGTGCCGATCACCTGATCATCGAGTTCACTTCACTTCATGCCAACCTCAAAAGCAGCATGCATGCACCCACCACGTTCGTTCGTACTAGTCTAGCAGTACGCATGTGTTCAAAGATCAAACCCGGTTGGTGATGGTTTACCGGCCGATTTGTCGACTACGTACCTGGCCGATGCGGTACCAGAGGTGCGGGTTGAAGGACGCGGCGGTGAGGATGACCTGCGGGAAGCTGGTGGCGGCGCGGACCGGGCCGTCGAGGTGGACGCCGCGGCCGGCATTGGCCACGCCGTGCAGCGCCTCCGACCACCACTTGTACGCCGGCACGCCCAGCCGCTCCACGGCCGGGGACTTGTCGCCGAGCTGCGAGATCTTCTCCTCGAGAGTGAGCTTCGACACCAGGTCCGCCGCCCTCTGCTCGACCGGCAGCCTCCGGTCGCAGAAAGCCGCGCTCGACGACGCGCCGCACGAGAAGGGCGGGTCGGCGGCGGCGGCCACGTGCAGCTGGAGGAGGACGAGCAGCAACGCTGGCGCCCCGGCAGCTAGGACGACGTGAGTGCGACGTCCCATGGCTCTGTGTGCGTCCAAACTGTCGCAAGAGTCACTTGCGCGGGTGAGGCGGGCTGGCTTAGCTCGGCTATGTCGGGATATATATGAAGCCAAGGGCGCGCGGCACATGCATTGTTTCTGAATATTTGTCTTTCTAAATCTTTACTCTTAATAAAGTACTCCCTCCGTCCCAAAATAAGTGACGCAAAAATGACTCAACTTTGTACTAAAGTTAGTACAAAGTTGAGTCACTTTTGCGTCACTTAATTTGGGACGGAGGGAGTAGTTGGTAGTCTTTGTTTCAGGTATTTTTTCGTCCCATCTCGTCTGATTTTTTTTCAACCGGTTTTTTTCGTCACACAATCCCCACCCCACCCCACCCCACTCACCGCACGCAGTCAGATTCCGTTTCCCCCCTTACATCCCCGATTCATGCATGACAATCAATTGGATAGAGATCAACGGTTTATTTTCGTCCCACCACTTTCATCTGGTTTTTTTTTGTCCGGTTTTTTTATCCCCTCCCCCACCCACCGGTTTAGTTTCGCATCCCCTCTCACACAATGAAAAAAATCTCAACGATCAAAACTTTCCATACTGACGCAAGTTATTTAGTAATATTTTTATGCGGAAGAATCAATCACGACCAATCTCTAAAGATCAAACCAAAATTAATTATTTTAAATCGCTCAATCACATTAATTAGGAAACAAATAACCAATTTTAAGAAATCTCATTATTAAAGCAATTATGTACCTACTTAATTTGTAATGAAATATTATCTCATTACTAAATCGCTCAATCGCATTAATTAGGAAACAAATAATCAATTTAAAAAGATCGCTTAATCACATTAATTAGGAAACAAATAACCAATTTTAAGAAATCTCATTATTAAAGCAATTATGTACCTACTTAATTTGTAATGAAATATTATCTCATTACTAAATCGCTCAATCGCATTAATTAGGAAAAAAATAATCGATTTAAAAAGATCGCTCAATCACATTAATTAGAAAACAAATAACCAATTTTAAGAAATCTCATTATTAAAGCAATTATGTACCTACTTAATTTGTAATGAAATATTATCTCATTACTAAATCGCTCAATCGCATTAATTAGGAAAAAAATAATCGATTTAAAAAGATCGCTCGATCACATTAATTAGGAAACAAATAACCTATTTAAACCTACATTGGCGACCATGAGCGGCGTCCTTGACGAACTGGCGGTGCTAGTTGTGGCGGGGTTGAAATGACGGCCCGTCGACCGAGGCATACCGGTTGTGCTACGGTGGCAAGGCCAGATCCTCCTTCAGGCAGCACCCTATTTTCACCATGCGGTAGTGCGGGGGACGCCGGCTCCTCCTTCATGGTGCACCCGATTTGGACGCCGCCGCAATTGTGTGGTTGGGACGCGGGCTCGTACGTCACACGATAGAGAGATGACTCCGGTTCCTCCTTCGTGCAGTAACGCAGCAGGGAGAGTGGCTTCTCCTTGACGGGTTGTGGCAGGGAGGACGGCGCCGGGTCAAGCTCCTGAAGCTCTCACTCTGTCATCAATTCTGTTTCACGGCCCAATACCTCGTCCGTCACAGCGGCCTACGTGAGGAGGCATGGCTGCTGCTATTACGACTCCCAGTCCTCCTCGTCACTTGAGGAGATGACGACCTCCTCCTTGTTGGAGGAGCTGGTCGCCATGGATCTTCAGGGACCCAAAGAACAAGGGTGATGGCGCTAAGAGCCCGAGGAAGATCTGCTCGAGCAACCTCCATTGCCTGCAGGCGCCGACACCCAGAACTTCATCATCGTCGGAGCAGGAGGAACTCGAAGAGAAAGGGGGGCTCGGAAAGGAGAAGATCCGATGTTCTGGATGTGCATTGCCGGAGCATGCATGGCTTATATAGGCACTGCCAAGCCATGCGAATAGGTGGCCAATCTACTTCAATGCACTACAACCGCCGGAGTTGGTTACTTGGGACGTGGCGTCCGCATTGAAGCGTTGTACCCCGAGAGGTCACGTCGGCCAGTGCCGCCGTCCCATCCTATCATGTCGCGTGGTTTCAATGCAGCCATTACATGCTCTAGGCCGACATGAATGCAGTGCAGGAAGTGGCACGTGCGTTCGATTGAAAGCATGGGAGAGGCGGGAGGGCTTTCTGGGTGGGCCAGGATTGACGGACGCTTGCGTGGTAGCGGTCTGAGCGCCCACAAAGCCAGGCGCCCCTATGACACTAGGCTTTTCTGCACTATTGTTGGTGGCAGTTGCTAGCAGCCATTGGTTTGAGTCCCATCCGGGCACAATGGGGCTAGCAAGGGACGCTGCTTCCTACAATGGAGGCTTGACAAAGACTCGGTGGCTGATTTGGGCTCAGAGTGGATGGAGGTGTCTCAACTTCCCTATAATGGTTGGTGCGCTACGAAGTGGGCGGTCGGCTGTGTCTCGGCACATAGATGTCGAGGCAGTGGTGCCAGCTTGCTGTCCGCATGGTTGGCTCTCCGGCTGTCAACATGGCAGCGGTGTCTATACCTATCTATCATGCGGGCAATGAGGGGTGTAGCGGCGGGTGGCTTGGTCTTTCTCTCTATCATTGATAATTGTGACACCCAAATATTGATTTGGAGGCTTGTGATCATCGCGGTTTCCTCGATGCCTCATGGTGGCAAGAGTGAGCTACCAAGCAATAGCTCCGGTCTTTGACGTGGACAGCGGCGACACTTTGGTGCCGCTCTTCTATTGTGGATATTTCTCTTCTCACCATACCAGGGTTTTGGGTGAAGAGAGTTACCATTTCGGACTCGGCAGTAGGCACTTAGCGTTGTTTCCCCTCTGAAGGGCATTGTGGCAGATTTTAGGTGTCCTGAGGTGTGTCATGGCATTATATTCATGCCTACATGTGTCAAAATCGTGCGAGGCGGCATCATCATGTGGGTGTCATGGGCTCCATTATAAGTAGATGAGTAGAATGCAGCCGTAACAATAGAAATAATGAAACATGCATGAATTTACAAAGCACTCCACACTCTGGTAGTTGCAAATTTTGTTTTTGATTCAGTTACGCCAATACATATGCCATACCTTTCTATTCTTCCCTCCCATCCTTGAATCCTTAGGGATCTACGACGCTCTACACTAGCGAGGAGAGCTCATGGATCACTAATTACGTCACACATGCTCTCTAGATCACGACATGTCATGGCAGAGATCAATGGAGTGCCACATGTCATTCTTAAGATGGCAGGGCTTGGGAGGTTATGGGAATCCCATGGTTTGTCACATCCAACATTCAAGCCCATGGGGAGAGAGTTGGTCAAGACTTGCTTGGCATGCATGCGGTCACAGAATGCATTAGTTCGGAATTCACTTGCCAAAACCAGGTTCATCTTGGGGTCGGTTTGATCAACTGAATTGCCGCGAAGTGGAGCTCAGCAATGGATCTATCAAAGAAACAAGAAGGATCGTTGATCCAGTTTTGCGGAACATATCCTGGTAATAACCGACCTAATAATTAGCAACTGCTAAATAAAATTAAAATGAAAACATATTTCATAGTGAATCTAATAATGATGATTTCGTATTAAAAATAAATTTTATTTTTTCTCTAAACTACGTGAAAGTTGGAGCACATTGATTTTTTGATAAATTGCTTATAGTATCGAGCACATGGAGTAAATAGCAACTGCTAGTTGCTGTTAGAATTTGCCTCATACCTTAACAACTGCATGTTGTAGTTTATTCTACCTGAAAAGAATGTTACTGTTGTTTGTATGCATATCCTCATATCAATGAGAATCATTGAGACTTCATTCGAACATTTTTTATTCTTCACATAACTCACAATAAGGATGGTGGAGTATGATACGTAATGGGTGCACCAAGTCAAAAGGATTTGAGACTTCGATGTGCCCAATTTTTGTTGCACTTGCACATATATGAATTTTAAAATCGACAAGACAGAGTGTATTGGGGCAGGCATGGTGGTTAGTGCAGTGAATCGGTCCATTACAAATAATTTTTGTAAGCAAAAATTATTGTGTGTAGAGCAATTACTAAATCAGGAAAATATATTAATCGACATTATGTATAGAAAATCTGATGAAATATTCTCATGTTTCCTTAATTGGATCAATATAATGTAGATTATTCCGCAAAAGCATATTGAAGAACATTTCAGAAAGTCTGGCTTCCAAAAAATACATATGCGTATTATATTTGAAATAGAATAGTATTCAGTAGCTAATCATGTCAACCTCATCCATCCCGGCCCACAAATCTCTTAGCTGCCTGAAATTTTTGGCCACACACTATCATGTTCTCTTGCCTCTCCTGACAAGAACTTCGAACTCATCCATTACATTACTTCCTCCTCACCGGCTCTAAGATTACATGCAATGTGGTAGGTCCTATGTAGAAATAGAAAATAACAAGAGATTAAGATTCACAGTCCACTCACTCCTATATAGTTCCACATAACTTCTTTTATGTAGCCTTCCAAGATTACACTTCTATCGTGCTCAATATTTATCAAGACTTTTCTTTGGCATCTACTTGTGAGCAGAGCTGAGGATTCACCAACCTATGCCATAGAGGTGTAGACATGTGATTCCATTAGCATACATTGAAGTCAAGTCGATGACAAAAAAAAATAGTCACACAATAGACCATCGCAAATCGTGGATAATATGCTGGATTAAATTGTGCACTTCACAAATGTAAGGTAACAAGTCGGATAGCACTATAGTGTCTGGGTGCAAAGCGGGGTGAGCTAGTTCAGTTCGGCAGACCCAACTCAAGAACTAGCCTGCCTTTTCTGGGTCAACAAATCAGCAAAATTAAACTTACTATTTTTCAGTATAGAGACACTCTTGTGATTGGTAGAATAAATAAACTATTATCAAATAGAAGTTGTGATGCGTGCATACATAAACTCTACGGCTTTGAATCATTGGTCCACAATATTAACTAATCAATCAGTTCCTTTCGGGTTGACCTAACTTGACATTGATGTATAGTCACAGAATCAAGGTATGGTTTAATCAGCGTGCTATCAATTAAATTAGTGGTTTTACACCACCGGCTACCACAAGTTTAATCAGCGTCCCAGGATCAACGTACAAATAAGTGTCAACATCATGTCACTCAAAGAAAAGTGACCACATGATGTCATTCAAAGAAAAGTAACCACATCACACTAAGATTACTTTCATAATGGGTAGGTGCATCGTTGCTAGAAAATAATAGTAATGATGCCATAAGTGCCACACTTATATCGGACTCGTTCAATATATAGAACATTGTTTCTAAAAAGTGTGCCATTGGTTTCCTCGGCTCGGAACCATAGACCACTAGCTCGCAATACAGCCATGAGGGGAGCTAGCCCATGCTGTCACAACAACATTGTAGACATATAGTTGCAGTTCTACACGTAGAAGAAAATGAAAGTCGTGGATCACAAAATTGTCGCGAGTCAGCGGTAAGATAGGCTTTAGAGGCATCAGCAATTCCAATGCCGAAGAAGGGGTTCAAGTACGAGTTGGTGCATGGGTCAGCCACATGGTGGCCTGGACCACCTTACCAACATGAATGTTCACTCATGAGAAAGAGGTCCTTCAGGCAATTTCACAAATGAAACCGAATAAAGCACCGGGACCAGATGGATTTCCTGCTGAATTCTATAAGAAATGTTGGCATATTATAAAAGATGATCTTATGCCTATGCTTCATGATTTTTTCAACGGTCATTTGGAGTTGTTTCATCTGAACTTCGGTACAATAACGCTGCTACCAAAGAAAGAGGAGGCAATTTGGATAGAACAATTCCGGCCCATATGTCTGTTAAATGTGAGTTTTAATATTTTCACAAAGGTTGGAACCAATCGTTTAACACAAGTTGCTCATAACGTGATCCAACCAAGTCAGACAGCGTTCATGCCCGGGCGACACATTATGGAAGGGGTGGTCGTCCTACATGAAACACTTCATGAGATTCATTCGAAGAAACTGGATGGGGTTATCTTCAAAGTGGATTTCGAAAAGGCGTATGATAAAGTCAAATGGCCTTTTCTTCAGCACACAATGCGCATGAAGGGCTTTAGTGAAGGCTGGAGGAACCAAGTGGACACCCAAGTCCAGAAGGGTAGTGTCGGAGTCAAGGTGAATGATGACATTGGCCATTATTTCCAGACTCATAAGGGGTTGAGACAAGGGGATTCCTGAAGGAAATATGCCCTAGAGGCAATAATAAAGATGTTATTTGCATTTCCTTATATCATGATAAATGTCTTTTATTCATGCTAGAATTGTATTAACCGGAAACTTAGTACATGTGTGGATACATAGACAAAACAGTATGTCCCTAGTATGCCTCTACTAGACTAGCTCATTGATCAAAGATGGTTATGTTTCCTAGCCATAGACATGAGTTGTCATTTGATCAACGGGATCACATCATTAGGAGAATGATGTGATGGACAAGACCCATCCGTTAGCATAGCACTATGATCGTTTAGTTTTTCTGCTATTGCTTTCTTCATGACTTATACATGTTCCTATGACTATGAGATTATGCAACTCCCGAATACCGTAGGAACACCTTGTGTGCTATCAAACGTCACAACGTAACTGGGTGATCATAAAGATGCTCTACAGGTGTCTCCGAAAGTATTCGTGGTGTTGGCATAGATCAAGATTAGGATTTGTCACTCCGAGTGTCGGAGAGGTATCTCTGGGCCCTCTCGGTAACACACATCACAATAAGCCTTGCAAGCAAAAGACTAATGAGTTAGTCATGAGATGATGTGTTACGGAACGAGTAAAGAGACTTGCCAGTAACGAGATTGAACTAGGTATGGAGATACCGACGATCGAATCTCGGGCAAGTAACATACCGATGACAAAAGGAACAACGTATCTTGTTATGCGGTTTGACCGATAAAAGATCTTCGTAGAATATGTAGGAGCCAATATGAACATCCAGGTTCCGCTATTGGTTATTGACCGGAGATGAGTCTCGGTCATGTCTACATAGTTCTCGAACCCGTAGGGTCCGCACGCTTAACGTTTGATGACGATCGGTATTATGAGTTTATGAGTTTTGATGTACCGAAGGTAGTTCGGAGTCCCGGATGAGATCACGGACATGACGAGGAGTCTCGGAATGTCCGAGACATAAAGATTGATATATTGGACGACTATATTCGGACACCGGAAGTGTTCCGGAAAAGTTTCGGATTTAACGGGATTGCCGGAGGGGGTTACCGGAACCCCCTACGAGGGGGATGGTCCATAGTGGGCCTTAAGGAAAGGAGAGAGGCAGCCCATAGAGGCTGGCCGGCGCCCCACCTAGGGATCCTAGTTGGACTAGGATTGGGGGGGCGCCACCTCTCCCTCTTTTCCTTTCCCTCTCTTCCTTCTTTGGTAGTTCCTACTAGGAATAGGATTGCAATCCTATTCCTAGTAGGATTGCACCCTAGCCGCACCATAGGAGGGCCGGCCGGCCTCCCCCCTTGCTCCTTTATATACGGGGGCTGGGGGGCACCCAAAGACACACAAGTTGAATTGTTCCAGCCGTGTGCGGTGCCCCCCCTCCACGGAAACACACCTCGGTCATACCGTCGCGGTGCTTAGACGAAGCCCTGCGCCGGTGAATACATCATATCCGTCACCACGCCGTCGTGCTGACAAAACTCTCCCGTGAAGCTCAACTGGATCAAGAGCTCGTGGGACGTCATCAAGCTGAACGTGTGCTGAACGCGGAGGTGCCGTACGTTCGGTGCTTGATCGGTTGAATCGCGAAGAAGTTCGACTACATCAACCGCGTCACTTGACGCTTCCGCTTCCGGTCTACGAGGGTACGTAGACACACTCTTCCCTCTCGTTGCTATGCATCTGGTAGATAGATCTTGCGTGATCGTAGGAAAATTTTAAAATACTACGTTCCCCAACAGTGCCATCATGAGCCAGGTTTATGCGTAGATGATATGCACGAGTAGAACACAATGAGTTGTGGGCGATACTAGTCATACTGCTTACCAGCATGTCATATTTTGCTTCGGCGGTATTGTGAGATGAAGCGGCCCGGACCGACATTACGCGTACGCTTACGCGAGACTGGTTTCACCGTTACGAGCACTCGTTGCTTAAAGGTGACTGGCGGGTGTCTGTCTCTCTCACTTTAGCTGAATCAAGTGTGGCTACGCCCGGTCCTTGTGAAGGTTAAAACAGCACATACTTGACGAAACATCGTTGTGGTTTTGTATGCGTAGGTAAGAACGGTTCTTGCTAAAGCCCGTAGCAGCCATGTAAAACTTGCAACAACAAAGTAGAGGACGTCTAACTTGTTTTTGCAGGGCATGTTGTGATGTGATATGGTCAAGACATGATGAGTTATACGGTTTTGTATGAGATGATCATGTTCTGTAATGTTATCGGCAACTGGCAGGAGCCATATGGTTGTCGCTTTATTGTATGAAATGCAATCGCCATGTAATTGCTTTACTTTATCACTAAACGGTAGCGATAGTCGTAGAAGCAATAGTTGGCGAGACGACAACGATACTACGATGGAGATCAAGGTATCGCGCCGGTGACGAAGGTGATCATGAAGGTGCTTTGGAGATGGAGATCAAAAGCACAAGATGATGATGGCCATATCATGTCACATATTTTGATTGCATGTGATGTTTATCTTATTATGCTTCTTATTTTGCTTAGAACGACGGTAGCATTATAAGATGATCCCTTACTAAATTTCAAGGTATAAGTGTTCTCCTTGAGTACGCACCGTTGCGAAAGTTCGTCGTGCCGAGACACCACGTGATGATCGGGTGTGATAAGCTCTACGTTCAAATACAACGGGTGTAAGCCAGTTTTGCACACGCAGAATACTCGGGTTAAACTTGACGAGCCTAGCATATGCAGATATGGCCTCGGAACACTGGAGACCGAAAGGTCGAGCGTGAATCATATAGTAGATATGATCAACATAAGATGTTCACCATTGAAACTACTCCATCTCACGTGATGATCGGACATGGTTTAGTTGATTTGGATCACGTGATCATTTAGATGACTAGAGGGATGTCTATCTAAGTGGGAGTTCTTAAGTAATATGATTAAATTGAACTTTAATTTATCATGAACTTAGTCCTGGTAGTATTAGAATATCTATGTTGTAGATCAATAGCTCACGATGTTGCTCCCCGTTTATTTTTTATATGTTCCTAGAGAAAACTAAGTTGAAAGATGTTAGTAGCAATGATGCGGAATTGTTCCGTGATCTGAGGATTATCCTCATTGCTGCACAGAGAAATATGTCCTTGATGCACCGCTAGGTGACAGACCTATTGCAGGAGCAGATGTAGACGTTATGAACGTTTTGACAAAAGCTCGGTATGATGACTACTTGATAGTTTAGTGCACCATGCTTTACGGCTTATAACCGGGACTTCAAAAAACGTTTTGAACGCCACAGAGCATATGAGATGTTCCAAGAGTTGAAATTAGTATTTCATACTCATGCCCGTGTCGAGAGGTATAAGACTTCTGACAGTACTTTGCCTACAATATGGAGGAGAATAGCTCGACCAATGAGCATGTGCTCAGATTGTCTGGGTACTACAATTACTTGAATCAAGTGGGAGTTAATCTTCCAGATAAGATAGTAATTGACAAAGTTCTCTAGTCACTATCACCAAATTAGTAGAACTTCGTGATGAACTATAATATGCAAGGGATGACGAAGGTAATTCCCGAGCTCTTGGCAATGCTGAAATCGGCGAAGGTAGAAATCAAGAAAGAACATCAAGTGTTGATGGTTAATAAGACCACCTGTTTCAAGTAAAGGGCAAAGGGATAGAAGGGGAACTTCAAGAAGAATGACAAGCAAGTTGTCACTCCCATGAAGAAACCCAAAGCTAAACTCAAGCCTGAAACTAAGTGCTTCTACTGCAAAGGAAATGGTCACCGGAAGTGGAACTGCCCTAGATACTTGGTGGATAAGAAGGATGGAAAAGTGAACAAAGGTATATTTGATATACAGATTATTTATGTGTATTTTACTAGTGTTCATAGCAACCCCTCAGTATTTGATACTGGTTCAGTTGCTAAAGAGTAGTAACTCGAAATGGGAGTTGCATAACGAACAGAAACTAGTTAAAGGATGAAGTGACGATGTGTATTGGAAGCAGTTCCAAGATTGATATGATCATCATCGCACACTCCCTATACTTTCGGGATTAGTGTTGAACCTAAATAAGTGTTATTTGGTGTTTGTGTTGAGCATAAATATGATTTGATCATGTTTATTGCAATACGGTTATTCATGTAAGTTAGAGAATTATTGTTGTTCTGTTTACATGAATAAAACCTTCTATGGTCATACACCCAATGAAAATAGTTTGTTGGATCTCGATCGTGTGATACACATATTCATAATATTGAAGCCAAAAGATGCAAGGTTAATAATTATAGTGCAACTTATTTGTGGCACTGCCGTTTAGGTCATATTGGTGTAAAGCGCATGAAGAAACTCCATAGTGATGGACTTTTTGGAATCACTTGATTATGAATCACTTGGTGCTTGCGAACCATGCCTCATGGGCAAGATGACTAAAACTCCGTTCTCCGGAACTATGGAGCAAGCAACAAAGTTGGTGGAAATCATACATACTGATGTATGCAGACCAATGAGTGTTGAAGCTCACGGGGGGAATCGTTATTTTCTGACCTTCACTGATGATTTGAGCAGATATGGGTATATCTACTTAATGAAGCACAAGTCTGAAACATTTGAAAAGTTCAAAGAATTTCAGAGTGAAGTGGAGAATCATCGTAACAAGAAAATAAGAGTTTCTACAATATGATCGTAGAGGTAAAATATTTGAGTTAGCGAGTTTGTCCTTCAGTAAAAACAATGTGAAATAGTTTCACTACTCACGCCACCTGGAACACCACAGTGTAATGGTGTGTCCGAACGTCATAACCGTACTTTATTAGATATGGTGCGATCGATGATGTCTCTTACCGATCTACCACTATTGCTTTTGGGGTTATGCATTAGAGACAGCTACATTCACGTTAAATAGGGCACCATCTAAATCCGTGGAGATGACACCGTATGAACTGTGGTTTGACGAGAAACCTAAGCTGTCATTTTTTAAGTTTGGGACTGCGATGCTTATGTGAAAAAGTTTCAACATGATAAGCTCGAACCCAAATCGGAGAAGTAAATCTTCATAGGATACCCAAAAGAAACTGTTGGGTACACCTTCTAACACAGATCCGAAGGCAAGGTCTTTGTTGCTAAGAGTGGATCCTTTCTAGAGAAGGAGTTTCTCTCGAAAGAAGTGAGTGGGAGGAAAGTAGAACTTGATGAGGTAATTGTACCTTCTCCCGAATTGGAAAGTGGAACATCACAGAAACTAGTTCTAGTGATTCCTACACCAATTAGTGAGGAAGCTAATGATGATGATCATGAAACTTCAGATCAAGTTTCTGCTGAACTTCGTAGATCAACCAGAGTTCGTTCCGCATCAGAGTGGTACGGCAACCCGGTTCTGGAAGTCATGTTACTAGACCATGATAAACCTATGAACTATGAGGAAGCGATGATGAGCCCAGATTCCACAAAATGGCTTGAGGCCATGAAATCTGAGATGGGATCCATGTATGAGAACAAAGTGTGGACTTTGGTTGACTTGCCCGATGATCAGCAAGGCATCGAAAATAAATGGATCTTCAAGAGGAAGACTGATGCTGACGGTAATGTTACTGTTTACAAAGCTCGACTTGTTGCGAAAGTTTTTCAACAAGTTCAAGGAGTTGACTACGATGAGACTTTCTCACCCGTAGCGATGCTTAAGTCTGTCCGAATCATGTTAGCAATTGCCACATTTTATGAAATCTGGCAAATGGATAACAAAACTGCATTCTTTAATTGATTTATTAAAGAAGACTTGTATATGATGCAACCAGAAGGTTTTGTCAATCCTAAAGGTGCTAACAAAATGTGCAAGCTCCAGCGATCCATCTATGGACTGGTACAAGCATCTCGGAGTTTGAATATACGCTTTGATAAGTTGATCAAAGCATATAGATTTATACAGACTTGCGGTGAAGCCTGTATTTACAAGAAGTGAGTGGGAGCACTACAACCTTTCTGATAAGTATATGTGAATGACATATTGTCGATCGGAAATGATGTAGAATTTTTTGGAAAGCATAAAGGAGTGTTTGAAAGGAGTTTTCAAAGAAAGACCTTGGTGAAGCTGCTTACATATTAGGCATCAAGATCTATAGAGATAGATCAAGACGCTTGATAAGACTTTCGATAAGTACATACCTTGATAAGATTTTGAAGTAGTTCAAAATGGATCAGTCAAAGAAGGAGTTCTTGCCTGACTTGTAAGGTGTGAAGTTGAGTAAGACTCAAAGCCAGACCACGGCAGAAAAATATAGAGAGAATAAAAGTCATTCCCTATGCCTCAGCCATAGGTTCTATAAAGAATGCCATGCTGTGTACCAAACATGTTGTGTACCTTGCCATGAGTTTGTCAAGGGGGTACAATAGTGATCCATGAGTAGATCACTGTACAGCAGTCAAAATTATCCTTAGTAACTGGATGACTAAGGAAATGTTTCTCGATTATGGAGGTGATAAAGAGTTCGTCGTAAAGGGTTACGCCGATGCAAGCTTTGACACTAAATCCAGATGACTCTAAGTATCAATCTGGATGCGTATTGAAAGTGGGAGCAATTAGCTAGAGTAGCTCTATGCAGAGCATTGTAGACATAGAAATTTGCAAAATACATACGAATCTGAATGTGATAGACCCGTTGACTAAACTTCTCTCACAAGCAAAACATGATCACACCTTATTACTCTTGGGTATTAATCACATAGCGATGTGAACTAGATTATTGACTCTAGTAAACCCTTTGGGTGTTGGTCACATGGCGATGTGAACTATGGGTGTTATTCACATAACGATGTGAACTATCGGTATTAAATCACATGGCGATGTGAGCTAGATTATTGACTCTAGTGCAAGTGGGAGACTGAAGGAAATATGCCCTAGAGGCAATAATAAAGATGTTATTTGCATTTCCTTATATCATGATAAATGTCTTTTATTCATGCTAGAATTGTATTAACCGGAAACTTAGTACATGTGTGGATACATAGACAAAACAGTATGTCCCTAGTATGCCTCTTCTAGACTAGCTCATTGATCAAAGATGGTTATGTTTCCTAGCCATAGACATGAGTTGTCATTTGATCAACGGGATCACATCATTAGGAGAATGATGTGATGGACAAGACCCATCCGTTAGCATAGCACTATGATCGTTTAGTTTTTCTGCTATTGCTTTCTTCATGACTTATAGCACTATGATCGTTTAGCACTATGATCGTTTAGCATAGCAGCTATGTGATCAATTATACTTTGAACCTCAATTGGTTTGCGTTCTGGTCCTGTCAATTGCCCAGCTGTAATTTGTTTACCTCACATAGCTGTTTTATCGTCTTTTGGGAGAGAGACATCACTAGTGAACATCATGAGACTCCGGTCCATGTTACCATCATTGATCACATCCGCTATTTACTTTTCGCTTTTACTTACTATTGCAAACACTATCTATCACTACTATCATTTGCGTTTAATCCTTTGTGAACTAAAAGGCCGGAGGGATTGACAACATCTCTGTACTTGTTGGGAGCAAAGTTATTTGTATCTGTGTGCAGGTCCACGTTGATTGCTAATCCGCGTCGTTAGCAGTTGACACCTACTTGTTGAACCTAGGAGTCTTTGGGGATTCGATCCTTGGCATCTTTGCTAAGGGAAAACACTTCCACAACACTGCATCTTTCACCTTCCACTTGGGGTAACCAACGAGGGGTTAGAGGCCCATCAAGGAGTATTTTCTGGCGTCGTTGCCGGGGACTCCACTCTTCAGGATAGGGGAGTTGCACGCTATCCTTTACCTTTGCTTTTTAGTCTTGTTAGTTTACCTTTCAGTTTTCTTTATGTCTTTTCACCAGTTATGCTTATGGACAACCTTGCTATTGGATCGTTGCTTGCGGGAAGACGCCCCACACCTGTGGTGGTTGCTCCTCCCCCTACTGAAATTGTGCCCTATAAAAAACCAGCTGGTATTATCAATTATATCTTGGCTAATCGTTATGCAGGAGACAGACATCCCGGTGAACACTTGCTATATCTGTCACAACTGTGTTCATTATTTAAGCTTGCAGGTGTATCAAGGGAGTTTGTCATGAGAAAATTGTTCGCCGTATCACTTATAGATAAAGCTTCAGATTGGTATAAGCTTCTCGATAACTCGCACTTGCTTGATTGGCAAGAGCTTATGTCTCTCTTTTATAATAAGTTTTATCCTCTTCATGATGCTTATGTGGAGAGTAAGAGTACCTTTTTGCATGTGGATCACGGTAACAATGCTTTAGGTGATGCTTATATTGTTGAGTTTATTCGTGATCCCACTGAAAATTATTATGAGAAGGGAACATATGCTTATAGATATTTCAATAATATCAAGTTCCCTCTCTTTATGTTGAAGGTTTTGAAGCTGCACTTGTTTTGTCTTCCTATGCTTATTGCTTTGCGCTTCAATGAATTATTCTATTGCAATATTCCTATGCATAGGAAGCATGTTTGGCTTAAATGTGTTTGGTATTTGCTTCCTGATGCTCTCTTTTGTCCTACAAGAGCATCATTAAAGTCTTAAGCCTATCTTTATGGCTATAAAGAAAGAGCTCTAGGGAGACAACCCATGTTATCTTTACTTTCAGTTTGTTCTTTCAGTTTTTAGTGGTCTTGATGTTGTTACTACAGTAGCATCATCATTGTATCTTTGCTTTTCATATTTGTTCCAAGTATAGCCTCTGATTGCTAGAAAGTTCAAAAGTTGTGAGGTGCTGTCCAGGAAACAGATTTTGTCCTTGGATAGAAAAATTCGTATAAAATCACCAGATCATCTTTTTGGTCTGAATTTTTTCGACAGCGTTCTCTATATAATTGTTTTTCGTGCGTCTGTTCTGAGTTTTTTGATTTGAGTTGCAGAAGTGCCCCGAACAGATCAATTACTACCTGCTGTTCTGTTTTTCACTGATTCTGTCCTGTTTTGCCTTCCCTTCATTTTGCAAATCAAGAGCTTGCTTTTTCTTTGCAAAAACCTTTTGGCAATCTTGAGAAACAATAGAACTTCAAGAATATCTTTATTTCCAGCAAAGTATAATTATTTTATTAAGGGTACTAACCTCGCTAATCAGATTACAATGAGTTATGTATGAAGGGAGTTTTCAAGTGTGCGAGGGAAGATGATAAAAAGATTCAGGAGTGTCAAGCGCTCAAGCTTGGGGATGCCCCCATGCACCCCCAAGAAATATTCAAGGAGACTCAAGCGTCTAAGCTTGGGGATGCCCCTGTGCATCCCCTTCTCCATCAACATTATCAGTTCGTCTTTCGTTTCGCTATATTTTTATCACTTCATGTGTTATGTGCTATGCTTGGAGCGTCTTGCTTTTAGTTTTCTTTTTAGTCGGAACTCAGCATTCTTTATGTGGGAGAGAAACACGCTCCACTTCTACCTAGAACATAACATAGAATTTTCATGTCTATCTTTGCTGTGTGTGTTCTTTGTCTTTTAATAGCTACTATCATGCTCTGCTCTTAGTATTCATGCTTATCTTTTCAAAGAGCTTTTGTTTAGTTGGTTGCTTGAACTCTCTTTAATTATCATGCTCACCTTATTAAGAGAGTTTGCTTCCGTTGCATTGGTTAATATGTCTATGATAAAGATGCTACGTGCATAATGGCACTTAGTAGTTCAGGTTTTCTTGTGGTTAGTCTCAAGTAGCTGGGGGATTCCCAATGTGTTATTGAAGTACCAACTTGATTTGTTTGCCAATGATGTGGTATGGTTTAGTAATATCTTCCTTCGAGAATTTATTTTGATTGACTTGGCGTATGCTCACGCATATTTAAGACTGTAAAGAAAGTCTGTCAAGCCTTGATGATCTTTTATTTCTGAGTAACGATATAACTTCCATGCCTGATTCAATATTGCTTTGTCGCTCTGCATGATTATGACCGTCATTGCTCTCTTAGTTGGTCGCTCCCAGTCTTTTGCTAACCTCCACCTGTACTAAGCAGACTAACCTTGCAATACATAGCTCATGGGAAAGTAGCTTAAAAACTATTGTGGTAAAGAATATGTTGCTTATGTATCTTATTTCTTATAAGTTGCTTGCTGAGCGGTAACCATGTTTCTGGGGACGCCATCAACTGTCACACTTTTGTTGAATATCATGTGAGTTGCTATGCATGTTCGTCTTGTCTGAAGTAAGGGTGATTTGCCATGGGTTGAATGAGTATGCATATTGTTAGAGAAGAACATTGGGCCGCCAACCAAAGCCATGTATCATGGTGGAAGTTTTAGCTTGGACATTAATCCTCAATCTCTTATGAGAATATGCTTATGCATTAAAGAGGAGTCCATCATCTATTTTCTATGTTGTCCCGGTATGGATTTCCTCAAGTTGAGATCTATCAAAAACGAGAAATCAAATGTGATTTATCTCCTTGGACCTTTGTACAGGTGGCATAGAGGTACCCCTTTATGACACTTGGTTAAAACATATGTAATGCAATGATAACCCATGGAAATCCGAGCAAATTAGGACAAGGTGCGAGCACTATTGGTATTTGATGCATGAGGCTTGCAACTTATAGGATGTCTTATGCATGACACATATGAAGTACTACTACCGTTGACAAAATTGCTTCCATGTTTTCAAAATAAAAAGCTCTAACACATAACCATTCTTTTACTTTTATGTTGAGTCTCCACCTTCTTTCTTCAAGCACCAACTACTGAGAGCATGATTGTCATTCTGAGTATAATGTGCATTGTCCCAAAGTAGCATTGTCTTTTGGATGATTGTGATATCGTTTATTTTGAAATCATTGTATCTAGTCATCACTTAAACCTTGAAGGTGCCCCTGCATTTATGTTTTGCTTCACTAAAGGGGGCAAGCTAGATATCACTTTATCATATTTGCACATCATGTTCATTACAAATCTTTTTGATGCTTCAATGTCATGTTGTAAAACTTTCAGTCATTTGTGATTTTCTCATGAGGCAACTTAATTACTATAGAATCATTGTCTCAGTAAGCTTTTGTCATATGACTGTAAAAAGTCCTATATGGTTAATAGCATGTCACCACAGAAATTATTCTTGTTATCATTTACCTACTCGAGGACGAGCATGAATTAAGCTTGGGGATGTTGATACGTCCAAAACGTATCTATAATTTCTGCTTGCTCCATGCCACTTTTGGGTGAAATTGCTATGATATTCATACACTTCCATACACTTTTGATCATATTTGGACTAACCTACTAATCCAGTGCACCCCGGTGCCAGTTTCTGTTTTCGGCTGTTTTTGTATTTCAGGTTTTCACGTTACGAGAACTGTCAGGAAAAATCCGGAAAAATCATATAAAAAATCAGCGTTCCGAAACCTACCTTGCGCCCGAAGGACAGCCGGGGGGGGG
>LR738711.1:49870727-49911619 GCA_902687465.1 Secale cereale | reverse complement strand
TACCGAAGGTTGTTCGGAGTCCCGGATGAGATCCCGGACATGACGAGGGTCTCCGGAATGGTCCGGAGACGAAGATTGATATATAGGATGAAAGGTTTCGGAGTACCGGAAGTGTTCCGGGGAGCATCGGGAAATCGGCGGAATACCGGAAGGGTTTTCGGGGGGTCCGGAAGTTGTTCTGGGCCTATTGGGCCACAAAGGGGGACACCACAGCCCTCAGGGGGCTGTGCGCCCCCCCTGGGCCCTCTCCCCATGCGGCTAAGGGGGTGGGACCCCCTAGGGCTGGCCGCACCCCTTGGCCTTGGGGGGCAAGGCACCTAGGGGGGGAAACCCTAGGGCCTGGCCGCCCCCCTGCCCTGGCCGCCGCCCCCCTCCCCTTGCCCTGGCCGCCGGCCCCTAGGGGGAAACCCTAGGGCGCCCTAACCTCTCCACCCCCCCTATATATAGTGGGGCAAAGGGAGGGCAGCCAAGACAGTTTGTGCCTCGGTGCTGCCCTCCCTCTCCCATCATATCTTCTTCTCCCGCGGTGCTTAGGCGAAGCCCTGCTGGAGTTCTTCTCCACCATCACCACCACGCCGTCGTGCTGCCGGTTCTCCATCAACCTCTCCTCCACCACTTGCTAGATCAAGAAGGAGGAGACGTCCCCGAGCCGTACGTGTGAAGAACGCGGAGGCACCGTTGCTTCGGTGCTAGGTCTTCGGCGATCTGAATCGCGACGAGTACGACTCCATCATCCGCGTTCATAACGCTTCCGCTTAGCGATCTACAAGGGTACGTAGATCACACTCCCCTCTCGTAGTTGCTTCTACTAGATTGATCTTGGTGAACGGTAGGAAAATTTTTGTTTCCCATGCAACGTTCCCCAACAGTGGCATCATGAGCTAGGATCTTGCGTAGATGCTTTCTCGAGTAGAACACAAAGAAGTTTGTGGCGTTGATGTTTAAATTGCTGCCCTCCTTAGTCTTTCTTGATTCAGCGGTATTATAGGATGAAGCGGCCCGGACCAACTTTACATGTCCACGTACATGAGACCGGTTCCATCGACAGACATGTGACTTTTGTTGCATAAGATGGCTGGCGGGTGTCTGTCTCTCCTATCTTAGTTGAATCGGAATAGTACAAGGCGGTCCTTGTAGAAGGTTAAATAGCAACTTGAATATCACCGTTGTGGTTTTGCGTAGGTAAGAAGCGTTCTTGCTAGATACCCATAGCAGCCACGTAAAACATGCAACAACAAATTAGAGGACGTCTAACTTGTTTTTGCAGGGTATGTATGTGATATGATATGGCCAATGACATGATGAAATATATTTTGATGTATGAGATGATCATGTTGTAATAGTTAACATCGACTTGCATGTCGATGCATACGGCAACCGGCAGGAGCCATAGGGTTGTCTTTATTTTTTGTATGACCTGCGTGTCAATCATTAAGCTCTTTGTAATGCTTTACTTTATCGCTAAACGGTAGCAATAGTAGTAAGAGCATGGTGGGGCGCCGACAACCCCGATGGCAACACGATGATGGAGATCATGATGATGGAGATCATGGTGTGGCGCCGGTGACGATGGAGATCATGCCGGTGCTTTGGAGATGGAGATCAAAAGCACGAGTTGATGGCCATATCATGTCACTTATGATTTGCATGTGATGTTAATCCTTTTATGCATCTTATTTTGCTTAGGACGACGGTAGCATTATAAGGTGATCCTTCACTAAAATTTCAAGATAAAATTGTGTTCCCCCCGAGTGTGCGCCGTTGCGAAGGTTCGTCGTTTCGAAGCACCACGTGATGATCGGGTGTGATAGACTCTACGTTCGCATACAACGGGCGCAAGCCAGTTTTGCACGTGCAGAACACTCGGGTTAGACTTGACGAGCCTAGCATGTACAGACATGGCCTCGGAACACGGAGGACCGAAAGGTCGAGCATGAGTCATATAGTAGATATGATCAACATGTTGATGTTCACCATTGACACCACCTCATCTCACGTGATGATCGGACTTGGGTTGGTGAATTTGGATCATGTCACGCTCGAATGACCGGAGGGATGTCAATTTGAGTGGGAGTTATAATTAATTTGATTAGGTAATAACTCACTTATCATGAACAATAGTCTAAAATGTCTTTGCAAATTTTGGTTGTAGATGGCTCGCGCAGTAGCTCCCCTGAATTTTAATGCGTTCCTAGAGAAAGCTAAACTGAAAGATGACGGGAGCAACTTTGTGGACTGGCTCCGCAATCTGAGGATCATCCTCACAACTGCCCAAAAGGTTTATGTCCTAAATGCACCGCTAGGTGAACCCCCCGCTCCTGGAGCCTCTGCGGACGTTATGAACGTTTGGCAGACGCGTTCGGATGACTATTCGATAGTGCAGTGTGCCATGTTGTACGGCTTGGAAGGAGGACTTCAAAGACGTTTTGAACGTCATGGTGCATATGAGATGTACACGGAGTTGAAGTTCATCTTTGAGAAGAATGCTAAGATCGAGAGGTATGAGACCACCGATAAATTCTTCGCTTGCAAGATGGAGGAGAATTCGTCTGTCAGTGAGCACTTACTGAAGATGTCTGGGTACTATACCCGCATAGCTGATCTGGGACTTGTGTTCCCGGATGAGGCTATCATTGACAGAATTCTCCAGTCACTCCCTCCAAGCTACAAGAGCTTCGTGCAGCAGTATAACATGCAAGGGATGAACAAGACCATCGCCGAGCTGTTTTCGATGCTGAAAGTCGCTGAGGCAGACATCCAGAAGGAGTATCAAGTGTTGATGGTCAATAAAACCACCAGTTTCAAGAAGAATGGCAAAGGCAAGAAGGGTAACTCTAAGAAGGGTGGCAAAGCAGTTGCTAATCCAGTGAAGAAACCCAAGGCTGGGCCCAAGCCAGAGACTGAGTGTTTCTATTGCAAGGGGAATGGCCACTGGAAGCGGAACTGCCCCAAGTATCTGGCGGACAAGAAGGGGGCCAACAACAACAAAGGTATATGTGATATACATGTTATTGATGTGTACCTTACCAACTCTCGTTGTAGTGCCTGGGTATTTGATACCGGTTCGGTTGCTCACATTTGCAACTCTAAACAGGAACTGCGGAATAAACGGAGACTGGCGAAGGACGAAGTGACGATGCGCGTGGGAAATGGTTCCAAGGTTGATGTGATCGCCGTCGGCACGCTCGCTCTTCGATTACCATCGGGATTAGTTATGAACCTGAATAATTGTTATTTAGTGCCTGCGTTAAGCATGAACATTATATCTGGATCTTGTTTATTGCGAGACGGTTACTCATTTAAGTCAGAGAATAATGGTTGTTCTATTTATATGAGTAATATCTTTTATGGTCATGCACCCGAAGTTAGGGGTTTATTCTTATTGAATCTCGATAGTGATGATACACATGTTCATAACATTGATGCCAAAATGATAATACCACTTTCTTGTGGCACTGCCGTCTCGGTCATATCGGCGTGAAACGCATGAGGAAGCTCCATGCTGATGGACTTTTGGAGTCTCTTGATTTTGAATCACTTGACACGTGCGAGCCGTGCCTCATGGGCAAGATGACAAGGACCCCGTTTTCAGGGACAATGGAACGGGCAAGTGACTTATTGGAAATCATACATACTGATGTGTGCGGTCCGATGAGTGTAACGGCGCGCGGTGGATATCGTTATTTTCTCACCTTCACTGACGACTTAAGTAGATATGGGTATATTTACTTGATGAAGCATAAGTCTGAAACTTTTGAAAAGTTCAAGCAATTTCAGAGTGAAGTTGAAAATCATCGTAACAAGAAGATCAAGTTCCTACGATCTGATCGAGGGGGAGAATATCTGAGTTATGAGTTTTGGTGATCACTTAAGAAAATGTGGAATTGTTTCACAGTTGACACCACCTGGAACACCACAGCGTAATGGTGTGTCCGAACGTCGTAATCGAACCCTATTAGATATGGTACGTTCTATGATGTCTCTTGCCGACTTGCCACTATCGTTTTGGGGATATGCGTTAGAGACAGCTGCATTCACTTTAAATAGGGCTCCATCTAAGTCCGTTGAGACAACACCGTATGAACTGTGGTTTGGTAAGAAACCTAAGTTGTCTTTTCTCAAGGTTTGGGGTTGCGATGCTTATGTCAAAAGGCTTCAGCCAGAAAAGCTCGAACCCAAAGCGGACAAATGTGTCTTCATAGGATACCCAAAAGAAACAGTTGGGTACACCTTCTATCTCAGATCCGAGGGCAAAGTGTTTGTCGCTAAGAACGGGTCCTTCCTCGAGAAAGAGTTTCTCTCGAAAGAATTGAGTGGGAGGAAGGTAGAACTTGATGAGGTTATTGAACCTCTGCTTCAACCAGAAAGTAGCGCAACACAGAAAGATGTTTTTGTGGAGCCTACAGAGGTTGAAAAGGAAGCCAATGATGATGATCAAGAAGCTTCCGATCAAGTTACTACCGAACCTCGTAGGTCGACAAGGGTACGCACTGCACCTGAGTGGTATGGTAACCCTGTCTTGGAGGTCATGTTGTTAGACAACGGTGAACCTACGAGCTATGGAGAAGCGATGGTGGGCCCAGATTCCGACAAATGGTTAGAGGCCATGAAATCCGAGATGGGATCCATGTATGAAAACAAAGTATGGACTTTGGAAGTATTACCTGAAGGGCGGAAGGCCATTCAGAATAAATGGATTTTTAAGAGGAAGACGGACGCTGACGGTAATGTCACCGTGTATAAAGCTCGACTTGTGGCAAAGGGTTTTTCACAAGTTCAAGGGATTGACTACGATGAGACTTTCTCACCCGTAGCGATGCTTAAATCCGTCCGAATCATGTTAGCAATAGCTGCATTTTTCGATTATGAAATTTGGCAGATGGATGTCAAAACAGCGTTCCTTAACGGTTTTCTTGAGGAAGAGTTGTATATGATGCAACCAGAAGGTTTTGTCGATCCAGAGAATGCTGACAAAGTATGCAAGCTCCAGCGTTCCATTTATGGGCTGGTGCAAGCATCTCGGAGTTGGAATCTTCGCTTTGATGAAGTGATCAAAGCATTTGGGTTTATACAAGTTTACAATGAAGCTTGTATTTACAAGAAAGTGAGTGGGAGCTCTATAGCGTTTCTAATATTATATGTGGATGACATATTGCTGATTGGAAACAATATAGAATTTTTGGATAGCGTGAAGGGGTATTTGAACAAGAGTTTTTCGATGAAAGATCTCGGTGAAGCTGCTTTCATATTGGGCATCAAGATCTATAGAGATAGATCAAGACGCTTGATAGGACTTTCACAAAGCACGTACCTTGATAAAGTTTTGAAGAAGTTCAAAATGGATCAATCCAAGAAGGGGTTCTTGCCGGTATTACAAGGTACAAAGTTGAGTAAGACTCAATGCCCAGTGACTGCGGATGATAGAGAAAAGATGAGTGTCGTCCCCTATGCTTCAGCCATAGGCTCTATCATGTATGCAATGCTGTGCACAAGACCAGATGTCAGCCTTGCCATAAGTATGGCCGGAAGGTTTCAAAGTAATCCTGGTTTGGATCACTGGACAGCGGTCAAGAATATCCTAAAGTACCTGAAAAGGACTAAGGATATGTTTCTCGTTTATGGAGGTGATCAAGAGCTCGTCGTAAAGGGTTACGTCGATGCAAGCTTTGACACTGATCCGGATGACTCTAAGTCTCAAACCGGATACGTATATATTCTCAACGGGGGAGCGGTAAGCTGGTGCAGTTCCAAGCAGAGCGTGGTAGCTGATTCTACATGTGAAGCGGAGTATATAGCTGCCTCGGAGGCGGCGAAGGAAGGTGTCTGGATGAAGGAGTTCATGACATATCTTGGAGTTGTGCCTAGTGCACTGAACCCAATGACTCTGTTCTGTGACAACACTGGTGCCATTGCTCTAGCCAAGGAACCAAGGTTTCACAAGAGGACCAGACACATAAAGCGACGCTTCAATTCCATCCGCGATTCGGTCAAGGAGGAGGACATAAACATTTGCAAAGTACACACGGATTTGAATGTTGCAGATCCGTTGACTAAGCCTCTTCCACGGGCTAAGCACGATCAACACCAAGACTCTATGGGTGTTAGATTCATTACATTGTAATGCTAGATTATTGACTCTAGTGCAAGTGGGAGACTGTTGGAAATATGCCCTAGAGGCAATAATAAAAGAGTTATTATTATATTTCCTTGTTCATGATAATCGTTTATTATCCATGCTATAACTGTATTGATTGGAAACTCAGATACACGTGTGGATGAATAGACAGACTTTGTGTCCCTAGTGTGCCTCTACAGGACTAGCTCGTTGATCAAAGATGACCGCGGCTTCCAGGTCATAAGACATGAGTTGTCATTTGATAACGGGATCACATCATTAGGAGAATGATGTGATGGACGAGACCCAAACGTTAACATAGCTTTTGATCGTGTCAGTTATCGCTATAGTTTTCTGCATGTCAAGTATAAGTTCCTATGACCATGAGATCATGTAACTCACTGACACCGTAGGAGTGCTTTGTGTGTGCCAAACGTCGCAACGTAACTGGGTGACTATAAAGGTACTCTACAGGTATCTCCGAGGGTGTCTGTTGAGTTGACATGGATCAAAACTGGGATTTGTCACTCCGTGTGACGGAGAGGTATCTCCGGGCCCACTCGGTAATACGTCATCTCAATGAGCTCAAAAGTGACTAAGTAGTTGGTCACGGGATTATGTATTACGGTAACGAGTAAAGAGACTTGCCGGTAACGAGATTGAACTAGGTATAGAGATACCGACGATCGAATCTCGGGCAAGTAACATACCGACGAGACAAAGGGAACTGTATACGGGATTGCCTGAATCCTTGACATCGTGGTTCATCCGATGAGATCATCGAGAAACATGTAGGAACCAATATGGGTATCCAGATCCCGCTATTGGTTATTGACCTGAGAGTGTCTCGGTCATGTCTACATGGTTTCCGAACCCGCAGGTTCTACACTCTTAACGTTCGGTGACGCTAGGGTTGTTAGTGAGAAGAGTGCATGGTTACCGAAGGTTGTTCGGAGTCCCGGATGAGATCCCGGACATGACGAGGGTCTCCGGAATGGTCCGGAGACGAAGATTGATATATAGGATGAAAGGTTTCGGAGTACCGGAAGTGTTCCGGGGAGCATCGGGAAATCGGCGGAATACCGGAAGGGTTTTCGGGGGGTCCGGAAGTTGTTCTGGGCCTATTGGGCCACAAAGGGGGACACCACAGCCCTCAGGGGGCTGTGCGCCCCCCCTGGGCCCTCTCCCCATGCGGCTAAGGGGGTGGGACCCCCTAGGGCTGGCCGCACCCCTTGGCCTTGGGGGGCAAGGCACCTAGGGGGGGAAACCCTAGGGCCTGGCCGCCCCCCTGCCCTGGCCGCCGCCCCCCTCCCCTTGCCCTGGCCGCCGGCCCCTAGGGGGAAACCCTAGGGCGCCCTAACCTCTCCACCCCCCCTATATATAGTGGGGCAAAGGGAGGGCAGCCAAGACAGTTTGTGCCTCGGTGCTGCCCTCCCTCTCCCATCATATCTTCTTCTCCCGCGGTGCTTAGGCGAAGCCCTGCTGGAGTTCTTCTCCACCATCACCACCACGCCGTCGTGCTGCCGGTTCTCCATCAACCTCTCCTCCACCACTTGCTGGATCAAGAAGGAGGAGACGTCCCCGAGCCGTACGTGTGAAGAACGCGGAGGCACCGTTGCTTCGGTGCTAGGTCTTCGGCGATCTGAATCGCGACGAGTACGACTCCATCATCCGCGTTCATAACGCTTCCGCTTAGCGATCTACAAGGGTACGTAGATCACACTCCCCTCTCGTAGTTGCTTCTACTAGATTGATCTTGGTGAACGGTAGGAAAATTTTTGTTTCCCATGCAACGTTCCCCAACAGTTTACACTATGGGTGGGACTCGCAACTTAATACCAGCGAGATGTTCTGGATAGATATCTCAAGGTGGATGATTAGTAGTAGATATTGATGGATTTCGGTCTACTTAATTTGGCGTACCGCCCATGCTTTGAACCTCAACCTCTCTTGCAATGTAATCAGCATTGGTTTGCGTTCGTGGTCCTGTCAATTGCCCAGCTGTAATTTGTTTACCTCACATAGCTGTTTTATCGTCTTTTGGGAGAGAGACATCACTAGTGAACATCATGAGACTCCGGTCCATATTACCATCATTGATCACATCCGCTATTTACTTTTCGCTTTTACTTACTATTGCAAACACTATCTATCACTACTATCATTTGCATTTAATCCTTTGTGAACTACAAGGCCGGAGGGATTGACAACCTCTCTGTACTCGTTGGAGCAAAGTTATTTGTATCTGTGTGCAGGTCCACGTTGATTGCTAATCCGCGCCGTTAGCAGTTGACACCTACTTGTTGAACCTAGGAGTCTCTGGGGATTCGATCCTTGGCATCTTTGCTAAGGGAAAACACTTCCACAACACTGCATCTTTCACCTTCCACTTGGGGTAACCAACGAGGGGTTAGAGGCCCATCAGAGATCACTGACCGTCCTTATGGGTGCAAACCTGTAGGATGTAAGTGGGTGTTCAAGAAGAAGCTTAGACCTGATGGTACGATTGAAAAGTACAAGGAACGGCTTGTGGCCAAGGGTTATACCCAGAAAGAAGGTGAATACTTCTTTGATACTTACTCACCCGTGGCTAGACTGACCACATTTCGGGTGCTACTATCACTGGCTGCCTCACATGGTCTTCTCGTTCATCAAATGGACGTTAACACTACAAGAGATCGGGCCTACTATGACGAGCCCAAGAATGTCATGGAATAGCCAAAAACGTCACAAAATACACCTTCGTGACATTGTATGGGCGTCATGAGCATCGTCACAGAATCCCCGTCACGGATTACTCGTAGTGACGAGGCGCACACTAAAAGTCACTGAAAATGGGACCTTCGGTGACGTCCTCTACAACGTCATCGGCTTTGGTATTTCCGTGACGGGAAATAAACGTCACATGTTAGATGAAAATATGCCATAGTCTACCATGTTCAATGATAAAGCAATGTCACTGACTTGATGCCACGCTAGCATAGGCCACATCATGAATTATCAAATCCAATATAGTCAAAATGCATATCACAACAAGTATTTAATTCGATCCAAAAAAAATAATACAAGTATTTAATTCCCATTATATAAATAAATTTAAGCCAAGGCACATTATAGATTGAAATAAAAGACAAATCATATTATAAATTCCATTATCTCAGTCAAATCATCCTCTTAATAAAAATTACACATATTCACAAGCACGACAATAAAAAGTTGCAAAGTAATATTTATAGATAACTAATGACCACAAAATTGTTGCCCTAATGGCATTCATGCACAAGTTTGGATTGGGACTAATGAGTTGCTCGAGCCTTCAAGATAAGACCAATTAGTTCATCCATTTCGTATGGCTTCTTTTTTGGGCTTCCCTCTTGTCTTGTTGGATCTTCTTCACATATTCAGATTCTTCTTGTTGCTTCCTCTTTATCTCTTCAAGTGCTCTCTCTTCTGCTCAAGTCTCACGATTAACTCCTCCCAATGGCTATAAATTAACAAAACACAACAACACTGCATCTTCGTTAAATGAAAACTAACAAGACAACAAGTTACAAGAGTACCACTAAGAAGCTTACAATCTACCAATTTATGAATGTGAAATAGAGAAGTGCATTATTAAATAAACCAAAGAATTAGCCATGTCTGTTTTATCCTGGTTCCAGAACCGAGACTAAAGGCCCTCTGGAACCTAGAGCTACAGTTATAATGGTTAAAGAACCTGAAATATGTGCATTCCTTAGGTTAGCATACACCTCGCGCTGCGTTTATCTTCCACAAGAAATGCCATCCTTTCCCTCTCACTTTACGAAACTAGTGGCGTGATTGAGCACCTGAAGCTGCAAAAATATGACAGAGAATGGAACTAGATGAATTACCAAAATATCTTTCAGCCTATGGTATCAACAGTTCAACACTAACTAAATGAATTCCATTTAAATTTGTTTGGAACTGGACCTTAACAATGCAGCCATTTTACATGTGCATATGTATTTTTCTAAAGCACGCATGAATCTAATCAAGCAGCTAACTTAGAATGCAAATACAAGTTGCACCAGTATTGTATATTTCTCAAGGCGTTGATACTAAAACTGACTTGCTGCACCTGCACACAAAAACTGCTGGAATATATCTCAAAGTGCCAAGTATCTGTGTACATAAAAGTGCCCCCAAATCACCTAAGGTGCTGATCTATATAACAATAAATTCTAACCGTCTGAAATAAGTGTTCATTAACAAAGGTATTAGTTCATCACCTGGTTCATCACTAGCAAGTTCACTGGATAACCTATAACAGGGGGAAATATACAGAGAAACGGGGATCTACTCACGATGCTCGTTGTCATCTAGTTGGCCGGTGACCCGCTGCATTCAACGACCATTCGCGGTTGGAGCCTTTGGACGGCAGATCCGACGGTGAGGCAGGCAGGCAGGGGGATGGCCATGGAGGATGGTCGTCCTCGTGGCGGTGGGGGAAGATCGAGTCCCCGTGGTGGTTGGCCTTGAAGGAAATATGCCCTAGAGGCAATAATAAAGTTATTATTTATTTCCTTATATCATGATAAATGTTTATTATTCATGCTAGGATTGTATTAACCGGAAACTTAATACATGTGTGAATACATAGACAAAACAGAGTGTCCCTAGTATGCCTCTACTAGACTAGCTCATTGATCAAAGATGGTTATGTTTCCTAGCCATAGACATGAGTTGTCATTTGATCAACGGGATCACATCATTAGGAGAATGATCTGATGGACAAGACCCATCCGTTAGCTCAGCACTATGATCGTTTAAGTTTTACTGCTATTGCTTTCTTCATGACTTATACATGTTCCTATGACTATGAGATTATGCAACTCCCGAATACCGGAGGAACACTTTGTGTGCTACCAAACGTCACAACGTAACTGGGTGATTATAAAGGTACTCTACAGGTGTCTCCGAAGGTACTTGTTGGGTTGGCGTATTTCGAGATTAGGATTTGTCACTCCGATTGTCGGAGAGGTATCTCTGGGCCCACTCGGTAATGCACATCACTATAAGCCTTGCAAGCATTGCAGCTAATGAGTTAGTTGCGGGATGATGTATTACGGAACGAGTAAAGAGACTTGTTGGTAACGAGATTGAACTAGGTATTGAGATACCGACGATCGAATCTCGGGCATGTAACATACCGATGACAAAGGGAACAATGTATGTTGTTATGCGGTTTGACCGATAAAGATCTTCGTAGAATATGTGGGAGCCAATATGAGCATCCAGGTTCCGCTATTGGTTATTGACTGGAGACGTGTCTCGGTCATGTCTACATAGTTCTCGAACCCGTAGGGTCCGCACGCTTAAGGTTTCGATGATAGTTTTATTATGAGTGTATGAGTTTTGATGTACCGAAGGAGTTCGGAGTCCCAGATGAGATCGGGGACATGACGAGGAGTCTCAAAATGGTCGAGACGTAAAAATCGATATATTGGACGACTATATTCGGACATTGGAAAGGTTCCGAGTGATTCGGGTATTTTCGGAGTACCGGGGAGTTACGGGAATAGAGGAGAGAGGCCAAAAGGAAAGAGGCGTGCACCCCCCCTTCTGGTCCAAATTGGACAAGGGGTGCAGCCCCCTTTTCCTTCTCCCTCTCCCCCTCGTTCCTTCTCTCCTACTCCGGAAAGGAAAGGGGAATCCTACTAGGACTTGGGAGTCCTAGTAGGACTCCCCACACTTGGTGCGCCCCCTCTAGGGCCGGCCTCTCCCTCCCTCCTTTATATACGGGGGCAGGGGGCACCTCTAGACACAACAATTGATCTATTGATCTCTTAGCCGTGTGCGGTGCCCCCCCTCCACCATAGTTCTCCTCGATAAATATTGTAGCGGTGCTTAGGCGAAGCCCTGCGACGGTAGAACATCAAGATCGTCACCACGCCGTCGTGCTGACGGAACTCTCCCTCGACACTCGGCTGGATCGGAGTTTGAGGGACGTCATCGAGCTGAACGTGTGCTAGAACTCGGAGGTGCCGTAGTTTCGGTGCTTGATCGGTCGGGCCGTGAAGACGTACGACTACATCAACCGCGTTGTTCTAACGCTTCCGCTTTCGGTCTACGAGGGTACGTAGACTCACTCTCCCCTCTCGTTGCTATGCATCTGGTAGATAGATCTTGCGTGATCGTAGGAAAATTTTAAAATACTACGTTCCCCAACAGTGGCATCATGAGCCAGGTCTATGCGTAGATGATATGCACGAGTAGAACACAAGTGAGTTGTGGACGATACTAGTCATACTGCTTACCAGCATGTCATACTTTGATTCGGCGGTATTGTTGGATGAAGCGGCCCGGACCGACATTACGCGTACGCTTACGCGAGACTGGTTCTACCAACGTGCTTCGCACACAGGTGGCTGGCGGGTGTCAGTTTCTCCAACTTTAGTTGAATCAAGTGTGGCTATGCCCGGTCCTTGTGAAGGTTAAAACAACACATACTTGACAAAACATCGTTGTGGTTTTGTATGCGTAGGTAAGAACGGTTCTTGCTAAGCCCGTAGCAGCCACGTAAAACTTGCAACAACAAAGTAGAGGACGTCTAACTTGTTTTTGCAGGGCATGTTGTGATGTGATATGGTCAAGACATGATGAGTTATACGGTTTTGTATTAAATGATCATGATTTGTAAAGTTATCGGCAACTGGCAGGAGCCATATGGTTGTCGCTTTATTGTATGAAATGCAATCGCCATGTAATTGCTTTACTTTATCACTAAGCGGTGGCGATAGTCGTAGAAGCAATAGTTGGCGAGACGACAACGATGCTACGATGGAGATCAAGGTGTCGCGCCGGTGACGAAGGTGATCATGACAGTGCTTTGGAGATGGAGATCAAAAGCACAAGATGATGATGGCCATATCATGTCACATATTTTGATTGCATGTGATGTTTATCTTATTATGCTTCTTATTTTGCTTAGTTCGACGGTAGCATTATAAGATGACCCCTTACTAAATTTCAAGGTATAAGTGGTCTCCCTGAGTATGCACCGTTGCGAAAGTTCGTCGTGCCGAGACACCACGTGATGATCGGGTGTGATAAGCTCTACGTTCAAATACAACGGGTGTAAGCCAGTTTTGCACACGCAGAATACTCGGGTTAAACTTGACGAGCCTAGCATATGCAGATATGGCCTCGGAACACTGGAGACCGAAAGGTCGAGCGTGAATCATATAGTAGATATGATCAACATAAGATGTTCACCATTGAAACTACTCCATCTCACGTGATGATCGGACATGGTTTAGTTGATTTGGATCACGTGATCATTTAGATAACTAGAGGGATGTCTATCTAAGTGGGAGTTCTTAAGTAATATGATTAAATTGAACTTTAATTTATCATGAACTTAGTCCTCGTAGTATTAGCATATCTATGTTGTAGATCAATAGCTCGCGATGTTGCTCCCCGTTTATTTTTTATATGTTCCTAGAGAAAACTAAGTTGAAAGATGTTAGTAGCAATGATGCGGAATTGTTCCGTGATCTGAGGATTATCCACATTGCTGCACAGAGAATTATGTCCTTGATGCACCGCTAGGTGACATACCTATTGCAGGAGCAGATGTAGACGTTATGAACGTTTTGACAAAAGCTCGGTATGATGACCACTTGATAGTTTAAGTGCACCATGCTTTATGGCTTAGAACCGGGACTTCAAAAACGTTTTGAACGCCACGGAGCATATAAGATGTTCCAAGAGTTGAAATTAGTATTTCATACTCATGCCCATGTCGAGAGGTATAAGACTTCTGACAGTACTTTGCCTACAAGATAGAGGAGAATAGCTCAACCAGTGAGCATGTGCTCAGATTGTCTGGGTACTACAATTACTTGAATCAAGTGGGAGTTAATCTTCCAGATAAGATAGTAATTGACAAAGTTCTCTAGTCACTATCACCAAGTTAGTAGAACTTCGTGATGCACTATAATATGCAAGGGATGACGAAAGGAATTCCCGAGCTCTTCGCAATGCTGAAGTCGGCGAAGGTAGAAATCATGAAAAAGCATCAAGTGTTGATGGTTAACAAGACCACTTGTTTCAAGTAAAGGGCAAAGGGATAGAAGGGGAACTTCAAGAAGAATGACAAGCAAATTGTCACTCCCGTGAAGAAACCCAAAGCTAAAACTCAAAGCCTGAAACTAAGTGCTTCTACTGCAAAGGAAATGGTCACTGGAAGTGAAACTGCCCTAGATACTTGGCGGATAAGAAGGATGGCAAAGTGAACAAAGGTATATTTTGATATACAGATTATTGATGTGTACTTTACTAGTGTTCATAGCAACCCCTGGGTATTTGATACCGGTTCAGTTGCTAAAATTAGTAACTCGAAACGAGAATTGCAGAATGAACAGAGACTAGTTAAAGGTGAAGTGACGATGTGTGTTGGAAGTGGTTCCAAGATTGATATGATCATCATCGCACACTCCCTATACTTTCGGGATTAGTGTAAAACCTAAATAAATGTTATTTGGCATTTGCGTTGAGCATGAATATGATTTGATCATATTTGTTGCAATACGGTTATTCATTTAAAGTCATAGAATAATTGTTATTCTGTTTACATGAATAAAACCTTCGATGGTCATACACCCAGTGAAAATAGTTTGTTGGATCTCGATCGTGGTGATACACATATTCATAATATTGAAGCCAAAAGATGCAAGGTTAATAATGATAGTGCAACTTATTTGTGGCACTGCTGTTTAGGTCATAATGGTGTAAAGCGCATGAAGAAACTCCATAGTGATGGACTTTTGGAATCACTTGATTATGAATCACTTGGTGCTTGCGAACCATGCCTCATGGGCAAGATGACTAAAACTCCGTTCTCCGGAACAATGGAGCGAGGAACAGATTTGTTGGAGATCATACATACAGATGTATGTGGACCAATGAGTGTTGAAGCTCGCGGCGGGTATCGTTATTTTCTGACCTTCACTGATGATTTGAGCAGATATGGGTATATCTACTTAATGAAGCACAAGTCTAAAACATTTGAAAAGTTCAAAGAATTTCAGAGTGAAGTGGAGAATCATCGTAACAAGAAAATAAGAGTTTCTACGATATGATCGTAGAGGTAAAATATTTGAGTTAGCGAGTTTGGCCTTCAGTAAAAACAATGTGAAATAGTTTCACTACCCACGCCACCTGGAACACCATAGTGTAATGGTGTGTCCGAACGTCATAACCGTACTTTATTAGATATGGTGCGATCGATGATGTCTCTTACCGATCTACCACTATCGCTTTTGGGGTTATGCATTAGAGACAGATACATTCACGTTAAATAGGGCAACATCTAAATCCGTGGAGATGACACCGTATGAACTGTGGTTTGACAAGAAACCTAAGCTGTCATTTCTTTAAGTTTGGGACTGCGATGCTTATGTGAAAAAGTTTCAACATGATAAGCTCGAACCCAAATCGGAGAAGTAAATCTTCATAGGATACCCAAAAGAAACTGTTGGGTACACCTTCTATCACAGATCCGAAGGCAAGGTCTTTGTTGCTAAGAGTGGATCCTTTCTAGAGAAGGAGTTTCTCTCGAAAGAAGTGAGTGGGAGGAAAGTAGAACTTGATGAGGTAATTGTACCTTCTCCCGAATTGGATAGTAGTACATCACAGAAACTGGTTCCAGTGATTCCTACACCAATTAGTGAGGAAGCTAATGATGATGATCATGAAACTTCGGATCAAGTTACTGCTGAACTTCGTAGATCAACCAGAGTACGTTCCGCACCAGAGTGGTACGGCAACCCGGTTCTGGAAGTCATGTTACTGGACCATGATGAACCTACAAACTATGAGGAAGTGATGATGAGCCCAGATTCCGCAAAATGGCTTGAGACCATGAAATCTGAGATGGGATCCATGTATGAGAACAAAGTGTGGACTTTGGTTGACTTGCCCGATGGTCGGCAAGCCATCGAAAATAAATGGATCTTCAAGAGGAAGACTGACGCTGATAGTAATGATACTGTTTACAAAGCTCGACTTGTTGCGAAATTTTTTCAACAAGTTCAAGGAGTTGACTACGATGAGACTTTCTCACCCATAGCGATGCTTAAGTCTGTCCGAATCATGTTAGCAATTGCCGCATTTTATGAAATCTGGCAAATGGATAACAAAACTGCATTCTTTAATGGATTTATTAAAGAAGACTTGTATATGATGCAACCAGAAGGTTTTGTCAATCCTAAAGGTGCTACCAAAATGTGCAAGCTCCAGCGATCCATCTATGGACTGGTGCAAGCATCTCGGAGTTGGAATATACGCTTTGATAAGTTGATCAAAGCATATAGATTTATACAGACTTGCGGTGAAGCCTGTATTTACAAGAAGTGAGTGGGAGCACTACAACCTTTCTGATAAGTATATGTGAATGACATATTGTCGATCGGAAATGATGTAGAATTTTCTGGAAAGCATAAAGGAGTGTTTGAAAGGAGTTTTTCAAAGAAAGACCTTGGTGAAGCTGCTTACATATTGGGCATCAAGATCTATAGAGATAGATCAAGACGCTTGATAAGACTTTCGATGAGTACATACCTTGATATGATTTTGAAGTAGTTCAAAATGGATCAGTCAAAAAAGGAGTTCTTACCTGACTTGTAAGGTGTGAAGTTGAGTAAG
Source organism: Secale cereale (assembly GCA_902687465.1). Taxonomy (NCBI): domain Eukaryota; kingdom Viridiplantae; phylum Streptophyta; class Magnoliopsida; order Poales; family Poaceae; genus Secale; species Secale cereale. The sequence continues at coordinate 49,894,833 of LR738711.1, read as the reverse complement.
ACTCAAATCCAGACCACGGCAGAAAAATATAGAGAGAATGAAAGTCATTCCCTATGCCTCAGCCATAGGTTCTATAAAGTATGCCATGCTGTGTACCAAACATGTTGTATACCTTGCCATGAGTTTGTCAAGAGGGTACAATAGTGATCCAGGAGTAGATCACTGTACAGCGGTCAAAAATTATCCTTAGTAACTAGATGACTAAGGAAATGTTTCTCGATTATGGAGGTGATAAAGAGTTCGTCGTAAAGGGTTACGCCGATGCAAGCTTTGACACTAAATCTAGCAGACTCTAAGTATCAATCTGGATGCGTATTGAAAGTGGGAGCAATTAGCTAGAGTAGCTCCATGCAGAGCATTGTAGACACATAGACATTTGCGAAATACATACGGATCTGAATGTGACAGACCCGTTGACTAAACTTCTCTCACGAAGCAAAACATGATCACACCTTAGTACTCTTTGGGTGTTAATCACATAGCGATGTGAACTAGATTATTGACTCTAGTAAACCCTTTGGGTGTTAATCACATGACGATGTGAACTATCGGTGTTAAATCACATGGCGATGTGAACTAGATTATTGACTCTAGTGCAAGTGGGAGACTGAACGAAATATGCCCTAGAGGCAATAATAAAGTTATTATTTATTTTCTTATATCATGATAAATGTTTATTATTCATGCTAGGATTGTATTAACCGGAAACTTAATACATGTGTGAATACATAGACAAAACAGAGTGTCCCTAGTATGCCTCTACTAGACTAGCTCATTGATCAAAGATGGTTATGTTTCCTAGCCATAGACATGAGTTGTCATTTGATCAACGGGATCACATCATTAGGAGAATGATCTGATGGACAAGACCCATCCGTTAGCTCAGCACTATGATCGTTTAAGTTTTACTGCTATTGCTTTCTTCATGACTTATACATGTTCCTATGACTATGAGATTATGCAACTCCCGAATACCGGAGGAACACTTTGTGTGCTACCAAACGTCACAACGTAACTGGGTGATTATAAAGGTACTCTACAGGTGTCTTCGAAGGTACTTGTTGGGTTGACGTATTTCGAGATTAGGATTTGTCACTCCGATTGTCGGAGAGGTATCTCTGGGCCCACTCGGTAATGCACATCACTATAAGCCTTGCAAGCATTGCAGCTAATGAGTTAGTTGCGGGATGATGTATTACGGAACGAGTAAAGAGACTTGTTGGTAACGAGATTGAACTAGGTATTGAGATACCGACGATCGAATCTCGGGAATGTAACATACCGATGACAAAGGGAACAATGTATGTTGTTATGCGGTTTGACCGATAAAGATCTTCGTAGAATATGTGGGAGCCAATATGAGCATCCAGGTTCCGCTATTGGTTATTGACTGGAGACGTGTCTCGGTCATGTCTACATAGTTCTCGAACCCGTAGGGTCCGCACGCTTAAGGTTTCGATGATAGTTTTATTATGAGTTTATGAGTTTTGATGTACCGAAGGAGTTCGGAGTCCCAGATGAGATCGGGGACATGACGAGGAGTCTCAAAATGGTCGAGACGTAAAAATCGATATATTGGACGATTATATTCGGACATCGGAAAGGTTCCGAGTGATTCGGGTATTTTCGGAGTACCGGGGAGTTACGGGAATAGAGGAGAGAGGCCAAAAGGAAAGAGGCGTGCACCCCCCCCTTCTGGTCCGAATTGGACAAGGGGTACAGCCCCCTTTTCCTTCTCCCTCTCCCCCTCTTTCCTTCTCTCCTACTCCGGAAAGGAAAGGGGAATCTTACTAGGACTTGGGAGTCCTAGTAGGACTCCCCACACTTGGTGCGCCCCCTCTAGGGCCGGCCTCTCCCTCCCTCCTTTATATACGGGGGCAGGGGGTACCTCTAGACACAACAATTGATCTCTTGATCTCTTAGCCGTGTGCGGTGCCCCCCCTCCACCATAGTTCTCCTCGATAAATATTGTAGCGGTGCTTAGGCGAAGCCCTGCGACGGTAGAACATCAAGATCGTCACCACGCCGTCGTGCTGACGGAACTCTCCCTCGACACTCGGCTGGATCGGAGTTCGAGGGACGTCATCGAGCTGAACGTGTGCTAGAAGTCGGAGGTGCCATAGTTTCGGTGCTTGATCGGTCGGGCCGTGAAGACGTACGACTACATCAACCGCGTTGTTCTAACGCTTCCGCTTTCGGTCTACGAGGGTACGTAGACTCACTCTCCCCTCTCGTTGCTATGCATCTGGTAGATAGATCTTGCGTGATCGTAGGAAAATTTTAAAATACTACGTTCCCCAACAGGCCTTGCTCGCCGTGGAGGTGGACTTGCTCGCCGTGGTGGCTGACAATGACGAGCAGACGGCGGGAGGCGCGGGGAGCGCAAGAAGGAGGCGTCCGTCGTGGCCGGCCTGCACCAGTGCTCCCACTGCGGTGGACGTCCGAGGAGGGACACGAAGGTGGTGACGCGTTCAGGAGCGTAGGTGTAGCATCGGCGAGGAAAGACGGCAGCGTCAGCGAAGATCATGCCATAGACTCGCCGAGAGGGTCGAGAAGAGAAGGCTCACTGAGTTCTAAAGGCGGATCGTCCTGTCGATTCCCCAGATCGAATCCTCGTGCAGGAGCTCCACCTCCAGGGCCCGACTGCCTGCGGCGGCGGCAGCTCCTCTGCCACCACGGGCATTGCAGGGGCTTACTCCGGGGTCTCGATGCCGGCGGTGGGGGCGGTTGTTGCGTCGATGGTCGGGGCGGCGGAGGTGGATGGGAGTGGGAACGTGGGGGTTGCGGGAGAGGAGCGGCGGAGGGGAGGCAAAGATCGGATCGGGATTGACAAACGAAGAAGACGGCGCCTGATGGGATAATGGGTCGTCCGGTTTTAGTTAAATGGGCTTCGCCCCACAAAAAATGGCCACCCCGCCTAAGCAACTTACTCCAGACGTTCACCTAAAAAAAACTTACTCCAGACGACCCTAATAAGTAGTACATATAAATTTCATTTTCGGCGCGCCAGAGGGCAAATCGATTCCACCCACAAACTAGTGAATTTGACATAATTACGCCAAAAAAGTAGTAGGTTTTTTATAAGACAATAGAAAAATAGTGGGTTTTTTTTACGTGAAAAAGAACAGTAGGTTTGACAAGTACCATGTCCATGTATAATCTGATAAAAAAAGGCGGGTAACATGTATGTGTATATATAATCTGATAAAAAAAGAAAAAAAAAACACGTACCATGTACGTGTATAGTCTGATCAAAACATTGGGAAACATTGGATTCATTTTGTCCTCTACATGTGGGTTAGATACAAATACAAATTTCCCTAAAAAAGACATAAATACAAATGTTTGTCGTGCAAGCATAACAAAAAAAAATACCAACAAATAGTAATGATCGCCAAAATTCCGAACTCGTGTAGAATGAAACAACTGCGACACTATGCTGCCATATCCATTGCTGACGAACACCACCAATAAAATGCTACATTTGTAATCATCGATGACAATAGTAGGTTCATCACGGAAATTGCCCACAAGTCATCGAAATTGGCAACCAGGTGTGGCTCACTGGCCCAGGCGATTTAGTGACATTAATCGTCTTTGATCCATAGTAATAAGTGACACGACCTTCAAAACGTCACACATTAGATATTTTGATGACGCTGTCAACCACCGTCACGAGGATTTTCGTCACAGTATCTCAGTTTTCTTGTATTGTAAGACAGCTTTCTTCAATGGAGAGTTGAAGGAGGAAATTTACATGGATCAGCCAGATGGTTTTGTAGTACCTGGTCAGGATGGAAAGATGTGCAAGTTTTTAAAGTCTTTATATGGCCTTAAACAAGCTCCTAAGGAGTGACATGAGAAGTTCGAAAGAACATTAACTGCTGCCAGCTTTGTAGTAAACGATGGTGACAAGTGCGTGTACTATCGCTATGGTGGGGGCGAAGGAGTTATTCTTCGTCTGTATGTCGACGACATATTGATCTTTGGAACCAAACTTGATTTAATCAAGGAGGTTAAGGATTTCTTATCTCGCTGTTTTGAGATGAAGGATCTAGGAGTAGCTGATGTTATCTTAAACATCAAGCTGTTGAGAGATGAGAATGATGGGATCACACTGCTTCAGTCTCACTATGTGGAAAAGGTCTTGAGTCGTTTTGGGTATAGCGACTTCACACCTTCTCCAACTCCATATGATGCTAGTGTGTTGCTTCGAAAGAATTGACGGATTGCTAGAGATCAACTGAGGTATTCTCAAATTATTGGTTCGCTTATGTATTTGGCGAGTGCCACGAGGCCTAACATCTCCTTTGCTCTGAGCAAGCTGAGTCGGTTTGTGTCAAAACCGGGAGATGATTATTGGCATGCGCTTGAGAGAGTTATGCGCTATTTGAAAGGCACCGCGAGCTATGGGATTCACTACACCGGGTATCCAAGGGTACTGGAGGGTTATAGTGACTCAAACTGGATTTCTGATGCTGATGAGATAAAGGCCACAAGTGGTTATGTTTTTACACTTGGTGGTGGCGTTGTTTCCTGGAAGTCTTGCAAGCACACCATCTTAACGGGGTCAACTATGGAAGCAGAACTCACTGCATTGGACACTGCCACTGTTGAAGCAGAGTGGCTTCGTGAACTCTCGATGGACTTACCTATGGTTGAAAAACCAATACCCCCTATCCTGATGAACTGTGATAATCAAACTGTGATCGTCAAGATAAACAGTTCGAAGGACAATATGAAGTCCTCAAGACATGTGAAGAGGAGACTAAAATCGGTCAGAAAATTGAGGAACTCCGGAGTTATTACGTTGGATTATATCCAAACGTCGAAAAACTTGACAGATCCCTTCACAAAGGGTCTATCACGTAATGTGATAGATAATGCATCGATGGAGATGGGTTTGAGACCCGCCGCATGAGTTGTCCATAGTGGTAACCCACTCTATGTGATCGGAGATCCCGTGAAGTAGAAGTGGGAGACAAGCTGTTGGTCAGCTGGGAGGAGAGTATCCCTATATTAACTATCCCACTCCGTGAAGATGCAATACTCTCCTGATCTGCATGGCAGGTTGATACTTATCTTAATATGTTCCAAGTGGCTTATTCGGGTAAGCAGAGATGTTGTCCTGCAGAACATCTTCTGAGGAACACACCTATATGAATTTGACTGTTAACGTCGCAGTCTATGAGAATTGGGTGTTCTCTAATAAATTCATGAAAAGGCCCTAGAGTATGACGTATACGCTCCACCCGCGGAGAAGCCTTGCGGCAGCCAAGTATCGGTCAAGAATTTGTGTGAAACTAGTCTCGCAGAAAACTTGTAGTTCAGGGCATAGTCCACTATTCAAGTTGTGATCTAGTGTAGCATAAATCTCTAAGTGGAAGTTCAACTTCACAGTCTCCACTAAGCACCGATATATAAACAATGTTTTGGAACTAAATGATGAGATGTGCCAATGAGACTTTGTGGGGGATTGTTGGAATTTTGCAACTAGGCCTTTGGCCCGAAGCCCAACTAAAATTCTGAAATTCTCTTGGCCCACTCATGCACACATGTGAGTGGAGTGAGTGAGGCTAAAGTTTAGTCCCACCTCATAAGTTGAGAGAGAGTTGCACCTCTTTATAAGGTGAGCTATTCTACCACTTGTATGAGCATGAGAAGAGGAGACCTACATGCGCGCTCCTCCTCCTCGCTCGCCTCGCCACGCCACACCTCGCCTCGTTAGGACGCGACGTGACGCGGGATTGAGCCGAGCCGATGACAGAGCTATGCACGTTGTCTATATTTTTGCTGCTCGGGAAAATTAATGAGTCATTAATTAATAATTAACGAACGCGTTAATTACTGAACCGTTTCCGATTCTTTTGGATCGTGACGACTCGGACGTGGGGTTTATTCCCACGACCTACCCGGCCCGCACTATATAGTTAGGCAGACATCTACCCTAGCCGCCGTCGCTTCGTATGGTTTCTCACCATCGTTCCAGATCATTGCGCCGCCAAGCAAGTCTTCTCCATCCCTCCTTTCGGCGTGCACCGGGAGAAGGGACAGCAGGCCTCCGGAACCCCGCCTCTCGTGATCCTGTACGGGAGAGGGGCGATCAGGTTTTTGGGGAGCGCACTCGCGTGACTGCTGGCAGCGACGACTTCGCGAACGACGACTTCTTCCCCGACCTCGGCAACCTCATGCTCGACGACATGCGCGACAACGTCAACGCCGGCGGCGCTGCTCCCGCTGCACCGTATGTGATTCTATCCTTCCTGTTCGAGATCGTGGTAGAATTCATGTTTCTAGTATGTGCCCTAGATGTGATCTGTTCATCTGCTATGCTAGTTCACATGATTAGTTTAATCTCTGTTGCTGCAGTCATGACTTATATTCTGTTTATTCGGATTAAATCTCATAGTAATTTGCTCATATTTCCAACAATCGCTATGTTAGGAGGCCGAGGCCCCATCTCCTTCGCGGTTCATGCTTCACTACCCGCGATGTTAGGAGGATGAAACCCCCAGCACTATTGGGGAGGACCCATCGTTCGCGGATCGTGCAGACAGAGTCGTGTGTAAAGCAATTCCACAGATGAAACCCCTGCCGGAGTAGCACTGGCCGAGCGGAGAACTTGTACGGGCCTCCACTATTTTTTCCCTCTTCGACGCACCCAAAATCGAAGGTATTACACATTGCCTCGGTTGCATTATAATCTATATACTCTTTCCTGATCATTCTCAATTTTGTTTGCAATGTATTTTCTGCTGAGTACCGTTGGTACATATGTTCGTTGGTTGCCTACTATTGTTCTGATCAGTAGATCTGTCAAAGAGATGTACGCTGGCAATTGTTGTTATTAACTGGATTATCTAGTCAGAGCTTCTAATGAAGATGAGATTTACTGAGACCACAACCATTACTTGCTTACTGTATGTGGAGCTTCCACAAATTTGCCTCCATATAGTTATGTGACAATTTTTTTGGTTTCAGTATTCAAAATTCCATGCTTCGATGTTACACTTCTAATGTACCCATTACACTGTTTTCGTGCTTCTTGCATTGGTGCTTATATGTGCTTCTATATTAGAATCATTTTATTTCGCCAGTATAAAAAATATGCTCCCATCGATCAACATATATCATAGATTCAGTTTGTATGTCGGTGACACAGAAGATGCATCGTCATTTTGGTGGCTAGCTTAGTTTGTTATCCATTATCAAATGTTGGTTTTTACTTAATCGACAACTCACACATGCTTCCCAAATTTCATATATATTATGCACAAGTTACTTGCCACCTCTTGCATTCCCATTTTTATAAATGTGCTTCCACTATGTAAATTTGCGATGAGATTGTATGAATATGATGCACCCAAATTTACATCCCTTATATGAATCATACTTGCGCCTCTTCACGACGCATAGTTTTGCTACATACGCAACAGAGTTATGCTTCTTGCTTCATATCTTCCACACTTTGCTTCATATCTTCCACACTTTGTTTCTACATTATTGTTCAGTTTGCTTCATTTCCATGACTTGTATGTGTCCAAAGCAAACAACTCATACTTCTAATTTGTGCAGGGTTGACGGGAGTGGAAAAACATGCTTTGCCGATGATGAGCATCTTGTGGTGGTCGATGGTGAGCATGGCATGCGGCGTGTGATCGAGCATCTCAATGCCACGTGTAATGGTCATCAGCTTGGAAGCAAACTAGCAAGACATGTGCTCGGTTGCTTGGAGAAAAATATATATAATGATGCGTAGTTTGTTCCATTGGAAGCTTGATTTTCATATATGATGGAAGCAAACTGAGCATATTTGTATTTGTTGGAATCACGACCCTACTGTGGTTGAAGCAAGTATGTTATGTGTAATCATGATGGTGATTCTTTTTTATGGAAACATGGTCTTATTTGGTCAGAAGCAATTCTCTAGTCGATGGAAACAATTTTTCATATTTATGTAGCAAAAGAATTCATTATGTATTTATATTTCTTGGAATCCCATCCCTAATATGCTTGAAGCATGTGCAGAATTCATTATGTAGCAAAAGAATTCATTATGTATTCATATTTATGTAGTCGTGATAATGGTTATGTTGTACAGAAAGAAGGTCTTATTTGGTTAGAACAATCCTCTAGCCTATTGAATTGTTGTACATTATATAGAAAACAAATTCCATGCAAAAAAAAAGATAGAAAACAAATTTCTATTAACCATAGCAAGATTAATTCACCGTGGAAGCAAATTCATTGATAAACGGAAACAGCTTTTATTCCACATTACATTGGGAAAAAATGTCTGATGTTGAAGCAAAGTCACAGGACAATCATGGAAGCAAAATTATATAATAATGTAATCAAGATCTGCTTCCTAAGGAAGCAAAGAACCTGACGTGAAATCTGGGAACAGAAACTCACGTGATTTTAGGAAGTGCCAGTTAGGAAACAAACTAGGGAAGCACTAGGTTTGGAATACCAATCACTGCTTCCAATCTTTCTGTCGATCACATACCATTTTCCCCCTGATCTGACGAGATTCATGCAGCGGGGAAACAATGTTTACGGAGCAGGATATTCGTCAATGCAGGGCGTGCATTGCGGAAGCAGTTACGAAGCATCAACGAATTAGGGATGAGGCCCACCTAATCTATGCGTGGCCTAGTTTACAAATCGGACGTATGCCATGCTTTCAATCCAACGGGCTCCGACTGGTCTGATAGATGCAAATCATCAGTAGTCTGATGCCTAGCGGTGCCCTGTTACCTTTTCATTTTCTTTTGGAAAACGTTTCAGGCGATCGATCGGTCTGACGAATACTTCTAATCAGAATTAGAAGCGTTTCCCAAGGTAATAAGCCACCCCGACCCCGTGACTCCTCAACCCTAAATAACCCGCAGATCCATTGTCGACCACCCCGACCCCGTGACTCCTCAACCCTAAATAATCCCCAGATCCATTGTCGATTGGCCTGCTTTATCTCGCCGGCAATCCTATAGATCTCACCCGGCGCATTCTGGCCCCTTCGTGCCTCCTGCCTCCTTCGCCGCGCGGAATCGGCGGTGTGCGATGTAACTACTATCATTTCTGTTTTGCTTACTGTTTCACTTGTAGTTGGTCACGAAGTGGTTCCGATCGATCTCAGTTTACACATAAATCGTGTTCGCCACCTTTTTCTTCCTCTTCTATTGTAGTAGATCTAACTGGAGTTTCTTCTTTGTGACTCAAAGAAAGCATCTTCTTTTTGTCGATCCAAGTACAGTGCATCACATGTCTGTTATTTATACATCATAGCTCCCATCTCAAATCGCAGCAATAATTCACTTCGCCAATTCTCGATGGGACACTGTTTGAATCTGTAAACATCCTTTTAGCCTAGTAACGTGGAGGCATATAATTAAGCCTTCCTCTTTTCGTTCCAGTCTCTTCCATTTTTTCCCTTTCTCTAAATGGCCATCTATTTTTTTTAAATGGCCAGTTAAATAATTTGTTTGGGCTTGCTGGCTTGATCCACCCTCGCAATCTTAACTGGCTGCTGTGAACTGTCTGCGGAAAATCTGTTCGCTTGCTGATTTGTTATACAACGCTTGGGGTTTTGATAAATTGGAGTCTAGTTAATTTCCCCCATTAGAAAGCATACCCTTTTATAATAACAATGTACTGTACTTCCTGTGTTGTGGATTTCCATCACCTAGTTGCACTACTAAGCGTTTACCTGCTTCAGGACTAGAAAGAAGACAGTGATCGATTGCACGCGAGGCATGAGTAGGGGGGAGAGAGCCATAGCTAGAAGGAACAACCGTGAGTCATTGACTCCCAGTGGGAGTGGCAGAAAAAGAAAGGTTTGTTCGTACACAAAGGAGTTAGAGAAGATGGTAAAAAGTGAGTCACTGATTTCAAGTTTTTATTCTTCCCTTTTCCTGCGTGTATATAGCTCAAATAGAGTGCTCACAGTTATCATGTTCTTTAACTAGTACGAAAGGAAGTGTTAGCGCTGAGGGCTGCCCAGGCTATTGCGGATGCCCAACTTTTCAGCATAGAGCACCCCCATCAAGTTATTTCAAGCATTCCTTTTGAAGAAAAAGAGTTTGGTGATTCAGGCTCTCTTGATAAAGCATTTCAAGCAATCGGGAGCACCAATGACATAACTCCAGATTTGTCTGCCATTGTTGTCTCTCTGGCTTTGTTTGATGGTGATTCTACTTTATGCTTATGCATTGTCCACATTTTCATGTACTCATTGCTGGTTTGTTGTTAGTGATTTGACTCACGATCTCATGCAGAGGATAGAATGTTATTTGCATGCTCAGGCATAGCTGTACCACCCGGGACAACTTGCCTAGAGCTAACAAGATTTGTGACTTCAAGACGTTTGGTTGAGGAATTTGAGAAGTACAGAAATGTTAATGATAAATTGAGGGTTGGTGCTGCTGAAGTATTAATCATTATAATTTCATTTTGCTTTGCTTATTGAAGCTAATTGTGATCATTCTGTATATACTTCTTTTTATCTCTGCAGATTGAGGTGTGCCTTCCAGATTGTACACATATCGATGGGTTCTTGGGACTATATGATGATAATATTGCTATTGTCACGTCCTTTGATGAATTCCCGCATGCTGTCTGTCCTGTAGATCTGGACCTTGAGCCACCTCCTCTTGATACTAAGGCAATAGTGGCTGCTCGTGCCTTCAAATCAGGCCGTTTGATGGTCACATCTGGGCGTCTGACTGGAGATGGTCGTGCAAACTGGAAGCAAATCTCAGAGGTACACTGTTGATTGCTTTCTTACTTTCTGGCAAGATGAAAGACTTGAACCAAATCATTGCTTTATGATATCAGTGGACTTTTTTCTGGCATCTTACCTTTGTAATCCCCTACCACTTGACTTATGTTCTAGGCTGCAGTTGGAGGGCCAGTTGTCAATCATAATGGGAAGCTTCTTGGGGTGAACCTTCGTATCGAGGACCCTTGTCCCTGGTTCATACCACTGAAGGACCTTCGTGGGCGCTTGAAGCATTTTCAGATACTCAAGTGTGTTCTTCTACATTATGAGTTACATCATTGCAAATTTTGTTTCCTATATTTGTTTAAGCCCCCCTGTTTCACTTTCCCCTTTTTAAGGTAAGCCATTTTTCGATACTAGGGCGATAGGAGTCTTAAGAGTTCAACACAGTGAACTGTCAATTGATAGCAATGTGGTTCTTGCTACTGCTACCTGGTGAATACCTGTATCGCTATGTGTCATGTAGCTAATTTAGTTGTCTTGCTCCATTGTTGAGCATAGTATATTTATCTAAACAAGGAAGAGTTCAAACATTTCGTCTGGTTTAAAGTATGGACGATGTAACTCACATTGTGAAATCTTCCACCCTTGTATATAAGCTTGATTTTGAAGTCTGTTCTCTGGTCTGTTTTACTTGGCAATTTGGCGCTGTTGGGCTCTGTGTTTATTTATCATCTGTGTTTATTTATGATAACAAATATACCGTGTTCTATTGCAGGACTAATACAAAGGACTTCCGTGGATATTCCTTGCCTGAAGGTGTATCAAGCATAATCCCTTCAGGTGCGAATGTTTTTTGATTATTGTGTCCAGAATATTGTCGATGTTATCTTACATATACCTAAGAACTATTATTGATCACCTTGTTCCATCAGGATTCTGGAGGAGAATTAAATGGATAGAATCCGTTGGCTATCCCATCCCGCCACCACTTGTGCTTGAATGTAAGACGTTGCTTTCCATGTTGCTCACCTCTTCTTTGTTCACTCTTTTAGCTAATTTCTGTACTGCTTATTTCTTTAATCAGTCAATGGGGAATTGCTCGAGACATTTGAGGATGAGTTTGGTGAATTGCGTGCATGGAAAGAGTATCGTTACCCTGTTTCAAACCCTGGTTCTACGGAGTATGTTTGGGCACTACTTCCAAAAGATGTTGTTACAAACATATCCCGAAGTGTTGTCAGACTTGCTTCATTCGATGGTGATTGTTTTATTTATATGTTCATTACTTTCCTTAGCATTTGATCTCCAATTACTAATCACTAAATTTATTACGTGTAGGAAGTGTGAGGTGTTTTGCATGCACGGGCTTGCTTATAAAGTGGCCTGGAACTAAAGGCATGTGCCCTGTCGTTCTCACTTCGGCCAGTTTGGTTAGAAGTCGTGGTGATCACTTCAAGATTGATAAAAACATAATGGTTTGTCCTGCTTACTGTTTTTTCTCTCCTCAAGATAGATGATGTTTAATTTTTTGAGCTGACTTATTATTGCAGATTGACGTGTTTCTCCCACCGAGGCAACATGCCAAGGGGACATTGGTATTCTACCATTTAAATACCAATATTGCCATCATCAGGCTTAAGCAGGCTATCCATGGCATTCGTCCAGTTTATATTTGCTCTGAAGAGGATTTATATAAACCTGTAGTTGCTGTAGCGCGTCAAATTGAAGAAGGATTTTTAATGGCCTCAAAGGGCAAAGTGTGTCTTGACAAGTGGAGCCAGATTGATTCCATGTCTCGAGTGTCCACTTGTAAAATCAGTAAGGTATTGTGACAAATATCTCTTGGGTCGTTTACATAGTAGGTGCTATAAATAGTTTGATTAGAATACATTTGATCTCTTCAATCGACCTATAAATATAAAATATAAATACATCTAGCAAACTACTTTATGTACATCATTACAACTTGTCCATTAACTGAGACGTGTATCGTTTCTGTATTAGGCGGGGATTGGAGGCCCCCTTATTAATTTTGATGGGACTTTTGTTGGTATGAACCACTATGATGGAAGCCAAGAAACTACTTTCCTTCCAAGACTTAAGATTGTTGAAATTTTAGAAGGAGAGGTTAATCAGCGAAAAGAAAGGTGATTGTTCTTTGACTTGTTGCTATTTAGGTAGGCATATACTTATTTTCACTACACCACAATGTTATTTTTAACCTCACACACTACAATGTTGGTTTTCAGTGGGTTGTCCATGAGAGTGCTGCATGGTGTTGGATCTGGGATACGTCAGAGAAGGTATTTTCTATCTGTTCCTTAATACCCCTGTTTGTTGTAGCATATACTCCAGTATTTAGTCAAACTTACATCGAAGATGTATTTTGTATGACAGTTGGCCTGTGCCCAAGCCATACTGGTACCATGGTTTACTTGATATGGATATGTATGATCTGCCCCCACGGGTTGGAAGACAACTCCAATAGAAGCATGGTGCTGTTGTGTTGGAATGCTATTCTCAGTATGTTCTTGTGCTAATTTCTGATGGACTGTAGTGCTATCTATAGTGGGGGACTGTACTTGTTCTGTTTATCCTCTACTAATGGACCCGTAATGTTGTACAGTATGTTGTAATGTTGTATTCTGTGCTTATATATAATTAACTATACTAAAGCGGGAAGCATTCCCCTTTTCTCCTTTTTTTACTTTTTTTTAACATCCACTATTCAATTACATAGCTTTTTTTTTTTTACTTTTTTTAACATCTAATTAACTATACTAAAGCGGGAAGCATTCCCCTTTTCTCCTTTTTTTACTTTTTTTTAACATCCACTATTCAATTACATAGCTTTTTTTTTTACTTTTTTTAACATCTACTATTCAATTACATAGCAGCAGTGAACAGTGTCGTTAAACAACTTCTACTATTCAATTACATAGCATTAATCATTGGTTGGGTTATACAGTAATCACGTATGAACTATACCACGTGTGTGAACAGTGTCTAGCAATAATCGGTATCCTCGTGCGAATAATGTTTTAGAAAAAAATACACCCGTGGTTAAAAAAAAAAGATTGGTTCTTTTTACACATCATTTTTCTCGTCCTCCATCCTCGCTAGCGTAGCCGCCTCCACCGTCCCCCAATCCTTTTTGGTGATGCTGTTGCCGAGACACAAAATAGTAAACCGGAACTGTATATTTGCATGAACAATAACCCGTGGAAAATAAGTCCTTCGATTACTATTCTTTTTTACACCACGACATCAATGGACAGTGCACCAACAATTACCCGAACAAAAACTAGAACAGTAATTGAATAAACCCAGAACTGCTAACCGAAACAATAGCTCAAATAAACCAAAACATTAAACCCGAATAAACTAGAACAATAAAACCAGTGAAACAGAACTACACCTGAATAAACAAAAAACGTTAACCAACCCGAACCATAAACTGAGACCATAACCGAATTGTAACCCGGAGCAGTACACCCAAATAAACCGGGATTTTTTTTGTAAACTAGCACTATGCATTCACGTGAACAGTAATCCAGAAGAAATAAAAAAACGAGACTCTTCACTTGGTGCGTTCACCTACGCAAGAAGAATAGCGGATGTTGTTGTCGTCGCCTGCCTCGCCTTCTCCCTCCCTGTGGCCAACCAGATCGAGATTTCAATCATAATACAGTCTCTGAAACCACCTCTATGACGCGCTCCATCACGACAATAAGTGGCTAACGAGAAGAGACAACATGAAAATAAAAATTGTCACTCGACCAACCTCTTCACTCCATTCCCTATTCTATTTCTTCGACCGATCAAAGAGGAAGAGAAAAATGCAAGACAGTGGATCATCCGTGGAGTGTAGTGTTTGCTCAAAAACTATTGTAGAACCAATTATATTCCTTAGCCACTAAAATTTCACGAAGTATGGATATACCACTTACCTATATCACAGTTTGAAAAGCACATTGGGTTGAACATCCTATTATCAGATTAGTCATTCATAGATACTGCATTTAAATAAGCTCTTCATCAATTACTATTTATTTGTGCATAATGACAGATTTGGGATTTAAACTACTTACAAAATTTTAAAGTTGAATTTTATTAAATAAGTCCATGTTTGAGAGAGAATGAATGAGTGCTGACTAGGAACGGGATATGAAATGTAGGTGAAATATCTGCACAAACTAGACAACAAATATTCCCCTACTATATGGTCTATACATTGGTAACAATATCATTCGATTTCACTGTTGATCAAACATGCCATATGAGAATGAATCCAAATACATATAGCTACCGCGCCCATCACATTCCATTTACTGACGAAAGGGAAAAATATGTGCTTATGAAAAAACATTAATAGGCCTGCCAGTTTACTTAATTTGTTTAATTATTTAATGTTTGCTACATGCCTACACAGATCATGGAGTAAAGATAGAATTTGTGTTCTCCTTTTCATTTTATTTTCTCACATATTACATGTTGTTTTCTTGCTTAGTTTTTTTTTTTTTTAAAATACAGATGAAATCGGTCACGGACACGGCGTGTGCCGCGCTTCGTCGCATTCATTAATGCAGCCAAGTAACATCAAATAGGAGCCATGCATTGAAGTAATAATTGTAATCAGCTAGCACAAGAAATTGCCCACCACTTAATTAGCCTGAATCATGTTTACTGCCCACATATTAGCAAGTTCCTTATTGTAAAGGGCAACCCCATCTATAACACGCAATGCTAGTACGCATGAATCCCTTTCTTAATTATCCCACATACAATGCCCATTTATTATTTATGCAACATATTTCTTAATTGCCCCGTTTAATTGCCGACCATATTTCCCAATCATGCATTGGAATTCCTTTTTTGTCATTATTCCACATAGCACTGATTCCTTCCATGCACTGTTTAACCGCCCACCATATATATTGTCCTTCCTTCTTTTTTGAGAATCCTTCCTTGCTTTCCTCCTTCCTTCAATACTTTCCTTTCTGGGCACCCTCATCGTCCTTTGAGTACCGATTTTCGAGCCGCCTTATTAGGATGACTAGCAAAAGAGCCCATGCGTTGCAACGGGAAAATCACATGTCCCTAACACAATAATCATGACTGAAGACCTCAATGGGTTCGTGTGCATCCCATTTGTCGCTTATCCTTATTCCCACACTTGTCGACGGTGACCTTAGTACTCACATGATCACAACACATTTAAATGTAGTCAATTCTAAGATGTATTTCTTTCTCTCCACATAAAATGAGAAACCTACTTTTTCATCGGTGTATGTGTGGTTATAGATGTTTTTTTCTTCTCCACACTGATTTTGCCGTGGTGTTGACTTTCAATCTGGATCTACATTGGTACGAAAAGAAGACGAATCATGCACTATTGATTAAGTTTTTCCCCTAAATAGCATTTTCTTAAATAACAAATAAAACAACATCATATTAAAATTCTACACATTTTTCTAATCAACTTTTATATATAATATGTTAAAATTGGAGTTATGGTTTTGAATATATGAATATGAATATATTTTAAAAAGCATTTGAATCGCATTTTTAAATATTTAACAGGTAAAATAACATCATATTTAGATTGTATGCATTTTTCTAATCAATTTTCATCTATAACATGTCTAAATTAGAGTTACGATTTAAAAGATATGGATATTTAAAAAAATCATTTAAATCTGCCCAAACATACTACATGGACGGCGGGTTGATTAACTAAAAGATCAGGGGGTGTTCCTGAAAAAGACGAATCGTTTTTTAACTTAAAATAGGACGGCGGGTTGATTATCTAAAAGTACAGGGGCTTTTATGAAATAAGCAAAACGAACCGTTTTTACTCACTTAACAGTGTACTGCGGGTTGATTTCAAAGAAGTTCAGGGTGTTTTTCGTAAAATGTCAACGACGGACGAGCTGAAACCCAACTTTCTTTATTATTAGGTAGAGATTTATGACAGGTAACTTGAACATGTATATAAATTGATGGTTGGCCTTGTAAAAGGGCGAGGTGGTACTATTTGATAATGAAACAAAGCGCTAGTTAAACAACATGGGCCGGCCTAGTTCAGTTGGCAGGTATTGGCAGGAAGGTCGTGAGTTCAAATCCTATTTCAAGCATTGTATTTTTTCCTCTCTGATTTGCACACAAGTTGAGCCAACATACAACCAGAAGGCCCAAGTCTTTGACTTACGGTCAGGATCGTAGTGCTTTTGACGTACGGGAGGTATATGGATTAGTATCCCCTAAAAAAAGGTATATGGATTAGTACCACCTCGAATAGAACAAAATTTAATACCATCTCCAATATGTTTTAACTTCAAACTGAAAGCGTAAAATCACGGGAAGAAGCGTATTGTGACGGTGAACCCGCAAAGTCAATTCGTACTTTTTTATTTTATTTACTAGTACATATGCCCGTGCGTTGCAACGGGCGAAAAATTGAGAAAACCAGCTTCACGTGCCACTATGCTCCACTTATATTCAAGTTTGACAAATGTTGAAATTAGGTTACCACATGTTGAATTGTCCTTATTTGGATCATGAAGTGTTATTGGCGTATACTTAAGCTCCGCACTTCTATCAAATGAAAGAGTAGTGATGCATGAAATTATCTTTTAGCACGATAAACATAAAATCTAAACTTTATAGGGGCATGGAACATATTTTTAGGGGAGAAACATAAAATGTGATTTTCAGCGCATTCCAACGTCGACCCGCAAAACGGACACCGCATCCATCCGCAAACGCGGGGGGGGGGGGGGGTGTCCATGGACACCGGTGCGGGAGACGATCATCGAAAGCTTTTCCACATATGTCCAGCTGCATTTAGAAAGAAATTAACGAAAGTGAACAAATTTGATGGATATTTAAACAAACCAAGCAGTATTAATTCATAATTGAATATATTTCTATACCAGATATTTTTCATATATACTGGAGCAAACTACTTACCTTTTTCATATTTGAACTAAACCATAATCTAAACCTAACCCAAATGACCGCCAACGCAGGTTCTCCCATTTTTTCGACCAGCCATGAGTCTTGGAACTGAAGCTCCAGCTCCGTCTTCATAGTCTCTGCCTCCACAGCCTGCAAGCGGCTAATCGGCAGACGATTTTGAGCCCGCCAAGCTTGGCTTCAGCGGGACCGAAATGGTGATGGCCTTCTTGGGGGACAAGCGCCGGCGAATTCCCATGCTCTACTCTTCCTCGCTCTTGGTGGTTCCCTTGGACGTGTCGGCTTCATGGTCGTGTCAGCGAGGCGCATGCGTGGCGGAGCTGGGAACGTAGTTCTCGTCCTTGCTCTTGCGGTAGACTTCCTCAGCCGTCTCGTCGATCTCCTTGAAGGCCGCCTCTATCTTCGCCGGACGCTATGAGTCGACCAACGCCTCCTACTCTACCTGGTTCACGTTTGGCGCGATCACCGTGCCAGCGGCGAGTTGCTCCACCGCACGCATGTGCTTGTCGAGGAGGCAGAGGTTGTACTCCTATTTGGCTTGCGCTAGTTAGAACAAGACCTCCCTCTCGGCCAACACCATTTTGGTGTACTGAGCACGTGCCTAGCCCATGGTGATGCTGGCATGGACCGGCTAGAAGGGTGGCACCAATTCGTCATTGGTCACATCCTCCATTGGGATATCTGCAACACCCAACTCCGTCTGGCTGCAGGAAACATATCCATCCTCCACTCGGACGAGAGGTTGTCCCAAATGGATTTGGAGCTCGAGGAGGCCATGAAGGGTGTGGTGCGGCGAGGAGGAGGATGGATGCGACTATAGCCAGGGCTAGAGTTTAAATAGTCGACGGATGGCAGGAGAAGCACCGATGTGGTTAATGGCCGGCGGCAGGCGAATGAACATGTGGTGTCGGAGTAGGTTCCTCGGGAACCGTTGATACGTCCAAAACGTATCTATAATTTCTTCTTGCACCATGCCTCTTTTGTGTGATATTGCTATGATATTTATGCACTTCCATACACTTTTGATCATATTTGGACTAACCTATTAACTCAGTGCACCCCAGTGACAGTTTCTGTTTTCTGCTGTTTTTGTATTTCAGGTTTTCCCATTACTTAAATTGCCAGAAAAATTTCGGGAAAAATATATAAAAAATCAGCGCTCCAGAAGCTTCCATGCGGCCGAAGTAGGGCCAGAGGGGGGCCAGAGGGGCTCCAGGCGCCCTGAGGGGGCGGCCCCCTCCTGGCCGCGCCGGGGGGGGGGGGGGCCTGGGCCCCCCTTACCGCCTCTGGTGCCCCCCTTTGGCATATATTTACACCGCGTCCCGAAACCCTCGAGGACGAAACCCTTTTTCGCATCTCATCTCTGTTCCGCCGCCGCGCTTCCAAGATCGGGAGCACCAGGAGAACTCTTCCCGGCACCCTGCCGGAGGGGAGAACCACCACCGGGAGCCTCTCCACCACCATGGACGCCTCCCGGATGAGTTGTGAGTAGGCCCCCTTGGACCATGGGTCCATGACCAGTAGCTATGTGATGTTCTCCTCCCCTCTTTGTTCTTCATCGATTAGACCTCGTGAGCTGCCCTACATGATCGAGGCACATATGTAATCCTTATGCTGTTGCTATGATGAGTTTGCTGGGATCCGATGGATTATGAGATTATGTTCAGATTGTGTGTGAGTAATATATTTGATTTACCTCTTTTATATTTATGTTCTTGAGTAATTCTTGCATGTTCTCCGTTGCTGTTTATTGCTTTGGCCAAGTAGTAGGTAGTAACTCCATGAGGGAACGTTATGCTTGATTGTGGGTTCATGCCCCTCGATGACTAGCTTGAGTGACAGATACATGAGTCTAGGGGATGTGCTGTTGCCACAAGGGGGAAAACAACGGTGCTTGTACTTGCGGGTACAAGGATTGTTTACTTTACGCAAAGTTATTTTAATGCAGTTGTCTGTTGCTTTGAGTTTACACTATGGGTGGGACTCGCAACTTAATACCAGCGAGATGTTCTGGATAGATATCTCAAGGTGGATGATTAGTAGTAGATGCAGATGGATTTCGGTCTACTTGCCTTGGCGTACCGCCCATGCTTTTGAGCCTCTACCTTTCTTTGCAGCATAGTTAGCATTGGTTTGCGCACATAATCCTGTCAATTGCCCAGCTGTAATTTGTTTACCTCGCTTAGCTGTTTTATCGTCTTTTGGGAGAGAGACATCACTAGTGAACATCATAGGACCCCGGTCCATATTACCATCACTGATCACACCCGTTATTTACTTTCTGTTCTTATTTCCTAGTTGCAGTCATACCTATCACTATTATCTCTTGGGTTTGATCCTTTGTAAACGACAAGGCCGGAGGGATTGACAACCTCTCTGTACTCGTTGGGAGCAAAGTTATTTGTATCTGTGTGCAGGTCCTGTCAGCCGCTAAATATCTGGCGCCATTAGCAGTTGACACCTTCTTGTCGACCCTCGGAGTCTCACGGGATTCGATCCTTGGTATCTTTGCCAAGAGAAAACTACCGCTACGCTACATCTCAAACCTTCCACTTGGGGTAACCAACGAGGGGCGAGAAGCCATCAAGCAAAGTTTTCTGGCGCCGTTGCCGGGGACTCCACTCTTCAAGATAGGGGAGTTGCACGCTATCTTTTATCTTTGCTTTTCAGTCTTGTTAGTTTACCTTTCAGTTTTGCTTTAGTTTCCTCTATAAAAAATCACAAGAATAGTTATCTCGCCACTTAGTTGGCATTATGTCTGGTCCTTTTGCCTTTGGTGAGGCAGAAGTTCTCACCTTTAAACAAAGAGGTGGGGAAAGTCTAAAAGATGCTTGGTATAGAATTAATGATTTGCATAAAAGAGCCACCAAGAAGCAATCTACTACTATCCTGCTTAGAAATTTTTATGTTGGAATTACTTCTTGGAATAGGTTTATTCTAGATTCTGCTATCAATGGAAATTTCCTAGAAGCCCCAGTTTGGGAATCTCTCAGTATTATTGAAAATCTTGTTGGAAATCCCCCTCTTGTTAGCATTCAAGAGGACATTACCCTAGCTCACATTATGAAAAAACTTGAAAAGATAGAGCTAGAGATGCCAAACATTAATAAGATAAATGAGTTGGACCGTAAGATCCAAGGGAATTTGAATAGGCTTGATAGCTCCATGCATAAAATTCTCAAAACTTTGGAGACCATCAAATCCCATGACATGGATTCTTCTAGGATAGACAAGATTGAGGAAATCTTTGACACTTTAGGAACTACTTTCTCCTCAATCAAAACCAAAAAGGTAGAAACTCCGGCAAAGATGGAGCCTAAGTTCGTTTACGTTCCCAAGGCCCCTCGCTCCAAAAGTTATCCATCTATTGCCAAAGGGGTCGAAACTGTGAAGACTTTGGTAGAAACACCTCTCTTTGATAAATTTATAAATGAATCTTCCATTGATTTTTTTCCTTTTGGTCTTCTCCCTAGAAGCATCTCTATTAGGCCTTTATTTGAAAGACCTATTAAGACTAGTTGTACTATTGAAGAGCTTTTTGATGATCTCGATGATGGTTCAATTGATACAACTTGATCTCTTTGCATTATGCCTAGCTTAAAGGCATAAAAGAAAGCGCTTTTGGGAGGCAGCCCACATTGAATAAAGTTTTATTTTGCTTTTGTTGTGTCTTGATGTTTGTTACTACAGTAGCATCATCATTGTATCTTTACTTTTCAGCTTTGTGCCAAGTTTAGCCTCTGATTGCAAGAAAGTTCAAAAGTTGTGACGTGCTGTCCAGGAAACAGATTCTGTCCTTGGACAGAAAAATTCGTATAAAATCACCAGATCATCTTTTTGGTCTGAATTTTTTCGACAGCGTGCTCTATACAATTGGCTTTCGGGCGTATGTTCTGAGTTTTTTGATTTGAGTCGCAGAAGTACCCCGAAAAAATTATTTACTACCTGCAGGTCTGTTTTCACAGATTCTGTCCCGTTTTGCCTTTTCCTCGTTTTGCAAACCTTGAGCTTGCTTTTTCTTTGCAAAAAACTTTTGGCAATCTTGAGAAACAGTAGATCTTCAAGATTATCCTTATTTCCAGCAAGGAAAAATTATTTTATTATGGGTACTAACCTCGCTAATCAGATTATGATGAGTTATGTATGAAGGGAGTTTTCAAGTGTGCGAGGGAAGATGATAAAAAGATTCAGGAGTGTCAAACGCTCAAGCTTGGGGATGCCCCCGTGCACCCCCAAGAAATATTCAAGAAGACTCAAGCGTCTAAGCTTGGGGATGCCCCCGTGCATCCCCTTCTCCATCAACAATTATCAGTTCGTCTTTCGTTCCACTATATTTTAATCACTTCATGCGTTATGTGCTATGCTTGGAGCGTCTTGCTTTTTGTTTCCTTTTTAGTTTTCTTTAGCTTTGCTTGCTTTTCATAACGAGTTAGAACCCAGCTTTCTTTGTGTGGGAGAGAAACATGCTCCACTTCAACCTAGAACACAACATAAGATTTTCATGTTTATCTTTGCTGTGTATGTTCTTTGTCTTTCAATAGCTACAGTCATGTTTAGCTCTTAGTTTTCATGATTTTCTTTTTAAAAGAGCTTTTGTTTAGTTGGTTGCTTCTGGAACTCTCTTGAGTTATCATGCTTATCTCGTTAAGAGAGTTGGCTTCTGTGGCATTGGTTAATATGTCTATGATAAAAATGCTATGTGCATAATGGTGCTTAGTAGTTCATGTTTTCTTATGGTTAGTCTCAAATAGCTGGGGGTTCTTAATGTGTTATTGGAGTACCAGCATGATTTGTTTGCCTATGATGTGGTATGGTTTAGTGATATCTTCCTCCAAGAATTTATTTTGATTGACTTGGCATATGCTCACGCATATGTAAGACTGTAAAGAAAGTCTATCAAGCCTTGATGATCTTTAATTTCTGAGTAGCGATATAACTTCCATGTCCGATTCAATGTTGCTTTGTCGCTCTGCAAGATTATGGCCGTCATTGCTCTCTTGGTTGGTCGCTCCCAGTCTTTTGCTTGCCTTCGCCTGTACTAAGCGGACTGACTGCTTGTGCATCCAAAATCCCTTAAACCAGTTATGCCATATGAGTCCACCATACCTTCCTATACATGGTATTTACTTGACATTCCTAACGAAGACTATCTTGTACCATCTCGAAGTTATTCAAAAGCATTTCTCTTTTGTGCCTCTGTTTTAGCTCATGAGGAAGTAGTAGTTAATTCATGATCTTTTTAAGTTGGACAAGTTTCACCCCGGGATTGCATGTCTAATCTGCAAACCCCTAATACGAGAAGGAACTGGCAATGAGTGCGCCCGGCTCATAAAAAAATATATACAACAAACAAACCCTCCTTCACGCTTTGTTCATGAGAAATCAGAAAACTTTGGCAGTGATAAACAAAGGAGATTAAGGGGATGTGATCGTCCCCGTGCGGGAGCCGTTCCTCGAAACTTGTCCAGCTCGAGAAGTAATTGAGTTATCTACTAGCATTCATTGACGAAATATGCATCTCCCAAAAATAATTTTTACTTCTGTTTTTAAAACCAAGAGCTCTGGTACATGTTTAGTCTTTGTTTCCGACCACGGGTTTTCAACCTTGCCATCAAAAGCCACGGTTCGAGAGTCTCCACCTTCTTTTTTCAAAGCACCAACTATTGAGAGCATGATTGTTATTCTGAGTGTAATGTGCATTGTCCCAAAGTACCATTGTCTTCTGCATGATTATGATATCATTTATTCTGAAATCATTGTATCTAGTCGTCACTTAAAACTTCGGAGGTGCTCCTTCATTTATGTTTTGCTTCACTAAAGGGGGCAAGCGAGGTATCACTTTGTCATGTTTGCACACCATGCTCACTGCAAATCTAGTGTGTGTTTTCAGTATCATATTGTAAAACTTTCAGTTCTTTGTGATATTCTCATGAGGCAACTTAATTACTAAAGATTCATTATCTCAGTAAGCATTTGTCATGTGACTTTGAAAAGTTCTTATATGGTTAATAGCATGTCACCACAGAAATTATGCTTGTTATCATTTACCTACTCGAGGACGAGCAGGAATTAAGCTTGGGGATGTTGATACGTCCAAAACGTATCTATAATTTCTGCTTGCTCCATGCCTCTTTTGTGTGATATTGCTATGATATTTATGCACTTTCATACACTTTTGATCATATTTGGACTAACCTATTAACTCAGTGCACCCCAGTGCCAGTTTCTGTTTTCTGCTGTTTTTGTATTTCAGGTTTTCCCATTACTTAAATTGCCAGAAAAATTCCGGGAAAAATATATAAAAAATCAGCGCTCCAGAAGCTTCCATGCGGCCGAAGTAGGGCCAGAGGGGGGCCAGAGGGGCTCCAGGCGCCCTGAGGGGGCGGCCCCCCTCCTGGCCGCGCC
>LR738711.1:49799619-49863474 GCA_902687465.1 Secale cereale | reverse complement strand
AAATAGAAAACGCCAAATCTCACCAACTTGGGGTTTAATCAGGGATGGCTTGCTCCTTTGTCACCCAAATATACATGTACTAAGAGAATATCTATTCGATAACATAATGGAAGGTTCTTTGCGATATTAATATATACTCTTTATCGAAAAAACAAAACGAGGAAGAAATAATCAACAATGATGGTGACCAGTAACACAAGGAGAAATAATCAAGAATGATGTTTCCAGAAACATAAGGAGCATGGTGATAACTACATTGCAATCGTCGCCAACCGAAAGCAACTGGCGCAACCCAGAATTTAAACTGTGTTGTAATAGGAGAGAAAAATCGTCATATGCACCATCTCCATTATTATGCTCACCATCTGAAGTATATCAAATATAATTAAAAAAAAGTCTGCAAAAAAGAAGTAGATATTTATTAATGCTAACAGACAAAACTAAGAAGACAGCTATGCATAATACACATCATATCCGGTTGTATATACAGAACCCGCAGATTTGAAATTTCAAACGATTTTGTAACTCAAACAGTTTGACCACTGACCATATCAATAAATCCATGCATACAAAGATCTTTACATAAAGGCAATTAGCAATCAGAACAAAAGTTGGATGGCCAAATCTCTGAAAAGAAAATACCTGAAACAGTACATCAAGAATGTGATTAGAAAATAAAACAATAACTTCTGTATTGTACTATATATCTTATCAAATCAGGTGACAAAGGAATTCCACCGTATTAATATATTGTAGTATACACCAAGATCTTCTAGCCCTGAAGCACCTTACTGCAGTTTTGTTTTAATGCATGATGAATAGGAAAATAATGTTGAAATACTACTAACCGTAAAACAGCATGATATATGTTGGCATATACAAACTACAAAAGCAAGTTAGCACATCACACAATAAATGAGTAAACTCAGCAGGTCTCAACTATCAACATGTAAACCATAGCATCAGAGATGTTAGTGCGTGAATTTATCTTTCCTGCACATCGGCATTGTCATGTACCTCTTTGAATAGATACTTAACATGAGAATCTTGTGAAATTGTTTTCCTCGCGTGTTAGGTTGGTGCATTGTTACGGTAACAAAGCTGACGACCCATGTGGTAGATTTAACCTCGTCATCATAATACATTTTGATCTATAAGTAAGAGTAGTGCTAAACCTCTTATATCTATCCGCTGAAACCAAAAGTATACAAATGAACAATATTAAATCTATACAAAAATTTTAGCCCAGCCCAGGTCCTCTCACCCGCAGAAGGCAAGATGCGTCGATGCCACGAGGGTTTCTGCAATCTCGTGAGATGAACTATTCTGAAAAGATTGTATTCTTTTCTATAGCAATGGGGTTGGGGTTGCAACCCTAATGAGGTAGAAATCTAGTACGTGAGTGGTGGAGTCATGGAGACACTTATGGGCAAGAGCTTGGGCACTACATGCCTGGGGCTGGGCTTCCTATAAGTCAAAAATTCTGAAAAGTATACTACTGGGCTATAGATGTTAGTGCGGCCACACCTAGGGCTATAGCCCTAGTTTCCCTTGGCCTAATTTCGCCCCTGGTGACCATAATACATTTGGATCTATAAGTAAGAGTAGTGTTAAACCACTCATATCAATCCGCTGAAACCAAAAGTATAAAAAATGATGAATCAACATGTAAGGCCCCGTTCGGGAATACTCCGCTCCACGCTCCCGGAGCGGAGCGGACGGAGCTGTAGCACAAAATTTGGGAGCAGTCAAACTGCCACTCCGCAGATTCTAGGAGCTGGTGAATCCCCGAACGCGGCCTAAGTTTAGCATTGTTTCGATCATTATAAGTTTAACACCAAATAATACTAAATCTATATGGAAAATTTAGCAGCACAAAATGAGTTTCATACATATACATGGGATGATATTTAGATGGATAATGAAATAACTATACATAAAGGAGGAAACTTTACAGACCTCCGCATACTTATCGAGTAATCCCCTATCATCTTCCCTTCGCATCGCCGTCCTTTTTCTCAACACTTTATCTCCCGCACCATCGCCATGCCATACGCTACAACTGTACCAAACATGAGCAGCCACATTATGAGATGGATTCAGAATAGCTTACCATTGCAGTAAGAAAACATTCCCTTGCATATTGAGAAGACATTGATTTTATTTAAATTGTACAATGAACAGTCAAGTAAGATGCACTACAACAGATCCTGTTCAGTCCCAACCAGGCAAGTTTCTTCAAGTACTAATGATGAATGTCGTTCTTTATCCCCCATCCAAATACCAAAATAGCCAATTGTTTAGGAGAATAACACTATCAGTTGGAGAAGGTTGTTCTTGCTTTTATATGAAATTGAGACCCAACTTCTACACAGAAAACACATGAAACAAAAAATAAATTGTACTAAGGATGAATCAACCGTACCTAATGACCGCGAGCAAGAGTCAACGATGTGTGTGCTACCGTCGAGGTGAGCATCCTTGTCGCCTCAACCACTTGAGCCTCATCCGCCTGTCCGGGGCCTCTCCATCACTACATGCACGGCGGCTACATGTATTGACGTACATGATGTTCGAGTTCGCCAAGAACAGCACGCTTAGCAAGTGGCTCCACAGCGACGAGGTGCTCGGATGGAGCCAGCACGTCCAGGTCACGCTGGACGTGGCAGGCGGACTCAACTACGTGCACAAGTATTCCAAGAGCAGGAACATCCTGCTCGACACATGCTTCCACCCTAAGCTCACAAACTTCGGCCTCGCACTCGCGATCACCGCTGATACCCAGGACGAAGCCATGTGGATGACCCGGCACATAGTCGGCACCATGCACATGCACGACAGCGATGGGGAGCAGTAGCGCACATGCCACACACGCACGCACGTCCTCATCTGCGATGACCACATTATCCGACTGTCAGTTAATAGCTGCTGTCAAAGTTTCAGAAAAATTCAGTTTCGTCAGGCATAAATGTAGCTGTCAAATGTTCAGTTTCATCAGTTAAAATTTTCTTCAGTTAGTCAAATAAGCCAAGCTGCGACTTCATCTTAGATTGTTAGTGTAGCCCGTTGCAATGACCAGACCGTGGGATGGCATGAACTGAAAAGATCATGGGAACGATGTAGGGTAGCAAGCAAGGAACATTGGGATGGGAGGGCTCACGTCTCGGGCGTGGCCTGATTTTCCCTTTTTCAATAAGCGCTGTACTCGCCCGATTGTGTTCATCGCTAGTGATCTCAGAGTCGAACAAGAGACGCTGCAGCAGATCGACAACAACAGCATCTGGTCGTCCGGCTTCTACATGCTGAAGATCTACATCATAAACAACAACGCACGCATCCGGGGCGAGGCGGCTGGGAACAGAGAGATGAGGAAGGGGAGGTCAGCAGGGAGATGAGGAAGGGGAGGTCAGCAGAGAGCAGGCGCCGGCGAGCTCACCTTAGATCTTGACGCAGAGGAGAGGAAACCAGTCGTGGGGGAGGAGGGGAACAATTGCTGGCCCGGATCGACGCCAGGAGGCGCGCTGGGGCGGTTACCGGCTCGGATCCATCCTCGGGCGGCGCTTTGGGAGCGCGGCGGCACGACACAATGAGGAAGTAGATGGATGGGGGCGCAGGGTCTCGGGTGCGCGGGGGTCGTCGGAGTCTGCGCCGGTGGGTGGGTCGGTGGCCGATGGAGGCGCCCGACCATAGTGAAGAGGGCGGTGGTTGGTGGGGATCAGGGGGTGGGGTGGGGAATGAGCCGGGGGGAAGAAGGTGGGGGTGAGAGGGAGTTGTTTAGGCGGCCGGCGGCATGCGGGGCGTCGCAGGAGGGGGTGGGGCGGGGCGGAGCGCCGCGAGGCACAACGTCGCTACGTTTTTCTCCCCTTCGTACCGGTTCGATTTAAACTGCGGGTTGAATACTGATAAATGCAGGGACCTTTCTGCAAATTTGCCGTGACGGTGAACCCGACAGACTCAATCTATGCAAATTATTAGTACCACCTCGTTTATAAAGAAATTTTATTTATACAAATCGCAAAAGCGTATTATGACATGAGAAGAAAGCGTATTGTGACGGTGAACCCGACGGACTCGTTCCGTGCTTTATTATTAGGTATAGATTATTATTATTATTATTATTATTATTATTATTATTATTATTATTATATAAGGGAAAGATAGATAGATATATAGAAAGATGTGCACATCTTCGGACCTATTTTTTCCTCCCTGCTTTGCACACAAGTTGGGCCAACATACAGCCAGAAGGCCCATGTCTTTGACTTACGTCAGGATCGTAGTGCTTTTGACGTACGGGAGGTATATGGATTAGTACCACCTCGAATAGAACAAAATTTAGTACCATCTCCAATATGTTTTAAATTCAAACTGAAAGCGTAAAATCACGGGAAGAAGCGTATTGTGATGGTGAACCCGCAAGGTCAATTCGTGCTTTATTATTACTAGCAAAAGAGCCCGTGCGTTGCAACGGGAGAGAAAACATAACACACGCTCTTAACCCAACAACCATTACTCAAGACCATAATAGGTTCATATCCTATATTTTTGAGAGGCATCATATTTGTGTTGTCGCTTATCCTCCTTCTCACCCTCGCCGGCGATGGCCTCAGTGTTCACACAAAACAAAGCAAAAAACGTGTTTAAATATGGTTAATTCTAAGGCGTCTCTCTCTCTCTCTCTCTCTCTCTCTCTCTCTCTCTCTCCACTCTCGCGATGAGAAATATGTTATTTTTCCCTGCGACATTTTTCAGAGGTATGCATGTGTAGTTATTGATATTTTCTTTTCCCTATATGGTTATAGTGGGGTGTTTATTTTAAATCCGGATCGCCACCGGTACAAAATAAAAAACAGATCTTGCGCTATAAATTATAAGTTTGTTTCCAAAACAATATTTAAAAAATATTTAACAGGTAAAATTAGCATCATATTTGGATTCTACACATTTTTAATAAAATTTCATATACAATATGTTAAAATCGAAGTTACGGTTTAAAAGATACATATAATTTAGAAAATCATTTGTTTGACTTAAATATATTCCAAATAATATTTAAAAATATTTAACAGGTAAAAATAATCTCATATTCATATTCTACATATTTTTCTAATCAAATTTCATATATAACATGTTCAAATCGGAGTTACGGTTTAAAATATATGGATGATTTAAAAAACATTTATTTGACTTAAATATGATCCGCGGATGAATTACCTAAAACATCACGGGGGTTTCAAAAAATGTAAAATAACGGTTCGGGTATGACTTAAATCCAGACTGCGGGTTGATTTCAAGAAAACAAAGAGACTTTTGTATAAAATACGAAAAATGATTCGTTTTAACTTAAAATAGGACTGCGGGTTGAATTCTCTGAAGTACAGGGACTTTTCTGAAAATTGCCATGACGGACGAGAAGAAACCTAATTTGCTTTATTATTAATTAGGTAAAGATTAGGGAAAGATAGATAGATATGTAGAAAGATGTGCACACCTTCGGACCTATATATACTGACCTGACCCGAGGGCTTGCGAACAAAGTTGTTTTAGTTTTATGGCCAACTTCCACTTCCACTCCCACTTTGCCCATGAACAAATATGTGCACACCATTGGATCAAATATCATGATGATAGGTTTGGGAGGCATCGGGCAAACAAATATGTGCCCCGCGTCCCCGCGTCGGCCCATGCTAGGGCGGCTCGGGCGGAACCCTATCCCCACCACCGCCGGGCTCCCAACCCCCCCTCCCCTCTCCTCCGCCACCGTTGGAGGAGGTCGCCGGGCAAAGCCTCGGGCGGCGGCGGCAGAGGCCCCCTTCCCTCCCGTGTTCCTCTGGGTGAGGCGGGTCACCCGGGGCGCAGGGGCCCTCCTCCCCGATCTGAGCCGTCGTCGCGGAGGCGCGGCCGATCTGAGTCAGACGGCGGTGCCTTGGTGGCGTGGTGATGGGACGAGGCGGTGGAGCGGCGGGCTTCGTGGAAGATCTGGTGGTGCCAGCTGCTCGGTGGGTGTGCTTGGTCATGGCGGCGGAGGTCGCAGTGGCCGGCAGCTTGGCCGGTCGGCGGCGGCGGAATATGGCCGGTGGTAGCGGCGAGGTTCGGTCTAGATCCCAGGGTGGCAGATGGTGAAGCTAGGGCCTCCCGCGGCGGCATGGCCTGGTGCAGTCCCTATCCAAGGCGGATCTGTGACGGCGATCTGCTATCTATTTGTTCGGATGAGAGACGGTGACGAGCGCGCGGGATCTTGAAGGAAATATGCCCTAGAGGCAATAATAAAGTTGTTATTTATATTTCCTTACATCATGATAATTTTTTATTATTCATGCTAGAATTGTATTAACCGGAAACTTAGTACATGTGTGAATACATAGACAAAACAGAGTGTCCCTAGTATGCCTCTACTAGACTAGCTCATTGATCAAAGATGGTTATGTTTCCTAACCATAGACATGAGTTGTCATTTAATAAACGGGATCACATCATTAGGAGAATGATGTGATGGACAAGACCCATCCGTTAGCTTAGCAACTTGATCGTTTAGTTTTATTGCTATTGCTTTCTTCATGACTTATACATGTTCCTATGACTTTGAGATTATGCAACCCCCGAATACCGGAGGAACACCTTGTGTGCTATCAAACGTCACAACGTAACTGGGTGATTATAAAAATGCTCTACAGGTGTCTTCGAAGGTGTTCGTGGTGTTGGCATAGATCACAAATAGGATTTGTCACTCCGAGTGTCGGAGAGGTATCTCTGGGCCCTCTCGGTAAGCCTTGCAAGCAAATGACTAATGAGTTAGTCACGAGATGATGTTTTACGGAACGAGTAAAGAGACTTGCTGGTAATGAGATTGAACTAGGTATTGAGATACCGACGATCGAATCTCGGGCAAGTAACATACTGATGACAAAGGTAACAACGTATGTTGTTATGCGGTTCAACCGATAAAGATCTTCTTAGAATATGTAGGAGCCAATATGGGAATCTAGGTTCTGCTATTGGTTATTGACTGGAGAGATTTCTCAGTCAAGTCTACATAGTTCTCGAACCCGTAGGGTCTGCACGCTTAAATGTTCGTTGACGATATAGCATTTAATGAGTTATGTATGTTGGTGACCGAATGTTATTTTGAGTCCCGGATGTGATCACGGACATGACGAGGAACTCCGGAATGGTTCGGAGATAAAGATTAATATATGGGATAATAGTGTTTGACCTCCGAAAGCATTCCGGAATTCACCAGAAGGGGTTCCGGATGTTTCCCGAAATGTTTGGGTACGAGAACACTTTATTTGGGCCAAAAGGGAAAGCACACAAGGTTTTTGGAAAGCACAAAAGGAAGTTTTGCAGAGTCCAAGGGCCAGACGCCAGGGTCCCTGGCGTCTGGGTCCAGACGTCGGGAACCCTGGCATCTGGCCCTGGAGTCCGAGAAGGACTCTTGCCTTTCGGGTGAAACCGACTTTGTGAAGGCTTTTACTCAAAGTTTCGACCCCAAGGCTCAACATATAAATAGAGGGGTAGGGCTAGCACCCAAGACACATCAAGATACACCAAGACGTGTGCCAGCTATCCCGACCCTCTAGTTTATCCTCCGTCTAGTTTCTGTAGTGCTTGGTGAAGCACTGCAGAAATTGTTCTTCATCAACAACCGTCACCACGCCGTCGTGCTGCCGGAACTCATCTACTACTTCGCCCGTCTTGCTGGATCAAGAAGGCGAGGACGTCATCAAGCTGAACGTGTGCTGAACGCGGAGGTGTCGTACGTTCGGTACTAGATCGGGACGGATCGTGAAGATGTACTACTACATCAACCGCGTTGATAAACGCTTTCGCTTTTGGTTTACGAGGGTACGTAGACACACTCTCCCCTCTCATTGCTATGCATCTAGTAGATAGATTTTGCGTGATCGTAGGATTTTTTTTAAAATACTACGTTCCCCAACAGTGGTATCAGAGCCAGGTCTATGCGTAGATGATATGCACGAGTACAACATAAGTGAGTTGTGGACGATACTAGTCATACTACTTACCAGCATGTCATACTTTGATTCGGCGGTATTGTTGGATGAAGCAGCCTAGACCGACATTACGCGTACGCTTACGCGAGACTGGTTCTACCGACGTGCTTCGCACACAGGTGGCTGGCGGGTGTCAGTTTCTCCAACTTTGGTTGAATCAAGTGTGGTTACGCCCGGTACTTGTGAAGGTTAAAACAACACATACTTGACGAAATATCGTTGTGGTTTTGTATGCGTAGGTAAGAACGATTCTTGCTAAGCCCGTAGCAGTCACATAAAACCTGCAACAACAAAGTAGAGGACGTCTGACTTGTTTTTGCAGGGCATGTTGTGATGTGATATGGTCAAGACATGATGAGTTATACATTATTGTATGAGATGATCATGTTTTGTAAAGTTATCGACAACTGGCAGGAGACATATGGTTGTCGCGTTATTGTATGAAATACAACCGCCATGTAATTGCTTTACTTTATCACTAAGCGGTAGCGATAGTCGTGGAAGTAATAGTTGGTGAGATGACAATGATGCTACGATGGAGATCAAGGTGTCGCGCCGGTGATGATGGTGATCATGACAGTGCCTCGGAGATGGAGATCAAAAGCACAAGATGATGATGGCCATATCATGTCACATATTTTGATTGCATGTGATGTTTATCTTATTATGCTTCTTATTTTTGCTTAGTACGGTGGTAGCATTATAAGATGATCTCTCACTAAATTTCAAGGTATAAGTGTTCTTCCTGAGTATGCACCGTTGCAAAAGTTCTTCGTGCCGAGACACCACGTGATGATCGGGTGTGATAAGCTCTACGTTCACATACAACGGGTGCAAGCCAAATTTGCACATGCAGAATACTCGGGTTAAACTCGACGAGCCTAGCATATGCAGATATGGCCTCGGAACACTGGAGACCGAAAGGTCGAGCGTGAATCATATAGTAGATATGATCAACATAAGATGTTCACCACTGAAAACTGCTCCATCTCACGTGATGATCGGACATGGTTTACTTGATATGGATCACGTGATCACTTAGATGATTAGAGAGATGTCTGTCTAAGTGGGAGTTCTTAAGTAATTTGATTAATTGAACTTTAATTTATCATGAACTTTGTCCTGGTAGTATTAGCATATCTATGTTGCAGATCAATAGCTCACGATGTAGCTCCCGTTTATTTCTATATGTTCCTAGAAAAATATAAGTTGAAAGATGATAGTAGCAATGATGCGGACTTGTTCCGTGATCGGAGGATTTTCCCCATTGCTGCACAGAAGAATTATGTCCTTGATGCACCGCTAGGTGATAGATCTATTGCAGGAGCAGATGCAGACGTTATGAACGCTTTGACAAAAGCTTGGTATGATGACTACTTGATAGTTTAGTGCACCATGCTTTACGGCTTAGAACCGAGACTTCAAAAATGTTTTGAACGCCACGGAGCATATAAGATGTTCCAACAGTTGAAATTAGTTTCATACTCATGCCCGTGTCGAGAGGTATGAGACCTCTGACAGTACTTTGCCTACAAGATGGAGGAGAATAGCTCAACCAGTGAGCATGTGCTTAGATTGTCTGGGTACTACAATTGCTTGAATCAAGTGGGAGTTAATCTTCCAGATAAGACAGTAATTGACAAAGTTCTCTAGTCATCATCGCCAAGTTAGTAGAACTTCGCGATGAACTATAATATGCAAGGGATGACGAAATAATTCCCGAGCTCTTCGCGATACTGGAATCGGCAAAGGTAGACATCAAGAAAGAGCATCAAGTGTTGATGGTTAACGAGACCACTTGTTTCAAGTAAAGGGCAAAGGGATAGAAGGGGAAATTCAAGAAGAATGACAAGCAAGTTGTCACTCCCGTGAAGAAACCCAAAGCTAAACTCAAGCATGAAACTAAGTGCTTCTACTACAAAGGAAATGGTCACTGGAAGTGGAACTGCCCTAGATACTTGGCGGATAAGAAGGATGGCAAAGTGAACAAAGGTATATTTGATATACAGGTTATTGATGTGTACTTTACTAGTGTTCATAGGAACCCCTCGGTATTTGATACCGGTTCAGTTGCTAAAATTAGTTACTCGAAACAAGAGTTGCAGAATGAACAGAGACTAGTTAAAGGTGAAGTGACGATGTGTGTTGGAAGTGGTTCCAAGATTGATATGATCATCATCGCACACTCCCTATACTTTCGGGATTAGCGTAGAATCTAAATAAATGTTATTTGGCATTTGCATTGAGCATGAATATGATTTGATCATGTTTGTTGCAATACGGTTATTCATTTAAAGTCATATAATAATTGTTATTCTGTTTACGTGAATAAAACCTTTGATGGTCATACACCCAATAAAAATAGTTTGTTGGATCTCGATCGTAGTAATACACATATTCATAATATTGAAGCCAAAAGATGAAAGTTGATAATGATAGTGCAACTTATTTGTGGCACTGCCGTTTAGGTCATATTGGTGTAAAGCGCATTAAGAAACTCCATGCTGATGGGCTTTTGGAATCACTTGATTATGAATCACGTGGTGCTTGCGAACCATGCCTCTCATGGGCAAGATGACTGAAACTCCGTTCTCCGAAACAATGGAGCGAGCAATTGACTTGTTGGAAATCATACATACTGATGTATGCGAACCAATAAATGTTAAGGCTCGCGGTGGGTACCATTATCTTTTTATCTTCACACATGATTTGAGCAGATATGGGTATATCTACTTGATGAAACACAAGTCTGAAACATTTGAAAAGTTCAAAGAAATTTCAGAGTGAAGTAGAGAATCATCGTAACAAGAAAATAAAAGTTTCCCCGATCTGATCGCGGAGGCGAATATTTGAAGTTACGAGTTTGGCCCTCATTTAAAACAATGTGAAATAGTTTCACAACTCACGCCACCCGGAACACCACAGCGGAATGGTGTGTCCGAACGTCGTAACCGTACTTTATTAGATATGGTGCGATCTATGATATCTCTTACCGATTTACCACTATCATTTTGGGTTATGCATTAGAGACAATTGCATTCACGTTAAAAAAGGGCACCATCTAAATCCGTTGAGACGACACCTTATGAACTATGGTTTGGCAAGAAACCAAAGTTGTTGTTTCTTAAAGTTTGGGGCTGCGATGCTTATGTGAAAAAGCTTCAACCTGATAAGCTCGAACCCAAGTCGGAGAAATTTGTCTTCATAGGATACCCAAAGGAGACTGTTGGGTACACCTTCTATCACAGATCCGAAGGCAAGATATTCGTTGCTAAGAATGGATCCTTTCTAGAGAAGGAGTTTCTCTCAAAAGAAGTGAGTGGGAGGAAAGTGGAACTTGATGAGGTAATTGAACCTTCTCCTGAATTGGAAAGTAGTACATCACAGAAACTAGTTTCAGTGATTCCTACACCAATTAGTGAGGAAGATAATGATGATGATCATGAAACTTCGGATCAAGTTCCTGCTGAACTTCGTAGATCAACCAGAGTACGTTCCGCACCAGAGTGGTACGGCAACCCATGTTCTGGAAGTCATGTTACTAGACCATGATGAACCTACGAACTATGAGGAAGCGATGATGAGCCCAGATTCCGCGAAATGGCTTGAGGCCATGAAATCTGAGATGGGATCCATGTATGAGAACAAAGTGTGGACTTTGGTTGACTTGCCCGATGATCGGCAAGCCATAAAAAATGAATCTTCAAGAGGAAGACCGACGCTGACGGTAGTGTTACTGTTTACAAAGCTCGACTTGTTGCAAAAGGTTTTCGACAAGTTCAAGGAGTTGACTACGATGAGACTTTCTCACCCGTAGCGATGCTTAAGTCTGTCCGAATCATGTTAGCAATTGACGCATTTTATGAAATCTGGCAAATGGATAACAAAACTGCATTCTTTAATGGATTTATTAAAGAAGAATTGTATATGATGCAACCAGAAGGTTTTGTCGATCCTAAAGGTGCTATCAAAGTGTGCAAGCTCCAGCGATCCATCTACGGACTGGTGCGAGCATCTCGGAGTTGGAATATACGCTTTGATGAGGTGATCAAAGCATATGGTTTTATACACACTTACGGTGAAGCCTGTATTTACAAGAAAGTGAGTGGGAGCACTACAACATTTCTGATAAGTATATGAGAATGACATATTGTTGATATGAAATATTGTAGAATATTCTGGAAAGCATAAAGGAGTGTTTGAATGGAGTTTTTCAAAGAAAAACCTCGGTGAAGCTGCTTACATATTGAGCATCAAGATCTATAGAGATATATCAAGACGCTTGATAAGTTTTTTTTCAATAAGTACATACCTTGACAAGATTTTGAAGTAGTTCAAAATGGATCAGTCAAAGAAGGAGTTCTTTCCTGATTTGTAAGGTGTGATATTGAGTAAGACTCAAAGCCCGACCACGACAGAAAAATATAGAGAGAATGAAAGTCATTCCCTATGCCTCAGCCATAGGTTCCATAAAGTATACCATGCTGTGTACCTAACCTGTTGTGTACCATGCCATGAGTTTGGCAAGGAGGTACAATAGTGATCCAGGAGTAGATCACCGGATAGTGGGCAAAATTATCCTTAGCAACTGGAGGACTAAGGAAATATTTCTTGATTATGGAGGTGACAAAGAGTTCGTCGTAAAGAGTTACACCGATGCAAGCTTTGACACTAATCCAGATGACTCTAAGTATAAATCTGGATGCGTATTGAAAGTGGGCGCAATTAGCTAGCGTAGTGTCATGGTTCTAAGTCTGACAGTAAGGGTAGGGGGTACGAATGGGGAGGCAAGGCCCTAGCTATGGTGATGTTGTACACGAGGTGTTTTCGAGTTCAGGCCCTTCTCGGAGGAAGTAATAGCCCTACGTCTCGGTGCCCGGAGGCTTGGTCGACTGGTATGTGTATATGTGTGTTACAGAGGTGCGAACCCTTGTTCTGGAGGAGGGGGGTGGCTTATATAGTGCGCCAGGACCCCAGCCATGCTCCACGTTACCAAGGTTTTAATGTACATTAAGGCATGCGTTACTGGTAACGCATGCAGTAAAGGATAATTAAGGTGTTTACTACAGTGAGTAAATACAGGACCGTTGCTGTCCCAAGTGGCGTTTGACCTTCGGGGGTCGAGTTCCCTGGATTGGTCGAGTGGGGTTGAGTCGCCTTGTGGATGGGGCTCAGCCGAGTGGGGTGTCTTCTTGGACCGTCTCAGTCGACTACCACCACTGCCATAAGTTTTGTCTTTTGATCTTCTAGGGTAGTGACCTTGGGTGGGGTACCTTGGACTGGCTTGTGACCCTACCCTAGGTCTGTAACGTCGTCACATAGCTCCATGCAGAGCATTGTAGACATAGAAATTTGCGAAATACATACGGATCTGAATGTGATAGACCTGTTGACTAAACTTCTCTCACGGAGCAAAACATGATCACACCTTAGTACTCTTTGGGTGTTAATCACATAGCGGTGTGAATTAGAATATTGACTCTATTAAACCCTTTGGGTGTTGGTCACATGGCGATGTGAACTATGGGTGTTAATCACATGACGATGGTTACTATCGGTGTTAAATCACATGGCGATGTGAACTAGATTATTGACTCTAGTGCAAGTGGGATCCTGAAGGAAATATGCCCTAGAGGCAATAATAAAGTTGTTATTTATATTTCCTTATATCATGATAAATGTTTATTATTCATGCTAGAATTGTATTAACCGGAAACTTAGTACATGTGTGAATACATAGACAAAACAGAGTGTCCCTAGTATGCCTCTACTAGACTAGCTCATTGATCAAAGATGGTTATGTTTCCTAACCATAGACATGAGTTGTCATTTGATCAACGGGATCACATCATTTGGAGAATGATGTGATGGACAAGACCCATCCGTTAGCTTAGCAACTTGATCGTTTAGTTTTATTGCTACTGCTTTCTTTATGACTTATACATGTGTGACGCCCCCGATTTGACCGTACACTAATCATGCACGCAAATGTGTACGACCAAGATCAGGGACTCACGGGAAGATATCACAACACAATTCTAGACACAAATAAAATAAAATAAAGCTTCATATTACAAGCCCGGGGCCTCAAGGGCTTGAATACAGAAGCTCGAAAGCAACAGAGTTAGCGGAAGCAACAATATCTGAGTACAGACATAAGTTAAACAAGTTTTGCCTTAAGAAGGCTAGCACAAACATCAACGATCGAAGAGGCAAGGCCTCCTGCCTGGGACCTCCTAACTGCTCCTGGTTGCCAGCCGTCTCCACGTAGTAGTAGGCTCTGTCGGGGTAGTAGTAGTAGTCGACTGGGGTGGCATCTGGCTCCTGGGATCCGCCATCTGGTTGCAACAACCAGAAAGAAGAAGAAGGGGGAAAAGGGGGAGGAAAGCAACCTTGAGTACTCATCCAAAGTACTCACAAGCATTAGATCTATACTAAGTATGCATTAGTATCAAAGGAATAAGCTGTATATGTGGACTGAACTGCAGAATGCCAGAATAGAAGGAAGGCCTAGCCTATCGAAGACTAGCATCTTCAAGCATCTTCTAGAAACCACCATCTTGCAGCAGTAGAAGGAAATACATAATAGCATTTTATAATTATCAAGCATGTTGTAGCAATAACGGCCTAGAGATCCTTCCTCGACTCCGTGCGAGAAAGTAATCTCGCAGCCACATATCCATCACATATCTCAAGTATCCATTTCTAGTTATAGTATATCAGGATATAAGACTGAATGTCTGTTACCGTGGACACGGCTATTCGAATAGATAACTTCCCTGCAGGGGTGCACCATGTTACCCTCACGCTCGATCATCTCTGGCCGGACACACCTTTCTGGGTCAATGCTCAGCCTTGGAAGATCAACACGTCGCAGCCCTACCTAGGCTCAGCAGAGAGGTCCCCGCCGGTCTACATCCTAAGCACTCCGGGCTCATGGGCCATCGCCCGTTGCACTCCGGATCGTTGCGCGCAGGGCGATCCAGGCCACCTCCACTGGGGCGCCAACCAGGCCGTGCCGCAATGCTGAACTGGACGTCTGACAAAGCTTCGGCTGATACCACGACGCCGAGGCCCATAATTATTCTCGCGTGGCGGTTAGTGCGTAAAGGCTAGAGGTCAACTCAGAACAAATACCCAAATCTGTTAGTGCATTATTGACAGAAGTGACGGCTGTCGGGACAAGTCCGGAGCTATCACCCCTCCTAGGTGATACCGCTAAACAGCCAGCCGCCACTGTAAGAACTCCCGCGGGTGCTCTCCGGGCCCGCCCGCCTTTCACAAAGGTCTCAAGTAAAGTCCATGTAACCATGTGTCCAAAACATCAAGGTGGAAAACCCGAGGAATCACCCCCGACGAATTCCACTCGATGTGTCAGTCAAGGCGAACTATGAGGAATCACCCCCGAGGTTCACACTTGAGGGGTTGCACGACAGAGTCGTATCGGGAATGGAGAAAGAGGATTCACCCTCGATGACCACGACCGAATAGCTACACTACAGAGTTATCATCCTGAGTGCGTTACGAGGTTTCACCCTCGGCACCCAATAGTACTCTGCAGAGTCGAGCAACAAAGGGGGTGTGATGTGATGTGAAGTGTCGGGCTCCGGTATTCGATCACGTTGCTCGAGTCGTCGATGTTGAAGCAGGGGTAACAAGGGCAGTCGGGCTCACTGATGGATCACTAGCCAATATATACTAAGCAGTTTAGCATAGCATGTTGATAACCCTCAACCGTAAGGGATCGAGATAGTCTTCGCGGGTAAGAATAACCCAATTTATAGATTCGACACACGGGGAGCCAAAGTGTATTTATAAGCTTTGACAGTTGAGTTGTCAATTCAACCGCACCTGAAATATACTTACTTGCAACAAACGATAAGTGGTAACGGTAATATGATAGTGATGGTGGTGACAGTAAAAGTAAACAGCAAAAGTAGCAACTAGTAACCAGCAGGATTTAAAACACTGTAGGCTAGGGAGATGGATGGTTGGGCGCTGCATGAATGAGTTATATCATGAATCTAACTTGGGGCAAGGCACACGGAAAAGTAATGATCATCTAGGCAGATATCAAACATTAGGCATGTATCCCACGGGTAGTTGTACGTGCTTGCAATAAGAACTTGCACAACATCTTTTGTCCTACCATCCCGCTATGAACGGGGCCAAAAGGAACTAATGGAGATTAAGGTGCTCCTGTCAAAGAGCACCGGAACAAAGCAATAAACTCAATGGATACATGTAATCCTCAAACTATGGACCATCCCCTTTGGTGTCCCAAGCCGTCACTTTTGGGATCGCCGGTTCCGGACCGTAATAGGTGCAAACAACTCATAGATAGGATCAAGAACACAAATATATTCATGCAAACACATATGGTTCAGATCTGAAATCATGGCACTCGGGCCCTAAGTGACAATTATGAAGAGCAACAAGTTGAAGCAAAGATGATAAACACAATAGTAGATGATAGGAAACATGCCCCCAACAATCTGATGAACTATTACATGATCTAACTCATCCAATCCCTACCATCCCCTTTGCCTACAGCAGGGAATGACTCGCACATGGAAGGAGAAGTCATGGAGGGAGGATGGAGTGGTGATGATGATGACGATGGCGATGATCTCCCCTCTCCGGAGGCCAAATCAGCCTCCAGATTAGCCCTCCCGAAGAAGAACAGAGGGTGGCGGCGGCTCCACGACATAAACTGGGAAAACGACCTCTGATCTGGGGTTTTCTCGTCACGGGATAAATACGGGTCAAAGTAGGGCACCAGGGGAGGTGGGAGCAGCCGAGGCGGCCTGGCGAGGCGACCAGGGGTGGGGCCGCGCCACTAGGGCGCCTGGGCCCCCCTGGCTGCCCTCTGGTCCATCTTCTGGCACAAGGTTCCTTCGGGTGCGTGGATTTTCTGTGATTTTTCGTGGAATTTTCTGAGACACCTAAAAATCCGTTTTCCTGCACACAATAAAACCATACAGGAAGCTCTGCTGAAAACAGCGTCCGTCCGGGTTAGTGTAGTTCAAATCATGCAAGAATGAGGTCAAAACAATAACAAAAGTGTTTGGAAAAGTAGATACGTTTGAGACGTATCAACTCCCCCAAGCTTAGCATATTGCTTGTCCTCAAGCAATTCAGTTCAACGAACTAGACGCGACAAAGAAAACTTTGACAAACTCTTTTGCTTCATTAGATGTATATAAGCATGTACTACGAAAAGAGTCTAGCAAGTATTGAAACAATGCTATGAGGACAATGCACGGAGCAATCTTTCTTTCAAGTGACCAATCACAAATACCTAAAAGTAAATAATATACTACTGAAAATCAAGACAAGATTACATTGCACATAGCTTGAGCATATTAGAGTGGTATCTTGCTAGCCTCCATGAGTGAAGCAAAACATAAATGCAGAAACTCCTCCAGAGTTTTAAAGGAGACTAGAACTAAGAATTTCAGAATAAATAATATCACAAGCATGCAGAAAACAATGTAATACTTTGGGACAATGCACATTACACTCAGAATGACAATTATGCTCTCCTAGTTGGTGCTTTGAAGAAAGAAGGTGGAGACTCTCGAACCGTGGAATTTGATGGCAAGGTTGAAAACCCGTGGTCGGAAACAAAGACTAAACATGTACCAGAGCTCTTGGTTTTACAACAGAAGTAAAAATTATTTTTGGGAGATGCATATTTCGTCAACGAATGCTAGTAGATAACTCAATTACTTCTCGAGCTGGACAAGTTTCGAGGAACGGCTCCCGCACGGGGACGATCACATCCCCTTAATCTCCTTTGTTTATCACTGCCAAAGTTTTCTGATTTCTCATGAACAAAGCGTGAAGGAGGGTTTGTTTGTTGTATATTTTTATGAGCCGGGCGCACTCATTGCCAGTTCCTTCTCGTATTAGGGGTTTGCAGATTAGACATGCAATCCCGGGGTGAAACTTGTCCAACTTAAAAAAGATCATGAATTAACTACTACTTCCTCATGAGCTAAAATAGAGGCACAAAAGAGAAATGCTTTTGAATAACTTCGAGATGGTACAAGATAGTCTTCGTTAGGAATGGAAAGTAAATACCATGTATAGGAAGGTATGGTGGACTCATATGGCATAACTGGTTTAAAGGATTTTGGATGCACAAGCAGTCAGTCAGCTTAGTACAGGCGAAGGCTAGCAAAAGACTGGGAGTGACCAACTAGAGAGCAATAACGGTCATAATCATGCAGAGCGACAAAGCAACATTGAATCGGGCATGAAAGTGATATAACTATTCTAAAACTCAAAGATCATCAAGGCAGAGCAGACTTTTTTAGTCTTAAACATGTGTAAACATGTGCCAAGTCAATCCAAGAATTCTCCAAAAGTAAATACCACCTTAGTATACCAAACTACGAACAGTGCAATGCATGTAAATCATTTCAATAACACATTATATACTCTAGCTATTTGAGACTAGCCACAAGGAAAGCATGAACCACTGGGAGAACATTGTAAACATAGCACTATGTCGCTACAAGCTGGTCTCTAGATCATAAGTACAGGCATATGTACAAAAGTAGAAACAAGAAGAGTTCATACCGGTTTTCCCTTGTTGCTTCCCTTCATTCAATCTTCGTCATTACTGCCTCGTCACTTGCACGATCGAACGTAGGAAATATAATTAAATGCCATCACGGACTCGAGCTGAACTCTGAAAACAAAGCAAACTAAAGAGAGAAAGGAAATCTTTTTGGATTATTTCAAAGGTTGAACGAAAGCAAAAGAAAGAGAAAATCTTTTTGTTGTTTTTGCAAAGAAAGAAATAAAGAAGAACGGGCAAAAACTTCGAAAAGATCGAAGCAAATAAAACGGACAATACCATTGTTCGGGAATTCGGTAACTGGTAACTGCTCGGTCGACTACTGATTAGCGATTAATCGGTTAATCGGCCATTTAACTGAATTAATCGGTCGACCATTAATCGGCTGCACATGAGAATATATTGGCAACATGTAACTAGTTTTTCATGTATTGTACACCACATAATCCAATGCTCACAGCTGCACATGAGATGAATCTTAGCAGAACTATACCTTGTTGGTTGGTGAATCCTTGGGGACCTGGTTCGAGGGGTTGCCGGCGCTGCTGCCTGGCCTAGGTCACCGGCACTGTTTCCTGGCCTAGGTCGATGCTGCTGATTGTCCTATGCCGCCGCTGCTGCAGCTTGCAGGTAGGGGCTAGAGGAGAGACGGTCAGAAGAGGATGGGAGGGGATGGGGTCAGAGAAGGAGGGTAGGGCCGACGACGGGAGCAGGGCGATCGCCGGCGGTGGCTAGGGCCGGCGAGGAGAAGCCATGGTCGTGACTCGTGAGGAGTCAAGAGAGGAAGGGGCGCTGCGATTTGGGAGAGGGAGGATGCAGTGCCAGAGGTTACGGGGCCAAATAATGGTATGGATTGCCACTTCGGTACCGCTTTTTTTTATGGATGCCACTTAAGTTACCTGACCCGTCACCGATTAATCGGTTTGACAACCAGTTAATCGTCTGACAACCGATTAAATGCCAGTTAATCGGCTTGACCATTT
Organism: Secale cereale; assembly: GCA_902687465.1. NCBI lineage: Eukaryota > Viridiplantae > Streptophyta > Magnoliopsida > Poales > Poaceae > Secale > Secale cereale. The sequence goes on along the minus strand of LR738711.1, from coordinate 49,843,888 downwards.
AATGAACCGAGTATGTGCTATTCGCCTCAGTTAGGCACTGAGTAGCGATTAAATGGCCATTTAAATGGTAACTCGGCCGAGTTCTTGAACAATGGATAATACAATGGAAAAGTGAGAAGGGCACGTACTCCCCCAAGCTTAGGCTTTTGGCCTAAGTTGGTAGTAGCTACTGCCCCCAGGAGCCTCCTGCTCCGAGGGAATGCTGGTGAGTCCAAGGGTCGTAGAAGGATTTCGGCGCGTACACCGAACTCCTCGGATCCTCCCACGAAGAAGGGTCCGTACTCCAAGCAGAGGAAGACCCTTCACCAAACTGGGTGACGGTCTCCCCCTGAAAAGGTGGTAACTCACCGTGCTCCTCCTCGTCGGGCGCAACCCCCTCCATGGGGTTATGAAACTGATGCTGGGCCATGAACTCATCGAACTGGGTAACATCAAAGGACCATCCGTTCCTGCGAGAAAAATCAAACAAAAGAGGTGCAGGTAGACGGATCTCGCGTTCCGCGGTAGTTCCGAAACGCAAGATATAAACAAGATTACCAAGCTCAGAAGTCATGGTAACAAGCTTATGCCTTTTCATAGCAGCAAGATCAAAACTTAAATAAGTAAAAGGCTCATCATCAGGGTGTGGGGTGCCTTTAAGATATTCTAAGATAAGTGTGGCATAAACGCCACCAAATAAATCTCCCTGTTACCGTTCATAGCAAGGCGTCGAGCAATTAAGGCACCGAAATTATAATCAAACCTCCCTGAGAGGGCAGTTGCCAGGATAGCAATATCCGGCGCAGAAGTGTTTCTCGTGTTGTCACGAGCTAATACCCCTCTAGCAACATAATATGCAAAATACCTGAGGTGAGGGAATAAGATGCTAGAGATTTTTGACCGATGAATATCCCTCGCACCCATGCTGCAGAGAGAGTTGAAGACGGTTTTCAGCTCGGAGGGCTGAGAGGTCATCTTAGCCGTCCGCCCAACGTTCGGCACACCTATTATTTCACAAAACTTTCCCAAGGGCATGGTGATAAGATCATTGTAAATTTTAAACTCAATGGCACAAGTATCAGGGTTATATCTAAAACTGTTAATGAAACCGGAGGTGAGTTTTTGATACTGAGTAACACGGCACGTGACGAGCCGTGTCAGACCTGCATTAGCACAAAGATTATAAAACTCATCCTTAATTCCCGCAGCTTCAAGGAATTCATCACATGGGAACATCATAGCACGTGCTGGACTTGTGTCTTCCAACAACTCTAGGGGCACATGATCTTCATTGTAGCTCACCCTAGCAGTCGAGTGTGAGGCTGCGGCTCTAGTAACTCGATCGGAGTGCGCGGGCCTCTTCTTCTCAAGCCACCCCTTTGCCCTTCCTAACAAACTCATTTCTGAAATTTTTGGCAAATTACAAAAACAAGGATTTAAACAAAGTGGGTTAAGGCAAACTACTCAACTCACTTACCTAAGGCATAAACTTGCATCAAAACTTGGAAAATAAATTTCTACACATGCATGCAAGCTCATCTTCACAGCACCAAGAACTACTAAATACTCACAAATGAAAGCACCAATCAGAAATCTAATTGGAGGGGTGGAGGAGTTACATTCCAGGGAGTATTTGCTCAAAATCTCAGCTCGAATGATAGGCTGTAGAGAGAGATCGAAAATCGCCTCCAAGAGCAGCAAGAACGCAAGAACAAGTGCAGAACACGTGTTTTTGGAGAGAAAGAGAGAGAGAGGAAGAAGACTCACCTAGAGGGGGATCTTGTGGGCCGCAGGCGCCCTATGAGCGCGGCTAGGGGTTAGGCCGCGCCAGCTGGCCGCCTGGGCCACTGGTGGCCCCCTGGTCAGCCCCAGGTGCCTCTGGGTCACTCCCGGCATGGAAATTTTTATTTTTATTTTTCTGGAATTTTTCTGAAAACTTCACTGTTGAAATTTTTTCGAAGTTCAAAAAGCTGCAAGACTTTCTGAAAACTTAAAGCAGTGATTAGTATTGTGAAGCTTCAAAATATAAACACTCTGTACAGCAAGGAGAACAAAAGCTAAAACAAATGAAAACATAACAAGCTCAACTTTTTACCTATATAAAACATGCTCATTAGTAAGGTTGATCAAGTCTTACCAACGAACAGGCGATATATAGAGCAAAAAGTCTCACCTCTTACGAAGTGATCATTGCACCTTAACTTTAATGGACATTGTCCCTACCATAATAGTTTTGTATTTGTGGTGCACATGTAGTGGACAGTCCCATTCTCCAATCTTCACGGTCTCGATATTTTCTATAGAGTTGAGGCCATGCCTCTTGTCAGTCTTCTTTGGAAAATACACCGTGTGTTCTTTATCATTCACATTGACGGTAACCTTTCCTTTATTGCAATCAATAATAGCACCTCCGGTGTTAAGAAAAGGTCTACCAAGAATAATGGACATGCTCCCATCCTCGGGCATGTCAAGCACAACAAAATCAGTAAGGATCAAACAATTAGCAACTTCTACAGGAACATCCTCACAAATACCTATCGGAACGGCTGTTGACTTGTCAGCCATCTGAAGAGAGATATCTGTAGGGATTAGCTTCTCTAAACAAAGCCTCTTGTAAAGAGAGAAATGCATAACACTCACTCCTGCTCCAAGATCACATAAAGCAGTTTTGACATAATTATTCTTTATGGAGCAAGGAATGGTGGGTATACCTGGATCACCAAGCTTCTCAGGAATCTTTCCACTTAAAGAGTAGTTAGCAAGCATAGTAGATATTGCTTCATTAGGAACTTTTCTTTTATTAGTGACAATATCTTTCATATATTTTGAATAGGGAGGTAACTTAATAGCATCAGTCAAAGGGATTTGAAGAAAAGAGGTTTAATCCATTCACAAAACTTATTGTAATGCTCTTCTTATTTAGATTTGAGAGACTTACCTGGAAAGGGCATGGGTTTCTGTATCCATGGTTCTCTTTCCTTTCCATGTCTTCTTGCGACGAAGTCTTCTCTAGTGTACTTCCTGCGTTTGTCAGGTGCTTCTTCTTCTCTAACTTCAGGCGGATCATCATTATCCTTACCTTCAGGTTCGGCACCGTCTTCAGTCTCAGCATCGGAGATAGATACACTGTTGGGATCAATAGCTGGCTCTTCACTTGTAATAGGATCATTGGAATTGTCAGCCTCCTTGTGTTTCTTCTTCTTCTTCTTTGGAGAACCAACAATTTCTTCTTCCTGCATTTGAGAATCTTGCTCGATTCTCCTTGGATGCCCCTCTGGATACAGAGGATCTTGCGTGCTAGTTCCTCCTCGGGTCTTAATCCCGAAGGCCTGCAAATCATCTTGTTTGGCATTGTTAGCAAGCAAATCTTTTTGCACATTAGAAATTTGTTCAAGCTGAGTTTGAACCATATGAAAATGCTTCACAAGACATTTAACATCATTAACTGTTCTACCTAGAACATCAAGCAAACTTTTGATAGCAAGGGAATTATCATGCAATTGACTTTGTATCCTCTCATTAAAATGATTTTGTTTCATAATAAAATTATCAAACTCATCTAAACATTGATCAGGAGGCTTACCATGAGGGATGTCACTTGCGTTGAAATCTAAAAGAGAGTGTACCTCTACCATAGGAGGGTGAGTGGTAGGCTCACACAACTTCTCAATAGGGGGTAGATTCTTGACATCTTCAGTTTTAATACCCTTCTCTTTAATAGACTTCTTTGCTTCTCGCATATCTTCGGGGCTTAGAACAAACATGCCCCTCTTCTTTGGTGGTGGAGGTGGTTCAGGGACGGACCAATCTTCATGGTTTTTGGCAATCCTGCCCATCAAATCCTCTGCATCGTCCGGTGTTCTTTTCCTGAAAACACAACCAGCACAACTGTCCAAATAGGACCTGGATTCATCAGTTAGACCAGCATAAAATATATTGATTAATTCATTCTTAGGGACTCCATGTCCTGGTCTAGCCCGGATCAGACTACAGTACCTCCCCCAAGCTTTAGGGAGGTGCTCATCCTGCAACTGTTTAAAGTTATAAATTCTTTGTAAAGCAGCATGTTGCATATGAGCAGGAAAGTACTTATCAACAAAAGAGTGAGCTAAGTCTTGAGGACTCTTAATGGAACCACATGGGAGTGAATCATACCATGTTTTAGCACCTTCCTTCAAAGGGAAAGGAAGAAGCTTAGTCACATAAAAGTTTCGTTTCTTCTGATCCTTGGTAAACAAGCCACCCAACTCAGTGAGTTTGGTCAGGTGTGCAATAGCATCATCATTTTCTCTGCCATAAAATGGGTCAGCTTCAACCATAGGTATAAGTGAAAGATCAACAGAGAAATCATAATCAGGATCATCGATGCATATAGGAGATGTAGCAAATTCAGGATCAGGAACGGTCTTGTTCTTCAAGGAGTGTTTTTCAAGCAGCTTCTTAATAGCTTCAGGGTCAGAGCCGGCAAACTCTGTCAGTTCCCTGCATAAATCATCATCAAGCATAATGTAATCATCATCAAGGAGTCTCTCCTTGAGTTCACTCAAATCCGGATAATCATAAGTTCCACCAATGGGGTAGCGAGTAACAGGAATTTCAATTCCTGATTTTTTTGCAGCAGCAGCGATCTGTTTCTCAAGAGCATAACCAAGTGAACTAATATCATCAAGAGTAGTAGAAGCATCATCAAGAGTATCGGACATAGTAACAGATTCAGTAGGAGCATCATGTGGTGGTGGTGAGGCAAACTTACTCATAACAGAAGGTGAATCAAGTGTAGCACTAGTGTTCAGAACAGTACCTCTTCTTGTAGTGGATAGTAAGATCGGAACCTTGGGGTTTCCTTTCTTACCCATAGTGGATGAACTGCAGCAGGTAGGATACTTCAAGTAGACTTGTAAATATTGCTATGCTCCCCGGCAACGGCGCCAGAAAACGGTACTTGATAACCCTCAACCGTAAGGGATCGAGATAGTCTTCGCGGGTAAGAATAACCCAATTTATAGATTCGACATACGGGGAGCCAAAGAGTATTTATAAGCTTTGATAGTTGAGTTGTCAATTCAACCGCACCTGAAATATACTTACTTGCAACAAAAGATAAGTGGTAACGGTGATATGATAGTGATGGTGGTGACAGTAAAAGTAAACAGCAAAAGTAAATAGCAAAAGTAGCAACTAGTAACCAGCAGGATTTAAAACACTGTAGGCTAGGGAGATGGATGGTTGGGCGCTGCATGGATGAGATATATCATGAATCTAACATGGGGCAAGGCACACGGAAAAGTAATGATCATCTAGGCAGATATCAAACATTAGGCATGTATCCCACGGGTAGTTGTACGTGCTTGCAATAAGAACTTGCACAACATCTTTTGTCCTACCATCCCGCTACGAACGGGGCCAAAAGGAACTTATGGAGATTAAGGTGCTCCTGTCAAAGAGCACCGGAACAAAGCAATAAACTCAATGGATACATGTAATCCTCAAACTATGGACCATCCCCTTTGGTGTCCCAAGCTGTCACTTTTAGGATCGCCGGTTCCGGACCGTAATAGGTGCAAACAACTCATAGATAGGATCAAGAACACAAATATATTCATGCAAACACATATGGTTCAGATCTGAAATCATGGCACTCAGGTCCTAAGTGACAAGCATTAAGAGCAACAAGTTGAAGCAAAGATGATAAACACCATAGTAGATGATAGGCAACATGCCCCCAACAATCTGATAAACTATTACATGATCTAACTCATCCAATCCCTACCATCCCCTTTGCCTACAGCAGGGAATTACTCACACATGGAAGGAGAAGTCATGGAGGGAGGATGGAGTGATGATGATGATGATGATGGCGACGATCTCCCCTCTTCGGAGGCCAAATCAGCCTCCAGATTAGCCCTCCCGAAGAAGAACAGAGGGTGGCGGCGGCTCCGCGACGGAAACTGGGAAAACAACCTCTGATCTGGGGTTTTCTCGTCACGGGATAAATACGGGTCAAAGTAGGGCACCAGGGGAGGTGGGAGCAGCCCAGGCGGCCTGGCGAGGCGGCCACGGGTGGGGCCGCGCCACCAGGGCGCCTAGGCCCCCCCTGGCACAAGGTTCCTTCGGGTGCGTGGATTTTCTGTGATTTTTCGTGGAATTTTCTGAGACACCTAAAAATCCGTTTTCCTGCACACAATAAAACCATACAGGCAGCCCTGCTGAAAACAGTGTCAGTCCGGGTTAGTTTAGTTCAAATCATGCAAGAATGAGGTCAAAATAATAGCAAAAGTGTTTGGAAAAGTAGATACGTTTGAGACGTATCACATGTAGGTGACAATAGCAGGTACAAAAGCAGGCTATGCATCAGAATAGGATCAAACAATAACAGTAGCAAAATCTAATGCAAGCATAAGGAAGAATGGAATGGGCGATATCGGGATGATCAAAGGGGGGGGGGCTTGCCTGGAAGCTCTGGTGAAACAGAAGGAGGGTCGTCGTCGACGTAGTCGATCACAGGGGCATCAGCAGCGGTCTCGGGGTCTATCGGAGAGAAGAGGGGGGGAAGAAACAATAAATACCCAAGCACACATATGCAATACAGATGCACGACATGTCAATAAGCGGTGCTAGGGGAGTTCTAACGCAGTACTACACAATACCGACGAAGGGGGAAAACACCCGGGAAAGCATTCCCAGTGTTGGGCATTTTCGGACAGGTGAACCGGAGGGGGATTGTTCCATGTTCGGCATTCTTGGTATGTGTGGCAGACAAAAGGACCGCGTATCCGGGTTCGTCTCGAAATTCTGAGCGACTTTCATATATAAATCTTTTTCATCCGAGTTACAGATTATTTTATATGATTTTTCAAAGTTTTATTAATATTCTGTAATTTATTATTAATTCGAAATTAAAAGTAAAATGCTACGGGTACCCAGCTCTGCGTACACAAAAGTGTACCAGAGGCTCACAGGTGGGCCAGGGGGTCCCAGTTGACCAGTCAATATGTTTGACTGGTCAACAGGGGGTGCGGCCCCTCTGTCATACACACATATTAACTAACTACAATTTTAATTAACTAATCTAATTAATTAGGTTAATTAAGATTAATTAATTAATTGTTTTTACTAAATTTTTTATCTTTTTATTTTTTTAAAGGGGCTGGGCCCACATGTCATAGGGCCCAGAGGGATAAGCGGGTGGCGGGTTACGGGCGCCAACAGGCGCTCGGGCGGTACGCACCCAGACGCCCATCTCGCGGGGGGAGGGTAGGCCGGCCGTCAGGGACACTGCCCGGCGGCGGCAAGGCCACGACGGGCCGGCGCTGGGGAGCGGGAGCGGGCGCGGGCACCGGGTGCCGGACGCCGGAGCGCGCTGCGCGACGGGGGTGGGGGCGCTGGGCGCCGGAGTGCGCCGGCGACCACGGCGTCCAGCCGATGGGCAGCACGGCGGGGCTGGGCCGAAGGCCGCGACGGACGCGGCCGCGTCGGGGAGGATGGGACGGTGCGCAGCGACGACCGGACGCGGGCGGGGCCGCGACGGCGGACGTGGCGAAGGCAGGAGGCGGCACGGCCAGAGCGAGGTGGAGGCGGGGAGGCCAGATGTGGGCGGGCGATGCGGCTACGGGCGCGACAACGACGGGTACTGGGCGCACGCGATCAGCCAAGGTCGTGCGCGAAGTAGAGGGTGCGGCGTGATGGACGACATCTATGCTGGGGGGAATCAAAAGATGAGGCGAGGGGTGGGTTGCTCACCCCCGTTGCAGGGGATCGGGGCGTCGAGGCGCGAGGTAGCCATCGGGGAGGGTCCGTCGACGATGGCGACGGTGAGCACTGGCGTCGGGTAAGACCGTCGATGGTGAGGCGGGGCGGGGTAGTCCGGCGACAGGGTGGCTCCGGCGTCTGGGCGCCGCGGGCGCGGGCGTCGGCTTGAGGGAAAAAAAGGGATCAGGAAGAGAGGAGTGCAAGGCTAGGGTTTGGGCCGAGGGGTACGGCGGTGTTTTGTAGGGCACCGTGGTGTGCTGGATGACTGCCACGCAGGGCTGGGGCATCCATGGCCGAGGGGATGAGCGCCACGATCCCCTCTGCCTCCCTGTAGCAGAGGAAGGGGACGAGGGGTTGGGCTGGGCTCCTTTTGTCTAGATGGGCCAAGTGGCCGGGTTTTGTTCTACTTTTATGTTTGCTTTACCTTTTCTATTTTTCTTTTTACGGTTTTAGTTTTCTTTTATTTTTTTATAGCAATTAGCTTTATAAAATATAGGAACATCACCTAAATTGGTTTTACCCCAAAATTGGTACTAACAGGATGAATAGACAGAGGTGTATCATGAGCTTCTTTCATAACCTTTGGAGTATGATCCAGGTGTTTCCTTGCACATGGCACCACTAGGCGACCTTTGAAGTACAAGGCGCCATCATCGGCAATGGTGAAGAATGAGGGCTTTCCTTTTGCGAGATAGCGTTTAATCTTCTCGACTTCAGAGTCATAATGTTGAATAGTCTTGATACTCCTCACGAGACCGGGTACGACAGCCAGGGTATTAAGGGAACCCTGGGAAACAACACGAATATTCATCTTCTGAAATTCTGGAGGAGGGCGAGCGGGTGCTCCGGGAGGAACAATATGGAGGTTCAGCCTTCTGAATTCTTCAACAAGCGAGGTTTGAACCTTGTGAACCTGGAGGTGGTTGCAATATGACTTGCGGCTTAAGGCATCAGCCATCACATTGGCCTTGCCCAGGGTATAGGAAATACCCAAGTCGAAATCTGCTACGGTCTCCATCCATCTCTGTTGACGGAGGTTCAGGTCTGGTTAAGTAAACAAGTACTTCAGACTTTGGTGGTCGGTGAAGATCTCGCAACGATTACCGAGAAGGTAATGTCGCCACTATTTCAGTGCATATATGACAGCAGCAAGCTCGAGGTCATGAACTGGATAGTTCTCTTCATGAGGGCGCAACTGACGAGAGCCATAAGCAATCACCTTGCGCTCTTGCATTAGGACACAGCCTAATTCTTGACGTGAAGCATCGCAGTAAATGAAGAAATCCTTCTTAGTATCCGGAGGAGCAAGCACTAGGGCAGAAGTCAGCTTGTCTCACTACGGGAATCAGGCATTTTGCCGTCAGGACACTACAGACGGCAAAGAACGGATTACAGACGGCAAAAAATTTGCCGTCAGCCCATGACGGCAAAAGATGTCGGCAAACTCAAAATCGGCAAAGAGTCATTTTGCCGTCAGCCCAAGGGCGAGATGACGGCAAATGTTTTGCCGTTAGTGAGCATGTTTTGCCGTCAACGGGAATATGTACACGGCAAAAAAAAGCAAACAAACGGAACGCCTGTCTAACAGACCATTTTGCCGTCTGCCGAACTACAACACAGACGGCAAAAGATACTATTTTTTTTATAAAAAAAATGATCCAACAGTGGATGTGCAGAGGACAGAGATGGTAGGCAGACCCATCACTTGCGTTTATGCTTTTAGTACTTTGACAACTATTAAATACACTGACAACCTTTTAAAAAAATACACTAACAACCATTCATTTATAGAGAAAAAATAGATATTGCAGGGCTGCTAAATACAGATTACAGACGGCCACGAAAAAAATACGGATTGCCGGGCTGCCGAACTACAACACTTTGACAATGGAGGAAGGGGCCGGCCACACGGGGGTCAACGGAGGACATGCCAGGCTTGCCAGCCGTGTCGGGGTCGACGGAAGAAGGGGCCGGCCGCACCGGGGTCGACGGAGGAAGGGGCCGGTCGCGCCGTGGTCGACGGAGGAAGGGGCCGGCCGCGCCTGGGGTCGATGGGGGAGGGGGCCGGCCGCGCCTGGGATCGATGGAGGAAGGGGCCCGCCGGGCCTGGGGTCGACGGAGGAAGGGCCGGCCGCGCCTGGGGTCGACGGAGGAAGGGCCGGCCGCCTGGGGTCGATGGAGGAAGGGCCGGCCGCGCCTGGGGTCGACGGAGGAAGGGCCGGCCGCGCCTGGGGTCGACGGAGGAAGGGTCGGCCACCTGGGGTCGATGGAGGAAGGGGCCGGCCGCGCCTGGGGCCGCCGGCGTTGAGGGCGGTGCGGCCAGTGCTGGTGCGAGGCGACGAGGCGGACGTCGGTTGGTGGAGCAGTGATGGGGCTGGAGGCCGACGGGGATGCCACGCAGGGGCGGGATGCCGCGCAGGGGCGGGGCCGCCGGCGTTGGGGGCGAGGCGGCCGGCGTTGGTGCGAGGCGTACGCAGGCAGAGGCATTCGAGAGAGAGAGGGAGCTCGTGCGTGGGATGTGGGAAGAGATAAGACCGGGGTGGGAAGAGATAAGACCGGGGAGGGAGCTCGTGCGTGGGATGTGGGGTGCGGCAGTTTCGGTCGGTGGCCCCAGATGGAGTCATGGGGGCATGTGCTAGTCAATGGGTGGCCTGTGTGTGTGAGATGTGCGCCTGAGATTTTTCCACCTCATCGATCCGAGAGATCGATCCGCGAGGTGTGTTTCTTGTTTTGCCGTCTGCGGTTTTTTTTACAGACGGCAAAATATCTTTGTCGTCATCAGTTTTTTTTTTACAGACGGCAAAATATATTTGCCGTCATCTGGTTGTTCTGCAGACGGCAAAAATTGTCTTTGCCGTCATCAATTTTTTTACAGACGGCAAAAATTGTCTTTGCCGTCATCAGCTTTTTTTACAGACGGCAAAATTTGTATTTGCCGTTAGTTATTCTTTGCCGTCAGGTTCATGACGGTGAAATAATCTTTGCCGTCTGCCCCGACGATTAGCTGTCGGCAAAGAGGCTTCATGTCGGCAAAATAGCAGATTCCCGTAGTGTCTTTGAGTGCTTGGAAACTTTCCTGACACTTTTCTGTCCATTCGAACTTGACACCTTTGTGAAGCAGACCAGTCAGAGGCATCGACGGCAATAGCTGGCGAGTCCGAGAAAACTTCTGACTTGTGTGACATTCTTCGGAGGAGTCCTATCGAGAATACCCTGAACTCCCTCGGGGTTGACGGCAATACCATCCTTGGAGATCACATGGCCAAGGTAGGTTACTTCGGGAAGCCAAAATTCACACTTGGAATACTTCGCATATAGTTGATGCTCTCGAAGCTTTTCCAGAACAAGACAAAGATGTTCAGCATGTTCTTCTTTGTTCTTGGAATATACAAGGATATCATCCATATAAACCACGAAAAACTTATCGATGTATTCCATGAATATATAATTCATTAATCGGGAGAACATTGCTGGAGCATTGGTCAAGCCGAAAGACATGACGGTGTACTCGTATGACCCATAGTGAGTAACGAATGCGGTCTTGGGAATATCCTCTTCACGAACCCGAATCTGGTGGTAACCCAACCTCAAATCAAGTTTAGAGAATACTGAAGAACCAGCAAGTTGATCATACAGATCGTTGATTCTGGGAAGTGGATACTTGTTCTGAATTGTTGCCTGGTTGATAGGTCGGTAATATTGGACCAAACGATTTGTGCCATCCTTCTTCTTGACAAAGAGAGAAGGTGCTCCCCAAGCAGATGAAATTGGACGGATAAAACCCTGACGAAGTGAAGTGTCGATTTCCTCCTTAAGCTCAAGAAGTTCATGCGGCGGCATCTTGTATGGCCGCTTGGCAATAGGAGTAGTACCCGGTTTCAGGTCTATGACGAGCTCAACAGCTCTAGCAGGGGGTATTCCTGGAAGTTCTTCTGGAAAGACATCTTCGAAATCACGAACAACTGGAATGTTCTCTATTCCTTCAAGAGGTGAAGCATTCAATGCATTCAGAACATATATCTGATTCTCAGCATCCTGCGCTGCTTGGGTTGAGTATTGGACTATCTGGCCAGAAGGGTGAGTGAGCTGGACTGTCCTGGTAGCACAATCAATCAAAGCATTATGGGCTGTCAACCAATCCATACCAAGAATTATGTCAATGTTGGAAGGTCCGAGCACAATGAGAGAAGCCGGAAATAGTAGACCTCCAATCTCGATTTGGTTGCGAGGGCATAACATTGTGGTTTGCCATTTGGAACCCGGAGATTAAACTGCTAAAGGAGTGGGCAAATTTTCCATACCGAGCACATGCAACTGAGCAAATTGTTGGGACACAAAGGCATGCGATGCTCCTGAATCAAAGAGAACAGAAGCTGGCACTGAATTAACGCGAAGGGTACCCATCACGATTTTTGGGGACTCATGAGCTTCTTCAATCTTGACATGGGTGACTTGACCACCGGTCATAGCAGGTGGTCCGGCACTACAACTTCCGGTATGATGGGTTCGACGGCCCTTCTTACGACCAACATGAGGACGTGGAGCATTTTGCGGCTGACCCGTGCAACAGTTGATAGCAAGGTGCCCTAGTTGTCCACACTTGCGGCATAAGCCATCATTACGGGGAGGAGCCACATTATTGGATTGTCCACCCTGAATAGTTAGTTGACTCGGCGGTGGAGGCAGACGAGGTGCAACATAAGACGGCCTTGGTGTCGGAGCAGGTCCGTGATGAACATTGTGTGGGATCCAGACTCGACGTTTCCGAGAAGGCTGGCACAAGGACGGGCCTACATCTCTAGTACGCTTGAGAGACTCTTAGTACTCGGTTAGACCAGTTTCAGTTCGAAAAGCTTGGCTGACAAGCGTCGCAAAGTCTAGGCAATCATGAGCAACAAGTGCGAGCTTTATATCGGGACACAATCCTTCACGGAATTTCTCCTGCTTACGAGCGTCAGTGTCGACGTCATCCTCAACATAGCGGGATAATTCAAGGAATTTCCTTTGATATTTGTCCATAGTCATTGTGCCCTGTGAGAGTTTGCGAAACTCCTTCTTTTTCTGGTCCATCAGACCTTGAGGAATGTGCCGTGCACGGAAGGCTAACTGAAATTCCTGTCAAGTCGTTATAGTTTATGCAGGCAGCATACCCCTGTGGCTTTCCAACCATTGGGCAGCTGGACCTTTCAAGTGAGATGTCGCAAAGGTGACGTAACTGGCAGGGGCAACATTAGCTGACTTCATCTCAAACTGGATGTCACGAAGCCAATCATCAGCATCCATAGGATTGGTGGAGTTGCGGAAAATGGATGGGTTGAGGCGCACAAATTATGGCAGTGTTATTGGGGCAAGCTGTTGATGAGCATTCTGGTTTGGAAGCTGAGCCATTACTCCAGTCATAAATTGACGATTCAGTTCAAACTGCTGCATCATTGCGGCAATATAGGGAGCAGGTGGTGGATCGTCAGCCATCCTGCTAAAATGTAACAGGGAGTAGTTTAGCATTGAGCATTTGCTAAAACTAGTGACCGTTCATGACGAAACTTGCATAGTGAAGAAAACACTATGAATGCATCGTAGTAGTCAACAGGACATAGTGTGCACTATTCAAAACTGATATACTAAGGAAAACTATGGCTTTATCCATCTTTGGGGTGAATGTGGTCACGGGATCCTAATGTTTGAGTTAGTAATTTCGTTTAACCCTAATAGAAGAGAGTTTAGAGTCCTGAAGTAATGATTGAGGAGTAAAAGATCCTAATATCATCCAATTGGCGACTTGGGCCCGTAAGCCACACAACCATGTTAGTAAAACAGTTTTCCAAAGACTAGACTCAACGTCGGCCAAGGAGTTGGAAAGGGGGATCCTATAGGCAGTCGGCTCTGATACCAACTTGTGGCGCCCCCGATTTGACCGTACACTAATCATGCACGCAAATGTGTACGACCAAGATCTGGGACTCACGTGAAGATATCACAACACAATTCTAGACACAAATAAAATAAAACAAGCTTCATATTACAAAGCCAGGGGCCTCGAGGGCTCGAATACAGAAGCTCGAAAGCAATAGAGTTAGCGGAAGCAACAATATTTGAGTACAAACATAAGTTAAACTAGTTTTGCCTTAAGAAGGCTAGCACAAACATCAACGATCGAAGAGGCAAGGCCTCCTGCCTGGGACCTCCTAACTACTCCTGGTCGCCAGTTGTCTCCACGTAGTAGTAGGCTCCGTCGGGGTAGTAGTAGTAGTCAACTGGGGTGGCATCTGGCTCCTGGGATCCGCCATCTGGTTGCAACAACCAGAAAGAAGAAGAAAGGGGAAATGGGGGAGCAAAGCAACCGTGAGTACTCATCCAAAGTACTCGCAAGCATTAGATCTATACTAAGTATTCATCAGTATCGAAGGAATAAGCAGTATATGTGGACTGAACTTTAGAATCTCAGAATAGAAGGAAGGCCTAGCCTATCGAAGACTAGCATCTTCAAGCATCTTCTGGAAACTACCATCTTGCAGCAGTAGAAGGAAATACAGAATAACATTTTATAATTATCAAGCACGTTGTAGCAATAATGGCCTAGAGATCCTTCCTCGACTCCCTACGATAAAGTAATCTCGCAGCCACATATCCATCACATATCTCAAGTATCCATTTCTAGTTATAGTAGATCCGGATATAAGACTGAACGTCCGCTACCGTGGACACCGCTATTCGAATAGATAACCTCCCTGTAGGGGTGCACCAGGTTACCCTCACGCTCGATCATCTCTGGTCGGACACACCTTTCTGGGTCAATGCCTAGCCTCGGAAGATCAACACGTCGCAGCCCTACCTAGGCTCAGCAGAGAGGTCCCCGCCGGTCTACATCCTAAGCACTTCGGGGTCATGGGCCATCGCCCATTGCACTCGGGATCGTTGCGCGCAGGGCGATCCAGGCCACCTCCACTCGGGAGCCGACCAGGCCGTGCCGCAATACTAAACTGGACGTCTAACAAAGCTTCGGCTGATACCACGACGCCGAGTCCCATAACTATTCTCATGTGGCGGTTAGTGCGTAAAGGCCAGAGGTCAATTCAGAACAAATACCCAAATCTATTAGTGCATTATTGACAGAAGTGATGGTTGTAGGGACAAGTCCGGAGCTATCACCCCTCCTAGGTGATACCGCTAAACAGCCAGCCGCCACTGTAAGAACTCCCGCGGGTGCTCTCCGGGCCCGCCCGCCTTTCACAAAGGTCTCAAGTAAAGTCAATGTAACCGTGTGTCCAAAACATCAAGGTGGAAAACCCGAGGAATCACCCCCGACGAATTCCACTCGATGTGTCCGTCAAGGCGGACTATGAGGAATCACCCCCGAGGTTCACACTTGAGGGGTTGCACGACATAGTCGTATCGGGAATGGAGAAAGAGGATTCACCCTCGATGACCACGACCGAATAGCTACACTACAGAGTTATCATCCTGAGTGCGTTACGAGGTTTCACCCTCGGCACCCGATAGTACCTCTGCAGAGTCGAGCAACAAAGGGGGTGTGATGTGATGTGATGTGTCGGGCTCCGGTCTTCGATCACGTTGCTTGAGTCGTCGATGATGAAGCAGGGGTAACAAGGGCAGTCGGGCTCACTAATGGATCACTAGCCAATCTATACTAAGCAGTTTAGCATAGCATGTAGGTGACAATAGCAGGTACAAAAGCAGGCTATGCATCAGAATGGGATCAAACAATAACAGTAGCAAAATCTAATGCAAGCATAAGGAAGAATGGAATGGGCGATATCGGGATGATCATAGGGGGGGCTTGCCTGGAAGCTCTGCTGAAACAGAAGGAGGGTCGTCGTCGACGTAGTCGATCATAGGGGCATCAACAGCGGTCTCGGGGTTTATCGGAGAGAAGAGGCGGGAAGAAACAATAAATACCCAAGCACACATATGCAATACAAATGCACGACATGTCAATAAGCGGTGCTAGGGGTGTTCTAACGCAGTACTACACAATATCGGCGAAGGGGGAAAACACCCGGGAAAGCATTCCCGATGTTGGGCATTTTCGGACAAGTGAACCGGAGGGGGATTGTTCCATGTTCGGCATTCTAGAGATGTGTGGCAGACGAACAGACCGCGTATCCGGGTTCGTCTCGAAATTCTGAGCGACTTTCATATATAAATCTTTTTCATCCGAGTTACGGATTATTTTATATGATTTTTCAAAGTTTTATTAATATTCTGTAATTTATTATTAATTCGAAATTAAAAGTAAAATGCTACGGGTACCCAGCTCTGCGTACACAGAAGTGTACCAGAGGCTCACAGGTGGGCCAGGGGGTCCCAGTTGACCAGTCAACGTTTGACTAGTCAACAGGGGGTGGGGCCCCTCTGTCATACACACATATTAACTAACTACAATTTTAATTAACTAATCTAATTAATTAGGTTAATTAAGTTTAATTAATTAATTAATTAATTATTTTTACTAAATTTTTTATCCTTTTCTTTTTTTAAAGGGGCTGGGCCCACATGTCATAGGGCCCAGCGGGCTAAGCGGGTGGCGGGTTACGGGCGCCAACAGGCGCTGGGGCGGTACGCACCCAGACGCCCATCGCGCGGGGGGAGGCGAGGCCGGCCGTCAGGGGCAGTGCCCGGCGGCGGCAAGGCCACGACGGGCCGGCGCCGGGGAGCAGGAGTGGGCGCGGGCACCGGGTGCCGGACGCCAGAGTGCGCGGCGCGACGGGGGTGGGGGCCAGGGAGCACGGCGGGGCGCTGGGCGCCGGAGTGCGCTGGCGGCCACGCATCCAGCCGATGGGCAGCACGGCGGGGCTGGGCTGGGCCACGACGGATGCGGCCGCGACGGGGAGGATGGGACGGTGCGCAGCGATGGCCGGACGTGGGCGAGGCCGCGACGGCGGACGCGGCGAAGGCAGGAGGCGGCACATCCAGAGCGAGGTGGAGGTGGGGAGGCCAGATGTGGGCGGGCGATGCGGCTATGGGCGCGACAACGACGGGTGCTGGGCGCACACGATCAGCCAAGGTCGTGCGCGAAGCAGAGGGTGTGGCGTGGCGGACGACATCTATGCTGGGGGGAATCAAAAGATGAGGTGAGGGGTGGGTTGCTCACCCCCGTTGCAGGGGATCGGGGCGTCGAGGTGCGAGGTAGCCATCAGGGAGGGTCCGACGACGATGGCGACGGTGAGCGCTGACGTCGGGTAAGACCATCGATGGTGAGGCGGGGCGGGGCAGTCCGGCGACAGGGTGGCTCCGGCGTCAGGGCCCCGCGGGCTTGGGCGTCGGCTCGAGGGAAAAATGGGGATCAGGGAGAGAGGAGTGCAAGGCTACGGTTTGGGCCGAGGGGTGTGGCGGTGTTTTGTAGGGCACCGGGGTGTGCTGGATGACTGCCACGCAAGGCTGGGGCGTCCATGGCCGTGGGGATGAGCGCCACGATCCCCTCTACCTCCCTGTAGCAGAGGAAGGGGACGAGGGGTTGGGCTGGGCTCCTTTTGTCTAGATGGGCCAAGTGGCCGGGTTTTGTTCTACTTTTATGTTTGCTTTACCTTTTCTATTTTTCTTTTTACGGTTTTAGTTTTCTTTTATTTTTTTGATAGCAATTAGCTTTATTAACTATAGGAACATCACGTAAATTGGTTTTACCCCAGAACTAAATATTTTAGTACTTTATAGAGTACAAAAGGCATTTATTAAATATTCTAGCTGCTGTTTTAATTACCGTAGTGCATTTAGCCACTTCCTAAAAATGTTGGT
Organism: Secale cereale; assembly: GCA_902687465.1. Classification (NCBI taxonomy): domain Eukaryota; kingdom Viridiplantae; phylum Streptophyta; class Magnoliopsida; order Poales; family Poaceae; genus Secale; species Secale cereale. The sequence continues at coordinate 49,826,407 of LR738711.1, read as the reverse complement.
TCTTCACCATAATTACCTATGGAATATTTGCCACAGTTTGAACATTTTAGTTGTGACATTTGAAAACTTTAAATTTTGACTTCAACTTAAATTGGAAATTTAAATCGGACGAAATCAAAGAGGGATTTAGCAACAGTGAAAACGATGACGTGGCACCATTAACTTGGGATTACTGTAGCTTAATTATCCGGCGTTACAACATGTTCCTATGACTATCAGATTTTCCAACTCCCAAATACCGGAGGAACACCTTGTGTGCTATCAAACGTCACAACGTAACTGGGTGATTATAAAGATGCTTTACAGGTGTCTCCGAAGGTGTTCGTGGTGTTGGCACAGATCAAGAATAGGATTTGTCACTCCGAGTGTCGGAGAGGTATCTCTCGGCCATCTCGGTAATGCACATCCTAATAAGCCGTGCAAGCAAATGACTAATGAGTTAGTCACGAGATGATGTTTTACGGAATGAGTAAAGAGACTTGCCGGTAACGAGATTGAACTAGGTATTGAGATACCGACGATCGAATCTCGGGCAAGTAACATACCGATGACAAAGGGAACAACGTATGTTGTTATGCGGTTCGACCGATAAAGATCTTCATAGAATATGTAGGAGACAATATGGGCATCCAGGTTCCGCTATTGGTTATTGACCGAAGAGATGTCTCGGTCATGTCTACATAGTTCTCGAACCCGTAGGGTCCGCATGCTTAAATGTTCGTTGAGGATATAGTACTTAATGAGTTATGTATGTTGGTGATCGAATGTTATTCGGAGTCCCGGATGTGATCACGGACATGACGAGGAACTCCAGAATGGTCCGGAGATAAAGATTAATATATGGGATAATAGTGTTTGACCTCCGAAAGGGTTCCGGAATTCACCTGAAGGGGTTCCGGATGTTTCCCAAAATGTTTGGGTACGAGAACACTTTATTTGGGCCAAAAGGGAAAGCACACAAGGTTTTTGGAAAGCGCAAAAGGAAGTTTTGCGGAGTCTAGGGGCCAGACGCCAGGGTCCCTGGCGTCTGGGTCCAGAAGCTGGGAACCCTGGCGTTTGGCCCTGGAGTCCGAGAAGGACTCTTGCCTTTCGGGTGAAACCCACTTTGTGAAGGCTTTTACTCCAAGTTTTGACCCCAAGGCTCAACATATAAATAAAGGGGTAGGGCTAGCACCCAAGACACATCAAGATACACCAAGACGTGTGCCGGCTATCCTGACCCTCTAGTTTATCCTCCGTCTAGTTTCTGTAGTGCTTGGTGAAGCACTACAGAAATTGTTCTTCATCAACAACCATCACCACGCCGTCGTGCTGCCAGAACTCATCTACTACTTCGCTCGTCTTGCTGGATCAAGAAGGCGAGGACATCATCGAGCTGAACGTGTGCTGAACGCGGAGGTGCCGTACGTTCGGTACTAGATCGGGACGGATCGTGAGGGTGTACGACTACATCAACCGTGTTGATAAACGCTTCCGCTTTCGGTCTACGAGGGTATGTAGACACACTCTCCCCTCTCTTTGCTATGCATCTAGTTGGTAGATCTTGTGTGATCATAGGATTTTTTTTTGAAATACTACGTTCCCCAACAGATCCATCTCGACGGCTCTCGCGGCTTGGCGAGGCGAGGTGGGAGCCCACCTCCTAGGCTCCAGTGGTGGCACACTCAGGCAGTGGCCGGTGCGCCAGACCTCCTACGGTGGCACTGTTGTTGCGGTTGATCGCCGAATCTAGGCGGCTAGATCTGGGGCTTTGAAGGCGGTCAAGACGGTGCACAGGTTGTCGGGTGGATTTCATGGGACGAATCCGGCTGAAAACCTTGTTTTCGGTCGATGGCCGGAGCCGGTGATGACGATGCCCCTATCATCATTTCCTTCATGAAGGCATCATCGAGGTGAAACTCCCAACTCCACTCAATACCTCTGGGGGAAACCCTAGATAAGCTGATCGGATGTTGGCGGCAAGCACGTGTCGTTACCCCCTCGGGGCAGCATTCTTGGAGGTGCACTTGGCTTCGCGGGACCAGTGGACGACATCTTTGGTGGAGCGGTGCTTCATCCTACACATTGATGGCGACGGATCTCGATGGCGTGGCGAAGTGCAGATTCGGAATTCAATGTGCGAGGATGGACTCGCGCAGGAGGATGACGCTGTCTGGCATCGTGGTGGCGTCGATGGAAGAGAGACCTGACATGGTAGATGCAATAGTACAGCTCTGAAGATGGATTGGTGGCAGGTGGCTGCGGCGGGTAAATACCCGACAGACGTCCTGATTGAGGAGTGCGCCGGACTGATAGGTGCCCCATACCCGGCAGGCATCCTGGTTGGGACCTTAGGTCTTAGATGTTTAGGTTTGGCTGCGATGTCTATTTGGTATTAGGCCTAGGCTATCAGCGCCCCTTCATCAATTGGATAGGAGTACCGACAATTGTTGCTTAGACGGTGGCTATAGTCTTACTGTTGTTTGACTTTGTAAGGTCTTGTGAGAATAATTAATAAACTGGCCGCATGCATCGCCCAGATTCAGAGTCTGGGTGTCCTCCTCCTTTTCTAAAAAAAATCGGGCAAACAAAGGTTTGTATATGTTGACATGTTTACATCAAATCTTTTGGAAAGAACTACCAGGATTCTCTGTTGGAAAGAACTTTGAGAAACTTCCAGGATCATCATCTAAAACTATTGCGAAGATCCTTACTGCAGAGGATTGCGAAGATCCTTACACACACCCCTAAGGATAGTAACTTGCCTTCCCAGCAACTCAATCGTTTCTCCAAATGTTCCTCAATGTATTTCTAGTCTGCATTAGAGAGGCATTGATAATGAATTGGATTTCCTAATTATCTAATAGGGAATTGGCCTTGTACGCAACAAAAATGCCACCATATTGTGCAGCCACCTCATTAACTTCTCCAAAACAACACAAAAAATCACTTCCATCGAATTTATCTTGAGATTTGATAGTTGTTCAAACGCAGTAAGGATGTTTAAGGAGGAAATAAGGTGTCCGGTTGGGTCACCTTTTTATGACCGGGTACTGACCGGGCGGACGTTATGGACATTTAGGAAAGAAATAGGAGGTCCGGCTGTAGATACTCTCACATGCCTTAAGATTACTTACAAAGTGGGTAGGTGCACCGTTGTGGAAAATATTAATGAGTGTGTTATAACCGTCACGCTCTTATCTGGCTCCATATATAAAACTTGTTTTCTCTCATTTGTTTCCTGAGAACCATAGACAGCTAGGGCACAATATACCCGTAAGAGCCATCCAGCTCATGCTTCCCCCAACCAACGTTGTTGTAGTTCCACACGTAGATGGAAATGGACGACATGGATCACACAATTGCGCTACCTAGGCTATGGAGGCATAAGGAATTCCATGTTGCGCACAGTTGTCAACAATTGAGCAAGTTCCTTGTAAACTGCGCGTGCATCGGCGGTGGTTGGTTTATCTACGACTCTAGTGTGCTGATAAGCTGCTGCTTCTTTGTGTGCTGGCGCTCAAAAATGGATGTTGTACTTCGGACTAGCTTGGAAACAAGCTCTACGCTACCATGACCCGTGCTCCGCGTTATGAGAATATTGGACATCTGTTGTTGCCCTGCATCTATGTTCACACGGTTTAGGGTTAGGTCATGATAATGTGGGGTATACCGGCATCGTTGTTTACATAATTGTTTTATTGATGCACTTCTTATGGTCGAATCAACACATTTTTGGGTGTTGGCATTAGGATTGTTGACGTATATATGTGTTGCCTAGTCTATTTTATCCGATCAGTATTATGGTTGCAATGGCTAGAGCATGCACTTCTATATGATATCAGAACCAAGAGGCCTTGAGTTTAAGACCCGACTGGCGAAATTAAATTATAGGTCACTTTCGGTCCACGTTTAGGCCCGATGGAGCCACATGAGGGGAGTGTTGACGTATAAATGTGCATACTCTCTTCCACAAGACCGATGTTTTGTTTGCATTGGCTAGAGCATGCACTTCTATAAGGATGATGTATAATAAAGGGTGGAAGATATGGTTTAATCCATTTGACAACATCTGAATTTTGATTTTCAAGAATTATTCTGCACTGGCTGGGGTAGTACTCTGTTCTTTTCTGTACATTGAAGAAGGTTGGAAGACATTTGGTTTCGATCAAAGCAAATGGAGATTGGGTGCTGGGCCCTTTCCCTCTAAAATTCTTTCTTGGACGCAAACTCAAGACCACCATTTGCCTATGTTTCATGTCCTCCTACCAAGATGCACTAACACTAAGTACCCACTTCATATCTTCAGTACTGCTCACATGCCCTGAGATTACTTGAAAGTGGATAGCTGTAACTTCATGACAAAATTAATACGCGTGTCATAGGTGTCACCCTAGTATATGACTGGCACAATATATACTCCCTCTGATCCATATTAATTTTCGCTAGTTTAGTACAACTTTGTACTAAACCAGCGACAATTAATATGGATCGGAAGGAGTAATATTCTTCTCCCATAGTTTCCTTAAAACCATAAAACGCTAGCGCACAATATAGCCGTGATGGGAGGTAACTCATGCTGCCCCAATCAAGCATTGTAGGCATAGAGTTGCAGTTTCAAGCATAGAAGAAAGAAAATGGACGACATGAATCGCAAAATTGATGCTAGTCAGCCGCAACGTAGGCTTGGGGGGTATTAGGAATTCCACATTGCACAAGAAAGCCAATGATCGGACAGCGGCTGAGTAAACTGCTGGTGTGTGGGTTAGCAACATGGAGAAGTGTGCCCACCCTAGTGTTATGAATCCAAATTAACACCCTCCGAGTCATGAGCTTGCTCTTGATTTCCTCTTTTCGTCTCAATTTGACAAGGTAGAACTGAGGTACATATTACAATAGGATAGGTGAGAAGGAAGACGAACCAAGATAATTAAGGAAAGAGAGGAGGGCATCTGTAAACTACTCCCTCCGTCCCATAATTCTTGTCTTGGATTTGTCTAAAAATTGATGTATCTAGTCACGTTTTAGTGTTAGATACGTCCCTATCTAGACAAATCTAAGACAAGAATTTTGGGACGGAGGGAGTAATATATAAGAATGTTTATAGATCACTAAACATGATAAAAGGAGATTCAGAGGTATAGGGCGAGGATAGATGGAGAGGCATAAACTGAGAAGAGATAGGTTTCTCCATTTCCTTTGATGCCCGGCTCATTGCCTCGTCTGCTGTATTTGTAGCGCATATAACTCTAGATTTTTTGTTTACTTTTTTGAGATCCCGAATAACACTTTTTACTGAACCGTATAACTTTTTTTTAGGCTAGCCACACCCTTTATTTATTGATCAATAATGTTTAGAGGAATACAATTGAGATGAGGAGGTTGTAGGAGCCAAACATGATGTCCTACAAACAGAATAAGCGCATACTTAGCGAAGCTCTAAGGACATCATCTCAATGCCCCGCATGATATGAACATGCTTTCCTCCTCTGCCCTCTTTTAAAGCTGGTAACTACTTCCTTGCACTCGGATTTAATGATAACATGTGTTTGCACTAGATCAGTCGCTCCAAGGCTTGTGCTTCCCGACATGCCAAAGCTTCGAGAGTTGCCGGGTTGGTTACACTTGCAAAAACCACAGCAGAAGCACCCATACACTAGCCCCTCACCACTGACTGTCGTCTAGCCACGCATCAATGATGAACATTAGCATAGACCGGCCACCACTGCCGCACTGGTTATAAGCACTTTGGGGCTCGACTGGATGCTTAGCACAGACCAATCTGAAAATGGCCCATCTTTGACATGGTGATCCTTTGTGAAAAATCAACCAATATGTACCACTGATCGGGTGCTTTTCTTTGACCCATCTAACTTACCCTATTAAGTCTAAGGCTTCGTGTTTCCCACCTGTCAGTGTTGTTGTTTACATTTGATGTTATATCCATTCTCCACTACACGTCTACATTAGAAACCCTCCGAGCCATCACTGAGCTTCGCCCAATTTAGTTTTCACTCTCTCTTGCCACACATCTCAATTTCGACAGGCTCCATCAAGCATCCCAGGTGCCCTTCGGCGACCCCCACGGACATCTCCGATGACGGTTCGCTCGCCTACGCCCCCATAGCTAGCCAGCGTGGCGGCGCCGCCCTGAGCCGCCGCACCCAAGCCATCCCGAACGAATTTCCATTGTCGTGTGTCTCCTCGAAAGTCACGGTGGCTTAGCCTCTTTCGGTTGTCTATGGTTCCTTCCTGTCCGCCTGGCGTTAGACGACGGGTCTCCCGCACCGTCGTGTGTCATCATATACCTGGCATATCCTACCTTGCTCTTTGGTTGTGGCGGTGATGCCGGTGGTAAGCTCCGCTCCTTCTTATATGAGACCGGCCTTCGAGCCAATGTTATTTTGTAGGGCTAGTTTAAGTATTTCTGACTATAGAATTCTGTAGAGGTTGGTGTATATTAGAAGATAGCACTTTAAGCCTTTTATGTGAGACCGGCCTTCGAGCCAATGTTATTTTGTAGGGCTAGTTTAAGTATTTCTGACTATAGAATTCTGTAGAGGTTGGTGTATTTAGAGTTAGCTATTACTTATAAAAATATGTTATATCTACAGATAACTATGACATGGCTTATAGAAATCTCCCGTGGTGAACTCCGCTCCATTTAACATTGTATCACTTTTTTGTAGACTTAGCTATTGCTTACAGAAATCTGTTAAGAACTGGAGTCCAGTTAAACTATTATAGTGGTGTAGCACGACCCAGTTCCTATTAGACTGAAGATGATAATCGTTGCGGTCTTGGGAGAGGTGGTGACTCCAGTCATGATGTAATGCCCAGTATGCGACTATGTCTCCCACGTGTCGAGGCAGGACTTAAAGACATAAGCGTATACTAGAATGATCTCAAGTATGGTATCTTTCCACGTCTCATGTAAAATTCAGGGATGAAATTGTAAAATGATAGTTGGCTTACACTCGCCACGTCACACAATGAATACAATAACATACATCATCCAAAGAACATCAGGGTCCGACTACGGACGAAATCCAAATGAGAAAGATACCATAAATAACACAAGCCCGGATCCTCCTAGTAAGAACCACTACTGATCGTCGGGATAAGACACATAGTAACGTCCATGCTCTTCATCGAACTCCCAGTGAAGTTCTGAACAGTCTCCTGCATAGTTGTCAACGGTACCTGCATCTGGTGTGGTGTTGAATCTGTGAGCCACAGAGGACTCAGCAATCCCGTTCCCGTGTATCAAAATTACCAAAGCCATAGGTGTGGAAAGGCCATAAACAAGGGTTGTAGCAAGCACTAAGCACTAGCTAACGAGTTTAGAGCGAGAAGAGAACAAGTGACAACGATCGCCAAGTTGATCAAGAAGTGACCCTAGCTACTCACGATCAAACATAAGCCCACCGTATTCACTTCCCGACGCCCTTCTGGAAGAGACCATCATGGTTACTCACGTAGGTAGTGTATTCATGAATAAGGTGTCAAGTTATCTACAACTGGATATTAACAAATTCCCATCTGCTAGATAACCGTGGGCACGGCTTTCGAAAGATCAAACCCTGCAGGAGTGTCCCAACTTAGCCCATCACAAGCTCACGATCTGCGGAGTCGCAACTCCAAAGTGGAAAGACCAGAGTATTCTCAGAATCCCGTGCTCAAGATATTTCGACAAATGTAAAACTAATCCAGCAAGACCTCCCGGCATGCCGACACCCTGATAGTAGCCGCGCGTATCTCGTCTCAGGCCACGACCGGATAGGTCAAGTGTAATGCACAGTATGAGATTATACCTCCCACGTGTCGAGGCACGACTTAAAGGCATAATATCATACTGGAATGATCTGAAGAATGGCATCTTTGCACAACTCATGTAAAAGAGGGATGAAATTGCAAAAGAGTAGTTGGCTTACACTCACCACGTCACACAATGTATTACATAAACATTCATCATGCAAATAACATTACATTCCGGCTACGGACGAAGACCCGAATGAAAGATACCATAAATAAAGCCGCAAGGTCCGAAACGCCCATAGTAGAAGCCACTACTGATCTTCTGGGTAATACACGTAGTATCGCCCACATTCTTCATCGAACTCCCAGTACAGCTCTGTGCCATCACATGTGTAGTTCACCATGGTACCTGCATCTGGTGTTGTGTAGAATATGTGAGCAACGGAGGACTCAGCAATCCCGTTCCCGCGTAGCAAAACTATCTAAGCCTTGGGTGTGGAACAAGGCTGAAGAACAAGGTTGCAGCTGCACTAGCACTAGCTTATGTGTTTAGAGCGAGAAGAGAAGTGCCACGAGCGTCAAAGTGCCACGAAGTGATCCTATCTAAGCACGTCAAACATAACCCCACAGTGTTCACTTCCCGAACCCCATCGGAAAATGACCATCACGGTTACTCACGCTGGTAGTGTATTCTGAACATGGTGTCAAGTTCTCTACAACCGGATATTAACAAATTCCCATCTGCCACATAACCGCGGGCATGGCTTTCGAAAGATCAAAACCCTGCAGGGGTGTCCCAACTTAGCCCATCACAAGCTCACGATCTGCGGAGTCGCAACTCCAAGGTGGGAAGACCCAAGTATTCTCGGAATCCCGTGCTCAAGATATTCCGACTAATGTAAAACTAATCTAGCAAGACCTCCCGGCGTGCCGACACCCTGATAGTAGCCGCGCGTATCTCGTCTCAGGCCACGACCGGATGGGCGATGCTACAGGTTTTTACCAGCCCTCGGGTTTCCCCAAGGTGGCCCTGCAGGACCCCAGTTTGGACCAACACTCATGTGGAGCACTGGCCCGGATTGTTGATTAAAAGAAGGGTTTATAACTCCCTATGCAAGTTTTACTTATTAGACAAATGTAAATCCAATGTCGGGCCTTGCTGGAAAAACTTTAGCGCTAAGCGGGTTATCGAGGGGGGGCCCATAAACCCCAACCTTGTTAGGGACGCAAAATCAAGGAACATAACACCGGTTTATACGGTTCCTAGGATGGCATGAGTGGAACAAAACACCAAGCAAGAGGCTTAGCCTTCCACCCATTACCAATATAGCAACTTGAGAGCAAGAAATAAATAAGCTACAGCAGGCCATATGTGCAAGTAAGGTCATGGATGGATATATTGGTAAAGGGTGGAAGGCTAAGCCTCTTGCTTGGTGTTTTGTTCCACTCATGCCACCCTAGGAACCTTATAAACCGGTGTTATGTTCCTTGATTTTGCGTCTCTAACACGGTTGGGGTTTATGGGCCCCCCTCGATAACCCGCTTAGCGCTAAAGCTTTTCCAGCAAGGCCCGACATTGATTTTACATTTGCCTAATAACTAAAACTTGCATAGGGAGTTATAAACCCTTTTCTTAATCAACAATTCGGGCCAGTGCTCCACATGAGTGTTGGTAGAAACTGGGGGTCCTGCAGGGCCACCTTGGGGAAACTCGAGGGTTGGTAAAAACCTGTAGCATCGCCCATCCGGTCGTGGCCTAAGACGAGATACGCGCGGCTACTATCAGGGTGTCGGCACGCCGGGAGGTCTTGCTGGATTAGTTTTACCTTAGTCAGAATATCTTGAGCATGGGATTCCGAGAATACTTGGGTCTTCCCACCTTCGAGTTGCGACTCTGCATATCGTGAGCTTGTGATGGGCTAAGTTGGGACACCCCTGCAGGGTTTTGATCTTTCGAAAGTCATGCCCGCGGTTATGTGGAAGATGGGAATTTGTTAATATCCGGTTGTAGAAATCTTGACACCATGTTCAGAATACACTACCAGCATGAGTAACAGTGACGGTCATTTTCCGAAGGGGTTCGGGAAGTGAACACGGTGGGGTTATGTTTGACGTGCTGAGATAGGATCACTTCGCAAGTTATTTAGTTATGGCAAATGGTAAAACCAAAGTTGGGCCTTGATGGAAAAGCTTTAAGCAGTGCAAATTATCAAGGGGGGGGGGGCATAAACTCCAACCGTGTTAGGAACGCAAAATCAAGGAACAAAACACCGGTTTATCAGGTCCTAAGGTGGCACGAGTGGAACAAAACACCAAGCAGAAAGGCTTAGACTTCCACCCATTACCAATATATAGGTGAATTAGTTTAACAGGTAATATATTGTGTTAACCCAATAACAAGTTCATCATGGAGCAGTCTTCAAAACTTCACCTGCAACTAACAACGCTATAAGAGGGGTGCGCACGAGTGAGGACAAAGTGCGCAGAAAAGACTAGTATTGATATGTGGGGCCAACCTAGATCCCGCCAGGAGTAACGACCACCGGCGGGTGTGTCCGGGGCATTACATCAAGCTACGGGAACCAGAACCTCGAGTTGCCTCAAATCAGCCCCGCAGGCTGCCCAGTTTGGACCAACACTCATGAGGAGCACTGGCCCGGTTTGTAAAATTAAGTCATCGGGGTGCGGAAAGTCCCTATGCAAGTTATTTAGTTATGGTAAATGGTAAAGCAAAAGTTGGGCCTTGATGGAAAAGCTTTAAGCAGTGCGAATTATCAAGGGGGGCCCATAAACCCCAACCGTGTTAGGAACGCAAAATCAAGGAACATAACACCGGTTTATCAGGTCCTTAGGTGGCATGAGTGGAACGAAACACCAAGCAGAAAGGCTTAGCCTTCCACCCATTACCAATATATAGGTGAATTAGTTTAACAGGTAATATATTGTGTTAACCCAGTAACAAGTTCATCATGGAGCAGTCTTCAAAACTTCACCTGCAACTAACAACACTATAAGAGGGGTGCGCACGAGTGAGGACAAAGTGCGCAGAAAAGACTAGTATTGATATGTGGGGCCAGTCTAGATCCCGCCAGGAGTAACGACCACCGGCGGGTGTGTCCGGGGCATTACATCAAGCTACGGGAACCAGAACCTCGAGTTGCCTCAAGTCGGCCCCGTAGGCTGCCCAGTTTGGACCAACACTCATGAGGAGCACTGGCCCGGTTTGTAAAATTAAGTCCTCGGGGTCCGGAAAGTCCCTATGCAAGTTATTTAGTTATGGAAAATGGTAAAACCAAAGTTGGGCCTTGATGGAAAAGCTTTAAGCAGTGTGAATTATCAAGGGGGGCCCATAAACCCCAACCGTGTTAGGAACACAAAATCAAGGAACATAACACCGGTTTATCAGGTCCTAAGGTGGCATGAGTGGAACAAAACACCAAGCAGAAAGGCTTCGCCTTCCACCCATTACCAATATATAGGTAAATTAGTTTAACAGGTAATATATTGTTTTAACCCAATAACAAGTTCATCATGGAGTAGTCTTTAAGACTTCACCTGCAACTAACAACGCTATAAGAGGGGCTGAGCGATACGTACTTATCCAAACAACGGTTTGCTAGGAAGGCGGTTAGAGTGTTTCGTGTCAACAATAGGAGGCTGACAAACATGAATGGGCATCGAGGCATATCTAAAAGAACGATACATCTAGCATAAGCAAAGATAGAAGTGATATCTGGGAATGGTCATCTTGCCTGATAAGTCGTCGGTGGGAAGGTAAGACGGCTCCTCGAACTCAGTCTCGACAAGATCCTCGAACTCGATATCGGCTCCCGGCTCTACCCAACACAAGAGCACAACAACAGAAAAATATCAAGCACGGTGCAATGCACAATCAACATGATGCAAGACATGTCATGGGATGCAAGTATGATGTGCGTAAGCATGAGGATGCTCTTGAGCCTAAGGATAAGATCGAGGAAATGACCTCATCTTTGGTAACCAAGCCAGCCACTGGATAGATTGGAAGATTTCGGTTGAAATCGATATAAAGATCACCGGAAACGGATGCACGGTTTTCAAATGACAAGCAAAACAAGATGTAATGCAAAACTGCAGTTTACAGCAACATGGCATCTTTGGAGCAAGAAATAATTATGCTACATCACCCAAACATGGAGACAAAATGCATGGATGTGAAATAGACATGGTACTTAACAAGCATGAACTTAGAGCACACCCAAAAACCTACCGGAACACAGTTAAACAAGCATGGCAAGTTACAATAAATTTATCCAGACTTAGAGAAAAACTGAGCATGGCAGAATTACAACATGTAGGCATGTTTGCAAGCTTGTGCAACTAAACTCAAATCATAGCATGGCAAGTGAAGATACCCAACAGCAAGAAGAAATATTTGAGAAGCTACTCATGTTCAGAACATGCTCATAGGATGCATAGAGCACTAGTTATACTCGTGGTAAAACTGAACTTGTGGATAACATGCTGACAGAAACATTTTATAGCATCTTGAGAGCATGAAAACAACAAGCTACAGCCACCCCTCATGGCAAACAAGTGCATGGATAGCTAGAGCATAACATATACTTCAAGGAACATCCTCTGGACAACTCTAAACATGCACACCAATGACAGTGGCATCATGGAAACATGGCATAAAAATTAACAGATTCACACTTAGCAGAAATTTAACATCACGATGACCTGTTAACAAGCTTGTTGCAATCATCGAAAGACATATCATGGCATGAAAATGAATCTATCATGTAGAGCACATTCCAAAGAGCAACACTCATATTGACACCTAGCTCATATGACACATGGATTAATATACACAAGCACGACAAAACCTCATCTCATAACAAGTGCAGAAACTTTTCAGCCAAATGCACTTTTGTAACAGCGATAAACATGGCAATATGACACCTAACATGAATGCTACAGCAACCATCATGTAGAGCACTTCACAATGAACATCTGGACATATCATTCACTTCATTCGGACCAACATGCACAAAGTTATTAGCTCACGAACATGCCAACAAATTTACACAGACCACAAGTGCTGAAACAGTTTCAGCACGAAGCACTCTTGCCACGAAGATTAAGTCAACTAGATGATCACTAACATGCATGAAACTGATGCTAACATGTAGAGCATGTCGAGACGAACATTTCGACATATCATATGCGCAAAACGGAGCACCCAACACAAAGTTACAACATGATGAAGGAGGCAGGAAATTTAACGGATCCAGGGACTTGGTGGATTTTTACCTCCGCGAAAGTCAACGCGGGATGGATCCGTGCGGGACGAGGAGATCCGAGACGGGGATGGGGTGTTTGGATCACGGGATGGGTGGATCTGATCCACCCCACGGATCCGGATCTGGACCTCGCCGAAGAGCTAGCCGGAGTCGGTGAAGAAGGCGGAGGCGGCGGCCGGCGATGGGGAGCGGTGGCCGGCCGGAGAGGCGGCACAGTGCTCGCACGCGGCGGCGGCCGGAGCTACCAGCGGCGGCTGTTGGCGAGAGTAAGTAACGACCGTGGTAGGAGATGGCCGGCGGTCCCGGCGGCGGTTGGGGCGGCGCCGGAAGACGGGCCGGTGGCGGTCGGTAGCGGAGCTCGGCCGGCGAGCTCGGCCGGTCGGCGGGAGGCGGAGGATCCGTAGAGGACGGTATGGTCGGCGGGCAGCCGGGGCGGCGGCCGGCGAGACAGCGCGGGGCGGGCTGGCCGAGGCGGCCGGCGAGGAGTGAAGCCGGGCGGCGGGGCGGCGGCGATGCCCGCCGCGCTCGGGGCCGGGAGGGGCGATGGCTACGAGCCGGGAGGGCCCAGATCGGGCTGCGCGGGACCTTCGGAGGGGATGTGGGCGCGGGGCGCTTGGCCAGTCGGACGACGACACATGGCGGCGGCGGAGGAGGTCGGACACGTCCGACGGCGGCGGCGGAGGAGCTCGGCTAGGGTTTGCCCGAAAATTTCGGGGAGAGGGGGTTATTTATGTATTCCGGGAGTTAGTAAGGTCCAAATGGGGCGCGGTTTCGCCCACACGATTACGATCCGATGACCGAGAGGATGGAGGGGGTTGTGCTGGGTTGGTGGGCTGTTGTGGAGGGGGGCTTGGGCCAAAAGGAAGAGGAGCTTTTAGCCCACGAGGTTAACCGTTGGAGTAACAAACGACCTCCAAACGCGACGAAACTTGACAGGCGGTCTTCACGCACTAAAACAACAACGTACGACAAGTCTCACCTCATTCTGATAGCGTTCTACGGTCACACACGAAAGAAGGACTCGGGGATGCCACGGCACGTGTGTGAGTGTCGGAACTTGAAAGGGAAAACGGGAAGAGACGAGAATCACCGGGTGCAAGTGACAACATGAATGCAGTGCAATGCACATGATAACATGACAAGGATGATATGCACGCACACGCACACGCAAAAACGAAGAAACCCGAAAAGAAGGAAGAGCCCGGAATGGAATTGATTAAGTCAACGAAAATTATATTGCCATAAATGGAATTGTTACATCCGGGATGTTACACATGAGCTCAGGAAAACCAGCCAATTGAGTCACTGAAATGACCACATGAGGCGCACCCTAAGCCCAGCTTCTCATTACCTTTACACATAACTAAGGCATGGGTTGCTTTGATTACTATTTTTTGAAGAATAACTTAAATTCAATAGCTCAATGCTAGTGAAAGTAGTTATTCCATTGATGTGGAAAATAAGGTTACTTATGTTATCTGAGGTTCTTCTTCAATGAAGTAATTATGCCTTATGCATCTCTATATAAATTGAAAACTACATAGCAACTATTATTTTAAAACAGATATCCATTTTAGTTGCAGTGCACACACAAAATTATTTGTCTTTCCTGCGAGCAGTTAGAAGGGTGAACATAATCTGGACAAATTCCGAGATTGTTGTCTATTCTAAACACACCAAACTCGAATACAAGGTTAACTAATTGCTTATTTCTTAAAGTTTACTTGCACTCGATTTCAAATAATAGATCGATGAATATCTTATGTTGATTGTAATGCCAATTTTTGTTCTATGCCAATTTTGGTTGCACTACACAAAATAAAATGACGAGTGTCGCTACAAATTAACCTATTTGTGTAACTGCTGATGGATTTCATCAGTACTTGATAAAGTTCTCAATGGATCCGAAAGTTTGACATAGATTGGTGAGATAATTATTATCGTCATATCCTTCCTATCGAGCATCCTTTCGTTAATTAGCTGAGATGCGCGATGGAGAGCGATGGAGAATACTCAAGAAGATGATTAGTTCAGGAATATTTAGATTTATATCTATGTAATTTGTGTGGTTTGTTAATTAAATATGCTACCATTTGTAAGAGCATCTTCAATAGACGGTCCAAATGTAAAAATACCTAACTTTTGGACCGTCTGGGGCAAAAAACATTGCTCCAACAGATGGTCCATATGTAAAAAAATTTGGACTGTGGCCTCCCGATGATGTAAAATACAACACCTCGTGGTGCAAATTTACATCACGCGTTATAACTGGTCCAAATTCGGCGACCGCCCGCCAACGCCCAACCGCCCTTCATTTCATTTCACAGCCGCACCCGTCCGCCCGCCCGAACACCAGTCGGCCGGAATCCGCCGCCGCCACCGCCCAAATCCCCGCAGCCGTCGCCGCCACCGCCCCAAATCGCTAGCGCCGCCCATCGCCTCCCTCGCCCCCGTCGCCTCCCTCGCCGGAAGCCATCTCGCAGCCGCTCGGGCGCGGCCGAATCGGGAGGCAGCCGCGGTGGGATTCGGCGACTCCGGCAGTCTGGCTGCCCATGTAGGCCTCCGCCGGGTCCTTAGGCCGCCGCTCGCCTTCGCCGCCCGCCGCTGCTCGCTGGCCCGCCCCGTTGCCACCGCCTCCCGGTCCCGCCGCCGCCCCGCACTGACCCTGTCTAGCCGAGCTGCTGTCGCTGCTGGCCCGTGCAGCGTGCCTGTGCCGCTGCTCTTGGTGTTCACGTCGGCTGCTGCCCGCCTTCGTCGCTGCTGGCCGGCAAAGGAGCACGGTCATGGGAGGTTGGGCTCCGGCCATGGCGACCACGGACGAGCACGGGAGCGGTGGCAAACGACACCGATCCAAGAGGAAAAATAGGGGAATTGGAAGAGGAGCTCTTCACGGGGAGGATGGCGCGCTCGGGAAGGTCCGGGAGAGCTTGATGGCGACGGATTTGACGAAGGCGGCTGACGTCCCAAGGTTGAAGAAGACGATCAAGGCGATTTTACATCTTCGATTTGGACCATCCGTTGGAGTTGAGAATTTTTCGAAGCTCCAAAACACACCTTTTGGCGGTCCATATTTTACATCTTCGGTTTTGGACCGTCAAAATTTGGACCATCTATTGAAGATGCTCTAATGTGATAGAGTATCTATGTTTCATATATATGTGGCCGCTAAGTATGTAAATGTACATATTTTGTTTTATTGAAAGCAAATTGTGAAGATGAATGATGTATGCCCGCTTAATCTGTGTTTCTGTTTATTTCATTCGGGTGCCTTGTTACAAACATAAATAATGCCAAGCAAAAGAAAAGGAGAAAATTCAGCCAGAGATAACTAATATCATTGACCATCTAATGGTAGTGATCAGCTAAGTGGGGTAAAATTTCGTGTTTTGACCCTTTTCTGAAAGTAAATCGAGATCTGACCCTAGTTTGTAAAAATTTCGGGATCTGATCCTTTTCCCACCGCCGTAGTCTTTGGCGGTAGGGTTACATAGCCTACCGCCAAGGTCTATGGCGGCAGGATTTAACTGCGTCATCACGTCGTCATAACGCTAAAAATACCCTACCACCAAGATCTTTGACTGTAGGGTATGTAACGTTACCGCCGTGGTCTACGACGGTAGGCATGCGAGAGCGCTATTCTCTGGTGTGATCATGAAAAGCCTGACTCAGTCTACCCCTAGCTTGCACAATATTTTTCTCTTCACTTGTACAGTTACTTCATATTCTCTACCACCCTACGGCCCTACATGGTAATATGGGCTAGCAGCAGTAGGCTAGTAGCGCTAGCTGCGCTAGCCGTTTGACTCCAACATAGGCAAATTTGATAATTTTGACCTCTGGGCGAAATCAATTCACAGAATGAACTTCCCGTGAAACAATTTCACATCCCTGATCTTTTTGTATAGCGTCCGCCACGACAGCGCCACACCCTACGGTGTAGGGCCTAGCTCGGGGCGCTGCACGCCAGTCCACCGTGGTAGCCCTAGGCCCGCACCCAGCTATGCAGCGCCTTCGAGCTAGGCGCCACACATGTAATGTGCATTGCCTCCGAGCTAGGCGCTGCACATTGACTTAGATGCAGCCGCCACGCGCTAGGCCTCCCCCACCCACCCCATTCAGTTACAGAGACTCTCTTGCGGCGGCTGGCTCCTCTCCCCCTCTCAATCCACTCTTCAAAAATCTTCAGATCTGACGTTTTGGCCCGTGGATTCCTTCACCAATCCATCCTAGAAGGTACTTTTCTCCGATCCCCTTCTTTCTATCCATAGAATGTATGCTATTTCGGAGATTTGAGGAACCCTTGTTTGAATCTTGCTTGTATTAGATTTTGGGAACTTTTGTTTGAATCTTGCATGTATTCGATTTGGGGAACCCTTATTAGAATATAATGTGGTTTGGATACATAGGTTGACATGTTATTTATATAGTTTGGATACATTGGTTGACATTTTATTTATATGGAAAAGATATTTGTATTGAATCTTGCATGCAGTAGGCTTAGTTTAGTTTATTGAAATTCCAATTGTATTGGAAAGAATGGTTTGGATACATATGCTTTAAATTTTGCATCTAGTAGCCATACTTTAGTTTTTTTGTATTCAAAAGATAATCGTGTTGACAAGAAAGTTTTCTTTCAAATTGTTAGGATGGTTTGGCTTCTCGATGATCACTGGGACAAACAACACCGGTCGTACGCTATGTCGGTGGAGCAGCGGGTAATAATGAAAGTTGCTGGTGTAATGATTTGTTTGTTTGCTTGTAGGAGCTTGCACCTTTGAAGCTTTGGTCTCACGGGGTCAACCTTGGGTCGATGCGCTATGATGAGCGGTACACACCGTATGTTAGGGAGACATGACTTCTCCCTTTCATTCAGTTGGTCAGCCGGTCGACGCAACCCAACAATGCTCCAGCACTCACCGCGCTTATTGATCATTGGAGGCCGGAGACACACAGTTTCCATCTTTGGACAGGGGAGATGACCATGACGCTCCAGGATATAACTATGATCACAGGTCTTCCTATCGATGGGAATACTCTATGTATAAGCACCGATTCTGATGGGTGGCGCTAGCAGATGCATGCCCTTATTGGTATGGTTCCTCCGGAGCCTCGGGAACCAGAAGTAGAAGGCAAGAAGAAGGAAAGAGTCGCAGCCGGTGCCCCTTTCACGTGGATTACTGTGCACTTTGGTACTTGCCCTGAGGATGCTGATGAGGACACGGTCAAGACATATGCTCGTGTCTACATGTGGTACATGCTATCCAGGACTATGTTTGCTGATGGCACAGGCAAGAATGCTCCATGGATGTGGCTGAAGGCGTTGACCGTCTTCGATAGCAAATGGAGTTGAGGTTCGGCGACACTGACTTACTTGTATATACAAGTGTGAAGTTGTTTCTGTTTCACTTCATTGCTACATTATGAATGCGATCTTGTTGTTAATTCAACTATGTTATCTTTTATGTGCAGTTGGACGAAGCCTGTTGTAGGCTATCTGGAGGTATTGGTGGTTGTTTGCTCGCACTTTCCATATGGAGCTAGGAGCGTTTGCCGGTTGGACGACCGAAGACCGTGAAGTACGAGGCTTGGGACGACAAAGACGACCCACTACGGCTCCCCACTTGGGCTTACAAGTGGGATGTGTTAAATGAGATGACGGATGATCCCTCGGCCATGTACAAGCTGTACAGGAGCGAGATGGACGCGATCACGCCTGATCAGGTGAATCGACATTGCATAAGTTATTATCATGCTTCTATCGTAACTCGATATCAATTTTTCATCCTATCCCATTTTGCAGGTTGAATGGGAACCGTGTGGAAAAGGAGAGAGTTTTGGGAACCCTATGGAGTTCACGCTGAATCCGATGTGCACTATGGATAGGGATCTCTGGTATATGCGGTGTCCACTCATATGCAACTAGGCGGTTGAGCTTCACCTGCCACATCGGGTGTACCGCCAGTTTGGTTTGTTCCAGCCACACCCGCCGGAGTGGGAGGACACACACATGCTGCTACACTCGTAAAATATAATTAACCTTGAGCACCTAGCGGCTTCTCGGCCTCATCGATGGTTGTAATATTATGTTTCTAACTTGCAGGTTGGATAGAAAAAAGCAGCGGAAGATCAAGGACTCGGCCAAGCATCACAGGAAGTTTGTCGTATAGTTCCAGCTTAGTGTGGAGCAAGCTAGGCGCAACAAACGAGCCCAGCTTCGTGAGCACTGCCCGATCGCGTTCGACAACTATCTCACATGGTTTCTTGCAAGAACCCGTGTGGTGGTATGCAAGCCGACGTATGCTTAGGAGATTTTGGAAGATCCCACCGTTTTTGATGAGCTAGCCAAGCACCAGTACAACGCATTAGTCCGGAAAGGCAACTCAGTGATCCCTTCAGCTCCAATGATGAACTTTGTGGTATTTGTCCTTTCTTCTTTTCCATTCGCACTATTTACATCTTCGCTTGCCTAACACGTTAATACCGTTTCTGTTCATAGGGTGCCCAGATCAAGAAAGCAGCTGATGAGACCGTCACTACTTTGGAAACAACCCCGGCTGGCAAAAGCGATGGGGAAGGTGCACTTCTAGCTCGGAGGCGCCACACTGTAAAAGGGATGGAATGGTCCATTGTCTCTTGATAGTTACAGACCGAGTCCGATGCATATGCACGTGAAAAAGGGATGGAATGGTCCATTGTCTCCTGCAAATGATATTTGTCGAGATCACCCACACTGTTGTCATGGAGATCAACTTCATTGTCATCGTCCGCATACTCATCATTGTCCTCTTGCAAAGCTTCATCTTGGTTGTTTGTAAACGGACTCAATGTTGGCCCCACTTCTTGGCTCAAAAGAGGTTCAACAATTTCATCTCGCTTCAAGGGTGGGGGGCTACTATCAACCAAAGGAGAGGGGTTCCGGTTTAAGTCCAAATGCAAACTTGAATCAACCTTCTTCGTTGCAAATAACTCAAGAGCCTTGTCAAGTGATTCGGCCACCGTTTCCTTGTATGCAACCCAACGTTGCTCCGAGTTGACATGCATTGTCTTCCAATGGATGTGCATTCCAAAACCTACATTATGCCTTCCCTCCAACTCAACGATATCACTAGGGTCCATCCAATTCAAATCTTTCCTAACTTGTTGCAAGAGCTCCGCGTAGCTAGGACTACTATCAAACACCATGTCAAGCTCATCCGGGTCCGGTTCAATATTGCCTTTCAAAAAGGCGTCTTTGTCCCCATGATGAACAAACACACATGTTCTTCCCATCCCTATAAGCATTGCAAGAACACAAGGTAACATTTCTTCCATGAGTACTAATCCAAAGATTAACACGGAATATAAACCCTAATATATATATCAAACAACAACCCTAACCCTAACCAAAACCCTAACCCTAACCATAACAATAGCCCTAAACCTAACCCTAGCACCAACATAAGAACACCCATAGGATTAACCCTAACATACCAATCATAGGAAATTGGCAAACAAACATCTCACATCTCCATGCAAATCTCTAGATCCAAACAAAACTAGGGTTTCCCCAAACTAGCAACATATGAGCAATTTGATAACATTACTTGGATCAAAACAAGGGGATCGTAGAAGATTACCTTGAGGGAGGGTTTGACATCGAAATCCACGGACAAATTCTTCGAATATGAAGATTTGAGAGAGGATTTGAGACAGGAGAGAGTGGGAGAGGGGCCAAAGCTCGGGTTGAGTGTGTGGGGTGGGGGAGTGTGGGAGGGGGGGCTAGCCGAGTTGCTGGATAAGTCAGAGTGCAGCGCCTACGAGCTGGGCGCTGCACTTTAAATGTTCAACGCCTAGCTCGGAGGCGCTGCACGGCTGGGTGCGGGCCCAGGGGCTGCCACGGTGGACTGGCGTGCAACGCCCCGGAGCTAGACGCTGCACAGTAGGGTGTGGCGCCATCATGGCAGGTGCTTGTCGTGGTTCTAAGTCTGACAGTAAGGGTAGGGGGTACGAATGGAGAGGCAAGGCCCTAGCTATGGTGATGTTGTACACGATGTGTTTTCGAGTTCAGGCCCTTCTCGGAGGAAGTAATAGCCCTACGTCTCGGTGCCCGGAGGCTTGGTCGATTGGTATGTGTATATGTGTGTTACAGAGATGCGAACCCATGTTCTGGAAGAGGGGGGTGGCTTATATAGTGCGCCAGGACCCCAGCCATGCTCCACGTTACCAAGGGTTTAATTTACATTAAGGCAGGCGTTACTGGTAACGCCTGCAGTAAAGGATAATTAAGGTGTTTACTACAGCGAGTAAATACAGGACCGTTGCTGTCCCAAGTGGCGTTTGACCTTCGGGGGTCGAGTGCCCTGGATTGGTCCAGTGGGGTTGAGTCGCCTTGCGGATGGGGCTCAGTCGAGTGGGGTGTCTACTTGGACCGTCTCAGTCGACTACCACCACTGCCATAAGTTTGGTCTTTTGATCTTCTAGGGTAGTGACCTTGGGTGGGGTACCTTGGACTGGGTTGTGACCCTACCCTAGGTCTCTAACCTCGTCAGTAGCCCCCGAATGGATTGAGGCTTGAGCAAGAGGATGCTGAGGGAAGCTCTGGTTCTGGTTCGACGTCCTTGGGGTAGGTCGTTTCTGAGCATGTGACTTGGGCAGGCTCCCTCAGTTGTGTCTTGGTCGCCTTGATCGATTCTGAAGCCGTCGAGTGAGTTAGTTGCTTCTTGTGTCGACTGGACTTCTTGCGTCGACTGGACTTTGCGCTAAGCGTCGGGCACCGTGAGCGCGTTCCGTTTTCGATGGGATTAGTTGCCCTTCGACCGCCGGATTCGGCGGGGCTTTCGAAATTTGGGGAAGCGCGCGGGGCGGGATGAGCCGCAGCGATCGGAGAGACGCGCTCGGGACGCCTCAATCCTCGCGCCACTTTTTTCGCCACGTATCGCGCCAGCGTCTGTTACGGGATTTGATAAGATTGTTCGGGGCCACCGGTCAGCCACTCGACCGGGCTGCTATAAGAGCGCGCCGAGCCCGTAGCGGGGGGCATTGTGCGCCCGATCTTTCTCCTTCCGCCTCTGCTTCTGTGTTGCGCCCCTGCTTCTTCGCTGCGCCCCCGTTTCTTCTCGTCTCTCTCCGCAGCAACCACCGGCGTGCGAGCCATGGGCAACGATAAGACTGCGGCCATGGAGTGCTCGAAGAAGGCGGCGTCGGGGAAGGGGAGGCGATCTGGCTGGAGCGGTTCGTCGTCAAGGTCCGGACTCCCCGCTGGATGGATCCAGGGAGATTGGATCCAGTCCACCGTCGTGGTGGAGGATCTGGAGGAGCTGGAGGAGGAAGGGTTGATCGCCCGCGGCTCCTAGCGGGCGCCGGGGGGAAAACTCGAGCCCCGGCCGCGGGAGGGCGAGTGCGTCCTCCACGCTACCCACGTCGACCAAGGTTTTTCTATGCCCCCGCATCCTTTCTTCCGTGCATTCTTGATCTTCTTTGGTGCCCAGTTGCACTACTTTACGCCCAACTCCATCGCCTTCCTCTCTGCCTTTTGTTTATATGTGCGAGAACTTCCTCGGTTGCCGATCGCACTGGGGTTTGTTCAAACACATCTTCACCTGCCGCTCGCAGACTGTTAAGAGGGTGAATCCGAGTGACGATAAGACGCACGTCCTCCAGGCGTGCGGCGGGCTCGGGATTCAGCTTAGGAATAGGAGCGCCTTTCCACCCATGATCTTTCCGGAGTCGATTAGGGGCTGGCAGTCGACCTGGTTTTACTACAAGGACAGTCCGACTCCGGGTCAGTCGACTGGTCTTCCTCCATTCACTCTAGGTCGAACCAGCCCACCTCCTTCGATGATAGTGGGTAAGGCCGAGAGGGCCGAAGTGGACATGTTGGTGGAGCGGGTCGTCCAGTTAGTCCGGGAGGGGGTCACGGGGATGGATCTGTTTGAGGCGTATCTCACACGGAGGATCCAGCCGCTCCAAGCCCGGGACCACCCTATGTGGTTGTATTCTGGCACCGACGACTCGTCGCGAGTCCACCCGGAGGCGGCCGACCCGAAATAAGTGGTGTTGTGCTTGAAGTGTATCATAGGGAATAAAGACAACCCTAGGGGATCTGGGAGGGTCATCCCGTTCGATGCTGACCATCTTCCTGACAAGGTTAGTCTTCTGCTTCCGAGTGACATTTCTTTCGTCTGGCTTGCAATTCGTTATTGATGGATCCGACTGATATTTGGTCAAACTTATCTCTTTGCAGATCTACACAGAGATGTATTCGCTGTCCAACGGGGACTTGGTCCAGGAGGGCGAAGAGGGCATGGGAGACGCCGCCGAGTGGAAGTCGGAGGAGGAGACCGAGGAGAGCGAGGACTACAGCAGCGGGGAGGAGGTCGAGTCACCTCCCCGTGATGAGCGTCGATCCAAAGAGAAGTACGACCCAGGGGCCGCACGTCTTCAAGCGGGTCCCTTGGGCTCTCGAACGCCCAAGCGCACCCACACGGCCACTCCTGACCCTGCCGAGAAGATGCCCAAGCAGCCCAAGGTCACCACCACCAAGCCCCGGAAGGCCTTGCCCAGGATAAAGGTGGATGTACCCATCGCCTCCACGTAAGTGCCAATTGGTCTTGTTTCTTTCTGCTTCTTGGAGGTTGACTGTAACTTCTGTCGACTCATCTCCTGAGTGAACTTTTCAGAGCCGCCGCTTCCACGACCTCGATGGACATCGACCGGGGTCGAGACGACGAGGAGACCGCGGACGCCACGACATCCCGCGTAGGTGTGGGTCCTATGAAATCTGCTTTATTCTTATTTTCTTTCGCGGGCGACGGTCGACTGAACTTAGCTCGCTGCTTGACTTGAAGTGCCGCACCTCGTCATAGAGCTTCCGGATGACGATGAAGACGAGGAGCAGTTGGGAGGGGACCGTCGGCGCACAGGGAGGAAGGGCCGGAAGACGCCTTCTCGCTCGGAGGCCCAGCGACAGGAGGATGCGGCCCGAGCCACGGTCTCCTTCGCCGTCCCTGTGTCGACCGTGCGTGCCGTCGAACCATCGCCTGCGCCAATCGTCGACACGGTGCCCGCTCCAGTCGCCGACCCAGCACCTACTCCAGCCGTCGACTCAGCGCCAGTTCGTGCCGTAGACCCAGCGCCCGTACCTGCCGTCAACCCTGCGCCCGCTACTTCGTCGATTCTCTTCTCTTCCTACCGCCTCCCGGAGGATCCTGTAGGGGCGGCTCAAGAAGCCGTTCGTCAGGCGGAGGTGATGATGGAGAGGACGAAGGCGGCGTATGAGGCCAGCATGGCGGCTTATGATGCCAGCTCTGCTCTTCGGGCCAACGTCCAGGTATGTTGTCTTCATTGAAGTAGTCTTTGGTTTCGAGAGAATCTGCTATTTTGTTTCATGAGATACCACACCCACTGGGTGTTCTTCCCTTTTTTTTGAGCTCGAGCTGGACTGATCTCGGCCGAGTGAAGCCAGTGGGGGCACGCTCAGTGCACCCACTGGGTGTAGTCCCGGAGACCGTGGTCGACTGCTGGCGGTCGGCCATGGTCTTACTATAGAACTTTTCCTCCTTGCTGTTGTGTTTTTTTTGAGCTCGAGCCGGACTGATCTCGGCCGAGTGAAGCCAGTGGGGGTACGCTCAGTGCACCCACTGGTTGTAGTCCCCGAGACTGCGGTTGAGTATTTTGACTCGACTGTAGTCTTATAATCTTGCTTTGTCGTGTTGATGCAGAAATCTTGCGAGTTTGGGGCCAAGTTTGCAGATCTTGAGAAGAAGCAAATCCAGCTTAACCTCGACTTGCACTTGGCTCGGGACCACCTGAAGAAGACGTAGGATGATGCGGCTGGTAACTGACTCCGACCTATTGTCGACTGACTTTTTGATAGATGTGCCTTGTGTTCCTTCATGTTCATCTGTCCAGTGGCGGCTTTGGTAGGTCAACTGAAGGCGGCCTTGGAGCAAAAGGATCTTGACCTGGCGGCAGCGTAGCAGGCGGCTCAAGAGAAGGCGGAACTGGCAGCGAAGAAGTTGGCTTCCGTGGGTGCGCTCGAGGCGGAGGTCATCAGACTGAGAGGCTCACTCGACGCAGCCAATCAAGAGGTGACTCAGCTGGAGAACTCCAAGGCTGTCCTGAACGAGAAGTGCGAGGCTCTCTTTCGGAAGAGGGTTGATCTTGAGGCGTATCTGGGCGACATCACCAAGAAATGGTACCTCGTGCTCGAAGGTATGCCTCCTTCGGCTTGGTTAAAGTTGGATCGGTCGACCCATATCTTGCTGTTGACTCGACTTGCTGTTTTTCGGTGCAGAGTTTCGTCGTAACTTTGAGGAGGAGACTGGTCGGGTCGAGCCTGGCTTGGACCCAACCAACTCCATCATGAAGGACGAGGTATCCATGAACATACTGAGGCTGGAATCCCGTCTCACTGCGGCCACGGATTATCTGGGATGACTGAAAGTAGTGATGGCCCGAATCGACACCGCGCTCTAGAGGGGGATTGTGCAGGAGAACGACATCGAGTCCCTGATGACTCGACTCAACGAAATCCCGAACCGAGTGCAGGAGTGGAAGAAGTCGACAGCCCGGGAGGAGCCGACGTGGCGCTGTCCTTGGTCCGTGTGCACTGCAGGGAGGTGAAGGAGAGGAAGCTTGCGGCACTGAAGGTTGCAAACATGAAGGAGCTCCAATTCCAGTCGTTTATGGAGACTTTCCTGGAAGCCGCCACTCGCATCGCTGACGGGATCGACCTGGACGAGTTCGTCGCACCTGCGAGGCCGCCCCCTCCCGAGGAATGACTTTGAAACTTTAATCTCATTTGCCGCGGAATGCCGTGTGGACTTGTAATCGTTAAACTCTGGTGGGCCTGTGGCCCAAGTAATCTTGCCCGAATCTTGCGTGGCTTTTATCTGATTTTCATCTTTCGATTTGCTGCTTTTCTCTGATCACTTGAATCTTTGAGTCGACATATGCAGCCAAGTCCCCGAGTGAGAGGGTGCCCTTCACTTGGGGTGGATGTTTGAAACTTAGGCGAGTCACGGGGCCGCAGCTAAGCCCCCGAGTTAGAGGGTTGCTCTTCACTCGGAGTAGATGTTTCTAACTTAGACGATTCCAAGCTACGTTGAATTTGTGGCGGAGCTCGGAAAGCAGAGCCACTTTATACTTGCAACGTAGCTCGGAGGACCGCAGCTAAGCCCCCCCAGTGAGAGGGTCGCTCTTCACTAGGAGTAGATGTTTGAAACTTAGGCGAGTCACGGGGTCGCAGCTAAGCCCCCGAGTGAGAGGGTTTCTCTTCACTCGGACTAGATGTTTGTAAGTTAGACGATTCCAAGCTACGTTGTATTTGTGGCGGAGCTCGGAAGGCAGAGCCACTTTATACTTGCAACGTAGCTCGGAGGACCACAGCTAAGCCCCCGAGTAAGAGGGTCGCTCTTCACTCGGAATAGATGTTTGAAACTTAGGCGAGTCACGGGGTCGCAGCTAAGCCCCCGAGTGAGAGGGTTGCTCTTCACTCGGAGTAAATGTTTGTAACTTAGACGATTCCAAGCTACGTTGTATTTGTGGCGGAGCTCGGAAGGCAGAGCCACTTTATACTTGAGACGTAGCTCGGAGGACCGCAGCTAAGCCTCCGGGTGAGAGGGCCGCTCTTCACTCGGAGTAGATGTTTGTAACTTAGACGATTCCAAGCTACGTTCTATTTGTGGCGGAGCTCGGAAGGCAGGGCCACTTTATACTTGTAATGTAGCTCGGAGGACCGTAGCTAAGCCTCCGAGTGAGAGGGTTGCTCTTCACTCGGAGTAAAT
>LR738711.1:49759258-49799102 GCA_902687465.1 Secale cereale | reverse complement strand
TTGTAACTTAGACGATTCCAAGCTACGTTGTATTTGTGGCGGAGCTCGGAAGGCAGGGCCACTTTATACTTGTAACGTAGCTCGGAGGACCGCAGCTAAGCCTCCGAGTGAGAGTGTCGCTTCTCACTCGGAGTAGATGTTTGTAACTTAGACGATTCCAAGCTACGTTGTATTTGTGGCGGAGCTCGGAAAGCAGGGCCACTTTATACTTGTAACGTAGCTCGGAGGACCGCAGCTAAGCCTCCGAGTGAGAGGGTCGCTTCTCACTCGGAGTAGATGTTTGAAACTTAGGTGAGTCATGGGGTCGCAGCTAAGCCCCCGAGTGAGAGGGTGCTTCTTCACTCGGAGTAGATGTTTGTAACTTAGACGATTCCAAGCTACGTTGTATTTGTGGCGGAGCTCGGAAGGCAGAGCCACTTTATACTTGTAACGTAGCTCAGAGGATCGCAGCTAAGCCTCCGAGTTGAGAGGGTCGCTCTTCACTCGGAGTAGATGTTTGAAACTTAGGCGAGTCACGGGTTCGCAGCTAAGCCCCCGAGTGAGAGGGTTGCTCTTCACTCGGAGTAGATGTTTGTAACTTAGGCAGCTCTGAGGTACGTTGTATTTGTGGCGAAGCTCAGAAGACAGAGCCACTTCATACTTGTAACGTAGCTTAGAGGACCGCAGCTAACCACCCACTGGGGGAGTTTGAAGACCACTGTTTTTAGAGGACATCAATCGTTAAAGGATCATTGCTAACTTGTCTTTGAAACAAATTGGGAAATCTTTATTACAACTCGACCGTCGAGTGTCTCAAGTGTAAAAGCGGTGGAGCAGGTCCGCATTCCACGAACGATGTTCGTCTTTCTTCTTGGCTACATTGTAGAGGTGGTATGCTCCGTTGTGCAGTACCTTAGTGATGATGAATGGGCCTTCCCAGGCCGGGGCGAGCTTGTGTGGACGTTTCTGATGCACTCGAAGGACCAGGTCTCCTTCCTGGAATGCTCAGCTTCTTACGTTGCGAGCATGGAATCGACACAGGTCCTGTTGATAGACGGTCGACCGGATCAGGGCCATCTCTCTTTCCTCTTCCAAAAGGTCGACTGCATCCTGATGAGCCTGCTCTGCCTCGGCTTCGGAGAAGAGTTCCACTCTGTGGGCGTTGTGTAATAAGTCGCTCGACAACACAGCTTCGGCTCCATAGACCAAGAAGAAAGGGGTACGGCTAGTCGACCGGTTCAGAGTTGTCCTCAGACGCCATAGGACAGATGGCAGTTCAGTTACCCAAGCCCCGACGGCATGCTTAAGATCGTGCATGAGCCGCTGCTTTAGGCCTTGGAGAATCAAACCATTTGCTCTTTCTGCCTGTCCATTTGACTGCGGATGTGGCACGGAGGCGTAGTCGACTCGTGTCCCTTGGGAAGCACAGAAAGCTCTGAATTCATCCGAGTCAAAGTTGGAGCCGTTGTCTATGATGATGCTGCGGGGGACTCCATATCTGAATATCAATTCCTTGATGAAGCTGTTGGCGGTGCTTGACTCGAGGTTCTTGATGGGCTTGGCCTCAATCCACTTGGTGAACTTGTCGACTGCCACCAGAAGGTGGGTGAATCCGTTTCTGCCTGTCCTGAAGGGGCCGACCATGTCCAAGCCCCAAATAGCAAAGGGCCAGACTAGCAGAATGGTCTTCAGGGCGGACGCCGGTTTGTGGGACATGTTGGAGTAGAACTAGCAACCTGCGCATTTGTCCACAATATCCTTGGCCATCTCGTTGGCGCGGGGCCAGTAAAACCCTGCTCGGTATGCCTTAGCCACTATAGTCCGAGAGGAGGCGTGGTGTCCGCAAGTCCCTGAGTGGATTTCATCCAAGATCAGTCGACCTTCTTCTGGATCGACGCAGCGTTGGGCGACTCCGGTGACGCTTTCTCTGTAGAGCTGACCTTGGATGACTCTGAATGCCTTGGATCAGCGGACAATCTGGCGCGCTTCTTCTTCATCTTCTGGGAGTTCTTGCCTGAGCAGATATGATATATATGGCACAGTCCAGTCTGGCGTAATCACTAGGACTTCCATGATCAAATCGACCACGACAGGTACTTCGACTTCAGTCGGATCTGACGCGCTGACTGGCTACGGGGACTCTTCCGTGAAGGGGTCTTCTTTGACAGAGGGGGTGTGCAGATGCTCTAGGAACTTCTTCCGAGTCGACCCGATTTTTGCGAGGTCATCGGCTAGCTGATTCTTGGCTCTGGGCACATGATGGAGCTCTAGGCCTTCGAACTTCTTTTCAAGCTTTCGCACAGCACTGCAATAACTGGTCATTGCCGGGTGATGTCTACACACGCTTCTACTCTTGTAGGCTATGTTGGGCCTCCAAGCGCAGAGGTTTGTAGGACAGCAGCAATTTCCCTCAAGTGGATGTCCTAAGGTTTATCGAACTCAGGGAAGTAGAGGTTGAAGATGGTCTCTCTCAAGCAACCCTGCAACTAAGATACAAGAAGTCTCTTGTGTCCCCAACACACCTAATACAACTAGTAGTTGTATAGGTGCACTAGTTCGGCGAAGAGATGTTAAATGGCAAGTGATATGGATGGCAAAACAAAGTAATATAAATCTGTAATAAAAAGTGCAGCAAGCAAACAAGTGGTAAACGTGAGCACAAATGGTATTGCAATGGTGGAAACAAGGCCTAGGCTTCATACTTTCACTAGTGGCAACTCCCAACAACATTAACATAATCGAATCACATGATATTTCCCATAAAACATGCAAAGGGGACACACTCGGAGATCATTCCTTTGTGGTCAAGAGAGGACGAGAATTATGTAGGGCTACAAAAGCACACCTCAAAGTTCGTAGTTCTCAATCTAAGGACTTCCCAATGTCACCGCGGCCATCCAAAGAGAGTCCCACAATCACCACAACATATCTAAAGGATAGTCAAAGACAAGCACCAAGAGACTCTCAATCTTCAATCAACACACAAGAGAGGAAATCACTCATGAAAATACTTTTCTAATCCATGTCCAATAGACCGCTGTCACCTTGGTCTCGGGGATTATACTAGATAAAGACAAGTGAGTACATCAATCCAATAAATAGAGGAAGGGGAAATATCATGGGATCACCCTAGATTAACATAGCCTATGATCACAACGAAGATCACATCATGGGAGAGAGAATTGACCACATAGCTACTGGTAAGAACCTCAGCCCCGAGGAGGAACTACTCCCGCATCATGGAGGGAGGAAGCAACGTTGATGGAGATGAATCCGGGGGCACTTCCCCATCCCGACAGGGTGCCGGCACAGGAATTCTGGTCCCCCGAAGCTTGATGGCGATGGCGGCGGAGATCGGAATTGCGTCTGGAGAAAAGGGGTCTGGAATCAGGGTTTCCGCGACACGGTGTAAATATATGCCAAAGGGGGGCATCAGAGGGGGTCAGGGGTGCCCAGGCGCCCCCCCGGCACGGCCAGGGGGGCGTGAGCAGGCCGCCTGGAGCCCCTGTGTGTCCCCTCCGGCCCTACTTTGGCCGCATGGAAGCTTCCGGAATGCTGATTTTTTATATATTTTTCCCTGGAATTTTTCTGGCAATTTACGTAATGGGAAAACCTGAAATACAAAAACAACATAAAACAGAAACTGGCACTGGGGTGCACTGAGTTAATAGGTTAGTCCAAATATTATCAAAAGTTTATGGAAGTGTATAAATATCATAGCAATATCACCCAAAAGAGGCATGGAGCAAGCAGAAATTATAGATACGTTTTGGACGTATCAACATCCCCAAGCTTAATTCCTGCTCGTCCTCGAGTAGGTAAATGATAACAAGAATAATTTCTGTGGTGACATGCTATTAATCATATAAGGAATTTTCATAGTCACATGACAAAATCTTACTGAGACAATGAATCTGTAGTAATTAAGTTGCCTCATGAGAAAATCACAAAGAACTGAAAGTTTTACAATATGATGTTGAAACATCAAATAGATTTGTAATGAGCATGGTGTGCAAATATGATAAAGTGATATCTCGCTTGCCCCCTTTAGTGAAGCAAAACATAAATGCAGGGGCACCTCCAAGGTTTAAGTGATGACTAGATACAATGATTTCAGAATAAACGATATCATAATCATGCAAAAGACAATGCTACTTTGGGACAATGCACATTACACTCAGAATGACAATCATGCTCTTAGTAGTTGGTGCTTTAAAAGAAGGTGGAGACTCTCGAACCGTGGCTTTTGTTGGCAAGGTTGAAAACCCGTGGTCGGAAACAAAGACAAAACATGTACCAGAGCTCTTGGTTTTAAAAACAGAGGTAATAATTATTTTTTTAGATTATGCATATTTCGTCAACGAATGCTAGCAGACAACTCAATTACTTATTGAGATGGACAAGCTTCGAGGAACGGCTCCCGAATGAGGACGATCACATCCTCTTAATCTCCTTTGTTTATCACTGCCAAAGTTTTCTGATTTCTCATGAACAAAGCGTGAAGGAGGGTTTGTTTGTTATATTAATTTTGAGCCGGGCGCACTCAATGTCAGTTCCTTCTCGTATTATGGGTTTGCACATTATACATGCAATCCCGGGGTGAAGCTTGTCCAACTTAAAAAGATCATGAATTAACTACTACTTCCTCATGGACTTACAACAGAGGCACAAAATAGGAATGCATTTTTCTTTGAATAATTTCGAGATGGTACATGCAAGTCTCCGTTAGGAATGGCAGGTAAATACCATGTAGGAAGGTATGGTGGACTCATATGGCGTAACTGGTTTAAAAGAATTTGGATGCACAAGCAGTTAGTCCGCTTAGTACAGGCGAAGGTTAGCAAAAGACTGGGAGCGACCAACTAAGAGAGCAATGACGGTCATAATCATGCAGAGCGACAAAGCAACATTGAATCAGGCATGGAAGTTATATCGCTACTCAGAAACAAAAGATCATCAAGGCTTGACAGACTTTCTTTACAGTCTTAAATATGCGTGAGCATACGCCAAGTCAATCAAAATAAATTCTTGAAGGAAGATATTACTAAACCATACCACATCATAGGCAAACAAATCATGTTGGTACTCCAATAACACATTGGGAATCTCCCAGCTATTTGAGACTAACCATAAGGAAACATGAACTACTAAGCACCATTATGCACGTAGCATCTTTATCATAGACATACCAACCAATGCAACGGAAGCAAACTCTCTTAATAAGGTAATCAGCATAAATAAAGAGAGTTCAAGCAACCAACTAAATAAAGGCTCTTTAAAAAGATAAGCATGAAAACTAATAGCTAAGCATGATAGTAGCTATTGAAAGACAAAGAACACACACATCATAGATAGACATGAAAATTCTATGTTATGTTCTAGGTAGAAGTGGAGCGTGTTTCTCTCCCACATAAAGAAAGCTGAGTTCCGACTCGTTATGAAAAAGCTAAAGAAAACTAAAAAGGAAAACTAAAAGCGAGACGCTCCAAGCATAGCACATAACACATGAAGTGATAAAAATATAGTGGAACGAAAGACGAACTGATAATGTTGATGGAGAAGGGGATGCACGGGGGCATCCCCAAGCTTAGACGCTTGAGTCTCCTTGAATATTTCTTGGGGGTGCATGGGGGCATCCCCAAGCTTGAGCATTTGACACTCCTGAATCTTTTTATCATCTTCCCTCGCACACTTGAAAACTCCCTTCATACATAACTCATCATAATCTGATTAGCGAGGTTAGTACGCTTAATAAAATAATTGTTCCTTGCTGGAAATAAAGATATTCTTGAAGGTCTACTGTTTCTCAAGATTGCCAAAAGGTTTTGGCAAAGAAAAAGCAAGCTCACGGTTTGCAAAATGAAGGAAAGGCAAAACAGGACAGAATCTGTGAAAAACAGAACAGCAGGTAGTAAATGATTTGTTCGGGGCACTTCGCCAACTCTAATAAAAAAACTCAGAATAGATGCACAAAAGACAATTATATAGAGCACGCTGTCGAAAAAATTCAGACCAAAAAGATGATCTGGTGATTTTATACGAATTTTTCTGTCCAAGGACAGAATCTGTTTCCTGGACAGCACGTCACAACTTTTGAACTTTCTTGCAATCAGAGGCTATACTTGGCACAAAATTGAAAAGTAAAGATACAATTATGATGCTACTGTAGTAACAACATCAAGAAAAAGCAAAATAAAATTTTATTCATTGTGGGCTGCCTCCCAAAAGCGCTTTCTTTTATGCCTTTAAGCTAGGCATAAGACTTTAATGATGCTCTCGTAGGAATAAGAGTTGAAGAACAAAAGAGAGCATCAAGAAGCAAATACCAAACACATTTAAGCCTAACATGCTTCCTATGCATAGGAATATTGCAATAGAATAATTCATGGAAGCACAAAGCAACTAGCATAGGAAGGCAAAACAAGCATAACTTCAAAATATTCACCATAAAGAGAGGAAACTTCTTATTATTAAGATATTTAGGACCAAGTCTCCCTCTCTCATTATAAATTTCAGTGGCATCATGGATGAACTCAACAATATAAGCATCACATAAAGCATTGTTACCATGATCCACATGCAAAAAGGTACTCTCACTCTCCACATAAGCATAATCTTTCTCATTGGTAATAGTGGGAGTAGGACTATCATACACAACTTGAACACTATAGATTAATTGTATATTAGGAGGGTGGTGTTCAACAAGGGAGTAATTCCCTCCATGATTATGACAAGTTTCATAAGGATAATTTCTCCTTATGTCATAGGTACCTTTATAATCACTATAGATTGGAGTTATAACATCATCATGGTAGAGAAGAGCATTATCATTGCTAGCAACTATATTTGTAAACATGTTGTCTTTATTCTTACTAGCAAAAGAATTATCAATTATCACATCACTAGTGGGTAAAGGATTTGCAATCCTATCATCCCCAAGCTTAGAGCTTCCCATATCATCACTTTCAGAGTTGGTACCAAAAAGATTTTCAAGATCATAAGTAGCATTATCATCATTCTCCCAATCACAATAAGTAACATGCATATCATAATCAAAATCATCTTCAATAGTACCTACGTACGTATCATCAAGATGATAATTAAGGCAATAAACTTCACCTTCTTCTTTAAACTTACAACCGTTAGGATAAAAGTTGATGGGAGGAATATGCTCAGGCCAGGTTGATACCCATTCTTCTTCCTTCTTGCTCCTCTTCCTCCTCCTCTTCTTTTTCTTCTTCTTCACCTTAGGAGGGGGTGGTTTGAGATGAAGCTTCTCCACATATCCTGGTTTATCATTAGAAACAATAGGGGAAACTTTGGAGAAACTCTCCTTTTTATTAGCAGAAATATAAGAGACATTTTTATACTTTGGTAAAGTTCCCTCCTTTCTAATCTTACTTATGTAATCATTTTCATGGCAATTAACAACACAATAGAGATGGCAATTTTGCAAAGTGTTTTTTATTCCTATGGCATTATCATCCAGCCAAGAAGTCTTTACTGATAACTCTTGACACATCAAAAATAACATAAGCTCATCATAAAGATCAGAGGTGATCATGTTATCACACAACCGGTTAACAGTTATGTTTTGAAAGTACATGCATTGAAAATTAAAGTGACCCTCTATACGGCAAAGTTCACAAGTAAAAGGATAAAGGTCACACAATTCTATAGCAATTTCATTTAAATCTCTGACCCAAGTGATTGTTCTTTCATGCTTATGTTGCTTACAATACTTCTCTTCTTCAATCATAGGCCTTTCACAAGGTCTATCCACCCCACAAAAATTAACATGCTTATATAAAACTTCATTTTTAGGAATTGGATCATGCATGTTGCAATCATCATGAACAATTTCATTCTCTTTGCAAGTCTCTTTAAAAGGTTTATGATGCTTGTTCCAATCCTCCTTAGGCATATTAAGATGTGAAGAAAAAGATTTGAGGAAATCAACAAGGAGTTGAGAATCAAGCCCAAACTTAGCACTAAACTTATTAAAACTTGTAGTTTCAACAAAGGACTTAATGCAATCATACTCATAAATTATACCTGACTCTTTACCTTTGTCGATCTCCCAATCTTCAGTGTTGCGTTGAATTCTTTCAAGTAGTTCCCATTTAGCATCAATCTTTTCGTTTGTGAAAGAACCCATAGAGGAAGCATCGAGCAAATCTTTATCCTGTCGAGAATGCCTCGCATAGAAATTAGTAATAATCATATCTTTGGGGAGCCCATGGTTAGGACATTTTAGCATTAACGTTTTCAGTCTCCCCCAAGCTTGAGCTATGCTCTCTCTGTCATGAGGGTAGAAATTATAAACATAATTCCTATTCTTATGGACTTCATGAAGAGGATAAAACTTGGAGTAAAAGAGAGACCGGATCTCTTCCCAATCAAGCAAGTGTGAGTTATCGAGAAGCTTATACCAATCTGAAGCTTTATCTATAAGTGATACGGCGAACAATTTCCTCATGACAAACTCCCTTGATACACCTGCAAGCTTAAATAATGAACATAGGTGTGACAGATATAGCAAGTGTTCATCGGGATGTCTGTCTCCTGCATAACGATTAGCCAAAACATAATCGATAATACCAGCTGGTATTTTATAGGGCACAATTTCAGTAGGGGAGGAGCAACCACCACAGGTGTGGGGCGTCTTCCCGCAAGCAACGATCCAATAGCACGGTTTTCCATAAACATAACTAGTGAAATAAAAACAAGAAACAAAAAGATTTAATTGCAAGATCTAAAGATATACCTTCAAGCGCTCACCTCCCCGGCAACGGCGCCAGAAATAGCTTGATGTCTACACACGCTTCTACTCTTGTAGACTATGTTGGGCCTCCAAGCGCAGAGGTTTGTAGGACAGCAGCAATTTCCCTCAAGTGGATGACCTAAGGTTTATCGAACTCAGGGAAGTAGAGGTTGAAGATGGTCTCTCTCAAGCAACCCAGCAACTAAGATACAAGAAGTCTCTTGTGTCCCCAACACACCTAATACAACTAGTAGTTGTATAGGTGCACTAGTTCGGCGAAGAGATGTTAAATGGCAAGTGATATGGATGGCAAAACAAAGTAATATAAATCTGTAATAAAAAGCGTAGCAAGCAAACAAGTGGTAAACGTGAGCACAAATGGTATTGCAATGGTGGAAACAAGGCCTAGGCTTCATACTTTCACTAGTGGCAACTCCCAACAACATTAACATAATCGAATCACATGATATTTCCCATAAAACATGCAAAGGGGACACACTCGGAGATCATTCCTTCGTGGTCAAGAGAGGACGAGAATTATGTAGGGCTACAAAAGCACACCTCAAAGTTCGTAGTTCTCAATCTAAGGATTTCCCAATGTCACCGCGGCCATCCAAAGAGAGTCCCACAATCACCACAACATATCTAAAGGATAGTCAAAGACAAGCACCAAGAGACTCTCAATCTTCAATCAACACACAAGAGAGGAAATCACTCATGAAAATACTTTTCTAATCCATGTCCAATAGACCGATGTCACCTTGGTCTCGGGGATTATACTAGATAAAGACAAGTGAGTACATCAATCCAATACATAGAGGAAGGGGAAATATCATGGGATCACCCTAGATTAACATAGCCTATGATCACAACGAAGATCCCATCATGGGAGAGAGAATTGACCACATAGCTACTGGTAAGAACCTCAGCCCCGAGGAGGAACTACTCCCGCATCATGGAGGGAGGAAGCAACGTCGATGGAGATGAATCCGGGGGCACTTCCCCGTCCCGACAGGGCGCCGACATAGGAATTCTGGTCCCCCGAAGCTTGATGGCGATGGCGGCGGAGATCGGAATTGCGTCTGGAGAAAAGGGGTCTGGAATCAGGGTTTCCGCGACACGGTGTAAATATATGCCAAAGGGGGCATCAGAGGGGGTCAGGGGTGCCCAGGCGCCCCCCGGCGCGGCCAGGGGGGGGGGCGCGTGGGCAGGCCGCCTGGAGCCCCTGTGGGTCCCCTCCGGCCCTACTTTGGCCGCATGGAAGCTTCCGGAACACTGATTTTTTATATATTTTTCCCGGAATTTTTCTGGCAATTTACGTAATGGGAAAACCTGAAATACAAAAACAGCAGAAAACAGAAACTGGCACTGGGGTGCACTGAGTTAATAGGTTAGTCCAAATATGATCAAAAGTGTATGGAAGTGTATAAATATCATAGCAATATCACCCAAAAGAGGCATGGAGCAAGCAGAAATTATAGATACGTTTTGGACGTATCACCGGGCTCCTGACGTCCCATTCTTTCATCACTTGGTTCACCACCAGGTCGGAGTCGCCGTAGACCATCAGGCGATGGACGCCGAGTGAGATGACCATACGCAACCTATACAAAAGTGCTTCTTATTCGGCCTCGTTGTTTGATGAATCGAAACGGATCCGAAGGACGTAGCTGAGCTTGTCGCCCCTAGGAGAGACCAGGACCACGCATGCGCCGGATCCGTTCAGCATCTTGGACCCATCGAAGAACATAGTCCAATGGTCCGACTGGACTTGAGTCTGCAACTCTTGTTCTATCCACTCGGCCACAAAATCTGCTATGGCCTGAGACTTGATGGCTTTCTTCACTTCAAACTTGATATCTAACGGAAGAAGTTCAATCGCCCATTTTGCCACTCGACCGGTTGTGTCTCGGTTGTTTAGGATCTCTGACAGCGGGGCGTCGCTGACGACTGAGATCGAATGGTCCGAGAAGTAATGGGCAACCTTTTTTGCAATCAAGTAAATCCCGTACACAAGCTTTTGGTAATGTGGATACCTTTGCTTGGAGGGAGTCAAAACTTCGGATATGTAATAGACCGGGCGTTGGACCTTGTAAGCCTTGCCCTCTTCTTCCTGCTCGACCGTGAGTACCGTACTGACGACTTGTCCGGTGGCAGCAATATACAGCAGAAGAGGCTCTCCGCTGACTGGGGCAGCGAGCACCGGCTGGGTGGACAGCAGGGCTTTGAGCTCTTCAAACGCTGCTTCGGCTTCGGGATTCCACTCGAACTTGTCGGATTTCTTCATGAGTCGGTAGAGAGGTAGTGCCTTCTCACCGAGACGAGAAATGAATCGACTCAATGCGGCCAAGCAACCAGTAAGCTTCTGGACGTCGTGTATACGCTCGGGGCGTTTCATTCGGAGGATGGTGCTGACCTTCTCTGGGTTGGCGTCGATTCCCCGTTCGGAAACGAGAAAACCGAGCAACTTGCCGCCAAGAACTCCAAATGTACACTTTGACGGGTTGAGCTTGATATCGTAGCTTCTTAGACTTGCGAATGTCTCAGCGAGGTCAGTCAGTAGGTCGGAACCTTTCCGTCACTTGACCACAATGTCATCCATGTATGCCTCGACGTTCCGACTGATTTGCTTTATCAAGCACTTATGGATCATGCGCATGAAGGTAGCGCCAGCATTTTTGAGGCCGAAAGGCATGGTGACATAACAAAAACACCCGAAGGGGGTGATGAAAGCTATCTTGATTTCGTCGGGCACGAACAGACGGATCTGATGGTACCCGGAATACGCGTCCAGAAAGGACAAACGTTCACATCCCGCAGTCGAGTCGACTATCTGATCGATGCGGGGAAGAGGAAAATGATCTTTCGAGCAGGCCCGATTGATGTGCTTGAAATCGATGCACATGCGGAGAGACTTGTCCTTCTTGGGGACCATGACGATGTTGGCGAGCCACTCGGAGTGGTATATCTCGCGGATAAACTCTGCTGCCAGGAGTCGAGCCACTTCTTCGCCAATTGCCTTTCGCTTCTCCGCAGCGGATCGACGGAGATGTTCCTTCACGTGTTTCACTTTAGGGTCGACTCGCAAATGGTGCTCAGCCAGTCCCCTGGGTACACCTGGCATGTCTAATGGTTTCCACGCAAAGATGTCCCAGTTCTCACGGAGGAACTGGATGAGCGCTTCTTCCTATTTGCTGTTGAGTGTGGTGGACATGTGGGTCGGTGCTGCGTTGGGGTCGCTGGGGTGGATGTGCACAGGTTTCGTGTCCCCGGCCGACTGGAAAGCTGACTCGGAAGCCGGCTTCTTCGCCCTTAGCAGGTCACTCGGAACCACTCTCTTTTGGTACTCCTCCATCTTTACTGCTGCCATTTGCTCGTCGGCGATCTTCGAGCCTTTCTGGAAGCATTCTTCCGCTTTTTGATGGTTCCCAGTGACGGTTATGACGCCGTTGGGTCCCGGCATCTTCAGCTTAAGGTAGACGTAACATGGTCGAGCCATAAACCTGGCGTAGGCGGGCCTACCCAGGATGGCGTGATAGGCGCTGCTGAAGTCCACCACTTCGAACGTCAGCTTCTCCTTTCGGTAGTTCTTCGACTCGCCAAAGACTACGTCGAGTGAGATCTGGCCAAGTGAGTCGGCTATCTTCCTGGGGATTACCGCATGGCACCTCATGTTACTTTCCCTCAGTTTGGACATCGGAATGCCCATATCCCGGAGGGTTGCTGCATACAAGATATTCAAGCCATTTCCCCCATCCATCAGAACCCTGGTCAGGCGTGTGCCTTCGATAACTGGGTCGACCACCAGAGCCTGCCGCCCGGGGGTGGCAATGTGCGCTGGGTGATCGGACTGGTCGAATGTGATGGGGGTCTTTGACCATTTCAAAAATGTGGGGGTCGCCAGGGCAACCATGTTTACTTCTCTGTTGATGATTTTCAGTCGACTTTTGCTTTCGACGTCTACGAAAATCACCAAAGTGGAGTTGATCTGGGGGTATCCTTCGTCCCCTTCCTTGTCTTCGTACTCTTCTGATTCCTTCTCTTTCTCAGTCGACTGATCTTTCTGGAAACTCTGCACTACTAGGAAAAGGGCTACTAATGGCGCACCAGTTTTGCCCATTAATGGCGCACTACTGGTGCGCCATTAGTAGCACGCCATTAGTATTATTTACTAATGGCGCACCACTGGTGCGCCATTAGTATCTGGTATACTAATGGCGCACCACTGGTGCGCCATTAGTATAGTGCATGGTGCGCCATTAGTATGCCTCGCAGGGGGCCATCTATACCCAGGTGCTTTGACATACTAATGGCGCACTACATAGAAGTGCGCCATTAGTAAAAAAACTCAAATTTTTTTCAAATTTTTTTTTTCAAATTTTTTAAATTTTTTAAATTTTTTTTTCTTAATCTCAGGTCATTATGGCTTAATATGGGGTCAATTTGCTTAATCTCAAGTCAAATCGCACTCTGTGGTCAAACTTCCCATAAGGTCACCCATCCTCACACTACTCCAGCCCGAGCAAGCTTAACTTTGTAGTTCTATCCAACCCTAGCACCAGCTCACTTCACACGCACTTATTGATATATCTATCATATCAATCCTATTAACCCTTCTTGATGTCTAGGAGTTTATTAATGTTCATGAGTATGATGAAACTTTGAAAATATATTTCAAACTTCCCGGTCATATTACGTATCATATTTTTGAAAAAAAAATTAATTTTTTTTCGATTTTTTTTTCTATTACTAGTGGCGCACCTAGCAAACGGTGCGCCACTAGTAAGTTTGAATTTTTTTGCCTGTAGATCTTAAAAGCCCCGTAACTTTTTTTCTGTTAGGTTTTTGGGGATTTTGAATATGTTAACTTTTTGAGTAGATGATTTTTCATATAAAAAACTTTTTAATCCGAGTTCGTATGCAAAAGTTATACCCGTTTTACTAAATTCCAGAGATATTTTGCAAATAAAGTCAAAATTCATATTTGTAAATTTTCCCAACAAGTAGACCACATATCACATGGGAAACTTATTTTCTTTTATTTTTTTGACATTTACATCATTTTCTTTTATTTATTTTTGAACTGGAAAAGGCGGTCCACGGGGGAGGGGGGTGTGAAGTAATGGCCAAGTTACTAATGGCGCACCGTGGTAGTGGTGCGCCATTAGTAGTTCAACTACTAATGGCGCACCACTCTCACGGTGCGCCATTAGTATTTTTTGAAAATAAATTAAAACAAAATATGAAAAAATAATACTAATGGCGCACCGTGGGAGTGGTGCGCCATTAGTAAGTTGAACTACTAATGGCGCACCACTCCCACGGTGCGCCATTAGTATTTTTTGAAAATAAAATAAAAAAAAATAAAAACAAAATTTGAAAAAAAAATTACTAATGGCGCATCGTGGATGTGGTGCGCCATTAGTAGTTCAACTACTAATGGCGCACTATCCACTGGTGCGCCATTAGTAGTTTTGAGAAAAATATGAAAAAAAATTGTTACTAATGGCGCACCACATCAAAGGTGCGCCATTAGTATTTGGATACTAATGGCGCACCAACACATGGTGCGCCATTAGTATATACTAATGGCGCACCGCATGTCTGGTGCGCCATTAGTGTCAATTCCATCTATAGCCATTTTCCTAGTAGTGCTGGATCAAGAGCCGACACTGCCGAGTGGTGTGCTTGGGATATACCAAGTTTCCTCTTCATCTTTCTTCGTGTGTATGGGGCACGGCTGATCGAGCATATCGTCTCCAGCCTGACCCTTTCCTTTCTTCGGGGCCCAGGAGCCTTTTGGCTTCCCTTTGCCCTTTACTTGATTAACCGCCACAGCCTCTCCCTGAGCGGCTGGCTCGGCCTTGCGCTTGTTCTTCCGATTGGGATTCTGGTCGTCCTGCCCGACTGGTTTCTTGCCGCTGCGGAGCCGATCGGCCTCCTTACCGTTGGCATACCGACTGGCAATCTCCATCATCCGTGACAGGGACAAGTCGCCTGTTCGGCCAAACTTCAGATTCAACTCTCGGTTACGCACGCCCTCCTTGAAAGCGCACACTGCCTGGTGCTCAGACACGTTCTCAACCGTGTGATGCAAAGTGGTGCATCGCTGAATGTAGTCCCTCAAACTTTCATTCGGCTTCTGCGCGCAGTGTTGAAGTTCTGCGAGTCCAGCAGGTCGCTTGCAGGTGCCTTCAAAGGTCGGAACGAAAACCCAAGCGAGCTCTTCCCAACTGTAAATACTCCTGGGGGCCAACTGATTGAGCCACGCCCAAGCGGAGCCTCCCAGCATCAAGGGGAGGTGCTTCATGGCCACGTCGTCGTTGCCTCCTCCGATCTGTACGGCCACTCGGTAGTCTTCCAGCCAAGTGTCCGGCTTCGACTCACCAGTGAACTTGCTTACTC
Source organism: Secale cereale (assembly GCA_902687465.1). Classification (NCBI taxonomy): domain Eukaryota; kingdom Viridiplantae; phylum Streptophyta; class Magnoliopsida; order Poales; family Poaceae; genus Secale; species Secale cereale. The sequence goes on along the minus strand of LR738711.1, from coordinate 49,783,954 downwards.
CTGCCGCCAGCTGATACGTCCAAAACGTATCTATAATTTCTGCTTGCTCCATGCCACTTTTGGGTGATATTGCTATGATATTCATACACTTCCATACACTTTTGATCATATTTGGACTAACTTACTAATCCAGTGCACCCCAGTGCCAATTTCTGTTTTCGGCTGTTTTTGTATTTCAGGTTTTCACGTTTCGAGACTGCCCAGAAAAATCCAGAAAAATTATATAAAAAATCAGTGAACCGGAAACAACACTGCGTCCGAAGGGCAGCCTGGGGGGGCCACAGGGGCTCCAGGCGCCCTGTGGGCGCGCCCCCCCTGGGCCGCGCCGGGGGGGCGCCTGGGCCCCCCAAGGCTCCCCCGGTGCCCTACTTTGGCATATATTTAAAGGGTTCCCCGTAACCCTCAGAACAGGACTTCTTTTCGTGATCCCATCTCTGTTCCGCCGCCGCCGCTGCCAAGATCGGGAGCACCAGGAGAACTCTTCCCGGCACCCTGCCGGAGGGGAGGATCACCAACGGGAGCTTCTCCACCACCATGGACGCCTCCCGGATGACTCGTGAGTAGTCTCCCTTGGACCATGAGTCCATGACCAGTAGCTATGTGATGTTCTCCACCCGTTCTTGTGCTTCACTAATTAGTCCTCGTGAGTTGCCCTACATGATCGAGGCACCTATGTAATCCTTATGCTGTTGCTATGTTGAGTTTGCTGGGATCCGATGGATTATGAGATTATGTTCAGATTGATCTTGAGTAATATATTTGATTCACATCTTTTATATTTTAGTTCATAAGTAATTCTTGCATGTTCTCCGTTGTTATTTATTGATTTGGCCGAGTAATAGGTAGTGACTCCAAGAGGGAACGTTATGCTCGATTGTGGGTTCATGCCCCTCGATGACTGGCTTGAGTGACAGAAACATGAGTCTAGGGGATGTGCTGTTGCCACAAGGGGGAAAACAACAGTGCTTGTGCTCGCGGGTGCAAGGATTGTTTACTTTACGCAAAGTTCTTTTAATGCAATTGTCTATTGCATTGAGTTTACACTATGGGTGGGACTCGCAACTTAATACCAGCGAGATGTTCTGGATAGATATCTCAAGGTGGATGATTAGTAGTAGATATTGATGGATTTCGGTCTACTTACTTTGGCGTACCGCCCATGCTTTGAACCTCAACCTTTCTTGCAATGTAGTCAGCATTGGTCTGCATTCGTGGTCCTGTCAATTGCCCAGCTGTAATTTGTTTACCTCACATAGCTGTATTATCGTCTTTTGGGAGAGAGACATCACTAGTGAACATCATGAGACTCCGGTCCATATTACCATCATTGATCACATCCACTATTTACTTTCCGCTATTTACTTACTATTGCAAAAACTATCTATCACTAATATCATATTGCTTTTAACCCTTTGTGAACTACAAGGCCGGAGAGATTGACAACCTCTCTGTACTCGTTGGGAGCAAAGTTATTTGTATCTGTGTGCAGGCCCACGTTGACTGCTAATTGCGCCGTTAGCAGTTGACACCTACCTGTTGAACCTAGGAGTCTCTGGGGATTCGATCCTTGGCATCTTTGCTAGGGGAAAACACTTCTACTTACTGCATCTTACACCTTCCACTTGGGGTAACCAACGAGGGGTTCGAGGCCCATCAAGGAGTATTTTCTGGCGCCGTTGCCGGGGACTCCACTCTTCAGGATAGGGGAGTTGCATGCTATCTTTTACCTTTGCTTTTTAGTCTTGTTAGTTTACCTTTCATTTTTGCTTTAGTTCCTTTTATCAAAAATCACAAAAATTTTATTTACCTTCCTGTTAGTAGTCCTATCTGTTTAGTTAAACATGTTAGGATTTGGAGCTTTGAGGGAATCAGAAGTTTTAGATTTCCATCAAAGGGATGGAGAAAATATGAAGAAGGCATGGGACAGGATTTCTAACGCACATAGGAGAATTATGCCTTGGATACCTATAAAAATTGTGCTTAGAAATTTTTACCATGGTCTTTTTAAATGGTGTAAACACTCCCTTGACATTATAGCTGAGGGAGATTTCTTAGAATGTGATGAAGCTAGAGCTCTTGAGATTATACATGGTCTATCTAGTTACTTTGTTTATGATCATAACTTTGATACTATCATAGATAGACTTGCTACTATTGAGAAAAGAATGGATGCTCTAGATTTAACGAAGGTAGAGAAACCCAAACCCAATAAGAGAGACATTTTGGAAATAGATAATGACTGGGAACCTCTTGTTAGGATTAGCATCTCTAATCAAGACTTCCTTGCTTATTGTGATATTGGATCTATGGTTTCTACTATGCCAAAATTGTTCATGATTGTTTAAAATTTAACATGGATAGATTACCATCTTATCATGAACACACTAATGGAGATATTTCTGAAATCTAGGAAAAAATAAAAGACGTACCGGTTAAATTCCTTAAAGGGATTGCAATGATTGATTTCTTCATCGCGGAGCCAAACCAAGGAAATATAGTGCTTGGAAGGGACTTCCTCCGAGCAGTTAAAGGCTTCATCGATATAGGTAAGGGACAAATCCGCTTACGCGGGAAGGCAAAAGGTGTGTACCCCTTTCCTAGAAGGAACAAGGATGAACTTATCGAGGAACCATTTGAAACGATTTATAACTCTGATTATTATGATGATTATTGATTCCTCTATGCATTATGCCTAGCTTAAAGGCATAAAAGAAAGCGCTTTTGGGAGGCAGCCCACATGAATAAATTTTTGCTTTTGTTGTGTCTTGATGTTGTTTACTGCTGTAGCATCATCATTGTATCTTTACTTTTCATATTTGTGCCAAGTATAGCCTCTGATTGCTAGAAAGTTCAAAAGCTGTGAGGTGCTGTCCAGGAAACAGATTCTGTCCTTGGATAGAAAAATTCGTATAAAATCACCAGATCATCTTTTTGGTCTGAATGTTTTCGACAGCGTTCTCTATATATTTGTCTTTCGTGCGTCAGTTCTGAGTTTTTTTATTTGAGTTGCAGAAGTATCCCGAACAGGTCAATTACTGCCTGCTGTTCTGTTTTTCACAGATTCTGTCCTGTTTTGCCTTACCTTCACTTTGCAAATTAAGAACTTCCTTTTTCTTTGCAAAAACCTTTTGGCAATCTTGAGAAACAGTAGAACTTCAATAATATCCTTATTTCCAGCAAGGTATAATTATTTTATTAATGGTACTAACCTCGCTAATCAGATTATGATGAGTTATGTATGAAGGGAGTTTTCAAGTGTGCGAGGGAAGATGATAAAAAGATTCAGGAGTGTCAAGCGCTCAAGCTTGGGGATGCCCTCGTGCACCCCCAAGAAATATTCAAGGAGACTGAAGCGTCTAAGCTTGGGGATGCCCCCGTGCATCCCCTTCTCCATCAACATTATCAGTTCGTCTTTCGTTCCGCTATATTTTTATCACTTCATGTGTTATGTGCTATGCTTGGAGCGTCCTGCTTTTAGTTTTCTTTTTAGTTTTTCATAACAAGTCGGAACCCAGCATTCCTTTATGTGGGAGAGAAACACGCTCCACCTCTACCTAGAACATTACATAGAATTTTCATGTCTATCTATGCTGTGTGTGTTCTTTGTCTTTTAATAGCTACTATCATACTCTGCTCTTAGTATTCATGCTTATCTGTTCAAGAGCTTTTATTTAGTTGGTTGCTTGAACTCTCTTTAATTACCATGCTCACCTTATTAAGAGAGTTTGCTTCCGTTGCATTGGTTAATGTGTCTATGATAAAGATGCTACTTTCATGATGGTGCTTAGTAGTTCAGGTTTTCTTATGGTTAATCTCAAATAGCTGGGGGGTTCCCAATGTGTTATTGGAGTACCAACATGGTTTGTTTGCCTATGATGTGGTATGGTTTAGTAATATCTTCCTTCGAGAATTTATTTTGATTGACTTGGCGTATGTTGATACGTCCAAAACGTATCTATAATTTCTGCTTGCTCCATGCCACTTTTGGGTGATATTGCTATGATATTCATACACTTCCATACACTTTTGATCATATTTGGACTAACTTACTAATCCAGTGCACCCCAGTGCCAGTTTCTATTTTCGGCTGTTTTTGTATTTCAGGTTTTCACGTTTCGAGAACTGCCCAGAAAATACAGAAAAAATATATAAAAAATCAGCATTCCGGGAACGACACTGCTTCCGAAGGGGAGCCTGGGGGGGGGCACAGGGGCTCCAGGCGCCCTGTGGGCGCCCCCCCCTAGGCCGAGCCGGGGGGGGGGCCTCGGCCCCCCGAGATCCCCCCGGTGCCCTACTTTGGCAGATATTTAAAGGGTCCCCCGTAACCCTTGAAACATGACTTCTTTTCGCGATCCCATCTCTGTTCCGCCGCCGCCGCCGCTTCCAAGATCGGGAGCACCAGGAGAACTCTTCCCGGCACCCTGCTGGAGCGGAGGATCACCACCGGGAGCTTCTTTACCACCATGGACGCCTCCCGGATGACTCGTGAGTAGTCTCCCTTGGACCATGAGTCCATGACCAGTAGCTATGTGATGTTCTCCTCCCGTTCTTGTGCTTCACTAATTATTCCTCGTGAGCTGCCCTACATGATCGAGGCACCTATGTAATCCTTATGCTGTTGCTATGTTGAGTTTGCTGGGATCCGGTGGATTATGAGATTATGTTCAGATTGATCTTGAGTAATATATTTGATTCACCTCTTTTATATTTTAGTTCATAAGTAATTCTTGCATGTTCTCCGTTGTTATTTATTGCTTTGGCCAAGTAGTAGGTGGTGACTCCCAGAGGGAACGTTATGCTCGATTGTGGGTTCATGCCCCTCGATGACTAGCTTGAGTGATAGAAACATGAGTCTAGGGGATGTGCTGTTGCCACAAGGGGGAAAACAACGGTGCTTGTGCCCGCGGGTGCAAGGATTGTTTACTTTACGCAAAGTTCTTTTAATGCAGTTGTCTGTTGCATTGAGTTTACACTATGGGTGGGACTCGCAACTTAATACCAGCGAGATGTTCTGGATAGATATCTCAAGGTGGATGATTAGTAGTAGATGCAGATGGATTTCGGTCTACTTACTCTGGCGTACCGCCCATGCTTTGAACCTCAACCTTTCTTGCAATGTAGTCAGCATTGGTTTGCGTTTGTGGTCCTGTCAATTGCCCAGCTGTAATTTGTTTACCTCACATAGTTGTTTTATCGTCTTTTGGGAGAGAGACATCACTAGTGAACATCATGAGACTCCGGTCCATATTGCCATCATTGATCACATACACTATTTACTTTTCGCTATTTCATTTACTATTGCAAAACACTATCTATCACTACTATCATATTGCTTTTAACCCTTTGTGAACTACAAGGCCGGAAAGATTGACAACCTCTCTGTACTCGTTGGGAGCAAAGTTATTTGTATCTGTGTGCAGGTCCACGTTGATTGCTAATTGCGCCGTTAGCAGTTGACACCTACCTGTTGAACCTAGGAGTCTCTGGGGATTCGATCCTTGGCATCTTTGCTAGGAGAAAACACTTCTACTTACTGCATCTTACACCTTTCACTTGGGGTAACCAACGAGGGGTTCGAGGCCCATCAAGGAGTATTTTCTGGCGCCGTTGCCGGGGACTCCACTCTTCAGGATAGGGGAGTTGCATGCTATCTTTTACCTTTGCTTATTAGTCTTGTTAGTTTACCTTTCATATTTGCTTTAGTTCCTTTTTATCGAAAATCACAAAAATAGTTATCTTGCTTGCTTATTACTATGGGTTCCACCGAGAACACCAAGTTGTGTGACTTCACTAGTCACAACAACGATGGCTTTATCAGCACACCTATCACTACACCTGCCACTTCAGCACCTTCATATGAAATTAAACCTGCTTTACTTAACTTAGTCATGAGAGAACAATTCTCCGGTGCTGGAGATGATGCTGCTTTATACTTGAACAACTTTGTAGAACTTTGTGATATGCAAAAGTACCAAGAAATAGATGGTAATATTGTTAAGCTTAAGCTTTTTCCTTTCTCCTTGAGAGGAGGAGCTAAAATTTGGTTTTAGTCTTTGCCTAGAAATAGCATAGATTCTTGGGACAAGTGCAAAGATGCTTTTATTGGAAAATACTATCCACCTGCTAAAATTATCCAACTTAGAAGTAACATCATGAATTTTAAACAATTGGATAATGAACACGTTGCCCAATCTTGGGAACGTATGAAGTCTCTTATCAAGAATTGCCCTACTCACGGTTTGACTACTTGGATGGTTATCCAAACTTTTTATGCAGGCTTGAACTTTACCTCGCGGAACTTGTTGGATTCGGCCGCGGGAGGAACCTTTATGTCAACTACACTTGGTGCTGCCACAAAGCTTCTCGATGAGATGATGACCAACTATTCCCAATGGCACACCGAACGCGCTCCAACAGGTAGGAAGGTAAACTCTGTCGAGGAGATTTCCTCCCTCAATGAAAAAGTTGACTTGATCATGTCTCTACTTTCAAAGCAATCTACTGTTGATCCTCATGATGTTCCTTTGAATTCTTTGATTGCTCAAGAACAAGTAGATGTTAACTTTATCTCTAGAAATAATTTCAACAACAATGCTTATAGGAGTAACTTTGGTAACAATTCTAGACCAATCCCCTCTGACTCTTATGGGAACAACAATGCTTATCCTAGTACCAAGAACTCCAACACTGAACTAGAGACTATGCTTAGAGATTTCATCACTACCCAAAAAGCCTTTAATAAGAATGTAGAAGAGAAACTACATAAACTAGATGATCTTTCTTTAAAGGTAGACCACTTAGCCAATGAGTTAAAATTGCTAAAAATTGAAAATTCTCCTCTTAAGGAGAGTGAAGTCATCCCTATTAATGCTACTCAAGTGCAAATCAATGAAAATATTAGGATGATGGCTAAGCTTAAAGAGAGATGGGCTAGAGAAAGGGAGGAAGAGGAAAGAATTAAGAGCCTTCCTACCCACCACACTGTTGCTACTATCCAAGTTATTGAGGATGTTCACACTCTTAGCACCCAATGTACTCCTGGTCCCAATGGACCTATTAATGGTGATGCTATAGAAACTACCAAACAGGTGAGCCTTAAGGACACCGCTACTACTTTACTTGATGCTCGTGACCTTGATTTTGATAATTGCACTCTTACAGAAGTTATTGATTTCCTTCACAAGATGTCTAGAGATCCCCGCACTAGCACGCTTAACCTTGCCTTCACAGAGCATATCACTAATGCTCTCATCAAAGCTAGGGAGGAGAAACTTAGAGTAGAAGCCTCCATACCTAGAAAGCTAGAGGATGGTTGGGATCCTATGATAAAAATTTATTTGAATGACTTCTCTTGTTATGCATTATGTGATGTTGGTGCTAGTACCTCTGTTATGCCCAAAAGGATATATGATATGCTTAAATTGAAACCTTTTGATTCTTGTTCTTTTGGTGATGCTCTCGTTGATTCTTCCATAAAGAAACCTTTGGGGAGGATCGATGATGTTCTTATTGTTGTCAATGATAATTATGTGCCCGTTGATTTCACTATTAGGGATATTTAATGTGATCCTTCATGTCCAATTATTTTGGGACGTCCCTTTTTGCGCACCGTTGGTGCTGTCATTGACATGACAGAGGGTAATATAAAATTTCAGTTTCCTCTCAAGAAAGGGATGGAACACTTCCCTCGTAAGAAGGTCAAGTTACCTTTTGAGTCCGTTGTACGGGCTAGTTATTCTTTTACTTTTGATAAAACTTGATCTATGCATTATGCCTAGCTTAAAGGCATAAAAGAAAGCGCTTTTGGGAGGCAGCCCACATGAATAAATTTTTTGCTTTTGTTGTGTCTTGATGTTGTTTACTTCTGTAGCATCATCATTGTATCTTTACTTTTCATATTTGTGCCAAGTATAGCCTCTGATTGCTAGAAAGTTCAAAAGTTGTGAGGTGCTGTCCAGGAAACAGATTCTGTCCTTGGATAGAAAATTTCGTATAAAATCACCAGATCATCTTTTTGGTCTGAATGTTTTCGACAGTGTTCTGTATATAATTGTCTTTCGTGCGTCAGTTCTGAGTTTTTTTATTTGAGTTGCAGAAGTATCCCGAACAGGTCAATTACTGCCTGCTGTTCTGTTTTTCACAGATTCTGTCCTGTTTTGCCTTACCTTCACTTTGCAAATTAAGAACTTGCTTTTTCTTTGCAAAAACCTTTTGGCAATCTTGAGAAACAGTAGAACTTCAAGAATATCCTTATTTCCAGCAAGGTATAATTATTTTATTAAGGGTACTAACCTCGCTAATCAGATTATGAATGAGTTATGTATGAAGGGAGTTTTCAAGTGTGCGAGGGAAGATGATAAAAAGATTCAGGAGTGTCAAGCGCTCAAGCTTGGGGATGCCCCCGTGCACCCCCAAGAAATATTCAAGGGGACTCAAGCGTCTAAGCTTGGGGATGCCCCCCGTGCATCCCCTTCTCCATCAACATTATCAGTTCGTCTTTCGTTCCGCTATATTTTTATCACTTCATATGTTATGTGCTATGCTTGGAGCGTCTTGCTTTTAGTTTTCTTTTTAGTTTTTCATAACGAGTCGGAACCCAGCATTCCTTTATGTGGGAGAGAAACACGCTCCACCTCTACCTAGAACATTACATAGAATTTTCATGTCTATCTATGCTGTGTGTGTTCTTTATCTTTTAATAGCTACTATCGTGCTTTGCTCTTAGTATTCATGCTTATCTTTTCAAGAGCTTTTATTTAGTTGGTTGGTTGAACTCTCTTTAATTACCATGCTCACCTTATTAAGAGAGTTTGCTTCCGTTGCATGGGTCAATGTGTCTATGATAAAGTTGCTACTTTCATGATGGTGCTTAGTAGTTCAGGTTTTCTTATGGTTAATCTCAAATAGCTGGGAGGTTCCCAATGTGTTATTGGAGTACCAACTTGGTTTGTTTGCCTATGATGTGGTATGGTTTAGTAATATCTTCCTTCGAGAATTTATTTTGATTGACTTGGCGTATGCTCACGCATATTCAAGACTGTAAAGAAAGTCTGTCAAGCCTTGATGATCTTTTGTTTCTAAGTAGCGATATAACTCCCATGCCTGATTCAATATTGCTTTGTCGCTCTGCATGATTATAAGCGTCATTGCTCTCTTAGTTGGTCGCTCCCAGTCTTTTGCTAACCTCCACCTGCATTAAGAAAATTGACCATGCAATACATAGCTCATGGGAAAGTAGCCTAAAAACTATTGTGGTAAAGAATATGTTGCTTATGTATCTTATTTCTTATGAGTTGCTTGCTGAGCGGTAACCTTGTTTCTGGGGACGCCATCAACTGTCACACTTTTGTTGAATATCATGTGAGTTGCTATGCATGTTCGTCTTGTCTGAAGTAAGGGTGATTTACCGTGGGTTGAATTAATATGCATATTGTTAGAGAAGAACATTGGGCCGCCAACCAAAGCCATGCATCATGGTGGAAGTTTTAGCTTGGACCTTAATCCTCAATCTCTCATGAGAATATGCTTATGCATTAAAGAGGAGTCCATCATCTATTTTCTATGTTGTCCCGGTATGGATGTCCTCAAGTTGAGATTTATCAAAAACGAGAAATCAAATGCGATCTATCTCCTTGGACCTTTGTACAGGTGGCATAGAGGTACCCCTTTGTGACACTTGGTTAAAACATATGCAATGCAATGATAACCCATGGGGATCCGAACTAATTAGGACAAGGAGCGAGCACTATTGGCATTCGATGCATGAGGCTTGCAACTTATAAGATGTTTTATACATGACACATATGAAGTACTACTACCGTTGACACAATTGCTTCCATGTTTCAAAATAAAAAGCTCTAGCACTTCAAGCATCAACTACTGAGAGCATGATTGTCATTCTGAGTGTAATGTGCATTGTCCCAAAGTAGCATTGTCTTTTGCATGATTGTGATACCGTTTATTCTGAAATGATTGTATCTAGTCATCACTTAAACCTTGAAGGTGCCCTTGCATTTATGTTTTGCATCACTAAATGGGGCAAGCTAGATATCACTTGATCATATTTGCACATCATGTTCAATGTAAATCTTTTTGATGTTTCAGTTTCATGTTGTAAAACTTTCAGTCATTTGTGATTTTCTCTTGAGACAACTTAGTTACTTTAGAATCATTGTCTCAGTAAGCTTTTGTCATATGACTATGAGAAAGTCTTCTATGGTTAATAGCATGTCACCACAGAAATTATTCTTGTTATCATTTACCTACTCGAGGACGAGCAGGAATTAAGCTTGGGGATGTTGATACGTCCAAAACGTATCTATAATTTCTGCTTGCTCCATGCCACTTTTGGGTGATATTGCTATGATATTCATACACTTCCATACACTTTTGATCATATTTGGACTAACTTACTAATCCAGTGCACCCCAGTGCCAGTTTCTGTTTTCGGCTGTTTTTGTATTTCAGGTTTTCACGTTTCGAGAACTGCCCAGAAAAATACAAAAAATATATATATAAAATCAGCGTTCCGGGAACGACACTGCTTCCGAAGGGGAGCCTGGGGGGGGGGGGGCACAGGGGTTCCAGGCGCCCTGTGGGCGCGCCCCACCCCTGGGCCGCGCAGGGGGGGCGCCTCGGCCCCCCGAGAGCCCCCCGGTGCCCTACTTTGGCAGATATTTAAAGGGTCCCTCGTAACCCTTGAAACATGACTTCTTTTCGCGATCCCATCTCTGTTCCGCCGCCGACGCCGCTTCAAAGATCGGGAGCACCAGGAGAACTCTTCCCGGCACCTTGCCGGAGGGGAGGATCACCACCGGGAGCTTCTCCACCACCATGGACGCCTCCCGGATGACTCGTGAGTAGTCTCCCTTGGACCATGAGTCCATGACCAGTAGCTATGTGATGTTCTCCTCCCGTTCTTGTGCTTCACTAATTAGTCCTCGTGAGCTGCCCTACATGATCGAGGCACCTATGTAATCCTTATGCTGTTGCTATGTTGAGATTGCTGGGATCCGATGGATTATGAGATTATGTTCAGATTGATCTTGAGTAATATATTTGATTCACCTCTTTTATATTTTAGTTCATAAGTAATTCTTGCATGTTCTCCGTTGTTATTTATTGCTTTGGCCAAGTAGTAGGTGGTGACTCCCAGAGGGAACGTTATGCTCGATTGTGGGTTCATGCCCCTCGATGACTAGCTTGAGTGATAGAAACATGAGTCTAGGGGATGTGCTGTTGCCACAAGGGGGAAAACAACGGTGCTTGTGCCCGCGGGTGCAAGGATTGTTTACTTTACGCAAAGTTCTTTTAATGCAGTTGTCTGTTGCATTGAGTTTACACTATGGGTGGGACTCGCAACTTAATACCAGCGAGATGTTCTGGATAGATATCTCAAGGTGGATGATTAGTAGTAGATGCAGATGGATTTCGGTCTACTTACTCTGGCGTACCGCCCATGCTTTGAACCTCAACCTTTCTTGCAATGTAGTCAGCATTGGTTTGCGTTTGTGGTCCTGTCAATTGCCCAGCTGTAATTTGTTTACCTCACATAGTTGTTTTATCGTCTTTTGGGAGAGAGACATCACTAGTGAACATCATGAGACTCCGGTCCATATTACCATCATTGATCACATCCACTATTTACTTTCCGCTATTTACTTACTATTGCAAAAACTATCTATCACTACTATCATATTGCTTTTAACCCTTTGTGAACTACAAGGCCGGAGAGATTGACAACCTCTCTGTACTCGTTGGGAGCAAAGTTATTTGTATCTGTGTGCATGCCCACGTTGATTGCTAATTGCGCCGTTAGCAGTTGACACCTACCTGTTGAACCTAGGAGTCTCTGGGGGTTCGATCCTTGGCATCTTTGCTAGGGGAAAACACTTCTACTTACTGCATCTTACACCTTCCACTTGGGGTAACCAACGAGGGGTTCGAGGCCCATCACCAGCCTGAAGTTCGGGGGGATCTCTGCGGCTCTGATAGCACTACAGAAACATTCTGGCCCAGAGGCTGGCGCTTGGCTGCCACTTGGTTGGTCTCCGCCTCGCTCTTCTCTGGACGATCGGTTGCAGTCGACTCGACCTTGCACAAGGATAGACCTCGCATCGAAACCTGGCCGCCGGGGATCTGGGGGAATCCTCCGCTCGTCATCTCGCAGGCGCCTGCCCACGTGCCGCTTGGGCGAGTGTGACCCACTTCCCGGAGGAGGGGTAGGCGCTCGACGGCGGTCGTAGCGTCCGTGCCGACGGTCGAGTGGATCATCGTTCCGACCCAGATGCCGGTCTTGCCGCGGGCCACGTTCCTCACGACTCGGAGGCGATCTTCGACTGTGGGCCGACCATACGGTGTCTGCGGCCACCGATCTGCTGTGAATCCTGTTGCGCGACTGAGAAACAGTCGCGTTTTGTTCTTCAGCCGTTCGGAGCAAAGCCCGGATCTGCTGAAGACCTCTCCTAGATTCCTACTAGGAGGGTTGAATCGACTCCATGACACGAGCCGCGGCTTCGAGGTTTTGGACTGGCGTGCGGAACACCTGAGTCTCACGCTGACGCGATTGCCGCGGTCATCGACTGGACTCGGGGACCAGTCGGCGGGCCTGCTCGTCGAGTGAGCGTTGGATGTTTTCCAAGCACGCGTGCTCGGCCAAGGTGGCCAAGCGCGTGGCTTCGAGGGCCAAAGCCTCTGGTGAATCTCCCACGACGGGAGTGAAGAGTGCGTCTCCGTTGCGGCGACAAAGCTCAGCCCTTTGCTCGGAGGTGAGGGGCTGAGGGATGTAACCGTCGTTGTCGTGCGATCGGTCGCCGCCGCTGCCGCCGTTCCCACCGTGAGGAAAACCAGGCGGGCTGCGGCGCGAATCGACCATAAGGATTTCCGCCGCGGGATCGCTGCTTCCGCACTCGGAAACGGAATCTTCGAGCCCGGTCGACTGGTCGGCCGGCCCATAGAGGTAGCCGTCGGGCTCAATGGCCGCGACTTAAGGGGTGGCCGTTTGACGGGCCACCGCGTGCTTCACCCACCGCTGGAGCCGCGAACGACCGGATAGTTTGCGGCGGCGGCCGGCGGGGATGGGGGACGATGAGTACCGAGTCGATGGCTGCAGCAGGAGGACGCCGCCGGCGCCGGCGCGAAAGTGCGCAGTCCCCTGGGCGGGCAGAGCCTCGACGTCGAGAGAGGCTTCTTGGAGCCATGCGGAGTCGTCGGCGATGAAGACTAGTGTGCCGAGCCGAATCTCGTGGCCCAACGCCAAACCACTGCCTGACACCATGATGAAAGTGGTCGGAGGAGGAATTGCAACTTCACCAGATGTCGCTAAGACGCCTGGCCCCACGGTGGGCGCCAACTATCGTGGTTCTTAGTCTGACAGTAAGGGTAGGGGGTACGAATGGAGAGGCAAGGCCCTAGCTATGGTGATGTTGTACACGAGGTGCTTTCGAGTTCAGGCTCTTCTCGGAGGAAGTAATAGCCCTATGTCTCTGTGCCCGGAGGCTTGGTCGACTGGTATGTGTATATGTGTGTTACAGAGATGCGAACCCTTGTTCTGGAGGAGCGGGGTGGCTTATATAGTGCGCCAGGACCCCAGCCATGCTCCACGTTACCAAGGGTTTAATGTACATTAAGGCAGGCGTTACTGGTAACGCCTGCAGTAAAGGATAATTTAGGTGTTTACTACAACGAGTAAATACAGGACCATTGTTGTCCCAAGTGGCGTTTGACCTTCGGGGGTCGAGTGTCCTGGATTGGTCGAGTGGGGTTGAGTCACCTTGCGAACGGGGCTCTGTCGAGTGTGGTGTCTTCTTGGACCGTCTCAGTCGACTACCACCACTGCCATAAGTTTTGTCTTTTGATTTTCTAGGGTAGTGACCTTGGATGGCGTACCTTGGACTGGCTTGTGACCCTACCCTAGGTCTGTAACCTCGTCAGCGCTACACGAAAAGGTCAGGGAAGTGAAATAGTTTCACGGACAGTTGATTCCATGAATTGATTTCGTTCACAGATCAAAATTGTCAAATTTGCCTCCAACATACAACTGCGAAGGAATTGGATAACATGTGCCTCTGCTGCCCAGCTAGCCTGCCATCCGCTGCTGCTGAGCTAACTAGATAAAAAATGCTGCTAGCCTGCTGTCTGCTGTTGCTGAGCTAGCTACGCAAAAATGCATGCATCAGCAGTTAGCACGTTGTAGCCGTATAATTACAAGCCCTCTAGTCCAGCCGGCCTGCATGCATGTACGGACGAATGCATTGCATGCAACTACCGCCAAGTATTATGGCGGTAGACTTATATAGCCTACCGTCAAAGATCCTTGCGGTAGAATTTTTTCAACGTTAAATGAATGTGACGGCGCGGTTAAGTCCTACCGCCATGGGTCTTGACAGTAGGCTATGTAACCCTACCGCCAAGGACTACGGCAGTAGGTAAAAGGGTCAGATCCCGAATTTTTTATGAAATAGGGTCAGATCTCGATTTACTTTCAGAAAAGGGTCAAAACACGAAATTTTGCCGCTAAGTGGCCCGTCTATGCTGTACTCCTTCTGTCCCATAATATAAGAACGTTTTTGACATTACACTAGTGTAAAAAATATTCTTATATTATGGAATGGAGGGAGTACATGCCATCCCTGACCGTGAGACACTGGCGGGCCAAAACCACTTCATCATGATGTAATTTGTCCAGTCAGTGCTCTAGGGATGTATAGTAGTGGCCTGGGTAGATCTATGCTTTGTTTGTTTGTTTGTTAGGAGGTTGGCCACAACGTGGTGGGGGGTTGCATGCCGGTGGATTTCGCTTCTGTTAGCCTCTTTCGAGGCCAGTCATGGAGTTTCTTTCCGTTGGTGACCGACATGATATTGCCAATGTGAATTTGGCAAGGGGTAGGGTTCCTCTCACGTGGTTACCACAATGAGTCGGCAGCGTTAGCTCGGAGCTGTTCTTTGTCGAATACGTGTCATCTCTCAGTAACATTTCTGTTGTCACTCCTCTATTATTGCTTTGTCATCAACAACCTAGCTATGAAGTTGCTTTTTCCTTGCTTGCATGTTCTTGGTCAGTTTCACAAAGTTTCTTTGTAGCTCAGGCTACATGAAACCTCTTATCCTCAACCCTCAAGCCTTGCTTTGAGATCCGTACTCTTCAACTAACTTACAACAAGAAGATTTCTCTTTTTTGTTTCTCTAAAAAGAAACAACATATGAACTTCAAACTGTGCAGATCAAACAAACATTAGAACATCAATGTGTGAATTTTTTTTCAGATTTTTTGGTCTCATATAAATATACGAAATGAGATTTTATTTGAATAAAAATATTATTTAAAGTATTTAAAATGCATGAAAAAATCTGAAAGTTTTTTCACACATTGATGTTCTAATGTTTGTTCGATCTGCAAAGTTTGAAGTACATATGTTTTGTCGTTTGAGAGAAACAAAAAAGATAAATGCGTTTGCACGGATCGTGATGCAGAAATGGATGGCAAAGATAAGGGGCACCATGTAGCCTGAGCTACAGAAAACCACACTCGGTCAGTTCCAAGTATCCATTCGATGAGAGCAATGTAGCACGGTGGAGGCGTTCTGGTTTGCTTTTCAGGATTCCAATGGCACCGGTACACATCTTAGCTCTTGGCTGAGCATCCTAATCTTTCAATGGATCGGCACCCTTCGTGCCATCTTGAGGGGCTAGGGAGCCCCCTTCGGACATGAATGAGGTTGTCCCCGCATCAGGCTAGGCCCATGGAGCTATCGAGGGCGTCTTTTCACATGTTGATTGTTCCTTCGACATAAGGTACACTTGGTGTCTCTGCATTGTGGTGATCGTTTCAAGCTGCAACTAAGCCTTAGCTTCTATATGTTTGCTCGTAGTTTGATTGAAGCTTGTTAAGACTGCAACCACATCTTCTTCCGGTGTCCGGCGGCACAGTTCTTATGTAGTTGCTTCCGGGAGGTGGTTGGGGGCAATTGGTGCCATGACAACCTCCCGGATTTGTTCGAGGACATCTTTAGACTCCCCGGTTCTAGGCGCGCCCCTATGTGGGTCGCGCTAGGTACCCTTGACTGGTCCCTTTGGTGTACCCGCAATAAACTAGTCATCGGTAGAGTTATTCCGTCTCGCGTGACTGATGTGATATACAAAGTGTGTGGCTTCTTACAGCTCTGGAGACGGCTTAGCAAGCGGAGCGACCGAGGCGTCATCGACAACATCATGGCGGGTCTTCGTGCCTCGGCGGCGACTTTTGCTCCTCCTCCACCGCCACCACCACCTCCTCCCGAGCCGGATTAGTTTCTCCTTTTAGCTTTATTTGGGGCTTGTCTTGCTGTGCCCCCAGCATGATTCTATGACGTGATTGTACTTGGTACTGATTTGTTGGATGCTTGGTGATTTGCTTTATAATATAAAGCGGGGGAACCATTTTTCTCAATTGAAGCTTGTTAGTTGTTTGCACAATAGTTTGTATATCTTAATTGTTTTGTTTGATTCTATGTAAGTTGTTGGTTGATATTTTTTTTAGAAATGGATGAGGACCCCGGCCTATGCATCTGGACGATGCATGCAGCCACTTTATTAATTATTCAGATAAGACCTTACAAAGTCATACAACTGTAAGACTAAAGCCACCGTCTATGCAACATTTGTCGCTACTCCTATCCAGTTTTAGGGATGCTGATAGTCTGGGCCTAATACCAAACAGACCTCGCAGCCAAACCTAACATCTAAGACCTGAGGTCCCAACCAGGACGCCTGCCGGGTATGGGGCACCCATCAGTCCGGCGCACTCCTCACCAGGACGCCTGCCGGGTATGAGGCCGCCGCAGCCACCTGCCACCAATCCATCTTCAGAGTTGTACTGCTGCATCTACCATGCCGGGTCTCTCTGTCATCGACGCCACGACACCAGACTGCGTCGTCCTCCTGCGTGAGTCCATCCACACGCGCCCGTCACCGAAACTCCGCAGCGTCATATGCCGCCAGGATCCGTCGTCGGCCTTGCGGTAGATAAAACACCGCTCCTCCTCAATGACTTTGTTGATTCATAGTCAGGCTCAACTTGAGCCCTCATTGTAAAATAGCTAGCCTCTAATCACAGTCCGAGACACTTAAACCAACGTCCTTCAAGTATCCCTTTTCGAGTTATTTTACAATACATCTGATTATTTTGGACATTTGATTTTTTTTTCAATGGCCCAGATATAGCAATACCACATCTAAATTTTTGCAGTAAATTCGGGTTTGAAGGGCATTTTGGGTACCACTCCCGTATATTTCTGCTGGTCATAGGTGTACCTGCACCACCGTGTGCAGTATGCTGGCGCCGCTGCTCCTTTGCGCCGTTTCCCGGCGACATATCCATCAGCTAATATGTATTTCCTCATACCCAAAATTATTGTTTTAGATTTGTTTAAATATAGATGTATCTAGTTACGTTTTAGTGTTAGATACTTCCGTGTTTACACAAATTTAAGACAGGAATTTTGAGACGGAGGTAGTAGCTAGCTAGCCTCTAAAGGGATCGATTCAGCGGCTAGCCTCATAAGTGAGTTTATCACAAGATCAAATAAACTTGCCCGGTTCTTTGGTTGCTACTCCCTCTGTTCAGAATTATTTGTCGCAGAAATAAATATATCTAAACATATTTTAGTTCTAGTTACATACATATGTGTGTCTCTGGGTCAACCACATCCGTAGAAGATTCATGAGGTACAATTACAGCGGGAAGTACGGGGCCAAGCGAGCATGCCGTGATTGAGCTTGCAGCGCTCCTCGACGTGGGAGGCCGCCTTTGCGAGTTGCCATCACAACTGGTAGCAAGGGAAGTGGGCGGAGGCAGGCGGGCAGCTGCCTGGTGCACATCATCGTCATGCCAAAAGACTAGGGAGGGTGCGTGGCTTGGTCATGGCGAAGGACTAAGGCTGCTGTCAATGCATGGGTGCTTAGATGGGTGCTAAGTACATTAAATAGCTTAGCAACTACACTCCCCAATGCATAGGTGCTTAGCTAATGGTTGCTAAGATTACCCAGAGTGGGAGTAACGTATGTAGTAACATCACACATATGTAGATAAAATAGATGATGTGACAAGCAATAAATGAAAAAAGAGGGGCATGTGGTAACATAACTAGTTACTAGTAGTATGAGTAGCATCACACATATGAAGGCAAGATGAGTCTATAGCATAATAAATGAAGTGTTGCATGTTACCACACATATGTTACTCCCCATTATGGAGGTAATAACATAGAGTAGTAACATGAGCATGTTACTACTCTATGTTACTACCGTTGTGGTGTTGGGGAACGTAGCATAAATCAAAAAAATTCTACGCTTTCACCAAGATCCAACTATGGAGACATCTAGCAACCAGCAAGTAAGAGTGCATCTACATACCGTTATGGAGATTGCGAGCGGAAGCTTTCGAAGAAGCGTGGATGAAGTAGTCGTACTCTTCGCGTTCTTCGTCACCGATGATCTAGCGCCGAACGGACGGCGCCTCCGCGTTCAACACACGTCCGGTGCAGCAACGTCACCTCCTTCTTGATCCAGCAAGGGGGGAGGAGAAGTCGTCAGAGATCCGGCAGCACGACGGCGTGATGACGGATGCAGTGGAGATCACAGCAGGGCTTCGCCGGGCGCCCTGCGTGGGAGTATGGAGGTGTGACGGGAGGGGGAGAGGCGCCAGGGCAAGGGTGCGGCTGCCCTCTCCCCCCTCCCCCCACATATATATAGGGGGCCAGGGGGTGCACCAGGGCCCCTGCAGATCCAATCTGCAGGGGGGGGGGGCGGCGGCCAGGGGGGTTCCTTGCCCCCCAAGGCTAGTGGGGCGCCCCCTCCCCCCTAGGGTTTCAACCCTAGGCGCATGGGGAGGTGGGCCCCAAGTGGTGCGCCAGCCCATTAGGGCTGGACACTTCCCCTCGCGGCCTAGGGGCCCCACCGGGATGGGTGGCCCCACCAAGTGGACCCCCGGGGCCCCTCCGGTGGTCCCGGGACGCTCCCGGTGACCCCCGGAGATCACCCGCCAGCCAAAACTGGACTTCCTATATATCAATATTTACCTCCGGACCATTCCGAAACTCCTCGTGACGTCCGGGATCTCATCCGGGACTCCGAACAACTTTCGGGTTTCCACGTGCATTTATCTCTACGACCCTAGCGTTACCGAACCTTAAGTGTGTAGACCCTACGGGTTCGGGAGACACGTAGACATGACCGAGACGACTCTCCGGTCAATAACCGACAACGGGATCTGGATACCCATATTGGTTCCCACGTATTCCTCGATGATCTTCATCGGATGAACCACCGTGTCAAGGATTCACTCAATCCCGTATGTTATTCCCTTCGTCCATCGGTATGGTACTTGCCCGAGATTCGATCGTCGGTATTCCCGATACCTTGTTCAATCTCGTCATGGCAAGTCTCTTTACTCGATCCGTAATCCATCATCCCGTGACTAACTACTTAGTCACATTGAGCTCATTATGATGATGTCTTACCGAGTGGGCCCAGAGGTACCTCTCCGTCATACGGAGTGACAACATCCCAGTCTTGGTTCGTACCAACTCAACAGACACTTTCGGAGATACCCGATGCGTACCTTTATAGCCACCCAGTTACGTTGTGACGGTTGGCACACCCAAAGTACTCCTACAGTATCCGGGAGTTGTACAACCTCATGGTCTAAGGAATAAATACTTGACACCGAAAAGCTTATGCATCACGAACTAAACGATCTCGTGCTATGCTCAGGATTGGGTCTTGTCCATCACATCATTCTCCTAATGATGTGATCCCGTTATCACTGACATCTCATGTCCATGGTCAGGAAACCGTGACCATCTGTTGATTAACGAACTGGTAACTAGAGGCCTACCAGGGACTCATTGTGCACTAGTAGATAAAGGGGGATCAGACCCGGTTCATTTGGGCCTTTAGCCCCGGTTCCAGAACCGGGACAAGAGGGTCGGTACTAATGCTCTGACCCTATAGTCCCGGTTCAATCCAGAACCGGGGCAGAAGGGTGTCCACGTGGCCTGTGCACCGAGTCCAGGCAGGAGGGGCTTTAGTCCCGGTTGGTGGTACCAACCGGGACCAAAAGGCTTCCACGCGTCAGCATTTCTGTGGCTGTGGTTTTTGTTTTTTTTTGAAAGGGGAGGGGTGGGGGGGGGTTTAGGTTTTGGGGGGGGTTAATTTAGGTGTTTCATATATTGTGTTAGCTAGCTAATTAATAGAGAGAAGTGTTCTCTCTTATGTCCGTGCTTGGTCGACGCTACATACTACACATACGTATATAGAGAGGACTAGAGTCACACTAGCTAGCTACTAAGCAAACGAAGGAAACAGAAGATCGTATAATCAACATATATATATATATATATGCATACAGAGAGAAGTAATATCGACACCTCTCCTTCTCCGAGAGATTGGTCGAACAACAAGTTCTCGTATATCTATCCGACACTACCGGGCAGATATATACAATAATTATCTCTTACAAAAATAATCTCCTAACACATGGATGCATGGTCCACATAGTATTCTCCGTCTTCAGCGATCACGTGTTCAAGGAAGAATGCCGCCAATTCCTCTTGAATTGCTCGCAGTGGATCTAGTGTTAGGAGTTCATCCCGCATCCGAAACATCTAATTTGAAGTAGGGGGTCAATACATGAAATGATGCTATAAATTTGTGAATATTATTGATTGCTTACGCTCTTCAAATTGTTCATCGGTGTAGCCCCGCTCACAGGTCGTGTGGCGGATGGACTCGCAAATGTAGTATCCACAATAATCATTCTCAGGTTCCTGCCACAACCACTTTACAAGAAATAGAGGTCAATCAAACTGATAAGCAAGAATGCCAAATTGGTATTGATGAAACTAGCGCTTGAATCAAGATATAGGAGATGCGCGCGCGAAACATGCTACTATATAGTACTTACTTTCGGGTATCTAAATTGTAGCTTCTTCGGCAGTCCCGGAGCTTTTTTGGTGAATTTTTTCCAAGCCCTGCCAGATAAAGAAAACAATTAGTTGATATCAGAAATGAAGTTGCTGATATATATGCATGGTGGATAATATTGATCGATTTAACTTACCTGGCTAGCATTTGAGTCATGTCCGCATACTCCTCGGGATCTTTACGTTTAGAGTCGAAGACAGTTACTACTCCCTTCTCAAGCTTAATCTCTAAGAGAATATAGTGGAAGCTGCGCACGAATGCATGAGATCATCAATTACATCACTATAACCTTGACTGATATATAAGGGAAACCAAATATGCACAAGACATTAACACTCACTTGAAGTTGTAAGGAAAGAGTATTATATCTTTGTTTTCATTTACCACCAACGATCGTAGCAAGTTGGTCTCGGTATCGTCGGGACGCAATTTAACCTCGGTTGCATCTATGAGGTATGTGTTAATAAACCCAATATCACCTACTTGTCTTTTCTTCAATTCGACGATCTTCAATCTGCATAATATAGTGAGGATAATTATAAATACATGCAATGAAGATCAGCTATATAGAGAAACTTAATGACAGAAGTAGTACTACTTACAGACAGTAGCATGTGACCGTTGTTTTATCGAGGGCCAATTGATTGAAAAATTGATAGAACTCCTCAAATGGAACAGGCAACAGGTCAATTCCAACGAGGTCATGCTCCGGTTTAACTCTCAAATACAAGTTATTCCTCCCCCCAGACTCTCTGCAGATTTTCAAGTACCAATCATGCAATCTTCGCATATTCGTTGATAGAGATCTTTCATTTTTGACGAGAGCCTTCCCGTACTCGTATCTTTGCATCTGCACTTCCAAGAAATCATAGTGTACATCGTCGGACGCGTAATCTGCAAGATTGGTATAACCGGGCACCATCCTCGGATCATTAGCGACCATGTCGCTAGACACCTTGAGCGGGGGGCACGATTGGTTCGCTTGTTCGCCGAGCTGGGCAATTTGTTTCCCAGCTCGTCCTTCTGCTAACCTCTGATCACTTTTTGTACTTCCCGACCGCTTGGCATCTTGAAATGTCTTTTGAATCATGCGGTCATAGTTGCCCTTCGGCTTACTTTTCGCTGGTTGCTTCAGGGCAGCAAGAGTGCGCTTTCCTTTCACCGCATCTATCTTCTCCTCCGGAGGTGGATGTCTCTGTGCTTTCAACCCTTCAAAAAAGTCCTTCACTTCGCCTTCAGCGATCTTCGTGTTTTCCTCGTCGGACCTCTCGTACGGTAACTTCTCTAGAGGCGTGAGAGAAGGACCGAATCTGCATCGCCTCCCGCCTCTGGCTGTACTGGTAGATGTCGCCGGACCAGACGAAGCGGCTGTCTTTTTTACTTGCTTAGGCGCCGGAGCAGGAGCAGCCGGAGCGGCGGCAGGTCTCTTCCGCCCTTGCTGATTAGGCGGCGAAGGAGTCGGAGTGCCGCCACGCGCCGGCGGCGAAGGAGGCGGAGTGCCGCCACGCGCCGGCGGCGAAGGAGGCGGAGTGCCGCCACGCGCCGGAGAAGGAGCCGGAGTGCCCTGATGGTCACTCGCCGGAGGAGGAGGCGGTGGAGGAGGCGGAGTGCCCTGACTCGTCGTCGTCGGAGGAGGAGGCGGAGGCGTCCAGTTGAGAATGTTGATTAGGTCCTTCCGCCATAGGCATGGAGTCTTCAGTGAAGAACCCAGCCGAGTCTCCCCTTCACCGTTAGGGTGGTCAAGCTGGAGCTCCTCAAATCCCTCCGTTATTTCGTCGACCATCACCCTAGCATATCCTTCTGGAATCGGCCGGCAGTGAAAAGTGTCGTCGGGTCCAGAAGGATAAACAGAGCCAGCAGCCGCCTTGACCTTCAGATTCATCCACTGTGCCATAAGGTGGCAATTTTGTGCCTGCGTGATAGCATCCACAGGATTCCTGGCAGTAGCCGTCAAGGCAGGCTCTGGCAGGTCGGTGGAAGCCACGCTGCTTCTCCGCTGAGATGGCGGGGTAGCTTCGGGGGAAGCTTCGGCAATTCTTTTCTCCCGATTTGCTTCCCGTTCCTCTATCGCTTGTATTCTGGCCCGCAGCGCCTGGATTTCGGTCAGCTCCATTTTCTTCCTCCTGTCGTGGCATTTGTAGCCTCCTGCGTCCGGAAACCCAGCACGCCACGGAAGGGAGTCTGGCGTGCCTCATGTCCGTCCAGGGTGCTCAGGATTCCCGAGGGCCATTGTCAGCTCGTCGTTCTCTCTGTCGGGGAAGAACGTCCCTTCATGCGCTGCTTTGATATACTGCCGCATCTTCCTGAGTGGTGTTTCCAATTGCTTGTCCGTCCAAATGCACCACCCTGTTACAGGGTCCAAGGTTCCGCTAGCCCCGAAGAACCAAGTCCGGCAACGTTCTGGCCGGTGCATTGTCTCTGGTTCGATCCCTTTCTGAAGCAGATCATTCTCAGCCTTGGCCCACTTAGGCCGGGCTACGAGGTAGCCGCCCGACCCCGTGCGATGGTGATGCTTCTTCTTCGCAGCATTTATCCGGTTTGTCTCCGACATCTTCTGACTCTTTTCCGACTTCTTATGGGCCACAAATGCGGGCCAATCATCTTTGATCTTCTCATATATGCCCATGAATTCTGGAGTCGTTTTATCTCTGACAAACGTATTCAGTTTTTTCTTCCATGCCCTGAATTGGTCTGCCATCTTCGAAACTGCAACAGACTTGATTAACTCCTCTTTAACTGGGTTCGCCGGATCAACCTCTCGCGGTAGGACGAAATTTGACTTCAGCTCAATCCAAAGATCTTCTTTCTGCATATCAGTGACATAAGTCACCTGAGCGTCGTTTGCAGCCGGCTTTAACCATTGATGGATGCTGATCGGGATCTTGTCCCTAACCAGAACCCCGCACTGATTAACAAATGCGTTCTTTGTGCGGATGGGTGCAATCGGCTCGCCGGAGCGCGAGATTTCTGAGATCTCAAACTTTTCATCCGGCCTCAACTTTTTCTTTGCTCCTCGTCTCTTTACCGAAGATTTGCTCGATCCGGAGGGCTAGAAAAAGGAACAAATACGAGAGTTAATGAATGAATCAATTAACTAGTCAGCACATGCTTAACTAACATATATACCTCCTGGCCGGACTCGGTTCGGTCACCGGAGCCAGCATCACGGTCTCCTTCTTGCACCGGCATTGGGTCACCGGAGCCGTCCTCACGGTCTACTTCTTCCATGTGCATTGGGTCACCGAATTCATCAATATCATAGCCTAGATCTTCCAGCCGCAGCTCTTGTTCGACCTGCTCATCGGTGTCGTTGAGATACGACCTGACGGCATTTTGTCCGTGTACGATTATGTCCATAAACATCGCTTCTTGTGCTAGGTCTCGGGTGTTGTCGTCCATTGTTTCTACAAATATTTACAACATGCCAATTATTATTCAAACATGACAGATGGATATATTAATGGCAAACGTAGAACTAGCTTCAACCCTCGACTGCTCGGCGATCCACAAACCCTAGACCCCCTCATGTCACATTTTGTCTAGCTAGTGTCAAAGGATTCAACAAAACCAATACTTCATCATTAGGCGAAAGTAACAGTAGCATGATGGTACGAAGCTCTCCAAAGTTCTTTTGGAACGAAGTCCCAGATAAGATAATCCGTAACAAAAGACGGATTATCCTATCAGGAACTCCGTTCCAGAACATCTTTGCATAACTTCGTACCAACATGCCCC
>LR738711.1:49689405-49751746 GCA_902687465.1 Secale cereale | reverse complement strand
GGATATCAAAACCATCGCACTATATAATAACAAGCAATAATAAACGTAAGAAAATTAGACAAACATGCATCTATCTAAAGCAATAATAAAAGTAAGAAAAGCATGGACATAACAAGAGGCTCACCACGGTGGTGCCGGTGACGAGATCGGCGGGGGCGATCGACGGCGGCGAAGACGGGGACGGGACGTGACGGACCGCTAAACCGAGACAAATCTCGGAGAAAATAGAGCTTCGAGAGGAGAAAAGCTTAACTAGTGTGGCTCGGGCATTCCACCGAACACGTTGTGTGCATAGGAGGTGAGCTAGAGCACCACTAACCCCTCTCCTCCTAGGCCAGAAAAAAAACAGAGCAGTGAGCTCTGCTCTTGAGTGAGGGGTTATATATAGGCACCTCATTGGTCCCGGTTGGTGCTATGAACCGGGGCTAAAGGGTTGCCTTTGGTCCCGGTTCATATCACTAACCGGGACCAATGGTGGTGGGCCAGGACAAAGAGCCATTGGTCCCGGTTTGTCGCTCCAACCGGGACCAAAAGGTCCAAACGAACCGGGAACAATGGCCCACGTGGCCCGGCCGGCCCCCGGGCTAACGAACCGGGTCCAGTACCCCCATTGGTCCCGGTTCTAGATTGAACCGGGGCTAATGGGCTGGACCAATGCCCTGTTTTCTACTAGTGGTGGTCTATGTATTCACACATGTATCGATGTTTCTGTACAATACAATTCAAGCATGAATAACAGACAATTATCATGAACAAGGAGATATAATAATAATGCTTTTATTATTGCCTCTAGGGCATATCTCCAACAGTCTCCCACTTGCACTAGAGTCAATAATCTAGTTACATTGTGATGAATCGAACACCCATAGAGTTCTGGTGTTGATCATGTTTTGCTCGTGAAAGAGGTTTAGTCAACGGGTCTGCGACATTCAGATCTGTATGCACTTTACAAATATCTATGTCTCCATCCTGAACATAATTCCGGATGGAGTTGAAACGGCGCTTGATGTGCTTGGTCTTCTTGTGAAACCTGGGCTCCTTGGTAATAGCAATAGAACCAGTGTTGTCACAGAAGAGAGTCATCGGGCTTGACGCGCTTGGAATGACTCCTAGGTCGGTGATGAACTCCTTCATCCAGACTCCTTCCTGCGCTGCTTCAGAAGCAGCTATATACTCCGCTTCACATGTAGACGCTGCCACCATGCTCTGTTTGCAACTGCACCAGCTGACTGCCCCTCCATTCAAAATATACACGTATCCGGTTTGAGACTTAGAGTCATCCAGATCTGTGT
This sequence comes from Secale cereale, assembly GCA_902687465.1. Classification (NCBI taxonomy): domain Eukaryota; kingdom Viridiplantae; phylum Streptophyta; class Magnoliopsida; order Poales; family Poaceae; genus Secale; species Secale cereale. Next base: position 49,750,454 of record LR738711.1, on the reverse strand, counting down.
CGAAGCTAGCATCGACGTAACCCTTTACGACGAGCTCTTCGTCACCTCCATAAACGAGAAACATATCCTTAGTCCTTTTCAGGTACTTCAGGATGTTCTTGACCGCTGTCCAGTGTTCCGTACCGGGATCACTTTGGTACCTCCCTACCAAACTTATGGCAAGGTTCACATCAGGTCTGGTACACAGCATGGCATACATGATAGAATCTATGGCCGAGGCATAGGGAATGACACTCATCTTTTCTCTATCTTCAGCCGTGGTCGGCGACTGAGCCTTGCTCAATCTCATACCTTGCAAAACAGGCAAGAATCTTTTCTTTGACTGATCCATATTGAACTTCTTTCAATATTTTATCAAGGTATATACTTTGTGAAAGACCTATGAGGCGTCTTGATCTATCTCTATAGATTTTGATGACTAATATGTAAGCAGCTTTGCCAAGGTCCTTCATTGAAAAACTTTTATTCAAGTAGGCCTTTACATTTTCCAAGAATTCTATATCATTTCCCATCAGCAATATTTCATCCACATATAATATGAGAAATGCCACAGAGCTCCCACTCACTTTCTTGTAAATACAGGCTTCTCCATAAGTCTGTATAAATCCAAACGCTTTGATCACCTCATCAAAGCGAATATTCCAACTCCGAGATGCTTGCACCAGCCCGTAAATCGAGCGCTGGAGCTTGCATACCTTGTTAGCGTTCTCTGAATCGACAAAACCTTCCGGTTGCATCATATACAACTCTTCCTTGAGGAAGCCGTAAAGGAATGCTGTTTTGACGTCCATTTGCCATATCTCATAATCATAGAATGCGGCAATAGCTAACATGATTCTGACTGACTTCAGCATCGCTACGGGAGAGAAAGTCTCGTCGTAGTCAATCCCTTGAACTTGTCGATAACCCTTAGCGACAAGCCGAGCCTTATAGATGGTCACATTACCATCCGCGTCTGTCTTCTTAAATATCCATTTGTTTTCTATGGCGTGCCTATCAATAGGTAAGTCCACCAAAGTCCATACTTTGTTTTCATACATGGATTCTATCTCGGATTTCATGGCTCCAAGCCATTTATTGGAATCTGGGCCCGCCATCGCTTCTTCATAGTTCGAAGGTTCACCGTTGTCTAACAACATGATTTCCAGGACAGGGTTACCGTACCACTCTGGTGCGGAACGTGCCCTTGTGGACCTTCGAAGTTCAGTAGTAACTTGATCTTTTTCTTCATGATCATTATCATCAACTTCCTCCCTTGTCGGTGCAGGCACCTCAGGAACAGTTTCCTGCGCTGCGCTGCTTTCCGGTGCAGGAGGGGTGACTGTCACCTCATCAAGTTCTACTTTCCTCCCACTCACTTCTTTCGAGAGAAACTCTTTCTCCAGAAAGCATCCATTCTTGGCAACAAAGACTTTGCCTTCGGATCTGTGGTAGAAGGTGTACCCAATTGTTTCCTTTGGGTATCCTATGAAGACGCATTTCTCCGATTTGGGTTCGAGCTTTTCAGGTTGAAGTTTCTTGACATAAGCATCGCAACCCCAAACTTTTAGAAACGACAACTTCGGTTTCTTGCCAAACCAAAGTTCATACGGAGTCATCTCAACGGATTTCGATGGAGCCCTATTTAAAGTGAATGCGGCAGTCTCTAAAGCATAACCCCAAAAAGATAGCGGTAAATCGGAGAGGGACATCATAGATCGCACCATGTCTAACAGAGTACGATTTCGACGTTCGGACACACCGTTACGTTGAGGTGTTCCGGGCGGTGTCAATTGTGAAACAATTCCATAGCTCCTAAGGTGTGTGCCAAATTCATGACTTAAATATTCACCCCCACGATCCGATCGCAAGAACTTTATTTTTCTGTCACGTTGATTCTCAACCTCATTCTGAAATTCCTTGAACTTTTCAAAGGTATCAGACTTGTGTTTCATCAAAAGGATATACCCGTATCTACTCAAGTCATCCGTGAGGGTGAGAACATAACGATAGCCTCCGCGAGCCTCAACACTCATTGGACCGCACACATCGGTATGTATGATTTCCAACAAGTTGGTTGCTCGCTCCATTGTTCCGGAGAACGGAGTCTTGGTCATCTTGCCCAAGAGGCATGGTTCGCACGTGTCAAATGATTCATAATCAAGAGACTCTAGAAGTCCATCTGAATGGAGCTTCTTCATACGTTTGACACCAATATGACCAAGCCGGCAATGCCACAAATAACATTTGGGGCTCCTTCGTCAGTCTCCGTTTATTCCGCAGGTCTAGTGAGTGTTGGTAAGGTACACATCAATGGAGCTACTACGAGTGCTGGTAAGGTACACACCAATATGACCAGGAGCTAGACAAGAATAGACTCTAGAAGTCCATCTGAATGGACCCAAGCCTGAGACAAGCCTGTTGCCGGCCTTCTTGTCTGCCAAATATTTGGGGCAGTTCTGCTTCCAGTGACCCGTTCCCTTGCAATAAAAGCACTCTGTCTCAGGCTTGGGTCCATACTTTGGCTTCTTCCCGGCAACAGGCTTGCCAGGCGCGGCAACTCCCTTGCCGTCCTTCTTGAAGTTCTTCTTACCCTTGCCTTTCTTGAACTTAGTGGTTTTATTGACCATCAACACTTGATGTTCTTTCTTGATGTCTACCTCCGCTGATTTCAGCATTGAATATACCTCGGGAATGGACTTCTCCATCCCCTGCATATTGAAGTTCAACACGAAGCTCTTGAAGCTTGGTGGGACCGACTGGAGGATTCCGTCAACGATTGCTTCTTCTGGGAGATTCATTCCCAGCTGAGACAAGCGGTTGTGCAATCCTGAAATCTTGAGGATGTGCTCACTGAAAGAACTGTTCTCCTCCATCTTACAGTTGTAGAATGCGTCAGAGACATCATATCTCTCGACTCGGGCATGAGCTTGGAAAACCATTTTCAGCTCTTCGAACATCTCATATGCTCCGTGGTGCTCAAAACGTTTTTGGAGCCCCGACTCTAAGCTGTAAAGCATGCCGCACTGAACCAGGGAGTAATCATCACAACGTGACTGCCAAGCGTTCATAACGTCTTGGTTTGCCGGGAGAACGGGTGCATCACCTAGCGGTGCTTCTAGGACATAAGTTCTCTTGGCAGCTATGAGGATAATCCTTAGGTTACGGACCCAATCCGTATAGTTTCTACCATCGTCTTTCAGCTTGGTTTTCTCTAGGAACGCGTTGAAGTTCAGGGAAACTGGAGCGTGGGCCATTTGATATACAAGAGATATTGTAAAGAATTTAGACTAAGTTCACGAAAATTAAGTTCATCTTAATCAAATTTTAAAGAACTCCCACTCAGAATGACATCTCTCTAGTCATCTAAGTGATACACGATCCGAATGGACTAGCCCGTGTCCGATCATCACATGAGACGGACTAGTCATCAACGGTGAACATCTTCATGTTGATCGTATCTTCTATACGACTCGTGTACGACCTTTCGGTCTTCCATGTTCCGAGGCCATGTCTGTACATGCTAGGCTCGTCAAGTGAACCCTAAGTGTATCGCGTGTGTAAATCTGTCTTACACCCGTCGTATGCGAATGTTAGAACCTATCACACCCGATCATCACGTGGTGCTTCGGAGCAACGAACTTTAGCAACGGTGCACAGTTAGGGGAAACACAATACTTGAAATTTTAGTGAGAGATCATCTTATTTACTACCGTCGTTCTAAGTAAACAAGATGCATAAACATGATAAACATCACATGCAATCAATTAAAGTGACATGATATGGCCAATATCATCTTGCTCCTTGGATCTCCATCTCCGGGGAACCATGATCATCTTGTCACCGGCTCGACACCATGATCTTCATCATCATGATCTCCATCATCGTGTCTTGAAGAAGTCGTCACGCCAACTATTACTTCTACTACTATAGCTAACGTTTAGCAATGAAGTAAAGTAATTACATGGCGTTATTCAGTGACACGCAGGTCATACAATAATTAAGACAACTCCTATGGCTCCTGCCAGTTGTCAAGTTCATCGACATGCAAGTCGTGATTCCCTATTACAAAAACATGATCAATCTCATACATCACATATATCATTCATCACATCTTCGTTTTGGCCATACCACGTCACATAGCACATGCTGCAAAAACAAGTTAGACGTCCTCTAATTGTTGTTGCAAGTTTTACGTGGCTTCTATAGGATTTCTAGCAAGAACATTTCTTACCTACGCCAAAACCACAACGTGATTTGTCAACTTCTATTTACCCTTCATAAGGACCCTTTTCATCGAATCCGATCCGACTAAAGTAGGAGAGACAGACACCCGCCAGCCACCTTATGCATCTAGTGCATGTCTGTCGGTGGAACCAGTCTCACGTAAGCGTACGTCTAAAGTCGGTCCAGGCCGCTTCATCCCACAATACCGCCGAATCAAGATTGACTAGTGATGGTAAGAAAGTTGAACAAAATCAAACGCCCACAACTGCTTTGTGTTCTACTCGTGCAAGATGCTACGCATAAAACCTAGCTCAGATGCCACTGTTGGGGAACGTAGCATAAATCAAAAAATTTCTACGCTTTCACCAAGATCCAACTATGGAGACATCTAGCAACCAGCAAGTAAGAGTGCATCTACATACCGTTATGGAGATTGCGAGCGGAAGCTTTCGAAGAAGCGTGGATGAAGTAGTCGTACTCTTCGCGTTCTTCTTCACCGATGATCTAGCGCCGAACGGACGGCACCTCCGCGTTCAACACACGACCGGAGCAGCAACGTCACCTCCTTCTTGATCCAGCAAGGGGGGAGGAGAAGTCGTCAGAGATCCGGCAGCACGACGGCGTGATGACGGATGCAGTGGAGATCGCAGCAGGGCTTCGCCGGGCGCCCTGCGTGGGAGTATGGAGGTGTGACGGGAGGGGGAGAGGCGCCAGGGCAAGGGTGCGGCTGCCCTCTCCCCCCCACATATATATAGGGGGCCAGGGGGTGCGCCAGGGCCCCTGAAGATCCAATCTGCAGGGGGGGCGGCGGCCAGGGGGGGTTCCTTGCCCCCCCAAGGCTAGTGGGGCGCCCCCTCCCCCCTAGGGTTTCAACCCTAGGCGCATGGGGAGGTGGGCCCCTAGTGGTGCGCCAGCCCATTAGGGCTGGACACTTCCCCTCGCGGCCTAGGGGCCCCACCGGGATGGGTGGCCCCACCCGGTGGACCCCCGGGGCCCCTCCGGTGGTCCCGGGACGCTCCCGGTGACCCCCGGAGATCACCCGATAGCCAAAACTGGACTTCCTATATATCAATCTTTACCTCCGGACCATTTCGGAACTCCTCGTGACGTCCGGGATCTCATCCGGGACTCCGAACAACTTTCGGGTTTCAACGTGCATTTATCTCTACGACCCTAGAGTTACCGAACCTTAAGTGTGTAGACCCTACGGGTTCGGGAGACACGTAGACGTGACCGAGACGACTCTCCGGTCAATAACCGACAGCGGGATCTGGATACCCATGTTGGTTCCCACGTATTCCTCGATGATCTTCATCGGATGAACCACCGTGTCTAGGATTCACTCAATCCCGTATGTTATTCCCTTCGTCCATCGGTACGGTACTTGCCCGAGATTCGATCGTCGGTATTCCCGATACCTTGTTCAATCTCGTCATGGCAAGTCTCTTTACTCGATCCGTAATCCATCATCCCGTGACTAAATACTTAGTCACATTGAGCTCATTATGATGATGTCTTACCGAGTGGGCCCAGAGGTACCTCTCCGTCATACGGAGTGACAACATCCCACTCTTGGTTTGTACCAACTCAACAGACACTTTCGGAGATACCCGATGCATACCTTTATAGCCACCCAGTTACGTTGTGACGGTTGGCACACCCAAAGTACTCCTACGGTATCCGGGAGTTGTACAACCTCATGGTCTAAGGAATAAATACTTGACACCGAAAAGCTTATGCATCACGAACTAAACGATCTCGTGCTATGCTCAGGATTGGGTCTTGTCCATCACATCATTCTCCTAATGATGTGATCCCGTTATCACTGACATCTCATGTCCATGGTCAGGAAACCGTGACCATCTGTTGATTAACGAACTGGTAACTAGAGGCCTACCAGGGACTCATTGTGGTCTATGTATTCACACATGTATCGATGTTTCCGTACAATACAACTGAAGCATGAATAACAGACAATTATCATGAACAAGGAGATATAATAATAATGCTTTTATTATTGCCTTTAGGGCATATCTCCAACATGTGGCTAGTCTAAGCTTGCTTCATTTAATGATTTAGCAACTAAAGTTCTTCATGTATTGGTGGGCTTTCTTTCTTTAAATGTTTTACCTACGTTCACGCGCTTAGCATTGTTTCTTCCTAGGGTCACCACACTCATCTGTCTCCTCTTAAATAACATGCCACATCGAATTTGTTTCCTACGTGGAAGGCTTAGCACCTGTACAAGGTGGAGCATTGGGAGGGGCCTAAGGAGGATGCTGGGAGGCATGAGACGCAAACGGCAGATGTACTGCTATGCGACTGCATTAATTAGAATATTCAGAACCAATAACATGTGAAAGGAAGGACTAACTAAAATTACGAGGATGTCCTTGGGCTAAAACTAAAACTGACTCAGACTAACCATTGGATCAGCTTAATACTACATATTAAATTCCGTAGTGTGAAAAAAAATCCTTTTTTGTTTGCTCTTTATGTGCCATACCCAAGAAATACTTCTAATTAAGAATGGAAGAGTTATTTTAGTCAGAAATTAATCTGGTTTTTATTTATGCGGGGGCGAACTTAATCAGCTTACCGTGGAAATTACAATTACATTGTTGCTTCCATGCAAAAAGCAAAAAAGACAGATTATGTCGGTGTGTAATATGAAAAAATAAGTGAGACTAGGTCATCATCACCGCAATAAAAAGCAGCCAAAAAATGTCAAGAAATGGTAACAGAAAAAAGTATATCATATCATAGGTAAGTACAAGGACGCTCTTAAAATGAGCCTTGATCACACTGGTCATTACACGCTAGCTATTTTGGTAAATGAGTCTGCAAAGAATGTGCACTGTCGTCTAAATTTCAAACGTCGTGGAACAAATATTCTCTTATTTACACAAGTACCAACTTTTGATATATGAATTAAATAAGAAGATATATGAAAATCAAAGCATATCCTCCTAGTAAATACATTAATTATTGGCGGTAGATCTCCAACACCGTAGCCATGCAAATATGTGGCTATATATATATGTTGTCGACACACACAGATATAATTCTAGCAAGCAAGCTATGTGGACAATAGAAACCAAATAGAAGAGAAACATTCTACTCCCAATGTTCATACTCGACGTAGCAACTAGCCACCACAATGCAATGTATGAACCATATCTAGGAAAAGGAGGCACCGGGAATTTAGGACAAACTATCTGGTTGAACTTCGGATCTAATCATCCTGTAGGCACCTTTGTGGAAAGGCATGGAACCAAGGGCGCAAGTGACACGGGACAATACGCTAAGCATCAATGATGCCACGCAAGCTCGGACCCCTTAAAGCTGCTAGACCGACCTCATTAGTTGAAGCGGCTTCAAACGGGCTGCCTGCATCTTACGAGCGTCCCGCATCACCACATGTCCCGCGTTTCCCCATGTCCCAACCGTAAAAGGTTCACCTCTCTGTAGAATCATGTTCGAAATATTCCCGCTCAATGTATATACATGTACTTGAATATTTATGCACCAATCGGCGCGTAGGCGGGCGTAAGACATGTGCATTTTAACATGCTCACAATGGATCAATGCTGGACTTGATCCTTGCATGTAATACATCCTCGATGTGTGTATGAGAAAAAAAAGAAAAGGTCGGTCTTATGATGGATGGAAAACTGGAGGGCCCTATGACCCACGAATAACTTGGATGAACCTTACTTTTTTTTCACTTTTACGGGTGGCGGGGTGGGTAATTTACTTCAACTTTAGGGAGAGTTTCGGTTACAAAAATTCAGAGAAACAATTAACGAAGTGTTTTTTCACTTACGGGTGTTGGTTGGTTAATTTACTTAAACTTTAGGGACAATGTCGCTGATTGACGAAAAAAATCAGAAAAACAATTAACTAAGAGTTTTTTCACTTATGGGAAACATGGTGGGTAATCTATCAATCTTAAGAAGTTGATCCCCATTATTATCTATTCTCTCGACATGCACACTGTCCACGTGGGCAATCAACATGCAACCATCCACCTCTTGACACCTAAGCAGTCTAGCCACATCATTGATTCCCATCCTGTGATTAATTTATTTTCGTACGCTTCCTCTTCTTTGTATCTTAAAAGCCATCCATTCATCGACAATACTAGGTCCATGGAAAATGGTGGTGGCTCTCGGTCTTCCAAGGATGGCAACCCAGAAGAACATACGCAAGCATCCGAAGAGACATGATAGATCGTGTGTATTCAAAGAGACATGATCGATTGTGGGCATTCAGAGAGACACGATCGATGATTTATCTACCTTCTACATCTAGAAGTCTTAGCCAGCGCCTCCATGTCGCATAGAATCCGTGCATATATATATCTTGGTCGATTCGGTTGGAGAAGCGGCGGCGCGCAAGGTGCCGGAGGACCGCACCTCATCTCGGAGTTTCGCAATGAGCCTTCCCTGCCGCTCAAGTTGGCCATCCGCATCGGTGAGGAGTAGGAGGATAGAGAGAGAGGAGCGGTGACGCGCAGGGATTGGGAGGACCGCATCTCCGAGCTCCCCAATGAGACTGCGCTGCCGCTCAAGTCGGCCATCTACAGCAGCGCGCTCCCTCGCGGTAGCGCAACCTCTCGGAGAAGTGGCGACCGGCGTGTCATCGCTCTGCCTCCCAGTCACGCTGGGCGTGGTCGACCGCAGGGATGGCGGACAACTCGCGGCCCTCGGAGCAGCGGCGGCCCGTGTGTCATCGCTCTGCCACTGCCTTCGAGTCTTGCCGGGTGCGTCGACGAGCAAGGACGGGGACCAGCTAGCGGGCCCTCGACAGGCAAGAGAGTTTAGGCGAAATGAGGCTTGATTGGCCGCCGAAGAAAATAGATAGAACACTAAAATCCACCATGCTCCCTGCCCCACTCGCCTTGGCCATCTTCCATGCTCACTCATTCGCCGCATACAATTGGGCAAGGTAGAATTAGATGAAAGTCTCGGCTCGACAGTTGTCCTGTCCCGTCGTCAGCCTACAGCAGCACCGCCAAGACGGCATATCCGGCTCCGTCGGCTGCGGCGGACTCAACGCTGTGGAGCGAGGCGAGGCCCAGCGTGACGACCCATGACGTGGAGGAGGATCGAGCAGTGCAATCCACCAGCGTTGTGTGGCTAAGGGCATGTACAACGATGGCATATGGATACATATGCCTCATGACAAAAAGTAATTTGAGGCATATGTGTTGATTTTTTCTCTCCAATGCAAGCTACTACTAGTGGACCTCATCAAAGAATAGAAAGTGACTCACACTAGACATGCATCCCTCCTCTTCATTTCAACTTTTTCAACTTTATGGACCGGACCACACTTTTTCTCTCTAAGAACCCGCCTCCTGAAGAGGATCCTGCTTCCTCATCCGAACCTACTTTTTCTGTTATCCGATCCTACATGGCATGTGAAGCATCACCTTGAGGCTATGCATTGGCCATGCCCTAAGAGCTCGGCGAGAAGCAAGCGGGGGTGGTGGCAGAGGAGACAAGGGAGCAGATGCGCTTTGCTACATCAGTACATCTACATGCCATTTCTCACGGAAAGGAACTTACAGACTGGCATGGCCTAGTTAAAATCAAGGGGTGGGGTCAGCTAAAATCAAGGAGGGGTGGATTTGTGGTGGAGAGGAGGACACATCTCTCTGTAAAATCAGTCTGTAGCACTCTTTCCATTAGTGTAGGATATTCGGGGAGCAGATCGAGACGTGCGGTAGAAATGCCCGCGTCTTCCTCATGGTAAGAGAGCCTCCTCGGGTTTTCCCCTTGACTGAGCTTATTTTATTTTCTCAGGTTCCGCCAATGCTGCATAGGTGCTAGACGTCGTCTTGCCTGACAAGGATAGTTTTCGTTGCTACGAAATTGGTTATTCTTTGTGACCTATTGTTGTTCGCATTGTACACCGCTCTCATATCATTTAGAGTACATAGGATTCTGAGTGGATTTGCTAGAAAACTCAACATCTTAACTGTGCTAGATGACCAGGGCCGGCCCGGCCCTGTGTTTCAGGAGGCTCTAGGCGAACTTGACGACATGGGCCCCTCAGTCCTCAGACCATATGCATTTATGTGTGGTTGTGATATATAAACATATATCTATAACTTCATTTGCATAATATCAAGAGTAAACTTTCAACCACACATCTTTAGTTTTAGATTTAACTATAACAATTGTTGGACAATTTCATATTACGACAGAAATACTAAAAAGATGGCAAAATAAAATCAACATGACATGATTACCTCAAATAAGAACCAAATTCGACTGACTCCATCGACAACGATAATACTTCAGTGCTTCATAAAAAGTTTCTTCGGGCATTTCTTGATGCAAAGTCATTAGGAAAATATTAAGAAAAGGTTTCTCCGTTTTTCAACACCCAACAAATGCTTCTTAGGAAGCATGCTAGGCTAATGTCCTAAAATTATGAAGAAGAGGGAATATTAGAAATGTATACATCGGATGATCAGAACCCTAGACATGTACACAGATTGCCAAAGTATTAGTATGGTTGAATACATATACTACATGAAAAATCTGGAACTTCGTGCACACCGAAATTGAGCATGGTAGGATGGATCATGGATGAATAGTAGAATACATACTAAAGAAACTACTGAATCATGGATCATGGATGTATGATGTATCCATGGATGGATCATGGATCAGGAACATGGATACGTAGTATCCTGCCCTCGAATACATATATGTACTGTCGGATGCCAAATGGTCGGGTTGCCGGCATGGCCACGTGGTGCAACAGCAGGATCCCCGGACTGCTGCGCGCAGCTGCGGCGACAACGAGCGGCCGAGGCGCCGAGAGCGCAAGCGAGGGCCAACGAGACAACGAAGGCACAAGCGAAACGATGAGAATGAAATCTCACAATTGATTTGTTTCACATGCGTACACATGCGCTCTGCGGCCGTGCCTTCAGTCTCGCGCGCGACGCTTCGTTACCTAGCCCTCTGATGGGCCTATTTTTTTTCTTACCTATTTTTCTCTGGGCCATACTATATATTTATACTGCATCATGGGCCCCTCTCCGGCCTGGGCCCTGGGCCGTCGCCCCTCTGGCCATACCCTAGGGCCGGCCCTGGACGCGTACCTACAACTCCATGCTGACAAGCAACGAAAATGAAACAAAAACAATATATGCAACCTAGTAGTACACAACCATTCCCACTTGACATAGCAACCAACAAACAAACGACCATATCACAATCCTATAGGAAAATGAAGCACCGGGGAATGGGGAGAAACTTGTTGTTTTTGAAATGCAAACACTGAAATCCAAGGGCCCAACAGCAGCATGCACCTCCTCCCCGGTGAGCATCTAGAAGCGTGTCGACAAAGAAATGAAAGCATGATTATGGCCCTGAACTAACTCAAACCAAAGAGCTGTTTGGATGGTATGGTTAGATTGACAATAAATTATTTTTCTCAATCATTTGACTACTCTAGTATGGGAGGGGTAACTTTTTTTACTAATTTTTTTAGTGGGCCTAGAAGAACTAACCCAAATAAGCTCCTCTAGTGTGGGCTAGTTTTTTGGGGTGGGTTAGATCCAACTAACCCATCATGTTTGGATACTTTTGGGTTATTTCAGCCCCAACTAACTAAAACTACTCTAACTTAGGGATCCAAGCAGGCCCTATGACTAAGAAGAGCCAGGATTTAGGTATAGGGGGGGGCCAGCCGGCGTCGAGCTAGAAAATATTGTGTGCCTCACATACTACCCAATAATTCTATATTCAAGTATCATTCTGTAACATCCCAAATTTTCAATTTGGAATGTTATACATAGATCATATTGCATTGCATGTTTATTTGCATTTTTGTTTGTGGCGATCCTCGAAATTCTAAGCAACCCAAGGACCTACGGAGAGAGTTGGGAATTCTAACGTTTTCATAATTGAGTTCAATCGAATACCGGTACGAGGACAGTGTTGGTTTTAATTATTTTGCTCTTCTAAAAATATTTCTAAATACAATATGTGAGCGAAGATAATATGACTTCTCCAAAATAACAGAAATATTGGAGGAAAAATGTTAAAATCACTTTTGGTATTTTTCTGGATTTATTTGCGATTTTATTTGCATAGGAAAAATGCATGTTTTTCAATATTGCATTTAGGTCCGGAAAAAATGTTCACTTTGTCCTAAATATTATAAGAGGACGGTGAAAATTTATTTCGGGATTTTTGGAGTCCGTTTAGTGTTTCTTTCATTAGTTTTGCTATGTATGGACTTTTTTTAAAAAAAAAAGAGGGACGAACCGACTCGGGGCCGTAAGTTGCCAAGACTCTGGCCTTTATAAGCCGCCGCCCCGGCCCGCTAGCGCCCCAGCCTGCCCTAGCCGCCGCACCTGCCGAGCGCCGCCGCCGCGCTGCCGCCGGAGACCGCCGCCGCACCGCCGCCGCACCACCGACGCGCCGCCGCCGCCGCCGGAGTTCGCTGTTTTCGAGGTAGCCATCGGTTTTTCTTTCTAAACCGATCGGTTTTTTTAGAAAACCCTAGATCCGTTTTTTATAGTTTTAGATCAGTTATTCTCTGGTTTAGTTATTTAGCGGACGTTCTTCCGTACGTTCGTTTTAACGAACGCTGTTCGTCCATTAGCCGCAGACAGCGAACGTTCGTTCGTTAGCTTGTTCGTCAGTTTTCTTTTTCGGGGTTTTTATCCATGATTATTTCGACCGCGATTTCTGCCCTGATTTTGTTTTTCGTTTTTCTTTTCGCTCGAGAGTCGGAATCAGGTGATTCAAAATCCCAGATCTTCGTCTCGACGCCCTCTTTCCGTTTACCCAACTTGAACAAAGTTTTGGATACTGTAAAATTTGACTTTAGATCAATTAGTAACCGGAGCTCGTTTCTTTCGCAAGTTGAGTTTCGTTGCTTCTTTCGATTTGATTCTTTTTGCAAACCGGAGTTCTTAAGTAGAACTTTCTGGTTAGATCTTATCTTTTGGAGTTTTGTTTGTGCATCTTTACTTGTTTGCTTATGTATGCTATTGTTTGTTTGCGATAGAATACCCGGACTGTGAAGCATGCTACTACGTGTCTCTAGGTTTTGCGAATCATCAGCAAGGCAAGTAACATTTTGATCATACCTTTTATTACCCAGTTTTTAGGCATTAGATCAAACCCTCACACATTGCATGAGTACGATCTCTTAACTTGTGGGTCTGGGAAATAGATTGTGGTAGAACCTATTACCTGCATTATTTTCAAACCCTTGGGAGTTACTTCTATGTTTGCTTAGGTTGCTATGCTATGCTCATAGACGTGGTTTGGGTTTGAGGGAAATCCATGACAGATGTGAGTTGTTAATTAAGGATTCAACTTAAGGTGGCTACTTGAATACACATCTGGGTGGATTGGTTGCAGGGCACCTGGAGAATCCAGTGTTGTCCTAGGAAATCCCGGGGTTCCGTGTAATTTTTCCTATGGAATGCCACCCATGCTCAAAGGGATCATAAAACTATTCATGCTAGAAACTTCCGTGTGCAGCCATAATGCCATTATGGGCTCTGGCATAGTTGAGTAAGTTGTGGGAAACCTTTCCGTGATGGGCTAGCAGATGTAGTGGGATTGTAGGTGTACTCGCCTATCTATCCGGTTAAGGGGACCTCTTTGGAAAGACTGTGTCTCGGTCATCCGTTTCTCAAACACCATGTAGTGCGAGAAACCAAACGGAGGAGATCGAGTCTTGTGGGAAAAGTGCACAAACCTCTGCAGCGTGTACAAACTGATCAGGATTAGCCATGTCCCCGGTTATGGACATCTTGAGTATCTGGTACTTGAATTATTGGTTGATCTCATCACTCTATAAATTAATTTGTTGGGTTAATGATAACTTTAATTTGGGATTGAGTTGGAGGTACCTTCTCAATGATGTTTCAACTACCATGATAATTAAAAATAAAATTTATTCCTTTGTTGTAGGGAAAAATTGGCTTTACGCAAAAAAAACTTTAAACTTAGAGCCTCCACCAGCCAAATATGCATATATTATTGCCTTTATTCTGTTACTTGCATCCTCTGTGTTATCTTTTCAGCATATTCCATGTGCTGATCCGTTTTCGGGCTGCAACATATTACGTTGCAGACTTTTCAGACGAGGAATAAGACGTGCTAGGTCGTTTGTCATGCACTCAGCTATGCCATTGGAGTTGATGGACTCACTTATCTTCCAAGCCTTCCGCTGTTATTTTGTTAGATGGCCTTAAGCCATAGATTTTCGTAATAAGTTCTCATTGGAGACATTCGATGTAATAAGTTTGTGATTGCCACTCTGTTATAAATCCTTCAAGTACTGTGTGTGTCAGCATTACCGATCTAGGAATGACACAGAACACATAGACTTCGGTCCATTCGGATCGTGGTTGCTACAAGATGGTATCAGAGCACACGCTGAATGTAGGACACGACCACTAAAACAAACCCTAGATCACTCTTCTCTACTCATTTCTGACTCCTCTCCATTTTGTACTTCTTTAGGATGGTGGACCCAAGGAACAAGTTCGCTCAACCGGATGAAGACACACCTTTTGGACGACACTTGAAGGAAGTCACTAGGTACCTGAACATAGGAATACCAAGCTTTACCGGGACCTACACTGCCACTTTACCAGAAGAGGAGCGATGGAGCATACAAGTTCAAATTCCCGGAAGAACCTTCGCACCATCCACTGAGCCAATAGAGTTTTCTTTTGATGCACTAACCTAGAGCCTAGGAAAGAGCATGGCCGCCCACATCACGATGGGAAGGATCGGAGAAGTCTACAAGCATGTGCTCAAGGACACCATCTACCAGATTTGTGGATGCCGAGATAAGCGTTGGGACATGATCAGCAGCCGGAAGGATAGGTCCATTGCAGCGTTCATCCAGGAGTTGAACCAGCACATTCGACGACAGGAGCACCAGATGTGCGCTGGGATGATAGAATTGAAGAAGGCACTAAACAGGAATTTGGAGCTAGAAGAAGAACTTAAGTCTACTCGTGACGGATATGAGGAGGAGATGTTGATACTAGTGAAGAAGAATGATGATTTGACAAGGAAGCTAGGAGTATTGATGGGAGATCCAGCACCAGGAGGTGAAGAAGAGGAAGAAGAACCCAAGGAGATTTGTCCTTAAGATTTCATTATCATCGACGACATGGATACAGACCCCGATGATAGCAAAGACGAAGACTATGAAGATGAAGCTGGAGCAGACATCATGGAATCTTCCGCCGATCAATATTTTTAGATGACCACCCTGTGACTAGTAGTCCCCCCCCCCAACACAGTAGTATTTAGAGCACTCTATGTAACGGTAGTTAGATTTGTAAGATCTTGCTTGAAATTGATTGGTGTGATATGATTGTGTTTGTCTCATGTGCATATGGGTAGTGATTTTCCCTTAGATCTCAATTCTGTTCTAATCTCTTCCCTCTACACCCATCAGATGCCTCAAAGACGTGAGCCCGGATTTGAGTTTCCCCCTAAGCTCACCCAGTTGATCCAGCGGCAGAACACCCTGATGCAACTACTTGTCCAGAACACTCAGAACAACCAGAACAACAACAACAACCCTCCACCACCACCACCTGTGGACAACCTGACACGTTTCTTAAGGTTGCAACCACCCGTGTTTGCTAGCAGTATCGAACCAATAGTGGCTGATGACTGGCTGCACAAGATTGGAAGGGATTTGACCACCGCCAATTGCTCGGATGCTGAGAAGGTGCGTTTTGCCGCACACCAGTTGTCTGGACCAGCCGCAGCATGGTGGGAGAATTACACAGCCACTTTCCCTATAGCCAATGTCACTTGGGAGCAGTTTCAGCAAGCTTTATGTACTGCCCATGTCTCAACTGGAGCTATGAGCATGAAGAAGCGGGAGTTTTGCAACTTGCGCCAAGGAAACCGTATTGTAGCTCAGTACGTGGATGAGTTTAGTACCCTATCTCGTTATGCCCCAGATGATGTGGCCACAGATGCCGCTAAGCAGGAGAGATTTATGGAAGGGCTGAATGATGAGATGAGCGTACAGTTGATGGTGGCAACCTTCAACAACTACCATGAGTTGGTAGATAAAGCTCTTATGATTGAAGGGAAGCAGCAGCAGATTGAAAGCCACAAGAGGAAGTATGGACAAGGAAGGAATAATTCTGGAGCCCAGCAGAAGCCCCGATTAACTCCGAATTCGGGAGGATATACCCATAACCATGGAAGTTCCCACAACCACAATGGCCCTAAGAATGGAAATGGTAATGGGAATGGAGCAAGTAGTAACCAGAGCCGCTCTATCCCGTCCACACCCGCTAAGAAGGATTTCAGCCATATCACCTGTTTCAAGTGCGGTAAGAATGGACATTATGCCACGGACTGCCCTGAAGCTAAGAATGGGAACGGCAATGGAAGCGCCGGGAAGAAGCCCAACCCGTTCAACAAAGGACAAGTTAACCACGTGACCGTGGAGGAGGTAGAAGAGCAACCAGATGCTGTTGTCGGTAAGTTTTTGGTTAAGACATTAACTGCAATAATTCTTTTCGATACTGGTGCATCACATTCATACATTTCTAGGGGATTCGTGAATAGACAGAGGATGTCCACCCGAGTTCTTAAGAACCCCATGTTAGTAAGTTCACCAGGAGCAGAGTATATGGCACACCAAGGATGTTTCCAGACGCCATTGATCATAGGACGCCATACTTTCCCCTCCGACCTAATCGTTCTGGAGTCACAAGGATTGGATGTGATATTAGGTATGGATTGACTATAGAAGTATGGAGGTAATATCGATTGTGCCAGTAAGTCTATTTTGCTCACCACCCCGGAGGGAAAAAGGATTAGGCATACGCCTAAAAGGACACAAGTACATTCTCTCACGGGAGTTGTTCAGGAGGAAGTGCCGGTAGTAAAGGATTATCCGGATGTATTTCCAGAGGAGTTACCTAGCATTCCACCGGATAGAGATATTGAGTTCTTAATAGAGTTGTTGCCTGGCACCGGACCAATATCTAAGTATCGGATGCCAACGAATGATCTGGAGGAGATCAAGAAGCAGATTAAGGAGTTATTGGGAAAGGTTTTATTCGCCGAAGTTCATCACCTTGGGGAGCCCCGGTGCTTTTGGTCGAGAAGAAGGATGGATCATTAAGAATGGTCATTCATTATCGTGCGCTGGATGAAGTGACTATTAAGAATAAGTACCCGCTGCCGATGATCAATGATTTGTTCGACCAACTCCAAGGAGCGAAAGTATTCTCCAAGATAGATCTACGATCTGGATACCACCAATTGAAGATCCGAGAGAAGGATATACCTAAGAGAGCCTTCACCACACGGTACGGGCTATATGAGTATACGGTTATGTCATTTGCATTGACTAACGCGCCTGCCTATTTCATGAGTATGATGAACAAGGTGTTCATGGACTTCTTGGATAAGTTCGTCGTGATATTCATAGATGATATTCTGGTGTACTCGAAGGATGAAGAGGAACATGCAGCGCATTTGCGTTTGGTATTGGAGAAGCTCAGAGAACATCAGTTGTATGCCAAGTTTAGCAAATGCGAGTTTTGGTTGAAGGAAGTCGGATTGCTAGGGCATGTTATATCGGGAGAAGGTATAGCAGTAGACCCCGTAAAAGTGCAGGCAGTCACTGAGTGGTTGGCACCCACTTCAGTTGGAGAGATCCGCAGTTTTCTTGGACTCACGGGATACTACCGGAGGTTCATAGAAAATTTCTCCAAGATTGCAAAGCCAATGACGACATTGTTGAAGAAGGAGACAAAGTTCGATTGGACTGAAGAGTGCGAAGAAAGTTTCCAAGAGTTGAAGAAATGGTTGACGACAGCACCAGTGCTGATATTGCCAGATATACGCAAGGATTTCCAAGTGTATTGCGATGCTTCACGCTTAGGACTTGGAGGAGTACTTATGCAGGATGGAAGAGTTGTTTCCTATGCATCTCGACAACTACGACCGCACGAGTTGAATTACGCGACGCACGATCTAGAGTTAGCAGCTGTAGTGCACGCACTGAAAACCTGGAGACATTTTCTTATTGGAAATCGTTGTGATGTGTACACGGATCACAAGAGTTTGAAGTACATTTTCACACAGAAGGAGCTGAACCTCAGGCAAAGAAGATGGTTGGAGCTTATAAAGGATTACGATATGAAGCTGCACTATCATCCAGGAAAGGCCAACGTCGTAGCAGACGCTTTGAGCCGAACGAGTTATGCAAATACCCTAATAAAAGGGGGATTGCCACAGGAGCTAGCAGAATATCTCAGGGAGCTTCGTTTGGAGATAGTTCCTAGAGGTTTCGTTGCAACGTTGGAGGTTCAGTCGACATTGCTGGGAAAGATACGTGAAGCCCAGAAGGATGACAAGGAAATTGCCGAGATAAGGAAAAGGATGAGTGAAGGAAAAGCCAAGGGATTTCGTGAGGACGAACACGACACCTTGTGGTTTGAGGATCGAATCTATGTGCCCAACGACCCGGAGATCAGGAAGTTGATACTGCAGGAAGGACATGATTCGCCATACTCGATACACCCCGGAAACACCAAGATGTATTTGGATTTGAAGGAACGTTTCTGGTGGAGGGGAATGAATAAGGATATTGCCGAGTATGTCGTCGTATGTGATGTATGCCAGAGAGTAAAGGCAGAACATCATAAGCCAGCAGGATTGCTACAGCCTATGCTGATACCCGAATGGAAGTGGGAGAAGCTTGGCATGGATTTTATCACCGGATTGCCCAGGACCAAAGCAGGATATGACTCAATCTGGGTAGTAGTGGATCGATTGACGAAGGTAGCCTATTTTATCCCTATGAAAACCACATACACCAGTGCGAAGTTGGCCAAGATATACATGACCAGGATCGTATGTGTACACGAAGTTCCGAGGACCATTCTATCAGATAGAGGAACACAATTTACCTTAAAGTTTTGGCATCAGCTACACCAAACTTTGGGAACGAGGCTAGAATTTAGCTCAGCGTTTCATCCGCATACCGATGGACAGACCGAGAGAGTCAACCAGATCCTGGAGGACATGTTGAGATCCTGTGCGTTAGATTATGGATCTAGTTGGGATGATAATTTGCCCTACGCGGAGTTCTCGTACAACAACAGTTACCAGGCCAGTTTGAAGATGGCACCGTTCGAGGCATTGTATGGAAGGAGATGCCGAACACCGTTAATGTGGGATGAAGTTGGAGACCGATAGTTGTTTGGACCAGACTTGATCAAAGAGTCTGAGGAGAAGGTGAAGTTGATTCGAGATAGATTGAAGGTAGCTCAGTCCAGGCAGAAGAGTTATGCAGACTCGAAGCGCAAGGAGACAGCCTATGAGATCGGAGACAGAGCGTACCTGAGAGTATCGCCTGTACGAGGAGTTAAACATTTCGGAGTTCAAGGAAAGCTAGCCCCGAGATTTGTGGGACCTTACCGTGTTTTGGAACGCATGGGAGAGGTTGCCTATAAGTTGGAATTGCCTGAAGGGTTGTCAGAAGTGCACGACATGTTTCACGTTTCGCAGCTTAAGAAGTGCCACGCGGAGATGGCCGATATACCGCTTAGAGACACAGTACCCCTGGAAGCAATTCAGTTGGATAGTGATCTGACCTACGAAGAGAAGCCTGTTAAGATTCTCGAATTTTCGAGCAGAGTCACCCGCAGCAAGGTTATCAAGTTTTACAAAGTTCAGTGGAATCACCACACCGAGGAAGAAGCCACCTGGGAACGAGAAGATGATCTACCCAAGGACCACCCACACCTGTTCTCTAGCCAAGTCGAATCTCGAGGGCGAGATTCATTTTAAGGGGGGTAGGTTTGTAACATCCCAAATTTTCAATTTGGAATGTTATACATAGATCATATTGCATTGCATGTTTATTTGCATTTTTGTTTGTGGCGATCCTCGAAATTCTAAGCAACTCAAGGACCTACGGAGAGAGTTGGGAATTCTACCGTTTTCGTATTTGAGTTCACTCGAATACCGGTACGAGGACAGTGTTGGTTTTAATTATTTTTCTCTCCTAAAAATATTTCTAAATACAATATGAGAGCGGAGATAACATGACTTCTCCAAAATAACAGAAATATTGGAGGAAAAATGTTAAAATCACTATTGGTATTTTTCTGAATTTATTTGCGATTTTATTTGCATAGGAAAAATGCGCGTTTTTCAAAATTGCATTTAGGTCCGGGAAAAATGTTCACTTTGTCCTAAATATTATTAAAGGACGGTAAAAAATTTATTTCGGGATTATTGGAGTCCGTTTAGTATTTCTTTCGTTAGTTTTGCTACGTCAGGACTTTAAAAAAAAAAGAGGGACGAACCGACTCCGGGCCGTAAGTGGCCAGGACTCTGGCCTTTATAAGCCGCCGCCCCGGCCCGCTAGCGCCCCAGCCTGCCCTAGCTGCCGCATCTACTGAGCACCGCAGCCGCCTCGCCCCGTGATACGTCCAAAATGTATCTATAATTTCTGCTTGCTCCATGCCACTTTTGGGTAATATTGCTATGATATTCATACACTTCCATACAATTTTGATCATATTTGGACTAACCTACTAATCCAGTGCACCCCGGTGCCAGTTTCTGTTTTCGGCTGTTTTTGTATTTCAGGTTTTCACGTTACGAGAACTGCCAGGAAAAATACAGAAAAATTATATAAAAAATCAGCGTTTCGGAAACTTCCTTGCGGTCGAAGGACAGCCGGGGGGGGGGGGCCACCAGGCCTCCAGGCGCCCTGGCGGTGCCCCCCCTGGGCCGCGCCGGGGGGGCGCCTGGGCCCCCCGAGCCCCGTCTGGTGCCCCCCTTTGGCATATATTTAGAGGGTCCTTCGAAACCCTCGGGACGGGAACTCTTTTTCGCGATCTCATCTCTGTTCCGCCGCCGCCGCCGCTTCCAAGATCGGGAGCACTAGGAGAACTCTTCCCGGCACCCTACCTGAGGGGAGGATCACCACCGGGAGCCTCTCCACCACCATGGACGCCTCCCGGATGAGTTGTGAGTAGTCTCCCTTGGACCATGCGTCCATGACCAGTAGCTATGTGATGTTCTCCTCCCGTTCTTGTGCTTCACTAATTAGTCCTCGTGAGCTGCCCTACATGATCGAGGCACATATGTAATCCTTATGCTGTTGATATGATGAGTTTGCTGGGATCCGATGGATTATGAGATTATGTTCAGATTGATCTTGAGTAATATATTTGATCTACCTCTTTTATATTTATGTTCATAAGTAATTCTTGCATGTTCTCCGTTGTTATTTATTGCTTTGGCCAAGTAATAGGTAGTGACTCCAAGAGGGAACGTTATGCTCGATTGTGGGTTCATGCCCCTCGATGACTAGCTTGAGTGATAGAAACAAGAGTCTAGGGGATGTGCTGTTGCCACAAGGGGGAAAACAACGGTGCTTGTGCCCGCGGGTGCAAGGATTGTTTACTTTACGCAAAGTTCTTATAATGCAGTTGTCTGTTGCAATTAGTTTACACTATGGGTGGGACTCGCAACTTAATACCAGCGAGATGTTCTGGATAGATATCTCAAGGTGGATGATTAGTAGTAGATATTGATGGATTTTGGTCTACTTACTTTGGCGTACCGCCCATGCTTTGAACCACAACCTTTCTTGCAATGTAGTCAGCATTGGTTTGCGTTCGTGGTCCTGTCAATTGCCCAGCTGTAATTTGTTTACCTCACATAGCTGTTTTATCGTCTTTTGGGAGAGAGACATCACTAGTGAACATCATGAGACTCCGGTCCATATTACCATCATTGATCACATCCGCTATTTACTTTTCTCTTTTACTTACTATTGCAAACACTATCTATCACTACTATCATTTGCGTTTAATCCTTTGTGAACTACAAGGCCGGAGGGATTGACAACCTCTCTGTACTCGTTGGGAGCAAAGTTATTTGTATGTGTGTGCAGGTCCACGTTGACTGCTAATATTTGGCGCCGTAGCAGTTGACACCTACTTGTTGAACCTAGGAGTCTCTGGGGATTCGATCCTTGGCATCTTTGCTAAGGGAAAAACTTCCACAACACTGCATCTTACACCTTCCACTTGGGGTAACCAACGAGGGGTTAGAGGCCCATCAAGGAGTTTTTCTGGCGCCGTTGCCGGGGACTCCACTCTTCAGGATAGGGGAGTTGCACGCTATCTTTTACCTTTGCTTTTTAGTCTTGTTAGTTTACCTTTTAGTGTTTGCTTTAGTACCTTTTTATCGAAAATCACAAAAATAGTTATCTTGCTTGCTTGCTACTACGGGTTCTACCAAAAACACTAAATGGGAGGAGTATACCCCTTCTTCCATTACCCCAATTACCACTGTCGGGATCTACAAAAGTAATAAACCTTGTGATTATATTAGTCTTGACGGAGGGTTATGCCCATGGCATGGTCTTCCAGGAAAAGAGTATGAGCCTCAGTTTAAAATTGCTCCTAAGCTTCCCCAAACTTGGGAAGATGTTCAAACTCTTATAATAGAGAGCGATTCAAACAAAGAGGATGACACTACAATTCTGCCCACTAATGATAAAATTGATTTTGATAATTGTAGTTTTTCAGAAGTTGTCACCTTTTTACAAGGAATGGCCAAAGATCCCCACACTAGCACGCTTAATCTTGCCTTCACAGAGCATGTCACTAATGCTCTTATCAAAGCTAGGGAGGAGAAACTTAGAGTAGAAGCCTCCATACCTATAAAGCAAGAAAATGGTTGGGATCCTATGATTAAAATTAAGATAAACAACTTCTCTTGCTATGCTTTATGTGATATTATAGCCAGTACCTCCATTATGCCCAAAAGACTATATGATATGCTTAAATTGAAACCTTTTGATTCTTGTTCTTTTGGTGATTTTCTCATTGATTCTTCCATAAAGAAACCCTTGGGGAGGATCGACGATGTTCTTATCATTGTCAATGATAATTATGTGCCCGTTGATTTCACTATTATGGATATTGAATGTGATCCTTCATGTCCAATTATTTTGGGACGTCCCTTTTTACGCACCGTTGGTGCTATCATTGACATAAAAGAGGGTAATATAAAATTTCAGTTTCCTCTCAAGAAAAGGATGGAACACTTCCCTCGAAAGAAGATCAAGTTACCTTTTGAGTCCGTTGTACGGGCTAGCTATTCTTTTACTCTTGATAAAACTTGATCTCTATGCATTATGCCTAGCTTAAAGGCATAAAAGAAAGCGCTTTTGGGAGGCAGCCCACATGAATAAATATTTTGCTTTTGTTGTGTCTTGATGTTGTTTACTGCTGTAGCATCATCATTGTATCTTTGCTTTTCATATTTGTGCCAAGTATAGCCTCTGATTGCTAGAAAGTTCAAAAGTTGTGAGGTGCTGTCCAGGAAACAGATTCTGTCCTTGGATAGAAAAATTCGTATAAAATCACCAGATCATCTTTTTGGTCTGAATTTTTTCGACAGCGTTCTCTATATAATTGTATTTCGTGCATCTGTTCTGAGTTTTTTGATTTGAGTTGCAGAAGTATCCCGAACAAATCAATTACTACCTGCTGTTCTGTTTTTCACAGATTCTGTCCTGTTTTGCCTTTCTTTCATTTTGCAAACCAAGAGCTTGCTTTTTCTTTGCAAAAACCTTTTGGCAATCTTGAAAAACAGTAGAACTTCAAAAATATCTTTATTTCCAGCAAGGTATAATTATTTTATTAAGGGTACTAACCTCGCTAATCAGATTATGATGAGTTATGTATGAAGGGAGTTTTCAAGTGTGCAAGGGAAGATGATAAAAAGATTCAGGAGTGTCAAGCGCTCAAGCTTGGGGATGCCCCCGTGCACCCCCAAGAAATATTCAAGGAGACTCAAGCGTCTAAGCTTGGGGATGCCCCCGTGCATCCCCTTCTCCATCAACATTATCAGTTCGTCTTTCGTTCCACTATATTTTTATCACTTCATGTGTTATGTGCTATGCTTGGAGCGTCTTGCTTTTAGTTTTCTTTTTAGTTTTTCATAACGAGTCGGAACTCAGCGTTCTTTATGTGGGAGAGAAACACGCTGCACCTCTACCTAGAACATAACATAGAATTTTCATGTCTATCTTTGATGTGTGTGTTCTTTGTCTTTTAAATAGCTACTATCATGCTCTGCTCTTAGTATTCATGCTTATCTTTTCACAGAGCTTTTGTTTAGTTGGTTGCTTGAACTCTCTTTAATTACCATGCTCACCTTATTAAGAGAGTTTGCTTCCGTTGCATTGGTTAATATGTCTATGATAAAGATGCTACGTGCATAATGGTGCTTAGTAGTTCAGGTTTTCTTACTATTAATCTCAAATAGCTGGGGGTTCCCAATGTGTTATTGGAGTACCAACATGGTTTGTTTGCCTATGATGTGGTATGGTTTAGTAATATCTTCCTTCGAGAATTTATTTTGATTGACTTGGCGTATGCTCACGCATATTTAAGACTGTAAAGAAAGTCTGTCAAGCCTTGATGATCTTTTATTTCTGAGTAGCGATATAACTACCATGCCTGATTCAATATTGCTTTGTCGCTCTGCATGATTATGACCGTCATTGCTCTCTTAGTTGGTCGCTCCCAGTATTTTGCTAACCTCCACCTGTACTAAGCAAACTAACTTTGCAATACATAGCTCATGGGAAAGTAGCCTAAAAACTATTGTGGTAAAGAATATGTTGCCTATGTATCTTATTTCTTATAAGTTGCTTGCTGAGCGGTAACCATGTTTCTGGGGACGCCATCAACTGTCACACTTTTGTTGAATATCACGTGAGTTGCTATGCATGTTCGTCTTGTCTGATGTAAGGGTGATTTGCCATGGGTTGAATGGTTGAGTATGCATATTGTTAGAGAAGAACATTGGGCCGCCAACCAAAGCCATGTATCATGGTGGAAGTTTTAGCTTGGACATTAATCCTCAATCTCTTATGAGAATATGCTTATGCATTGAAGAGGAGTCCATCATCTATTTTCTATGTTGTCCCGGTATGGATGTCCTCAAGTTGAGATCTATCAAAAACGAGAAATCAAATGCGATTTATCTCCTTGGACCTTTGTACAGGTGGCATAGAGGTACCCCTTTGTGACACTTGGTTGAAACATATGTAATGCAATGATAACCCATGGAAATCCGGGCTAATTAGGACAAGGTGCGAGCACTATTGCTATTCGATGCATGAGGCTTGCAACTTATAGGATGTCTTATGCATGACACATATGAAGTACTACTACCGTTGACAAAATTGCTTCTATGTTTTCAAAATAAAAAAAACTATAGCACATAACCATTCTTTTACTTTTATATTAAAGCACCAACTACTGAGAGCATGATTGTCATTCTGAGTGTAATGTGCATTGTCCCAAAGTAGCATTGTCTTTTGCATGATTGTGATATCGTTTATTCTGAAATCATTGTATCAAGTCATCACTTAAACCTTAAAGGTGCCCCTGCATTTATGTTTTGCTTCACTAAAGGGGGCAAGCTAGATATCACTTTATCATATTTGCACATCATGTTCATTGCAAATCTTTTTGATGTTTCAGTTTCATATTGTAAAACTTTCAGTCATTTGTGATTTTCTCATGAGGCAACTTAATTACTATAGAATCATTGTCTCAGTAAGCTCTTGTCATATGACTATGAATAAGTCCTATATGGTTAATAGCATGTCACCACAGAAATTATTCTTGTTATCATTTACCTACTCGAGGACGAGCAGGAATTAAGCTTGGGGATGTTGATACGTCCAAAATGTATCTATAATTTCTGCTTGCTCCATGCCACTTTTGGGTGATATTGCTATGATATTCATACACTTCCATACACTTTTGATCATATTTGGACTAACCTACTAATCCAGTGCACCCCGGTGCCAGTTTCTGTTTTCGGCTGTTTTTGTATTTCAGGTTTTCACGTTACGAGAACTGCCAGGAAAAATCAAGAAAAATTATATAAAAAATCAGCGTTCCGGAAACTTCCTTGCGCCTGAAGGACAAACGGGGGGGCCACCAGGGCTCCAGGCACCCTGGCGGCGCCCCCTCCCCCCCCCCCGGGCCGCGCCGGGGGGGCGCCTGGGCCCCCCGAGCCCCGTCTGGTACCCCCCTTTGGCATATATTTAGAGGGTCCTTCGAAACCCTCGGGACGGGAACTCTTTTTCGCGATCTCATCTCTATTCCGCCGCCGCCGCCGCTTCCAAGATCAGGAGCACCAGGAGAACTCTTCCCGGCACCCTGCCGGAGGGGAGGATCACCACCGGGAGCTTCTCCACCACCATGGACGCCTCCCGGATGAGTTGTGAGTAGTCTCCCTTGGACCATGAGTCCATGACCAGTAGCTATGTGATGTTCTCCTCCCGTTCTTGTGCTTCACTAATTAGTCCTCGTGAGCTTCCCTACATGATTGAGGCACATATGTAATCCTTATGTTGTTGCTATGTTGAGTTTGCTGGGATCCGATGGATTATGAGATTATGTTCAGATTGATCTTGAGTAATATATTTGATCTACCTCTTTTATATTTATGTTCATAAGTAATTCTTGCATGTTCTCCGTTGTTATTTATTGCTTTGGCAAAGTAATAGGTAGTGACTCCAAGAGGGAACGTTATGCTTGATTGTGGGTTCATGCCCCTCGATGACTAGTTTGAGTGACAGAAACATGAGTCTAGGGGATGTGGTGTTGCCACAAGGGGGAAAACAACGGTGCTTGTGCCCGCGGGTGCAAGGATTGTTTACTTTACGCAAAGTTCTTTTAATGCAGTTGTCTGTTGCATTGAGTTTACACTATGGGTGGGACTCGCAACTTAATACCAGCGAGATGTTCTGGATAGATATCTCAAGGTGGATGATTAGTAGTAGATATTGATGGATTTCGGTCTACTTACTTTGGCGTACCGCCCATGCTTTGAACCTCAACCTTTCTTGCAATGTAGTCAGCATTGGTTTGCGTTCGTGGTCCTGTCAATTGCCCAGCTGTAATTTGTTTACCTCACATAGCTGTTTTATCGTCTTTTGGGAGAGAGACATCACTAGTGAACATCATGAGACTCCGGTCCATATTACCATCATTGATCACATCCGCTATTTACTTTTCGCTTTTACTTACTATTGCAAACACTATCTATCACTACTATCATTTGCGTTTAATCCTTTGTGAACTACAAGGCCGGAGGGATTGACAACCTCTCTGTACTCGTTGGGAGCAAAGTTATTTGTATCTGTGTGCAGGTCCACGTTGACTGCTAATATCTGGCACCGTAGCAGTTGACACCTACTTTTTGAACCTAGGAGTCTCTCAGGATTCGATCCTTGGCATCTTTGCTAAGGGAAAAACTTCCACAACACTGCATCTTACACCTTCCACTTGGGGTAACCAACGAGGGGTTAGAGGCCCATCACCCCGCGCCGCCGCCACGCTGCCGTCGGAGACCACCGCCGCACCACCGCTGCGCCGCCGCCGGAGTTCGCTGTTTTCGAGGTAGCCATCGGTTTTTCTTTCTAAATCGATCATTTTTTTCGAAAACCCTAAATCTGTTTTTTAGTTTTAGGTCGGTTTTTCTCTGGTTTAGTTCTTTAGCGGACGTTCGTCCGTACGTTCGTTTTAACGAATGATGTTCGTCCGTTAGCCGCAAATAGCAAACGTTCATTCGTTAGCCTGTTCGTCAGTTTTCTTTTTCGGGGTTTTTATCCGTGATTATTTCGATCGCGATTTCTGTCCTGATCTTGTTTTTCGTTTTTCTTTTCGCTCGAGAGTCGGAATCAGGTGGTTCAAAATCCCAGATCTTCGTCTCGACGCCCTCTTTCTGTTTAACCAACTTGAACAAAGTTTTGGCTACTGTAAAATTTGACTTTAGATCAATTAGTAACCGGAGCTCGTTTCTTCCGCAGTTTGAGTTTCGTTGCTTCTTTTGATTTGATTCTTTTTGCAAACCGGAGTTCTTGAGTTGAACTTTCTGGTTAGATCTTATCTTTTGGAGTTTTGTTTGTGCATCTTTGCTTGTTTGCTTATGTATGCTATTGTTTGCTTGCGATAGAATACCCAGACTGTGAAGCGTGCTACTACGAGTCTCTAGGTTTTGCGAATCGTCAGCAAGGCAAGTAACATTTTGATCATACCTTTTATTACCCAGTTTTTATGCATTAGATCAAACCCTCACACATTGCATGAGTAGGATCTCTTAACTTGTGGGACTGGGATGTAGATTGTGGTA
Organism: Secale cereale; assembly: GCA_902687465.1. Classification (NCBI taxonomy): domain Eukaryota; kingdom Viridiplantae; phylum Streptophyta; class Magnoliopsida; order Poales; family Poaceae; genus Secale; species Secale cereale. Next base: position 49,722,006 of record LR738711.1, on the reverse strand, counting down.
GAACCTATTACCTGCATTATTTTCAAACCCTTGGGAGTTATTTCTACGTTTGCTTAGGTTGCTATGCTATGCTCGTAGACGTGGTTTGGGTTTGAGTGAAATCCATGACAGATGTGAGTTGTTAATTAAGGATTCAACTTAAGGTGGCTACTTGAATACACATCTGGGTGGATTGGTTGCAGGGCACCTGGAGAATCCAGTGTTGTCCTAGGAAATCCCGGGGTTCCGTGTGATTTTTCCTATGGAATGCCACCCAGGCTCAAAGGGATCATAAAACTGTTCATGCTAGAAACTTCCGTGTGCAGCCACAATGCCATTATGGGCTCTGGCATAGTTGAGTAAGTTGTGGGAAACCTTTCCGTGATGGGCTAGCAGATGTAGAGGGATTGTAGGTGTACCGGCCTATCTATCCGGTTAAGGGGACCTCTTCAGAAAGACTGTGTCTCGGTCATCCGTTTCTCAAACACCATGCAGTACGAGAAACGAAACGGAGGCGATCGAGTCTTGTGGGAAAAGTGCACAAACCTCTGCAGAGTGTACAAACTGATCATGATTAGCCGTGTCCCCGGTTATGGACATCTTGAGTATCTGGTACTTGAATTATTGGTTGATCTCATCACTCTATAAATTAATTTGTTGGGTTAATGATAACTTTAATTTGGGATTGAGTTGGAGGTACCTTCTCAATGATGTTTCAACTACCATGATAGTTAAAAATAAAATTTATTCCTTTGTTGTAGGGAAAAATTGGCTTTACGCAAAAAAAAACTTTAACCTTAGAGCCTCCACCAGCCAAATATGCATATAGTATAGCCTTTATTCTGTTACTTGCATCCTCTGTGTTATCTTGCCAGCATATTCCATCTGCTGACCCGTTTTCGGGCTGCAACATATTACGTTGCAGACTTTTCAGACGAGGAATAAGACGTGCTAGGTCGTTTGTCATGCACTCAGCTATGGCGTTGGAGTTGATGGACTCACTTATCTTCCAAGCCTTCCGCTGTTATTTTGTTAGATGACCTTAAGCCATAGATTTTTGTAATAAGTTCTCATTGGAGACATTCGATGTAATAAGTGTGTGATTGCCACTCTGTTATAAATCCTTCAAGTATTGTGTTTGTCAGCATTACCGATCCAGGGATGACACAGAACACAGAGACTTCGGTCCATTCGGATCGTGGTCGCTACACATTCAAATTTAACTTTTTCTAGACACACAAATTTTGTTTGCAGATGGACCGTGTCTAGCGATAGCTAATTGGTCAATTGCTTCATATATGTGCCAAGAAGACCAAGTTGATAATCAAACTATTCTAAAATATGACATGAAGTGTCATGCACTAGTAGAAAACACGGCATTGGACCAGCCCATTAGCCCCGGTTTAATCTAGAACCGGGTCCAATGGGGGCACTGGACCCGGTTCGTGAGCCCAGGGGGCCGGCCGGGCCACGTGGGCCATTGGTCCCGGTTCATTTGGACCTTTTGGTCCCGGTTGGAGCGACAAACCGGGACCAATGGCTCTTGGTCCTGGCCCACCACCATTGGTCCCGGTTAGTGTTATGAACCGGGACCAAAGGCTCCCATTTAGCCCCGGTTCATAGCACCAACCGGGACCAATGAGGTGCCTATATATAACACCTCACTCAAGAGCAGAGCTCACTGCTTTGTTTTTTTTTCTGGCCGAGGAGGAGAAGGGTTAGTGGTGCTTGATACGTCCAAAACGTATCTATAATTTCTGCTTGCTCCATGCCTCTTTTGGGTGATATTGCTATGATATTTATACACTTCCATACACTTTTGATCATATTGGGACTAACCTATTAACTCAGTGCACCCCAGTGCCAGTTTCTGTTTTCGGCTGTTTTTGTATTTCAGGTTTTCCCATTACGAGAACTGCCAGAAAAATCCCGGAAAAATTATATAAAAAATCAGTGTTCCAGAAGCTACCAGCCACCCGAAGCACAGTCGGAGGGGGGCCACCGGGGCTCCAGGCGCCCTGGTGGCGCGGCCCCCCTGGCCGCGCCGGGGGTCGCCTGGGCCCCCCGATCCTCGTCTGATGCCCCCCTTTGGCATATATTTATACCATCTCCCGAAACCCTCGAGACGGGAACTCTTTTTCGCGATCTCATCTATGTTCCGCCGCCGCCGCCGCTTCCAAGATCGGGAGCACCAGGAGAACTCTTCCCGGCACCCTGCCGGAGGGGAGGATCACCACCAGGAGCTTCTCCACCACCATGGACGCCTCCCGGATGAGTTGTGAGTAGTCTCCCTTGGACCATGGGTCCATGACCAGTAGCTATGTGATGTTCTCCTCCCGTTCTGGTGCTTCACTAATTAGTCCTCGTGAGCTGCCCTACATGATCGAGGCACATATGTAATCCTTATGCAGTTGCTATGATGAGTTTGCTAGGATCCGATGGATTATGAGATTATGTTCAGATTGTGTTTGAGTAATATATTTGATCTACCTCTTTTATATTTATGTTCGTAAGTAATTCTTGCATGTTCTCCGTTGCTATTTATTGCTTTGGCCAAGTAGTAGGTAGTGACTCCAAGAGGGAACGTTATGCTTGATTGTGGGTTCATGCCCCTCGATGACTAGCTTGAGTGACAGAAACATGAGTCTAGGGGATGTGTTGTTGCCACAAGGGGGAAAACAACGGTGCTTGTGCCCGCGGGTGCAAGGATTGTTTACTTTACGCAAAGTTCTTTTAATGCAGTTGTCTGTTGCTTTGAGTTTACACTATGGGTGGGACTCGCAACTTAATACCAGCGAGATGTTCTGGATAGATATCTCAAGGTAGATGAGTAGTAGTAGATGCAGATGGATTTCGGTCTACTTGCCTTTGCGTACCGCCCATGCTTTGAACCTCTACCTTTCTTGCAACTTAGTCAGCATTGGTTTGCGCACATGGTCATGTCAATTGCCCAGCTGTAATTCGTTTACCTCACATAGCTGTTTTATCTTCTTTTGGGAGAGAGACATCACTAGTGAACATCATGAGACTCCGGTCCATATTACCATCATTGATCACATCCGCTATTTACTTTCCGCTTTTATTTACTATTGCAATTATATCTATCATTACTATCACTTGCGTTTGATCCTTTGTAAACTACAAGGCCGGAGGGATTGACAACCTCTCTGTACTCGTTGGGAGCAAAGTTATTTGTATCTGTGTGCAGGTCCACGTTGATTGCTAATATCTGGCGCCGTTAGCAGTTGACACCTTCTTGTTGAAACTGGGAGTCTCAGGGAAATCGATCCTTGGTATTGCCAAGGGAAAACTTCCGCTACACTGCATCTCAAACCTTCCACTTGGGGTAACCAACGAGGGGCGAGAAGCCATCAAGCAAAGTTTTCTGGTGCCGTTTCCGGGGACTCCACTCTTCACGATAGGGGAGTTGCACGCTATCTTTTACCTTTGCTTTATAGTCTTGTTAGTTTACCTTTCATTTTTGCTTTAGTATCCTTTATCAAAAGTTACAAAAAAAAAATTATTTGCTTTTCTGTTAGTAGTCCTTTCTGTTTAGCCAAACATGTTAGGATTTGGTGCTTTGAGGGAATCAGAAGTTCTAGATTTCCATCAAAGGGATGGAGAAAATATGAAGAAGGCATGGGACAGAATTTCTGATGCACATAGGAGAATTATGCCTTGGATACCTATAAAAATTGTGCTTAGAAATTTTTATCATGGTCCTTTTAAATGGTGTAAATACTCTCTTGATATTATAGCTGAGGGATATTTCCTAGAGTGTGATGAAGCTAGAGCTCTTGAAATTATACATGGTCTATCTAGTTACTTTGTTTATGATCATAATTTTGATACTGTCATAGATAGACTAGCTACTATTGAGAAGATAATGGATGCTCTAGACTTAATGAAGGTAGAGAAACCCAAACCCAATAAGAGAGATATTTTGGAAATAGACAATGATTGGGAGCCTTTTGTTAGGATTAGCATCTCTAATCAAGACTTCCTTGCTTATTGTGATATTGGATCTATGGTTTCTACTATGCCAAAATTTGTTCATGATTCTTTAAAAATTTACATGGATAGATTACCATCTTATCATGAACACACTAATGGAGATATTTCTGAAATCCAGGGAAGAATAAAAGACGTGCCAGTTAAATTCCTTAAAGGGATTGCAATGATTGATTTCTTCATCATGGAGCCAAACCAAGGGAATATAGTGCTTGGAAGGGACTTCCTCCGAGCGGTAAAAGGCTTCATTGATATAGGTAAGGGACAAATCCGCTTACGCGGGAAGGCAAAAGGTGTGTACCCCTTTCCTAGGAGGAACAAGAGTGAACTTGTTGAGGAACCATTTGAAGCAATTTATAACTCCGATTATTATGATGGTTATTGATTCCTCTATGCATTATGCCTAGCTTAAAGGCATAAAAGAAAGCACTTTTGGGAGGCAGCCCACATGAATAAATTTTTATTTTTCTTTTGTAGTGTCTTGATGTTGTTACTACAGTAGCATCATCATTGTATCTTTGCTTTTCAATTTTGTGCCAAGTATAGCCTCTGATTGCAAGAAAGTTCAAAAGTTGTGACGTGCTGTCCAGGAAACAGATTCTGTCCTTGGATAGAAAAAATCGTATAAAATCACCAGATCATCTTTTTGGTCTGAGTTGTTTTGACAGTGTGCTCTATATAATTGTCTTTCGTGCGTCTGTTTTGAGTTTTTTTTATTAGAGTTGCAGAAGTGCCCCGAAAAAATCATTTACTACCTAATGTTCTGTTTTTCACAGATTCTGTCATGTTTTGCCTTTCCTTCATTTTGCAAACCTAGAGCTTGCTTTTTCTTTGCAAAAACCTTTTGGCAATCTTGAGAAACAATAGACCTTCAAGAATATCTTTATTTCCAGCAAGAAACAATTATTTTATTATGGGTACTAACCTCGCTAATCAGATTATGATGAGTTATGTATGAAGGGAGTTTTCGAGTGTGCGAGGGAAGATGATAAAAAGATTCAGGAGTGTCAAACGCTCAAGCTTGGGGATGCCCCATGCACCCCAAGAAATATTCAAGGAGACTCAAGCGTCTAAGCTTGGGGATGCCCCCGTGCATCCCCTTCTCCATCAACATTATCAGTTCGTGTCGGGGGAAACTGTCCGCCACCAACACCTATGGGACCGGAGCCCCTTGTCTGTGCGGTACGAGGGCGGAGGGAGCACAAAGAGCAGATCGTAGCGAGCACGCGGGCAGTTTTACCCAGGTTCGGGCCGCGGTAGACGCGTAAAACCCTACTCCTGCTTAGTTGTGTATTGAGTTTGAGTGCTCGGGAGCTTGAAGAAGCATCTACACCGAGCGTGAGAGTGATCTAGGTTCCGAACCCCCTCCACGTTGTGCATGGGCCTCCTTTTATAGTGCAAGGGGTCACCGACAGGTGTCAACGTAGGAGAAAGGGGTAAAAACGTAAAAGAGGTGGTAGTTGCAACAGTGCGGGAACAGTGGAGCTACAGTGCAGAACAGTGGTCTATACCTACTTAGACAGTGGGGGACAAGGGCATTTAATGCCCGTCGCCGTCGACCCCAAAAGCTCCCGCCTTAGCGTCTCCGTCCGCCACGGCGATGGATCCACCACCGTGGAGTGCCACCGTGTCCCCCAGGCTGCACAGCCATCCGCCACGCGTCCCTGGATAGGCCCCAGGGCGACGCGTGGGCCGATGAGCTGGAGCGCGGGCACACAGCGCAGCCTTCCCGGCAAGCACTTTGCCGGGGCCTTGATCTTGCCGGGCCCGGGAGCTTGCCGCTCCCCGGGCCCTTGCCGGGGCGCATATAGCGCCGAGGCGTGTCTTCTAATCTTCCTGGCAAGCTCCTCTTGCCAGGGCCTTGTGCCAGTGGGGCAGTCTTGAGCCCGGTACGGCCTTCCCGGCAAGCTCCTCTTGCCGGGGTCTCGATCTTCTCTCTTGTATACTTTGTTTTTGAATGGCTTAATAGGGAGCAGGAAGGTCTCCGGCGAGCACGCGGTAAACCCTGCCGCGGGAAGCTGCAACTGCCCGTGCACAAGTTGGGGTACTGAGGTACCCCTACCTTAGTACACCGACAGGAGCCCCCGGGCCTGGGCCACACACGGTGCCGAGCGCTGTTGGGCCAGGCCCAAAACAGTGCACGGGCACCCGCGGCCCGCGGCGCGCCGAATCCACTTCCGTATCCGCCGCACCCCACCGTAACGGCACGCGTCGATCGCGGCGTCGTGGGATGGGACGTGCCCACGATCTCTTAATGGAAAGGGCGAAACGCCCCCCACTCCCCCATAAAAGCAGAGGAAGCGGGCGCGGTTCCCCTCCTTGCGCTTTCATTGCATCGTCTCCTTCCTCCAGAGATCTCTCTTGCGCTCTGCCTCCACACCTCCGCCGCCGCCGAGCTCTTCGTCCCCCTCCTTCCGCCGCGTCCGCCATGGCCCCAAAGACCGACAAGGCGAAGGCGGAGAAGTCCAAGAGGGAGAAGTCGGAGCAAGCGGCGAAGCTCGCCGCGTATCGGAAGCAGCATCTCGTCTTCCCGCCGAGGCTCGGCGCGCGGGAGCTCTGGAACAAGTACTACTTGTTCTGGGCCAAGGAAACCAAGGCGCATCCCCGCACGCGAGCATATCCGGCCGCCGCCAAGGACAGCAACCCCCGCGGGTACTACTTCTTCGCAGCCTTCTTTCACTGCGGTCTGTGTCCTCCTTTCTCGAATTTCTTCTGTGATGTCATGCACACCTACGGCCTCCATCTCCTTGACTTCACCCCCAACGCCATCCTCACCATGGCGGGCGAAAACTTCATAGGAGTACAGCCCAACGTAGCGCTTTTTAGGCACTTCTTCACCCCTAGAGCAGAGGCCGACGCCCCACTCTCCGGAGGAATTTCTTGGGTCTTCCGTCTGAACAAGAAGGGGTCCTACTTGCCGGGAGAGCTCCGCGGCAAGTGGGAGGAGTGGCACGCGGAGTGGTGCTGGGTCGTCAAAGACCAGCCGCAGGCTTTCACCGCGCCGCGCACAACGCCCATCGTGCGCGGCAGGGACTGGAGCGAGCTAGACTCGGACGACATCAAGCTCGACATCGCAATCGTCCGGATTCTTCGTCTTCGGGTGGCACAGCTGTCCGTTGCTGAGGTGGGCGCAGACTTCCTTCGCTGCCGCATCGCCCCCCTCCAGGACAGGAAGAGGCCGGCCTGGGAGTACGGCGGCCCGGCGGACATAATGAGGCTGCGCCCCGGGCTCAACTTCAACTTCACGACGCTCGAGCTGAGGGGGATGGTCCGGGAACTCTTCAAGTATGACCCGGCACACCCTGAGTGGTTCCGAGCTCCCCGGGGAGTGGTGCCGCTCTGCAACAACATCGTCCGGGACCGTATCCTCGCCATGATGCCCGCGTGCGACTCGCACGGCGTGGACCGCACGTGGATCGCGCCCAAGCCCATCGACGTCCTCAACTTCTACGACAACCTCGTGGAGGTGGCGAAGAACAAGAGTGACATCAAGGAGCACACGCGGGACACCACCGACCAGGAGATCGCCTATATGGCTTCTCGGGCTGAAGAGGCCGCTGCAGCTGCAGCGGCAGGGGACTTCGGGTACACGCCTGCTGAGGCGGAGGCTGCGGATGCGACCAGCCAGGCGGAGGAGGCGGAGATCCGCAGACTGCTGCAGCTCCCTCCCGACGCGCTCGCCGGGGTCCCCTCGCTGAGGCACTCCGGGATCCACGGGATCGTGGCCGAGGCCGCGGCAATGGAGGGTGCCGCCGGAGGGAACAGAGGCGCCGCGAGGAGCGGAGGCGCCGGAGGGAGCGGAGGCGGCAAGGGAAAAGAGGCCGCAGCGCAGGGCGCTGGGCCCAGCGGGCCGGCCGGGGAAGAGGAGGAGGAGGAGGCCGAGGACTCCGGCGGATCCACGGAGCTCTACGCCGACGACCTCTCCTCGTCGGAGAGCTCCCCGCTCCCGGCAAGCCCACGGCAGTCTCCGCCAAAGCGTCTCCGCAAGACGGCGACGGGGGAGAGGGCGCAGGCGCCCCGGCAACAACCAGCTCGCCGGGCAGCTCCCCGGGGGAGCCAAGCCGCGCCAAGGGCGACCGGCGTACCAGCCACAACAGAGGCGGCCCGCGCGCGGGCCACTACGGAGGCGCCTCGCAGGCCGGCGCCGAGCCGACAGGGGTCTTCTCGGAGCGGAGCAGCGGCTCCGCCCGCTCCTCGGGCGCCGGCTACCACAAGGGCTGGGTCTTCGCAGCCCCCAGCCCCAGGGACCACCAAGCGCGCGAGGGAATCTTCATCTTCCGCTCCTCGCGCCGACGCGCCCACGATGGAGTACGACTTCTCCGCCCTGAGCGAGGACGACGAGGAGGACCAGGAGTAAGGATCCAGGATCTTACACCTTCTCGCGTTTTGTCTTGGTTTTTGTTGATGCTGACTTTGTCTGTTGCTTTGATTTCAGGACCTTGACTCAGCGCGCGGCGAAGAAGGCCAAGGCGCCTGTGGTCGAGGCCGCGGAAGACCCAGCCGCCGCGGCGACAGGAGGCGCGCCGGAGCCGAGCCTGCCGGACCCGAGCGCTGCTCCGAGGAGCAGCCCCCAGCGCAACCCCCAGCGTAAGTCTGGGGTTTATTCTTTCGCTTGTCGGGGTACGCCTAAGGAATTGGTCTTGTCTTCATATCTTGATGTTTCTTATCTTGATTTGTGCAGAGGTGGAGCCACAGCGGGAAGAGCGCCCGGAGACCGTCGTCGAGGAGCCGCAGGCCCCGCCGTCCCCGCCAAGGCAGAACTCTCCGGCAAGGGAGAGTGCTCCGCCAAGGGCGGGTACTCCGCCAAGGCAGAGTACCCCGCCAAGGGCGAGCAGCCCGGCGAGGGCGGCCACTCCGCCAAGGCCGAGCTCCCCGGCGAGGGAGCCCGCCGCTGAGGACGTCCGCCAAGGTATGCCTTGTGATTTGTCTTCTCGGCTTCGTCTCTTTTTGGATCTTTGCTTGAACTTGAACTTCTTTTTCTTCTTTTTCTTTTTAGATCCTCCTCCTCCCGAACCGATGGAGACTGAGGTCATCAACATCGAGGACGAGGAGGGCGCGCAGGGCGGCGGCGGCGACGTCCCTGTTGTTGAGGACGCGGCGAGAGCCGCCGAGCCGGCCACGCAGGAGACTGCTCCGGCTGCGGACGCGGCGGCCGGGGAGGGGGACGGCGACTGCACCGCCGACCCGGGGGCGGCGGGAGCATCGGATGCTGCACCGGCCGCCGACCCCTCCGCCAGCAAGGAGCAGGGGTACTACCTTGAGGCCCCCAACGGCGTCTTCATCCAGATGCCTTGGGGGTCTTCATCGCGAGCTCCCGCGGAGGGCGAGGCGTTTGACGGAGAAGTCCTCGCCTCCGCGGGCCTGAAGATCGTCGAGGCGCCCGGCGGGAGTGAGGGGCCCGAGGAGGAGAAGCTGCTCCACCAGCTCCTGGCCCTTTACCGGGCCAGGCAGGCGAAGCTCGCTTCCCGGGAAGCCCTTCCCGCCAAGGCCGCCGCAGAAATGGAGAAGCGCGCGGCGGAGCTCAGCGCCGCCAACCAGGCGGCCCTCCGCGAGGTGGAGGAGGAGCGCGAGCGTCTCGCCGGCGAGTACCAAGAATGGGTGCTGGAGAAGGCCGAAGCTGAGGAACAGCAGCGGCTCGCCGGGGTGGAGCTGTCCCGGCGAGAAGGAGAGCTCGCGCAGCGGAAGGTCGAGCTCGACTCCCATGAGGAGGACCTTGCCGCTCGCGAGACGGCCCTTGGCGGGGAGTTGAAGGAGGCGAAAGCCGCCGCGGTTGCCGCGGAAAACGCCAAGAAGGAGCTTGCCGCCAAGGTCGTACAGCTGGAGAAGGCGCTGAAGGTGAGCGCGGAGAAAGTTGACGCGCTCATCACGGAGCGCGAGAAGGACGCCCACACAAATTCAGAGATCCAGGTGAGCCTCTCTAAGAGGGGCGACGAGTTGAAGGCCGCCAAGGACTCCATCGAGGACTTGGAGCTGAAGGTCACTACTCTGAAGGATTCACTCGACGCTGCCCGGGCTCAGGAGACCAAGCTGAAGGAGGAGCTCCGCAAGGAGCGGACCTTGGTGGACAGCGTCAACAAGGCATCCGAGCTCTTCCGCCAGACCATTGAGGTATGGACCGAAGACTTGGTATCTTCTGCGTCCAACATTGATCAGGAGCTGCTGGCGCTGAAGGTTGAACATCTCATCTACTCGCCGGATCCGGATCTCCCGCACAGCGCCAAGCTCAGCCTCTTCTTCAGAGGGATCGCGCCGGCCCTTGCAGGTCTCCGGAACCAAATCCCCGCGCAGCTGGCCGAGGAGTCGCGCCTGCTCTGCGCGGGAACTCTGGAGCGGGTGCTGACGAAGATCGTGTACCGCAACCCGGGGATCAATCTCACCAACGTTCTTCGCAGCTTGCCGGCTGATACGGACACGGAGGCCCTGAAGGAGCAGGTCGCCCACATCATCGCCAAGGTGGCTAAGCTCGGCAGGAAGGAGGGCGCCCGCGTAGATTAGGGCTCCGTTATCTTTATCTCTTCTTTTTTTTTTGTTGCTGCACATGATGCCATGAACTCATTAGTCCATTGCGACAAGTTATCCTTTGTAAGATATTTACCTTATTTTGATTAATTAGTGCAATGTTATCTTCCTTGTCTTAATCCTTGACTTTGTATGTTTTTCACCCTACGCTCCCGAGGAGCTTGCCGGCAAGGGACCTTGCCGCGAGCGCTGAGTGCTGGACTCTGAGCAGCCTGCTGGCCAAGGTCTTCACCGGCAAGCAACCTTGCCGCAGCTAGTCGCAACGCACTTAGCTTGCTGAGCGTACTCGGAAACGAAGCAAGGGCGCGACACTTGTCGCAGCTCACTTAAATCGTTGAGCGAACTCGAAAACAAGATAAGGGTGCGGCAAGCTACGGGTAGGTTCCTCCGCGCACAGGTTTTCCATACAAAGTGTGATTGTTCAAGGAAGACAACTAAAATTTAAAATTTGAACTGGTCAAACTCTAACAACTTAGCTTTCATATGTTGCTTGCTTATATTGCTTGCTTTCCGGTTAAGGCTTCTCTTTCTTGAACAGCACTTGATTCCTCTTCCACCTCCTTCCCCCCCGGCAAACTTGTGCGCGAGGAACGTTCCTTCTGCTTAAGAGGAAAGAAAAGGGAGAGGGAAACAAGTATATGGCCTTTCGGCGCTGTAATGCTTACCGGATTTGTGTGTCGCACAAGTTGCCAAATAACACATGCAAATAGCAAAGAAAAGCATGCAAAAGGCAAATAGCGCAAAACACGGAAACTTTACTGATGCACGGGGTCTGCGCCCGGCTTTGTACAAAGGGTTACATGCAACAACGGCAAAGCTTGTACAAAAAGGTGGTTGCCGGAGCGGATCACGGCAACCGCGCCTTAGGGGTGAAACTTGCGAAGATGCCCTATGTTCCAGGAGTTGCTCACCGGTAAGCCTTCTTCGGTCTCGAGGCGGACAGCGCCGGGCCTCGTGACTTGTCTCACCCGATAAGGGCCTTCCCACTTCGGCGTCAACTTGTTGGAATTCTTGGCGGACTGAACACGCCGAAGAACAAGGTCGCCTTCCTCGAGACTCCTGGCCCTGACCTTGCGGCTATGATAGCGGCGCAAGGCTTGCTGGTATCGAGCAGCTCGTACAGCAGCCTGGAGACGTCCCTCCTCGAGGAGCAATGCGTCATCTTGCCGCAGTTGCTCTTGCTCGAGCTCATCATAAGCGAGCACTCGAGGAGATCCGTATACGAGTTCCGTGGGGAGAACTGCCTCTGCCCCATAGACTAGAGCAAAGGGTGTCTGGCCGGTAGCTCGACTTGGTGTCGTTCTGATTGACCAAAGAGCCGCCGGTAGCTCCTCTATCCAATTTCTTCCACACTTGCGCAGCCTGTCAAAGGTCCTTGTCTTGAGTCCGCGCAGCACTTCAGCATTTGCCCTTTCCGCTTGACCGTTGCTCCTCGGGTGAGCAACAGAAGCGAAACAGACCTTGGCGCCAAGGTCTTGGACGTACTGCATGAAGGTGCGACTAGTGAATTGTGTACCGTTGTCGGTGATGATCCTGTTAGGGATCCCGAAACGGCAAACAATCGACCTGAAGAACCTGACTGCTGACTGTGCTGTCACCTTCCTCACCGGCTCCACTTCTGGCCACTTTGTGAACTTGTCGATTGCAACGTACAAGTACTCAAAGCCCCCGACAGCACGAGGGAAGGGGCCGAGGATATCGAGCCCCCAGACCGAGAAGGGCCAGGACAAAGGGATTGTTTGGAGAGCTTGAGCTGGCTGATGAATCTGCTTTGCATGGAACTGGCACGCTTCACACTTGGTTACTAGTGCAGTTGCATCTTGGAGGGCTTCTTGCCAAAAGAACCCTTGCCGGAAAGCTTTCCCGGCAAGCGCCCTTGCCCCAATGTGGTGGCCGCATATGCCTCCGTGTATTTCTGCCAACAGCTTCTGCCCATCTTCCCTGGAGATACACTTCAATCTGACACCATTGAGTCTTCTTCTGTACAGCTCGTTATCCACGAACTGGTACATACTTGACTATCTGGTTATCTTCTCTATTTCTTCTGGGTCGTCGGGAAGTTCTCCAGTTTGCAGAAAACGGACTATCTGCTGTGCCCATGCCGGAGCCTGAGGCTCAACGGCAAGGACTAAAGGCTCGAGGGCCGCTGCGGGGACCTCAGCTTCTACGGCAAGAACCTCCGGCTCTGCCGGAGCTGAAGGTCCCCCGGCAAGCTCGCCGGGGCGAGGCTTGTCGGGAACACTTGCTTCAACTGTACAGACCCGAGGATCTGCAGGAGCAAACTGTTCCTCAGCGTTGTGGTTGTTGATCTTGGGGACCTTGGCGGTGGTTTCAGGGAGATCCGCCGGCAAGTAGTCGCCGGAGACCAACTTTCTCTTCTTGGACTGTCCAATTGATGGTGTAACGGATGGTTGAGTCAGCTTGAGCAAGAAGGTCCCTGGTTCCACAGGTAACTTCATTGAAGCACACTTTGAAAGGCCATCTGCAATCTCATTCTGAGCTCTCGGGACGTGCTCCATCTGCAAACCTTCAAAATGCTCCTCAAGCTTCCTCACTTCATCGACATAGGCTTCCATCAAAGGGCTCTGATAGCTCTTGTTAACTTGTCGGACCACCAACTGAGAATCGCCCCGCACAATCAGCTTCCTGATCCCAAGTTCGGCCGTAATCCTGAGGCCGGCAAGCAAGCCTTCATATTCGGCAGTGTTGTTCGTCGCTTGCTCCCTGGGAAAGTGCATCTGGATAACGTATTTGAGGTGCTCTCCGGTGGGCGCGATGAGTACCACGCCAGCTCCGGCGCCTTGCAGCGAGAAGGCACCGTCAAAATACATTACCCATTCACTTGTCGCTTCTTGTACGGGTGTGCTTGTTTCTTGAACTTCTTCATCTGGCGTTGGGGTCCATTCAGCTATGAATTCTGCCAAAGCTCGGCTCTGTATAGTCGAAGTACTTTCAAATTTGAGTCCAAAGCTCGACAGCTCCAGTGCCCACTCAACGATCCTGCCTGTTGCTTCTGGGTTGTGCAATATCCTCTTCAGCGGAAAGCGAGTGACCACTGTTATCTCATGGGCTTGAAAGTAATGGCGCAGCTTTCTCGAGGCCATGAGGAGGCCGAAAAGCAATTTTTGCACACCAGAGTATCTTGATCTAGCCCCCTGGAGAAGGGAACTTACAAAATACACTGGGCGCTGCACCATCTTCTTCCGCACCCCATCCTGTTCCTGCGCAGAGTCATCCTTGTCGGGGCCAGAGCTTGCCGGAGCAGCCCCCTGCTTGTCGCTGGATTCGCTTGCCGGTGGTGCTGACTCCTCGTCGGACTCCCTCTCTGCTACTAACGCAGCACTAACCACCTGGTTGGTTGCCGCTAAGTATAACAACAACTTTTCCTGTGGCCTAGGTGCGACAAGTATTGGAGTGGAGGACAGGTACCGTTTCAAATCCTGCAGCGCCGCCTCCGCTTCCGGAGTCCACTTCATGGGACCTGCCTTCTTCAAGATTTTGAAGAAAGGTAGGGCGCGTTCTGCAGACTTTGAAATGAACCTACTGAGGGCAGCCACACAACCTGCAAGCCTCCTGAGGATCTGCTCAATGGCTTTAATCTTGTCGGGGTTGGCTTCAATCCCCCTCTGTGATACAAAGAACCCGAGAAGCTTGCCGGAAGGGACTCCAAAGACGCACTTCTCGGGGTTCAACTTGAGCTGTATCCTGCGCAGGTTCTGAAACGTCTCCTCCAAATCTTGGATCAGGGTTTCCTTGCTCTTGCTCTTCACCACGATGTCATCCATGTAAGCCTCTACATTTCTGTGGATCTGTGGCTCGAAAGCAGTGTATACTACCCTTGCAAAGGTTGATCCTGCATTCTTCAATCCAAATGGCATGCGAATGAAGCAATAAGTGCCACATGGAGTGATAAATGCAGTCTTCTCTTCATCCTCCTTGGCCATGAAAATCTGGTGATAGCCTGAGTATGCATCAAGAAAACAGAGTAGCTCACATCCGGCAGTGGAGTCAACGATCTGGTCAATGCGCGGCAAAGGGAATGGATCCTTGGGACATGCTTTATTCACATCGGTGAAGTCTATACACAGTCTCCATTTCCCGCTGGCCTTGCGCACGACGACTGGATTTGCCAACCACGTCGGATGGATCACACCTCTAACTAGGCCTGCTGCTTCTAGCTTCTTGATTTCTTCGTTGATGAACTCTTGGCGCTCCACGGCTTGCTTCCTCACTTTCTGCTTGATGGGCCGCGCATGAGGACAGACAGCAAGCTTGTGCTCAATCACCTTCCTGGGAACACCGGGGATGTCAGATGGTTGCCAGGCAAACACATCGACATTCGCCCGCAGGAAGGCAACGAGCGCGCTTTCCTATTTGTTGTCGAGAGTGGCACTGATGGTGAAGGTACCACCAGTGCCGTCCTCCTTGGCGGACACTTTCTTGGTTGCCGGAGGAGCGGCCATTCCTTTCTTACTCTTGCCGGTGGAGCTCGATGGAACGTCCTCGATGGCAGCGCAGCACTCCGAGGAGGTGCGGTTGCCGGAGTGGGTCCCAGAGCACTTGCCGGACTTGGTCTTCGTCTTCTTCCCCCCGGGAGCTTCAGCGGCAAGAGTATCCTTCTCGGCCGCGGCTGCCGCATCCCGGTAAATCTTGTCGGCGCAGATGAGCGCATCCTTCTTGTCGCCGTGAACAGTGATGACGCTTATCGGCCCCGGCATCTTGAGTACGTTGTAGGCATAATGGGAAGCTGCCATGAACTTGGCGAGGGCAGGACGGCCAAGTATTCCATTATAGGGTAATGGAATATCGGCGACGTCGAAAGTGATGCGCTCAGTCCTGAAGTTGAGCTCCCCGCCAAAGGTCACCGGCAGAGTGATCTTTCCCTTGGGCTTGCTCCTTCCCGGGTTGATTCCTTGGAATGAACCGGTCTCTTCGAGCTCGCCATCTGGAATCTGGAGTTTCTTGATCACAGCAGAGGAGATCAAGTTCAGCCCGGCCCCGCCGCCAACCAACATTTTGGTGACCTTGAGGTTGTGGATGGTGGGAGAAACCAGCATCGGCAAGCACCCGACCGTAGTGGTGCGGTCAGGGTGATCCTCAAGATCAAAAACGATGGGCGTGCTGGACCATTTGAGGAGCCTGCGCGACTCCACGGGCGGCTCCGCCGCATTCACCTCACGCACCCACTGCTTTAGTTGGCGGTGGGAGGTGTGCAGAGAGGCGCCACCGTCGACGCACAGGACCTCCGTGGCTTTCTGGAACTCCTGCTCGCTGTTCTCCTCGTCCTCCATGTCTTCATCGTCGTCTTCTTCGTCCTTGTCGCGGCCCCGGGGAGGTCGATCTCCTTGCCGCTGCTTGGCCTTGCCGCGGCGCCCTCCCCGGCCGCTGAACGGCCGCTTCTTGCTTGTCTCCTCCCTGCCACCTTGGGCCTTCTTCTTGTCGCGCCTCTCGTACTCAGCCTTCTGCTGCTCGACGAGGTACTCGACGCGCTTGCAGTTGGAGAGATCGTGACCCTTGGTGCGGTGGATCTTACAGTATTGCTTGTCGGAGCTGCCCGGCTTGTCGGCCGCCGCAGCAGGGGCAGGCTCCTTGCCGGAGCCGCCAGCCTGCGCTTGCTTGGCGGGGGCCTCCTTGCCGGACTTCTCGACGGCAAGCACCTCTTTCTTGCCCTTCCTTCTGTTATTCCGCCGCCGGCTCTTCTTTGCCGGGGCGGCGTCGTCGCTGTCGCTTCCTCCTGCGCCAGCATCCTCCCCGGGGAGTCTCCTCCCCTCTTCTGCGCGTGCGCACTTGTCAGCCAGAGCATAGAGCTCGCTGACATCCCGAATCTTCGTCATCGCCATCTCTTCACGCATGCGGCGGTTACGCACGTTCTGATGGAACGCGCTGATAACCGCGGCAGGGTGGACATCAGGGATGTTGTGCTGCACACGGCTGAAGCGTTGGATGTACTTGCGCAGGGTCTCGCCTTCCTTCTGGGCCAGAATGTGGAGATCGCTCTCCTGGCCATGGGGTTTGTGGCCACCGGTGAAGGCGCCAACAAACTGGTGGCAAAGGTCGGCCCAAGAAGAGATAGAACCTTCCGGCAAGTGCATAAGCCACGAACGGACGTTCGGCTTTAGCACGAGCGGGAAGTAGTTCGCCAAGATCTTCCCATCGCGCCCCCCGGCAGCTTGCACTGCGATGGTATAGACGCTGAGGAATTCCGAGGGGTGCGTCTTGCCGTCGTACTTCTCCGGTACGTCGGGCTTAAAATTCTTCATGCTGGGCCACTGGACGCGCCGCAGCTCGCGGGTGAACGCAGGGCAGCCTGCCGCGTACGGCAAGTCGCCTGGCTCACCGGGCGCGTGCGCGTCGACAGTGTTCCCAGCTCTCTTGTCTGATTGTCGCCGAGCTTCTCGGCGGCGCTCGATTGTGGTCCGAGCGTCTTCTTCTCGCCGGTCGTCGAGGACTTGGCGCTGGTCCCGACGAGCCCGCGGGTCCGACGAGGCTGTGGAGCCGTCGTTGGCGTTGTTCCGGCGGGGCGGCGTCTTCTGCTTCTGCGGCGGGGAGTGCACGCTTGTCGCACCCCCGGCGGTCTTGTCGCCGTCAGGCTTCGTCTTCTCAGCTTGCCGCGGCCGTGAGGTCGACGGCTGCTGTGGAGAATCGTTGTTGGCGAAGTCTATCAGGCTCCGGATGGTGGCCCTCCATTCTTCGGCCTTGTCGGCCGCTGGAGGGAAGTCGAGGAGCAGTTGCGCCCTTGCGAGCGCTTCTGCTGGAGTGGAGGGGAACGCGGGCGAGCGGTGCGAGGAGCGGGATACGCTCGGACTCCTAACAGCGTTAGAAGGAGCGGGGTCCCGCGCCGGCGCCTTCGCTTTGCTTGTGCCCGGACGGGGGTCCGGGGCGTCCCGCGAGCCTCCGGTTTGGCCTTGTCCCAGCAAGCGGATGCCACCTCCCGTGACATGGCGCTGTTGGGTCGTTGTGTGCTGAGAGGGACGCGGCGCGTCCACGGAGACCGAGGTTCGGTCGTCCGTCCTGTTCTTGGATCTAGTGGCGCCGTGAGTGTCCTTGCCGGCGGCCACTCTTCCGACGGCGTCCCCCCCGCCCACCGTTGGCTCCGGTGGCGGCGGGTGAGACGCAGACGGGCCTCCGACCTCCGAAGCCTTCTTCTTCGGGGCCATGGAGCTGTTGTTGGTGAAGTTGCTGATGAAGCTGGAGAGGTTGATGAAGAATGCGCCCGCGCGAACGCCGGATCAGGTTCGCACAACCTCGACGCCCCCTACCTGGCGCGCCAAAGATGTCGGGGGAAACTGTCCGCCACCAACACCTATGGGACCGGAGCCCCTTGTCTGTGCGGTACGAGGGCGGAGGGAGCACAAAGAGCAGATCGTAGCGAGCACGCGGGCAGTTTTACCCAGGTTCGGGCCGCGGTAGACGCGTAAAACCCTACTCCTGCTTAGTTGTGTATTGAGTTTGAGTGCTCGGGAGCTTGAAGAAGCATCTACACCGAGCGTGAGAGTGATCTAGGTTCCGAACCCCCTCCACGTTGTGCATGGGCCTCCTTTTATAGTGCAAGGGGTCACCGACAGGTGTCAACGTAGGAGAAAGGGGTAAAAACGTAAAAGAGGTGGTAGTTGCAACAGTGCGGGAACAGTGGAGCTACAGTGCAGAACAGTGGTCTATACCTACTTAGACAGTGGGGGACAAGGGCATTTAATGCCCGTCGCCGTCGACCCCAAAAGCTCCCGCCTTAGCGTCTCCGTCCGCCACGGCGATGGATCCACCACCGTGGAGTGCCACCGTGTCCCCCAGGCTGCACAGCCATCCGCCACGCGTCCCTGGATAGGCCCCAGGGCGACGCGTGGGCCGATGAGCTGGAGCGCGGGCACACAGCGCAGCCTTCCCGGCAAGCACTTTGCCGGGGCCTTGATCTTGCCGGGCCCGGGAGCTTGCCGCTCCCCGGGCCCTTGCCGGGGCGCATATAGCGCCGAGGCGTGTCTTCTAATCTTCCTGGCAAGCTCCTCTTGCCAGGGCCTTGTGCCAGTGGGGCAGTCTTGAGCCCGGTACGGCCTTCCCGGCAAGCTCCTCTTGCCGGGGTCTCGATCTTCTCTCTTGTATACTTTGTTTTTGAATGGCTTAATAGGGAGCAGGAAGGTCTCCGGCGAGCACGCGGTAAACCCTGCCGCGGGAAGCTGCAACTGCCCGTGCACAAGTTGGGGTACTGAGGTACCCCTACCTTAGTACACCGACAGTTCGTCTTTCGTTCCACTATATTTTAATCACTTCATGTGTTATGTGCTATGCTTGGAGCGTCTTGCTTTTAGTTTTCCTTTTTAGTTTTCTTTAGCTTTTCATAACGAGTCGGAACTCAGCTTTCTTTATGTGGGAGAGAAACACGCTCCACTTCTACCTAGAACATAACATAGAATTTTCATGTCTATCCTTGCTGTGTGTGTTCTTTGTCTTTCAATAGCTACTATCATGCTTAGCTCTTAACTTTCATGCTTATCTTTTTAAAGAGCTTTTGTTTAGTTGGTTGCTTGAACTCTCTTTATTTATCATGCTTATCTTATTAAGAGAGTTTGCTTCCGTTGCATTCGTTGATATGTCTATGATAAAGATGCTACGTGCATAATGGCGCTTAGTAGTTCATGTTTTCTTATGGTTAGTCTCAAATAGTTGGGGGGTTCCCAATGTGTTATTGGAGTACCAACATGATTTGTTTGCCTATGATGTGGTATGGTTTAGTAATATCTTCCTTCAAAGAATTTATTTTGATTGACTTGGCGTATGCTCACGCATATTTAAGACTGTAAAGAAAGTCTGTCAAGCCTTGATGATCTTTTGTTTCTAAGTAGCGATATAACTTCCATGCCTGATTCAATGTTGCTTTGTCGCTCTGCATGATTATGACCGTCATTGCTCTCTTAGTTGGTCGCTCCCAGTCTTTTGCTAACCTCCACCTGTACTAAGCGGACTTACTGCTTGTGCATCCACATTCTTTTAAACCAGTTATGCCATATGAGTCCACCATACCTTCCTACATGGTATTTACCTGCCATTCCTAATGGAGACTTGCATGTACCATCTCGAAATTATTCAAAGAAAAGCATTCCTATTTTGTGCCTCTGTTTTAAGTTCATGAGGAAGTAGTAGTTAATTCATGATCTTTTTAAGTTGGACAAGCTTCACCCCGGGATTGCATGTATAATGTGCAAACCCATAATACGAGAAGGAACTGGCATTGAGTGTGCCCGGCTCAAAATTAATATAACAAACAAACCCTCCTTCACGCTTTGTTCATGAGAAATCAGAAAACTTTGGCAGTGATAAACAAAGGAGATTAAGAGGATGTGATCGTCCTCATTCGGGAGCCGTTCCTCGAAACTTGTCCATCTCAAGAAGTAATTGAGTTATCTGCTAGCATTCGTTGAGAGAACATGCATAATCTAAAAAATATATATTATTACCTCTGTTTTTAAAAACAAGAGCTCTGGTACATGTTTTGTCTTTGTTTCCGACTATGGGTTTTCAACCTTGCCAACAAAAGCCACGGTTCGAGAGTCTCCACCTTCTTTTAAAGCAGCAACTACTGAGAGCATGATTGTCATTCTGAGTGTAATGTGCATTGTCCCAAAGTAGCATTGTCTTTTGCATGATTGTGATATCGTTTATTTTGAAATCATTGTATCTAGTCATCACTTAAACCTTGGAGGTGCCCCTGCATTTATGTATTGCTTCACTAAAGGGGGCAAGCGAGATATCACTTTATCATATTTGCACACCATGGTCATTACAAATCTATTTGATGTTTCAGTATCATATTGTAAAACTTTCAGTTCTTTGTGATTTTCTCATGAGGCAAATTAATTACTACAGATTCATTGTCTCAGTAAGCTTTTGTCATATGACTATGAAAAAGTCCTATATGGTTAATAGCATGTCACCACAGAAATTATTCTTGTTATCATTTACCTACTCGAGGACGCGCAGGAATTAAGCTTGGGGATGTTGATACGTCCAAAACGTATCTATAATTCCTGCTTGCTCCATGCCTCTTTTGGGTGATATTTCTATGATATTTATACACTTCCATACACTTTTGATCATATTTGGACTAACCTATTAACTCAGTGCACCCCAGTGCCAGTTTCTGTTTTCGGCTGTTTTTGTATTTCAGGTTTTCCCATTACGAGAACTGCCAGAAAAATCCCGGAAAAATTATATAAAAAATCAGCGTTCCAGAAGCTACCAAGCACCCGAAGCACAGCCGGAGGGGGGCCACCAGGGCTCCAGGCGCCCTGGTGGCGCGGCCCCCCTGGCCGCGCCGGGGGGGCGCCTGGGCCCCCCGAGCCTCGTCTGATGCCCCCCTTTGGCATATATTTATACCGTCTCCCGAAACCCTCGAGACGGGAACTCTTTTTCTCGATCTCATCTCTGTTCCGCCGCCGCCGCCGCTACCAAGATCGGGAGCACCAGGAGAACTCTTCCCGACACCCTGCCGGAGGGGAGGATCACCACCGGGAGCTTCTCCACCACCATGGACGCCTCCCGGATGAGTTGTGAGTAGTCTCCCTTGGACCATGGGTCCATGAACAGTAGCTATGTGATGTTCTCCTCCCGTTCTTGTGCTTCACTAATCAGTCCTCGTGAGCTGCCCTACATGATCAAGGCACATATGTAATCCTTATGCTGTTGCTATGATGAGTTTGCTGGGATCCGATGGATTATGAGATTATGTTCAGATTGTGTTTGAGTAATATATTTGATCTACCTCTTTTATATTTATGTTCGTAAGTAATTCTTGCATGTTCTCCGTTGTTATTTATTGCTTTGGCCAAGTAGTAGGTAGTGACTCCAAGAGGGAACGTTATGCTTGATTGTGGGTTCATGCCCCTCGATGACTAGCTTGAGTGACAGAAACATGAGTCTAGGGGATGTGCTGTTGCCACAAGGGGGAAAACAACGGTGCTTGTGCCCGCGGGTGCAAGGATTGTTTACTTTACGCAAAGTTCTTTTAATGCAGTTGTATGTTGCTTTGAGTTTACACTATGGGTGGGACTCGCAACTTAATACCAACGAGATGTTCTGGATATATATCTCAAGGTGGATGATTAGTAGTAGATGCAGATGGATTTCGGTCTACTTGCCTTGGCGTACCGCCCATGCTTTGAACCTCTACCTTTCTTGCAACTTAGTCAGCATTGGTTTGCGCACATGGTCCTGTCAATTGCCCAACTGTAATTCGTTTACCTCACATAGCTTTTTTATCGTCTTTTGGGAGAGAGACATCACTAGTGAACATCATGAGACTCCGGTCCATATTACCATCATTGATCACATCCGCTATTTACTTTTCTCTTTTACTTACTATTGCAAACACTATCTATCACTACTATCATTTGCGTTTAATCCTTTGTGAACTACAAGGCCGGAGGGATTGACAACCTCTCTGTACTCGTTGGGAGCAAAGTTATTTGTATCTGTGTGCAGGTCCACGTTGACTGCTAATATCTGGCGCCGTAGCAGTTGACACCTACTTGTTGAACCTAGGAGTCTCTGGGGATTCGATCCTTGGCATCTTTGCTAAGGGAAAAACTTCCACAACACTGCATCTTACACCTTCCACTTGGGGTAACCAACGAGGGGTTAGAGGCCCATCAAGGAGTTTTTCTGGCACCGTTGCCGGGGACTCCACTCTTCAGGATAGGGGAGTTGCACGCTATCTTTTACCTTTGCTTTTTAGTCTTGTTAGTTTACCTTTTAGTGTTTGCTTTAGTACCTTTTTATCGAAAATCACAAAAATAGTTATCTTGCTTGCTTGCTACTACGGGTTCTACCAAAAACACTAAATGGGAGGAGTATACCCCTTCTTCCATTACCCCAATTACCACTGTCGGGATCTACAAAAGTAATAAACCTTGTGATTATATTAGTCTTGACGGAGGGTTGTGCCCATGGCATGGTCTTCCAGGAAAAGAGTATGAGCCTCAGTTTAAAATTGCTCCTAAGCTTCCCCAAACTTGGGAAGATGTTCAAACTCTTATAATAGAGAGCGATTCAAACAAAGAGGATGACACTACAATTCTGCCCACTAATGATAAAATTGATTTTGATAATTGTAGTTTTTCAGAAGTTGTCACCTTTTTACAAGGAATGGCCAAAGATCCCCACTCTAGCACGCTTAATCTTGCCTTCACAGAGCATGTCACTAATGATCTTATCAAAGCTAGGGAGGAGAAACTTAGAGTAGAAGCCTCCATACCTAGAAAGCAAGAAAATGGTTGGGATCCTATGATTAAAATTAAGATAAACAACTTCTCTTGCTATGCTTTATGTGATATTATAGCCAGTACCTCCATTATGCCCAAAAGACTATATGATATGCTTAAATTGAAACCTTTTGATTCTTGTTCTTTTGGTGATTTTCTCATTGATTCTTCCATAAAGAAACCTTTGGGGAGGATCGACGATGTTCTTATCATTGTCAATGATAATTATGTGCCCGTTGATTTCACTATTATGGATATTGAATGTGATCCTTCATGTCCAATTATTTTGGGACGTCCTTTTTTACGCACCGTTGGTGCTATCATTGACATAAAAGAGGGTAATATAAAATTTCAGTTTCCTCTCAAGAAAGGGATGGAACACTTCCCTCGAAAGAAGATCAAGTTACCTTTTGAGTCCGTTGTACGGGCTAGCTATTCTTTTACTCTTGATAAAACTTGATCTCTATGCATTATGCCTAGCTTAAAGGCATAAAAGAAAGCGCTTTTGGGAGGCAGCCCACATGAATAAATATTTTGCTTTTGTTGTGTCTTGATGTTGTTTACTGCTGTAGCATCATCATTGTATCTTTGCTTTTCATATTTGTGCCAAGTA
This sequence comes from Secale cereale, assembly GCA_902687465.1. Classification (NCBI taxonomy): domain Eukaryota; kingdom Viridiplantae; phylum Streptophyta; class Magnoliopsida; order Poales; family Poaceae; genus Secale; species Secale cereale. Next base: position 49,698,636 of record LR738711.1, on the reverse strand, counting down.
TAGCCTCTGATTGCTAGAAAGTTCAAAAGTTGTGAGGTGCTGTCCAGGAAACAGATTCTGTCCTTGGATAGAAAAATTCGTATAAAATCACCAGATCATCTTTTTGGTCTGAATTTTTTCGACAGCGTTCACTATATAATTGTCTTTCGTGCATCTGTTCTGAGTTTTTTGATTTGAGTTGCAGAAGTATCCCGAACAAATCAATTACTACCTGCTGTTCTGTTTTTCACAGATTCTGTCCTGTTTTGCCTTTCTTTCATTTTGCAAACCAAGAGCTTGCTTTTTCTTTGCAAAAACCTTTTGGCAATCTTGAGAAACAGTAGAACTTCAAGAATATATTTATTTCCAGCAAGGTATAATTATTTTATTAAGGGTAATAACCTCGCTAATCAGATTATGATGAGTTATGTATGAAGGGAGTTTTCAAGTGTGCGAGGGAAGATGATAAAAAGATTCAGGAGTGTCAAGCGCTCAAGCTTGGGGATGCCCCCGTGCACCCCCAAGAAATATTCAAGGAGACTCAAGCGTCTAAGCTTGGGGATGCCCCCGTGCATCCCCTTCTCCATCAACATTATCAGTTCGTCTTTCGTTCAACTATATTTTCATCACTTCATGTGTTATGTGCTATGCTTGGAGCGTCTTGCTTTTAGTTTTCTTTTTAGTTTTTCATAACGAGTCGGAACTCAGCGTTCTTTATGTGGGAGAGAAACATGCTCCACCTCTACCTAGAACATAACATAGAATTTTCATGTCTATCTTTGATGTGTGTGTTCTTTGTCTTTTAAATAGCTACTATCATGCTCTGCTCTTAGTATTCATGCTTATCTTTTCACAGAGCTTTTGTTTAGTTGGTTGCTTGAACTCTCTTTAATTACCATGCTCACCTTATTAAGAGAGTTTGCTTCCGTTGTATTGGTTAATATGTCTATGATAAAGATGCTACGTGCATAATGGTGCTTAGTAGTTCAGGTTTTCTTACTGTTAATCTCAAATAGCTGGGGGTTCCCAATGTGTTATTGGAGTACCAACATGGTTTGTTTGCCTATTATGTGGTATGGTTTAGTAATATCTTCCTTCGAGAATTTATTTTGATTGACTTGGCGTATGCTCACGCATATTTAAGACTGTAAAGAAAGTCTGTCAAGCCTTGATGATCTTTTATTTCTGAGTAGCGATATAACTACCATGCCTGATTCAATATTGCTTTGTCGCTCTGCATGATTATGACCGTCATTGCTCTCTTAGTTGGTCGCTCCCAGTATTTTGCTAACCTCCACTTGTACTAAGCAAACTAACTTTGCAATACATAGCTCATGGGAAAGTAGCCTAAAAACTATTGTGGTAAAGAATATGTTGCCTATGTATCTTATTTCTTATAAGTTGCTTGCTGAGCGGTAACCATGTTTCTGGGGACGCCATCAACTGTCACACTTTTGTTGAATATCATGTGAGTTGCTATGCATGTTCGTCTTGTCTGATGTAAGGGTGATTTGCCATGGGTTGAATGGTTGAGTATGCATATTGTTAGAGAACAACATTGGGCCGCCAACCAAAGCCATGTATCATGGTGGAAGTTTTAGCTTGGACATTAATCCTCAATCTCTTATGAGAATATGCTTATGAATTGAAGAGGAGTCCATCATCTATTTTCTATGTTGTCCCGGTATGGATGTCCTCAAGTTGAGATCTATCAAAAACGAGAAATCAAATGCGATTTATCTCCTTGGACCTTTGTACAGGTGGCATAGAGGTACCCCTTTGTGACACTTGGTTGAAACATATGTAATGCAATGATAACCCATGGAAATCCGAGCTAATTAGGACAAGGTGCGAGCACTATTGCTATTCGATGCATGAGGCTTGCAACTTATAGGATGTCTTATGCATGACACATATGAAGTACTACTACCGTTGACAAAATTGCTTCTATGTTTTCAAAATAAAAAAAACTATAGCACATAACCATTCTTTTACTTTTATATTAAAGCACCAACTACTGAGAGCATGATTGTCATTCTGAGTGTAATGTGCATTGTCCCAAAGTAGCATTGTCTTTTGCATGATTGTGATATCGTTTATTCTGAAATCATTGTATCTAGTCATCACTTAAACCTTGAAGGTGCCCCTGCATTTATGTTTTGCTTCACTAAAGGGGGCAAGCTAGATATCACTTTATCATATTTGCACATCATGTTCATTGCAAATCTTTTTGATGTTTCAGTTTCATATTGTAAAACTTTCAGTCATTTGTGATTTTCTCATGAGGCAACTTAATTACTATAGAATCATTGTCTCAGTAAGCTCTTGCCATATGACTATGAATAAGTCCTATATGGTTAATAGCATGTCACCACAGAAATTATTCTTGTTATCATTTACCTACTCGAGGACGAGCAGGAATTAAGCTTGGGGATGTTGATATGTCCAAAACGTATCTATAATTTCTGCTTGCTCCATGCCACTTTTGGGTGATATTTCTATGATATTCATACACTTCCATACACTTTTGATCATATCTGGACTAACCTACTAATCCAGTGCACCCCGGTGCCAGTTTCTGTTTTCGGCTGTTTTTGTATTTCAGGTTTTCACGTTACGAGAACTGCCAGGAAAAATCAAGAAAAAATATATAAAAAATCAGCGTTCCGGAAACTTCCTTGCGCCCGAAGGACAGCCGGGGGGGCACCAGGGCTTCAGGCGCCCTGGCGGAGCCCCCCCCCCCCCGGGCCGCGCCGGGGGGGCGCCTGGGCCCCCCGAGCCCCGTCTGGTACCCCCCTTTGGCATATATTTAGAGGGTCCTTCGAAACCCTCGGGACGGGAACTCTTTTTCGCGATCTCATCTCTATTCCGCCGCCGCCGCCGCTTCCAAGATCAGGAGCACCAGGAGAACTCTTCCCGGCACCCTGCCGGAGGGGAGGATCACCACCGGGAGCCTCTCCACCACCATGGACGCCTCCCGGATGAGTTGTGAGTAGTCTCCCTTGGACCATGAGTCCATGACCAGTAGCTATGTGATGTTCTCCTCCCGTTCTTGTGCTTCACTAATTAGTCCTCGTGAGCTTCCCTACATGATCGAGGCACATATGTAATCCTTATGTTGTTGCTATGTTGAGTTTGCTGGGATCCGATGGATTATGAGATTATGTTCAGATTGATCTTGAGTAATATATTTGATCTACCTCTTTTATATTTATGTTCATAAGTAATTCTTGCATGTTCTCCGTTGTTATTTATTGCTTTGGCCAAGTAATAGGTAGTGACTCCAAGAGGGAACGTTATGCTTGATTGTGGGTTCATGCCCCTCGATGACTAGTTTGAGTGACAGAAACATGAGTCTAGGGGATGTGATGTTGCCACAAGGGGGAAAACAACGGTGCTTGTGCCCGCGGGTGCAAGGATTGTTTACTTTACGCAAAGTTCTTTTAATGCAGTTGTCTGTTGCATTGAGTTTACACTATGGGTGGGACTCGCAACTTAATACCAGCGAGATGTTCTGGATAGATATCTCAAGGTGGATGATTAGTAGTAGATATTGATGGATTTCGGTCTACTTACTTTGGCGTACCGCCCATGCTTTGAACCTCAACCTTTCTTGCAATGTAGTCAGCATTGGTTTGCGTTCGTGGTCCTGTCAATTGCCCAGCTGTAATTTGTTTACCTCACATAGCTGTTTTATCGTCTTTTGGGAGAGAGACATCACTAGTGAACATCATGAGAGTCCGGTCCATATTACCATCATTGATCACATCCGTTATTTACTTTTCGCTTTTACTTACTATTGCAAACACTATCTATCACTACTATCATTTGCGTTTAATCCTTTGTGAACTACAAGGCCGGAGGGATTGACAACCTCTCTGTACTCGTTGGGAGCAAAGTTATTTGTATCTGTGTGCAGGTCCACGTTGACTGCTAATATCTGGCGCCGTAGCAGTTGACACCTACTTTTTGAACCTAGGAGTCTCTGGGGATTCGATCCTTGGCATCTTTGCTAAGGGAAAAACTTCCACAACACTGCATCTTACACCTTCCACTTGGGGTAACCAACGAGGGGTTAGAGGCCCATCACCCCGCGCCGCCGCCACGCTGCCGTCGGAGACCGCCGCCGCACCACCGCTGCGCCGCCGCCGGAGTTCGCTGTTTTTGATCGCTGTTTTGCCATCATTGATCACATCCGCTATTTACTTTCCGCTTTTATTTACTATTGCAATTATATCTATCATTACTATCACTTGTGTTTGATCCTTTGTAAACTACAAGGCCGGAGGGATTGACAACCTCTCTGTACTCGTTGGGAGCAAAGTTATTTGTATCTGTGTGCAGGTCCACGTTGATTGCTAATATCTGGCGCCGTTAGCAGTTGACACCTTCTTGTTGAAACTGGGAGTCTCAGGGAAATCGATCCTTGGTATTGCCAAGGGAAAACTTCCGGTACACTGCATCTCAAACCTTCCACTTGGGGTAACCAACGAGGGGCGAGAAGCCATCAGTGCTCTAGCTCACCTCCTATGCACACAACGTGTTCGGTGGAATGCCCGAGCCACACTAGTTAAGCTTTTCTCCTCTCGAAGCTCTATTTTCTCCGAGATTTGTCTAGGTTTAGCGGTCCGTCACGTCCCGTCCCCGTCTTCGCCGCCGTCGATCGCCCCCGCCGATCTCGTCACCGGCACCACCGTGGTGAGCCTCTTGTTATGTCCATGCTTTTCTTACTTTTATTATTGCTTGTTATTATTGCTTTAGATAGATATTTGTCTAATTTTCTTACGTTTATTATTGCTTGTTATTATATAGTGCGATGGTTTTGATATCCGCCCACGTGGGCCCTCGTCCTGTCTACAATTCGGATGTGGTATATTATCTTTAATTTATAACTAATTGTTTTAGTGTTTATGATAGTTATGCCGACCAACCTGACATGCATAGATGTTTTATTATGTCTAGGAGGTAGTTGAACCGGAAATTCCAACCGACCCTCTTGTGGAGAGGTTAAATTTAGTTGAAGAGGAAAACATTTCCTTAAAGAAAAAATTGGAAAAAATGGAGGAGGAGAAGATGGAATTGGAGTTGCATGTTGCGGAAGTCATCGATGATCACAAGATCAAGATGGACCCTATTGTCGAGAGGTTAAATTTAGTTGAAGAAGAAAACAAATTCTTGAAGGAAAAAATAAATAAAATTGTGGACGAGAAGATGATATTGGAGTTGCATGTTGCGGATGTCGTCGATGATCACAAGATCAAGATGGATGCAATGCGGTTGAAGATTAAAAAGATTAGAAAATATGCCATTCATACCGAGGCTTGGTATCATTATGCCGTTGGATCAATTGTTACCTTGGTTGCGATTTTGATCGCATTTGTTTTCGCAATGAAAAGTTTTACATAGTTTCGATGTGTATGGAGAGCTATATGTTGTTAGATGAGAACTATATATGTATGTACTTTGGTTTTAATGTGATGATGAACTTTTATCCATTTGGTCACTTAATTATCTATTTATGATGTTCTGTAATGGTTTTTGACACACTTAATTATATATAATGCACGCAGATGAACCGGCAATGGATGTACGGTGATAGACACACCTCCGAGTACATTAAGGGCGTGCATGAGTTTCTAAATGCGGTTGAGGCAAACAAGCAGAATGGTTTTATGTGTTGTCCATGCACTAAATGTGTGAATACGATGTCTTACTCTAACCGGAAAATCCTTCACTCCCACCTGCTTTACAAGGGTTTCATGCCACACTATAATGTTTGGACGAGGCACGGAGAAATAGGGGTTATGATGGAAGACGGCGAAGAAGAAGAGTACGATGACAACTATGTGCCCGCTGAATACGGTGATGCTGCAATGGGGGGAGCTGGTGAAGATCAAGAGGAACCAGACGATGTTCCCAATGATGCTGCAACGGGTGAAGCTGCTGAAGATCAAGAGGAACCAAATGATGATCTCCGCCGGGTCATTGTTGATGCAAGGACACAATGCGAAAGTCAAAAGGAGAAGCTGAAGTTCGATCGCATGTTAGAGGATCACAAAAAAGGGTTGTACCCCAATTGCGAAGATGGCAACACAAAGCTCGGTACCGTACTGGAATTGCTGCATTGGAAGGCAGAGAATGCTGTGGCTGACAAAGGATTTGAGAAGCTACTGAAAATATTAAAGAAGAAGCTTCCGAAGGATAATGAATTGCCCGACAGTACATACGCAGCAAAGAAGGTCGTATGCCCTTTAGGATTGGAGGTGCGGAAGATACATGCATGCCCTAATGACTGCATCCTCTACCGCGGTGCATACAAGGATCTGAACGCATGCCCGGTATGCGGTGCATTGCGGTATAAGATCAGACGAGATGACCCTGGTGATGTTGATGGCGAGCCCGCCAGAAAGAGGGTTCCTGCGAAGGTGATGTGGTATCCTCCTATAATACCACGGTTGAAACGTTTGTTTAGAAACAGAGAGCATGCCAAGTTGATGCGATGGCACAGTGAGGACCGTAAGAAAGACGGGAAGTTGAGAGCACCCGCTGACGGGTCGCAGTGGAGAAAAATCGAGAGAAAGTACTGGGAGGAGTTTGCAAAGGACGCAAGGAACATATGGTTTGCTTTAAGCACGGATGGCATTAATCCTTTCGGGGAGCAGAGCAGCAATCACAGCACCTGGCCCGTGACTCTATGTATGTATAACCTTCCTCCTTGGATGTGCATGAAGCGGAAGTTCATTATGATGCCAGTTATCATCCAAGGCCCTAAGCAACCCGGCAACGACATTGATGTGTACCTAAGGCCATTAGTTGAAGAACTTTTACAGTTGTGGAATGGAAACGGTGCACGTGCGTGGGATGAGCACAGACAGGAGGAATTTGACCTGAAGGCGTTGCTGTTCGTGACCATCAACGATTGGCCCGCTCTCAGTAACCTTGCAGGACAGACAAACAAAGGATACCACGCATGCACGCACTGTTTAGATGACACCGAAAGTATATACCTGGACAAGTGCAGGAAGAATGTGTACCTGGGCCATCGTCGATTTCTTCCGACCAACCATCAATGTCGAAAGAAAGGCAAGCATTTCAAAGGCGAGGCAGATCACCGGAAGAAGCCCACCATGCGTACCGGTGATCACGTACTTGCTATGGTCAATGATTTACACATAATCTTTGGAAAGGGCCCCGGCGCACTAGCTGTTCCAAATGACGCTGAGGGACATGGACCCATGTGGAAGAAGAAATCTATATTTTGGGACCTACCCTACTGGAAAGACCTAGAGGTCCGCTCTTCAATCGACGTGATGCACGTGACGAAGAACCTTTGCGTGAACCTGCTAGGCTTCTTGGGCGTGTATGGAAAGACAAAAGATACAGCTGAGGCACGGGAGGACCTGCAACGTTTGCACGAAAAAGACGGCATCCCTCCGAAGCAGTATGAAGGTCCTGCCAGCTATGCTCTTACGAAAGAAGAGAAAGAAATCTTCTTTGAATGCCTTCTCAGTATGAAGGTCCCGACTGGCTTCTCGTCGAATACAAAGGGAATAATATATATGGCAGAGAAAAAGTTCCAGAACCTAAAGTCTCATGACTGCCATGTGATTATGACGCAACTGCTTCTGGTTGCATTGAGGGGGCTTCTACCGGAAAACGTCTGATTAGCCATTGTGAAGCTATGTGCATTCCTCAATGCAATCTCTCAGAAGGTGATCGATCCAGAAATCATACCAAGGCTAAGGAGTGATGTGGCGCAATGTCTTGTCAGTTTCGAGCTTGTGTTCTGGGGCCCGTATTTCTACACAATATGTTCCCCTTTGAGAGGTTCATGGGAGTCCTAAAGAAATATGTCCGTAACCGCGCAAGGCCAGAAGGAAGCATCTCCATGGGCCATCAAACAGAGGATGTCATCGGGTTTTGTGTTGACTTCATTCCTGGCCTTAATAAGATAGGTCTCCCTAAATCGCGGTACGAGGGGAGACTGACTGGAAAAGGCACGCTTGGAAGGGACTCAATAATATGCAGGGACGGATATTCTTGGTCTCAAGCACACTACACAGTTCTACAGAACTCTACATTGGTGACCCCGTATGTCGATGAACACAAGAACAGTCTGCGCTCCAAACACCCGGAGTAGTGCGACGACTGGATTACATGTGAACACATCAGGACTTTCAGCAGTTGGTTGGAAACACGTCTCAGAGGTGACAACACTGTTTGTGATGAGTTGTACTTGTTGTCCAGGGGACCATCTTCGACTGTATTGATTTACAAAGGATACGAGATAAAATGGAATACATTTTACACGATTGTCCAAGATCAAAAGAGCACCAACCAAAACAGCGGTGTCCGCTTTGATGCAACAACCGAGAGGGGAAAGGACACATATTATGGTTACATAGTGGACATATGGGAACTTGACTACGGACATGATTTTAAGGTCCCTTTGTTTAAGTGTAAATGGGTCAATCTGTCTAGAGGCGGGGTACAGGTAGACCCAAAGTACGGAATGACAACAGTGGATCTGAAAAATCTTGGATACACTGACGAACCATTCGTCCTAGCCAATGATGTGGCACAGGTTATCTATGTGAAGGACATGTCTACCAGACCGAGAAAAAGAAAAGATAAGGAAGCGAATACATCATACGATGAGCCAAAGCGCCACATAGTTCTTTCAGGAAAAGGGACATCCTGGGAGTGGAGGGCAAGACAGACATGTCTGAAGATTATGAAAAGTTTCATGAAATTCCTCCCTTCAAAGTCAAGGCTGACCCAAGCATCCTGATAAACGATGAAGATTATCCATGGTTACGGCGCAATAAACAGACACAAGCGAAGAAAAAGGGAAGACTTTTTTCGGCAACTATTATGATGATACCATGCCAACTTTGTAACAAACATGTATGATACCATTGTCCGTTTGTACTATTCAAATTTGCACTAACAGAAAGTTTGTAATTGGTTTTACCAGAAAGAATTAAAACAAAAAACAAAAAACAAAAGAAAATAAATAATGCAGAAAACAAAAACAAAACTTGCAAAAAAATAAAAAATAGCAACAATAAGTATTTCATTGTAAGTAGAAACAAAATAAAATAAATCAATCAACAAAGAAAACAAATAATTTCAAATTTAAACTATTCAAATTTGAATACTACTTGCACTAACAGAAAGTTTGTAATTGCTTTTACCAGAAAGAATTAAAAAATTAAGCAAAAAACAAAAGAAAATAAATAATGCAGAAAA
>LR738711.1:49675284-49686565 GCA_902687465.1 Secale cereale | reverse complement strand
GCCTAATGATGAAGTATTGGTTTTGTTGAATCCTTTGACACTAGACAAAATGTGACATGAGGGGGTCTAGGGTTGTGGATCGCCGAGAAGTCGGGGGGGTCGAGAGGTTGCCTAGCTAGTGTCAAAGTATTGAAGAATTCCATGACTTCATCATTTGCCAGAAGTAACCGGGGCATGTTGGTACGAAGTTATGCAAAGTTGTTTTGGAACGGAGTTCCTGATAGGATAATCCGTCTTTTGTTACGAATTATCCTATCTGGGACTCTATTCCAAAACCACTTTGGAGAGCTTCGTACCATCATGCTACTGTTACTTTCGCCTAATGATGAAGTATTGGTTTTGTTGAATCCTTTGACACTAGACAAAATGTGACATGAGGGGGTCTAGCGTTTGTGGATCGCCGAGCAGTCGAGGGTCGTCCAGGGGTCGAGGGTCGAAGCTAGTTCTACGTTTGCCATTAATATATCCATCTGTCATGTTTGAATAATAATTGGCATGTTTTAAATATTTGTAGAAACTATGGACGACAACACCCGAGACCTAGCACAAGAAGCGATGTTGATGGACATAATCGCAGACGGACAAAATGTCGTCTTGTCGTTTCTCAACGACACCGATGAGCAGGTCGAAAGAGAGCTGCAGCAGGAAGATCTAGGCTATGATATTGATGGATCCGGTGACCCAATGCACATGGAAGAAGTAGACCGTGAGGACGGCTCCGGTGACCCAATGCCGCTGCAAGAAGGAGACCGTGATGCTGGCTCCGGTGACCGAACCGAGTCCGTCCAGGAGGTATATAGGTTAGTTAAGCCTGTGCTGACTAGTTAATTGATGCATTCATTAACTCTCGTCTTTGTTCCTTTTTCTAGCCCTCCGGATCGAGCAAATCTTCGGTAAAGAGACGAGGCGCGAAGAAAAAGTTGAGGCCGGATGAAAAGTTTGAGATTTCAGAAATCTCGCGCTCCGGCGAGCCGATTGACCCCATCCGGACAAAGAACGCATTTGTTAATCAGTGCGGGGTTCTGGTTAGGGACAAGATCCCGATCAGCATCCATCAATGGTTAAAGCCGGCTGCAAATGACGCTCAGGTGACTTATGCCACTGATATGCAGAAAGAAGATCTTTGGACTGAGCTGAAGTCAAATTTCATCCTACCGCGAGAGGATGATCCGGCGAATCCAGTTAAAGAGGAGTTAATCAAGTCTGCTGCACTTTCGAAGATGGCAGACCAATTCAGGGCATGGAAGAAAAAACTGAATACGTTTGTCAAAGATAAAAAGACTCCAGAATTCGTGGGCATATATGAGAAGATCAAAGATGACTGGCCCGCATTTGTGGCCCATAAGACATCGGAAAAGAGTAAGAAGATGTCGGAGACAAACCGGATAAATGCTGCGAAGAAGAAGCATCACCATCTGATACGTCCAAAACGTATCTATAATTTCTGCTTGCTCCATGCCACTTTTGGGTGATATTGCTATGATATTTATACACTTCCATACACTTTTGATCATATTTGGACTAACCTACTAATCCAGTGCACCCCAGTGCCAGTTTCTGTTTTCAGTTGTTTTTGTATTTCAGGTTTTCACATTACGAGAACTGCCAGGAAAAATCCAGAAAAATTATATAAAAAATCAGCGTTCCAGAACCTACCTTGCGCCCGAAGGACAGCCGGGGGGGCACCAGGGCTCCAGGCGCCCTGGCGGCGCGCCCCCCCTGGGCCGCGCTGGGGGGGGCGCCTGGGTCCCCCGAGCCCCGTCTGGTGCCCCCCTTTGGCATATATTTAGAGCGTCCTTCGAAACCCTCGGGACGGAAACTGTTTTTCGCGATCTCATCTCGGTTCCGCCGCCGCCGCCGCTTCCAAGATCGGGAGCACCAGGAGAACTCTTCCCGGCACCCTGCCGGATGTGAGGATCACCACCGGGAGCCTTTCCACAACCATGGACGCCTCCCGGATGAGTTGTGAGTAGTCTCCCTTGGACCATGAGTCCATGACCAGTAGCTATGTGATGTTCTCCTCCCGTTCTTGTGCTTCACTAATTAGTCCTCGTGAGCTGCCCTACATGATCGAGGCACATATGTAATCCTTATGTTGTTGCTATGATGAGTTTGCTGGGATCCGATGGATTATGAGATTATGTTCAGATTGTGATTGAGTAATATATTTGATCTACCTCTTTTATATTTATGTTCATAAGTAATTCTTGCATGTTCTCCGTTGTTATTTATTGCTTTGGCCAAGTAGTAGGTAGTGACTCCAAGAGGGAACGTTATGCTCGATTGTGGGTTCATGCCCCTTGATGACTAGCTTGAGTGACAGAAACATGAGTCTAGGGGATGTGCTGTTGCCACAAGGGGGAAAACAACGGTGCTTGTGCCCACGGGTGCAAGGATTGTTTACTTTACGCAAAGTTCTTTTAATGCAGTTGTCTGTTGCATTGAGTTTACACTATGGGTGGGGCTCGCAACTTAATACCAGCGAGATGTTCTGGATAGATATCTCAAGGTGGATGATTAGTAGTAGATATTGATGGATTTTGGTCTACTTACTTTGGCGTACCGCCCATGCTTTGAACCTCAACCTTTCTTGCAATGTAGTCAGCATTGGTTTGCGTTCGTGGTCCTGTCAATTGCCCAGTTGTAATTCGTTTACCTCACGTAGCTGTTTTATCGTCTTTTGGGAGAGAGACATCACTAGTGAACATCATGAGACTCCGGTCCATATTACCATCATTGATCACATCCGCTATTTACTTTTCGCTATTACTTACTATTGCAAACATTATCTATCACTACTATCATTTGTGTTTAATCCTTTGTGAACTACAAGGTCGGAGGGATTGACAACCTCTCTGTACTCGTTGGGAGCAAAGTTATATGTATATGTGTGCAGGTCCACGTTGATTGCTAATATCTGGCGACGTTAGCAGTTGACACCTACTTGTTGAACCTAGGAGTCTCTGGGATTCGATCCTTGGCATGTTTGCTAAGGGAAAAACTTCCACAACACTGCATCTCACACCTTCCACTTGGGGTAACCAACGAGGGGTTAGAGGCCCATCAAGGAGTTTTTCTGGCGCCGTTGCCTGGGACTCCACTCTTCAGGATGGAGTAGTTGCACGCTATCTTTTACCTTTGCTTTTTAGTCTTGTTAGTTTACCTTTCAATTTTCTTTATGTCTTTTCACTAGTTATGCTTATGGACAACCTTGCTATTGGATCGTTGCTTGCGGGAAGATGCCCCACACCTGTGGTGGTTGCTCCTCCCCCTACTGAAATTGTGCCTTATAAAATACCGGCCGGTATTATCGATTATATTTTGGCTAATCGTTATGCAGGAGACAGACATCCCGGTGAACACTTGCTATATCTGTCACAACTATGTTCATTATTTAAGCTTGCAGGTGTATCAAGGGAGTTTGTCATGAGGAAATTGTTCGCCGTATCACTTATAGATAAAGCTTTAGATTGGTATAAGCTTCTCGATAACTAGCACTTGCTTGATTGGCAAGAGCTTGTGTCTCTCTTTTATACTGAGTTTTATCCTCTTCATGATGCTTATGTGGAGAGTACGAGTACCTTTTTGCATGTGGATCATGGTAACAATGCTTTATGTGATGCTTATATTGTTGAGTTTATTCGTGATGCCACTGAAAATTATTATGAGAAGGGAACATATGCTTATAGATATTTCAATAATATCAAGTTCCCTCTCTTCATGTTGAAGGTTTTGAAGCTACACGTGTTTTGCCTTCCTATGCTTATTGCTTTGTGCTTCAATAAATTATTCTATTGCAATATTCCTATACATAGGAAGCATGTTAGGCTTAAATGTGTTTGGTATTTGCTTCTTGATGCTCCTTTTTGTTCTTCAACTCTTATTCCTACAAGAGCATCATTAAAGTCTTATGCCTAGCTTAAAGGCATAAAAGAAAGCGCTTTTGGGAGGCAGCCCAACGAATAAATTTATTTTGCTTTTGTTGTGTCTTGATGTTGTTTACTGCAGTAGCATCATCATTGTATCTTTGCTTTTCATATTTGTGCCAAGTATAGCCTCTGATTGCTAGAAAGTTCAAAAGTTGTGAGGTGCTGTCCAGGAAACAGATTCTGTCCTTGGATAGAAAAATTCGTATAAAATCACCAGATCATCTTTTTGGCCTGAATTTTTTCGACAGCGTTCTCTATATAATTTTCTTTCGTGCATCTGTTCGGAGTTTTTTGATTTGAGTTGCAGCAGTACCCCGAACAAATCAATTACTACCCGCTGTTCTGTTTTTTCACAGATTCTGTCCTGTTTTGCCTTTCCTTCATTTTGCAAATCAAGAGCTTGCTTTTTCTTTGAAAAAACCTTTTGGCAATCTTGAGAAACAGTAGAACTTCAAGAATATATTTATTTCCAGCAAGGTGCAATTATTTTATTAAGGGTACTAACCTCGCTAATCAGATTATGATGAGTTATGTATGAAGGGAGTTTTCAAGTGTGCGAGGGAAGATGATAAAAAGATTCAGGAGTGTCAAGCGCTCAAGCTTGGGGATGCCCCCGTGCACCCCCAAGAAATATTCAAGGAGACTCAAGCGTCTAAGCTTGGGGATGCCCCCGTGCATCCCCTTCTCCATCAACATTATCAGTTCGTCTTTCGTTCCACTATATTTTAATCACTTCATGTGTTATGTGCTATGCTTGGAGCGTCTTGCTTTTAGTTTTCTTTTTAGTTTTTTCATAACGAGTCGGAACTCAGCTTTATTTATGTGGGAGAGAAACACGCTCCACTTCTACCTAGAACATAACATAGAATTTTCATGTCTATCTTTGCTGTGTGTGTTCTTTGTCTTTTAATAGCTACTATCATGTTCTGCTCTTAGCTTTCATGCTTATCTTTTCAAAGAGCTTTTTAGTTGGTTGCTTGAACTCTCTTTAATTACCATGCTTATCTTATTAAGAGAGTTTGCTTCCGTTGCATTGGTTAATATGTCTATGATAAAGATGCTACTTGCATAATGGCACTTAGTAGTTCAGGTTTTCTTATGGTTAGTCTCAAATAGCTGGGGGGTTCCCAATTTGTTATTGGAGTACCAACATGATTTGTTTGCCTATGATGTGGTATGGTTTAGTAATATCTTCCTTCAAGAATTTATTTTGATTGACTTGGCGTATGCTCACGCATATTTAAGACTGTAAAGATAGTCTGTCAAGCCTTGATGATCTTTTATTTCTGAGTAGTGATATAACTTCCATGCCCGATTCAATGTTGCTTTGTCGCTCTGCATGATTATGACCGTCATTGCTCTCTTAGTTGGTCGATCCCAGTCTTTTGCTAACCTCCACCTGTACTAAGCGAACTAACTTTGCAATACATAGCTCATGGGAAAGTAGCTTAAAAACTATTGTGGTAAAGAATATGTTGCTTATGTATCTTATTTCTCATAAGTTGCTTGCTGAGCGGTAACCATGTTTCTGGGGACGCCATCAACTAATACACTTTTGTTGAATATCATGTGAGTTGCTATGCATGTTCGTCTTGTCTGAAGTAAGGGTGATTTGCCATGGGTTGAATGAGTATGCATATTGTTAGAGAAGAACATTGGGCCGCCAACCAAAGCCATGTATCATGGTGGAAGTTTTAGCTTGGACATTAAACCTCAATCTCTTATGAGAATATGCTTATGCATTGAAGAGGAGTCCATTATCTATTTTCTATGTTGTCCCGGTATGGATGTCCTCAAGTTGAGATCTATCAAAAATGAGAAATCAAATGCGATTTATCTCCTTGGACCTTTGTACAGGTGGCATAGAGGTACCCCTTTGTGACACTCGGTTGAAACATATGTAATGCAATGATAACCCATGGAAATCCGAGCTAATTAGGACAAGGTGCGAGCACTATTGGTATACGATGCATGAGGCTTGCAACTTATAGGACGTCTTATGCATAACACATATGAAGTACTACTACCGTTGACAAAATTGCTTCTATGTTTTCAAAATAAATAAAAAGCTCTAGCACATAACCATTCTTTTACTTTTATGTTGAGTCTCCACCTTCTTTCTTCAAGCACCAACTACTGAGAGCATGATTGTCATTCTGAGTGTAATGTGCATTGTCCCAAAGTATCATTGTCTTTTGCATGATTGTGATATCGTTTATTCTGAAATCATTGTATCTAGTCATCACTTAAACCTTGGAGGTGCCCCTGCATTTATGTTTTGCTTCACTAAAGGGGGCAAGCTAGATATCACTTTATCATATTTGCACATCATGTTCATTGCAAATCTTTTTGATTTTTCAGTTTCATATTGTAAAACTTTCAGTCATTTGTGATTTTCTCATGAGGCAACTTAATTACTATAGAATCATTGTCTCAGTAAGCTTTTGTCATATGACTATGAAAAAGTCCTATATGGTTAATAGCATGTCACCACAGAAATTATTCTTGTTATCATTTACCTACTCGAGGACGAGCAGGAATTAAGCTTGGGGATGTTGATACGTCCAAAACGTATCTATAATTTATGCTTGCTCCATGCCACTTTTGGGTGATATTGCTATGATATTTATACACTTCCATACACTGTTGATCATATTTGGACTAACCTACTAATCCAGTGCACCCCAGTGTCAGTTTCTGTTTTCGGCTGTTTTTGTATTTCAGGTTTTCACATTACGAGAACTGCCAGGAAAAATCCAGAAAAAAAAATATAAAAAATCAGCGTTCCAGAACCTACCTTGCGCCCGAAGGACAGCCAGGGGGGGGCACCAGGGCTCCAGGCGCCCTGGCGGCGCGCCCCCCCTGGGCCGCGCCGGGGGGGCGCCTGGGCCCCCCGAGCCCCGTCTGGTGCCCCCCTTTGGCATATATTTAGAGCGTCCTTCGAAACCCTCGGGACGGAAACTCTTTTTCGCGATCTCATCTCTGTTCCGCCGCCGCCGCCGCTTCCAAGATCGGGAGCACCAGGAGAACTCTTCCCAGCACCCTGCCGGAGGGGAGGATCACCATCGGGAGCCTCTCCACCACCATGGACGCCTCCCGGATGAGTTGTGAGTAGTCTCCCTTGGACCATGAGTCCATGACCAGTAGCTATGTGATGTTCTCCTCCCGTTCTTGTGCTTCACTAATTAGTCCTCGTGAGGTGCCCTACATGATCGAGGCACATATGTAATTCTTATGCTGTTGCTATGATGAGTTTGCTGGGATCCGATGGATTATGAGATTATGTTCATATTGTGATTGAGTAATATATTTGATCTACCTCTTTTATATTTATGTTCATAAGTAATTCTTGCATGTTCTCGGTTGTTATTTATTGCTTTGGCCAAGTAGTAGGTAGTGACTCCAAGAGGGAACGTTATGCTCGATTATGGGTTCATGCCCCTCGATGACTAGTTTGAGTGACAGAAACATGAGTCTAGGGGATGTGTTGTTGCCACAAGGGGGAAAACAACGGTGCTTGTGCCCGCAGGTGCAAGGATTGTTTACTTTACGCAAAGTTCTTTTAATGCAGTTGTCTGTTGCATTGAGTTTACACTATGGGTGGGGCTCGCAACTTAATACCAGCGAGATGTTCTGGATAGATATCTCAAGGTGGATGATTAGTAGTAGATATTGATGGATTTCGGTCTACTTACTTTGGCGTAACGCCCATGCTTTGAACCTCAACCTTTCTTGCAATGTAGTCAGCATTGGTTTGCGTTCGTGGTCCTGTCAATTGCCCAGCTGTAATTCGTTTACCTCACATAGCTGTTTTATCGTCCTTTGGGAGAGAGACATCACTAGTGAACATCATGAGACTCCGGTCCATATTACCATCATTGATCACATCCGCTATTTACTTTTCTCTATTACTTACTATTGCAAATATTATCCATCACTACTATCATTTGCGTTTAATCCTTTGTGAACTACAAGGCCGGAGGGATTGACAACCTCTCTGTACTCATTGGGAGCAAAGTTATTTGTATATGTGAGCAGGTCCATGTTGATTGCTAATATCTGGCGCCGTTAGCAGTTGACACCTACTTGTTGAACATAGGAGTCTCTGGGGATTCGATCCTTGGCATCTTTGCTAAGGGAAAAACTTCCACAACACTGCATCTCACACCTTCCACTTGGGGTAACCAACGAGGGGTTAGAGGCCCATCACCATCGCACGGGGTCAGGTGGCTACCTCAGAGCCCGGCCTAAGTGGGCCAAGGCTGAGAATGATCTTCTTGAGAAAGGGATCGAACCAGAGACAATGCACTGGCCAGACCGTTGCCGGACTTGGTTCTTCGGGGCTGGCGGAACCTTGGACCCTGTATCAGGGTGGTTCATTTGGACGGACAAGTAATTGGAAACACCACTCAGGAAGATGCGGCAGTATATCAAAGCAGCGCATGAAGGGACGTTCTTCCCCGACAGAGAGAACGACGAGCTGACAATGGCCCTCGGGAATCCTGAGCACCCTGAACGGACACGAGGCACGCCAGGCTCCCTTCTGTGGCGTGCTGGGTTTCCGAACGCAGGCGGCTACAAAAGCCACGAGAGGAGGAAGAAAATGGAGCAGACCGAACTGCACGCGCTGCGGACCAGAATACAAGCGATAGAGGAACGGGAAGCAAATCGGGACAAAAGAATTGCCGAAGCTTCCCCCGAAGCTACCCCGCCATCTCAGCGGAGATGAAGCGTGGCTTCCACCGAGCTACTTCAGCCGGAGCCTGTCTTGACGGCTACTGTCAGGTATCTCGTGGATGCTATCACGCAGGCACAAAATTGCCACCTTATGGCGCAGTGGATGAATCTGAAGGTCAAGGCGGCTGCTAGCTCTGTTTATCCTTCTGGACCCGGCGACACTTTTCACTGTCGGCCGATTCCAGAAGGATATGCTAGGGTGATGGTGGATGAAATAACGGAGGGATTTGAGGAGCTCCATCTTGACCACCCTACCGGTGAAGGGGAGACTCGGCTGGGTTCTTCACTGAAGACTCCATGCCTATGGCGGAAGGACCTCATCAACATTCTCAACTGGACGCCTCCGCCTCCTCCTCCTCCTCCTCCGGCGAGTCAGGGCACTCCGCCTCCTCCACCGCCTCCTCCACCGCCTCCTCCTCCGGCGAGTGACGATCAGGGCACTCCGGCTCCTTCTCCGGCGCGTGGCGGCACTCCGCCTCCTTCGCCGTCGGCGCGTGGCGGCACTCCGCCTCCTTCGCCGCCGGCGCGCCCGAGCAGCCAGCCTGCTCCTCCTTCTCCGCCTAGTCAGCAAGGGCGGAAGAGACCTGTCGCCGCTCCGGCTGCTCCTGCTCCGGCGCGTAAGCACGGAAAAAAGACAGCCGCTTCGTCTGGTCTGGCGATGTCTAGCAGTACAGCCAGAGGCGGGAGGCGATGCAGATTCGGTCCTTCTCTCACGCCTCTAGAGAA
This sequence comes from Secale cereale, assembly GCA_902687465.1. NCBI lineage: Eukaryota > Viridiplantae > Streptophyta > Magnoliopsida > Poales > Poaceae > Secale > Secale cereale. Next base: position 49,677,173 of record LR738711.1, on the reverse strand, counting down.
GTTACCATATGAGAGGTCCGACGAGGAAAACACGAAGATAGCTCAAGGCAAAGTGAAGGACTGGCTTGAAGGGTTGAAAGCACAGAGACATCCACCTCCGGAGGAGAAGATAGATGCGGTGAAAGCAAAGCGCACTCTTGCTGCCCTGAAGCAACCAGCGAAAAGTAAGCCGAAGGGCAACTATGACCGCATGATTCAAAAGACATTTCAAGAAGCGAAGCGGTCGGGAAGTACTAAAAGTGATCAAAGGTTAGCAGAAGGACGAGCTAGGAAACAAATTTCCCAGCTCGGCGAACAAGCGGACCAATCGTGCCCCCCGCTCAAGGTGTCTAGCGACATGGTTGCTAATGATCCGAGGATGGTGCCCGGTTATACCAATCTTGCAGATTACGTGTCCGACGATGTACACTATGATTTCTTGGACATGCAGATAGAAAGATACGAGTACAAAAAGCCTCTCGTCGAAAATGAAAGATCTCTATCAACGAATATGCAAAGATTGCATGATTGGTACTTGAAAATCTCCAGAGAGTCTGGGGGGAGGGATAGCTTGTATTTGAGAGTTAAACCCGAGCATGACCTCGTTGGAATTAAACTGTTGCCTGTTCCATTTGAGGAGTTCTATCATTTTTTCAATCAATTGGCCCTCGATAAAACAACGGTCACCTGCTACTGTCTGTAAGTAGTACTACTTCTGTCATTAAGTCTCTCTATATAGCTGATCTTCATTGCATGTATTTATAATTATCCTCACTATATTATGCAGATTGAAGATCGTCGAATTGAAGAAAAGACAAGTAGGTGATATTGGGTTCATTAACACATATCCCATAGATGCAACCGAGGTTAAATTGCATCCCGACGATACCGAGACCAACTTGCTACGATCGTTGGTGGTAAATGAAAACAAAGATATAATACTCTTTCCTTACAACTTCAAGTGAGTGTTACTGTCTTGTGCATATTTGGTTTCCCTTATATATCAGTCAAGGTTATAGTGATGTAATTGATGAGTTCGTGCGTGCGTGCGCAGCTTCCACTATATTCTCTTAGAGATTAAGCTTGAGAAGGGAGTAGTAACTGTCTTGGACTCGAAACGTAAAGATCCCGAGGAGTATGCGGACATGACTCAAATGCTCGTCAGGTAAGTTAAATCGATCAATATTATCCACCATGCATATATATCAGCAACTTCATTTCTGATATCAACTAATTGTTTTCTTTGTCTGGCAGGGTTTGGAGAAAATTCACCAAAAAAGCTCCGGGACTGCCGAAGAAGCTAGAATTTAGATACCCGAAAGTAAGTACTATATAGTAGCATGTTCCGCGCGCGCATCTCCTATATCTTGATTCAAGCACTAGTTTCATCAATACCAATTTGGCATTCTTGCTTATCAGTTTGATTGACCTCTATTTCTTGTAAAGTGGTTGTGGCAGGAACCCGGGAATGATTACTGTGGATACTACATTTGCGAGTCCATCCGCCACACGACCTGTGAGCGGGGCTACTCTGAAGCACAATTTGAAGTGCGTAAGCAATCAATAATATTCACAAATTTATAGCATCATTTCATGTATTGACCCCCTACTTCAAATTAGATGTTTCGGATGCGGGATGAACTCCTAGCACCAGATCGTCTGCGAGCAATTCAAGAGGAATTGGCGGCATTCTTCCTTGAACACGTGATCGCTGAAGACGGAGAATACTATGTGGACCATGCATCCATATGATAGGAGATTATATTTGTAAGAGATAATTATTGTATATATGTACCCGGTAGTGTCGGATAGATATACGAGAACTTGTTGTTCGACCAATCTCTCGGAGAAGGAGAGGTGGTCGATATTACTTCTCTCTCTCTCTCTCTCTCTCTCTCTCTGTATATATA
>LR738711.1:49644829-49669691 GCA_902687465.1 Secale cereale | reverse complement strand
GTAGAACTTGCTGAAGGCGGCATAGTCTTCGTCGTCCTTCTTCTCCTTCTTCCCTCATTGATAACGAGGGCGGTGCCGCGGGTGCGCCGGCCAAGCGGCGTTTCCACAGGCTCGGCCTTTACGCTGACGAGGGACGGTGACCCGGAGGAGTAGGAGGAGGCGTCGCGGGTGCGCCGACCGAGCGATGTATCCACGGGCTCTGCCTTGACGCTGGCGGGGGCCGGCGACCCGGAGGAGTGGGAGGAGGAATGGGAGGAGGAGGAGGAGGAGGACCCGCCCATCATGCGCCTCGGCAGCCAAGGGCCACCACTCCAGCGGGGGGCCGCGGCCGCGACTGCCGGGTACTCGAGCGGCGTAATCAATGGAAGGCTGATTGGTGGCAGCCTTAGCATTGATTCCCCGCGGGGAACCGAGGCAATGAGGACGATAATGTGCGGGGGTCGCTGACTAGGCGGGCCCGCCGTTCTTTCGCGCCAAAAATGATTCCCCCGACATCCCCGGGCGCCCCCAGCGTGTCGGGTTCGGCATGGGTCCGCCGGCGCCAGCTTTGGGCCTAACCGGCGAAAATTGGGCTCCTGAGGGCGCGACTGTGCCCTTTTTGCATCACCGGATCTAAAAAATGGCTTGGGGTGGCCTGTTGGGACGCGGCTGGAGATGCTCTATTATTACCGGGAAAGCGGTAGGTGCAACATAGCAGTAGACACATGAGAGATTGAAATTCCCATGCCACTAATTCAATTGTAGAGCTAGTAACTTCCAGTTTTTCCTTCCATCTTACAGACCCGACGTGGATCCCAGTCAATATATACCACACCGTGTCTCTTCTCTCTAGTTTTTTGTGGAGACATGTGCACATAGTGTTGATGCTTGATGACACAGATTAGTCATGTGGCTGTCGCAACCAAGTCACTGGTAATATAAGATTGGGAGGGAACAGGAATTCCATGACGTTAGTTGGCCAAAGTATTTCCGCAATACTCAGCAAACGTGGTGCAGATGAGGATAAACAATACACCTCGTCAGTCTCTTGGACAAATTTATAAATGCATTTCATTGGAATGCAATGGACATACACACCAACCCAGTATGCACTGGGCCACATACACCGTGATCAAAAAGAAGCTCAACGGGCGTGCGGGGCCTCCTGCTCAAAATTATGTGGCGTATGACAAGTCCACCAAGCCCACAAACCCCAGTAGCCCTGCTCATTGGGCCTGCATGGCTCTCAGTTTATCTTTACTGGATCCAGGAAAATGGATGGAAGTTGATACGTTCCTTCTCCAGCCAGTCCGTGTCGTCTTTCACTACCATCCGTTGCTGCTGAGAAGCCAATCAGATTGTGGTCGATCTCGTCCCTGACAACGCCCCGCACCGACCTCCAAGGTGATTACTATGCAAGGATCCAGCCAACCGCCAACCCCGACGAGCTCGTCAGTCGTCACGACAGCAGCTCCTTCTGCTCGACCCCATACACTTGACAGCATTTTACTTGTTTATAAAGGGTACAATGTACGGAAGAAAAGCCTCCAAAGATATTCCCCGACACTTAAACCAACTTCGGTCAAGTACTATTTTTTTTCGTCGCTCCTCATGTGCATATTCAAAAACACTACTATTCATAAAACAGAACGGAAGGGTTGTTTTTCTATGTGAAACCATACTAATTGACTTGCTTGCAGAGAAATTTGCAGTCACATTGCTTCCATGCAAAAATCTGAACTTAAAAACCATGTTTAGTAAGCGTGATGGTTACTTCGATTAAAATTTTGTGGGACCTATCTTCTGAAATTTCATGCAGCAACTTTCATTGACGAAGTAATTAACATAGATATATTGAAATCTCTGTATGCCACACAATTAAATAAATTCATTAATTGAAGCTCTCCTATCATACTCGTGCAATGTGTTTTTTTTTCTGAAAAGAGGATTGCCCCTGCCTCTGCATTAGGACGATGCATTCAACCATATATTATTAATAATGTAAAATTCAACAGCCGAACACCATGGACCCAGAAAAAAAAAGCGAAAAAGAAACCCTGAGGCCATATACATCGCAACAGTAACTTCCCCAGATTACCACTAACCCTATGATACAAGACACAATATAAACAAAAAACAGTTTTGCTAGAACTCATCTAGATGAGATATAATTTGGTCTCATTCACTTTTTATAGCCATTGAATGTGATGCTATAAGATGCGTGTGTGCTGACGTGGGTTGTATCTATTCTTATTTTCGAGATGAATGAGACCAAATTATGTCTCATCTAGATGAGCTCTAGGTAGTCCCAACAAAAAATACACAACTTCTAGGGTACCCCTTCAAGAAGGAATCGACGCACGTGCGCCGATGATGACGAGTCCACCACAAGGTTGAACTTTGGATTCTCATCCCCAAAGCAAAGCTTCAATCCACCACCTTCAGTAAGGACACGACGCAGGCGTGTGATGACATAGCCCGATTAGAGATCTTGTGTTTTCACCGGAATGCATAAGCTCGTCGTTGAAGCTGTCTGTACCATCCGCCCTTATCCGTCTACCAACGCCTCGATAGCTTGATACCTCGGTAGGAGTCAATGGAAGACAAAGTCGTGACATACCGCCTGCCTCCGGTTATGGGGCTTTTAAGATCTAGAGGGGGGGGGGGGATATGAAAAAAAATCAAACTTACTAGTGGCGAACCATTTGCTAGGTGCGCCACTAGTAACAGAATTATTTTATTTTTTGGATTTTTTTTGTTTTGGAAAAAAATTGGATTTTTTTTAAATTGTTTTCAAATTATGATACGTAATATGATCGGGAAGTTTGAAATATTTTTTCAAAATTTCATCACACTCATGAACATGACCGGGAGATTTAATAGGATTGATATGATAGATATATCAACAAGTTCCTGTGAAGTGAGCTGCTGCTGGGGTTGGATAGAACTGCGAAGTTAAGAGTGCTCGGGCTGGAGTAGTGTGAGGATGGGTGAACTCCGGGAAGTCTGACCACGGAGTGCGATTTGACTTGAGATTAAGCATATTGACCCGAGATTAAGCCATAGTGACCTAAGATTAAGAAGAAAAGAAAAAAATCAATTTAAAAAAAATCAAAAAAATTCTGAAAAAAAATTGAATTTTTTTTAGTAATGGCGCACTTCTATGTGGTGCGCCATTACTAAGTCAGATAGTAATGGCGCACCTCTAGGCATACTAAATTGCGCACTATATGGTGCGCCATTAGTATTAACTACTAATGGCGTGGTAGTAATGGCGCACCTGTAGTGCACCATTAATGGCCAAAATAGGTGCGCCACTAACAGGCCTTTTCCTAGTAATGGCAGCACAAGTCTCGAAGCCTAACAATTCTTTTGTGCTCTCGTATAGCGTCGGTTAGGCTGGTCTTAATGGTGAGTCTCATAAACTAGTATCATGCATATGATATTGTATCCCTAGTGCATAGTATTCTCTTCATATCGTTGTATAAGGCATCTTACATTGTGCATCGTGACCAAGGCGGAGGGAAAAATGAGAGAACTTAATATTTATTTGCTAATTAATATCATGACATGCAATGAACTAACCACGGCATGCCATGCTAGGTAGCCTCAAGTCATTAAAAACATACACACTCCAAGCTTCTTATTGGTTGGTTACTTTATTCATGTCAAGAAACAAGAAACAAAGTGAGAGTTAATGCATCGTGCCTATGTATTTTGGGATTATTGGTTTTTGTAAGATGACATATACACCGATACGAAGGAACTATCATAAGTTAGTAACACAGGTGGACTTATTTATTGACATGAATGACACATAGAAGCATAACATTTATTATACAATATCACAATATGATACTCAATCATCTATTTCTTCATTTAATTCTACATCATCTTATTACAACTGTCTAGTTGACACGTATGATACTAGCTATGATACTTCCATCAAAATCAGTCTTAAATAGACGCTAGCTATCCAGCTGGAGCACCCCAAGTCCCTGGGCACATCGTTGCTGCTGGTTCTCATGAGATGGGCAATGTCTTCCAATCGGATTCGCTGTAATGTTGTCGACGCATACAATCCCGTTATTCTAGCTCCAGGAAACCTCAGGACCCATGGAGATCGGAGCCCGCGTGCCCTGCAAAAAGAAAAGAAAAACTAGCAAGCCGGCCATGCCTCCACGTCAACTAGGACCTGCATTACTAATTAACACTGATACAATTAGTATTTTTTTGCAGGGTGATACAATTAGTATCTTTTGTTATTACGAGATAGAATTAGTATTAGTTGTAGTGCACAAGGCACAATCCCTAAGTGCCAATTATATCTCACGTGAAGACCTCACGTGAAGACCAAACAGACTACAAGTAAGGCCCTTTAATTTTTAGGAATGAATTCATATTTCTATGTAGGAAATAAACTAATCCTCTATATTTATGGCTCCTTTGATTCAAAGGATTTCCATACAAATTTTCGAGGATTAATATTCTTAGGAATTCTTAGAAATCAGATCCAAGTATAATAGGGCAAAGACAAATTGATCTAGCTGCTGCTTGCTCTTGGCAGTTCACATGATGCAGATCAGATCCAAAAGGACTCCTTCCTTGCATCTTGCACACTGACATCTAATCCTAGTCCGATTATTTGCGTACATGTCCATCACCGCGGATTGTATTTACCGCTCCACGTTCCATCCACTCACCTTCATGACCGACTGCACGGTATAACAAGAAAAATGGTTATAAAATAAATAATGCATGCATGCTTCAAAGTCATATAAAATTTTGGCATGACCTTTCCTAAAAATAGGACATATTGAGTTTGCTCGAAATTCACCGAAACAAAAATAAATCGATATTTCAGCAAAACATAAGCAACTTGAGGGCATGTCACTCACACAAATCTCTCCATATATCCCAAACACACATATTCTAATTCACACACTTATTCCCATTCTTGAAATGAACAACATTTTACTCACCTATATATCTCCCGGGAGAGACCGATTGCGAGAGCACGCCGTTAATTAGATGATGAGAGAGACTGATCGAGAGAGCACGCTTGGATGACTAAATAGCTAGCTAGATCTAGTTGTTCGGTAGGAGAGGTAAACCGGGACTAAAGGGGTTGAGGCTTTAGGGCGTGTTCTGATCTTCTCCCGCTCCACGCTTCACAAATACCTGGAGCAGTTATGAGCCGAACGAAATAACACCGAGAAGCTGGCTTCAAGAAGTTACGATCGATCGTAGTACAAAAACACGAAGCACGGTCGGCCCAGCTCCACAGATACGAAAAGCTGAAGTTAGCCAATATTACAATCGAATTGCCACCGCCAAGTGAATCCATCGAATCGGTACGCTCTCTCAAACAGATCGCTAGTTCGTTCCCTCAACCGAAACGCTAAAGGGGCTCGTTCTAGCCCAAACTGGGCTGCCTTCAACGGCCCAAACAGACGCCCAACCAGGCCAGCAACCTCCCAGCTGGGCTTTAGCGATAGAAGAAGCTGCACGACGCCGAACGCTTGGGGAATCGCCAGCTGAAGCGAGAAGTTGGCTAGGGAAGCTGGATTTTGGAAGTTTTGTGAAGCTGGAGGAGATCAGAACACGCCCTTAGTCCTGGTTGGTGTCTCCAACCGCACCTGTATCGGTTTTAAATTGTTTATATCTTTTAGGATATTTAATGTTTTTGAGTGACTCTTTTTTGCATTAGATTCAAAATATTGTCTAGTTTTCGTTTGTGCCATTAGTTTTCAAATTTTAATGGTTTAAATTTGGATTTGTTCAAATTCTCTTCAAACCTTAGATTGTGAATAACTTGAGTTTAAAAATAAATTTTAATTTGATTATTTTTTCTCCTAGTCACATGTTAGATCGTTGTCACAGTAAGATTTATTTGATTATTTTTACAATAATCTAAATTAGGATTTTAATTAAAAGAGTACTGTTTTGCTTATATAGTTGTTTTGGTCATTTAATTATTGTATTGAATTATTTTTAGTTAATTCTTTCTGTAGAATTTAACATGTTGTAGTATGCCTCTGTTAGACAACAGTAGATAAAATTTTAGAATTAATTAATATTAATTTTGCTACTGTTTTGTATTAATAGTTGTTTAGCCTTTAATTATAGTTTATAGAATGTTGCTGTATTAAAAAGTATTTCTTTTGCCACTTTGATATAATTAACTTTAGTTTCTGTTGTTTGACAATAATTTAGTTATTGTAGTTAGTTAATATTGCTTTATTGCTTTGTTAGTTGTTTTTATTCAAACTGTACCCCCCCCCCCATCCCCGTTTCTCTTTTGAATAAAAAAAGATAAAAAATTGATTTCATATTTGGATTCCTCACAATTTTCTGATAATAATGGATATATTATTTCTCAAATTTTCATTTATAGATTTAAAGATATTAATTATGCCATATTAAATGAATAAATGGGAACATGTAAAAAATTATATTATTACTTATTTTATTTTCACTGAATTTTAATATTATTATTACTTATTTTATTTTAATAATTATTTGGATTCAAAATAATTAAATCATGTGACATCAAGACGTAAGGGTTAATAGGATTGATAGCTTACTATTGTCAGGCAAACAACAAGTGCAGACATTGAAAATAGGGGAAATAAAACTCAGAAGTTAAGCGTGCTTGGGGTGGTGTAGTGAGAGGATGCATGACCGGCCGAGAAGTTAGACGATTTGGAATGTGTGCTCCACGCTGGAGCAATGAGGAGGGGTGATTAGAGATTAAATTGTCAAATATTTCAAATATTTAAAAATTGAAAAAAAAATCGAAAAAAATTGTATAGCCTTTTGTCCCAGTTGGTAACACCAACATGTACTAAAGGTCCTCCAGCCTCGCTCCAGACAGCGGCCATGTGGAGCCGCTTTACTCCTGATTCGTAACACAATCGAGACTAAAAGTGAGGGCCTTTATTCCCGATTGCTTAGTCCCGGATGGAAAACGGGACTTAAGGCCCTTACGAACCGGGACTAAAGGCATGTTTTCTACTAGTGCCCTCATGTGGTTTCGATGACGTGTCAGGCAGTGGCGTTAGCTCAGAGCTCATCTTTGTGGACTAGATCGGTGTCATCTCCCAACAACATCTCCATGCTCTGTCATTAACGACCTACGTGTAAAGTTTCTTCTCCTTGCATGCATGTTCTTGGTAAGTGCCGAAGTCTCCCTTCGATGAGCGCGATGTAGCATGGTGGTGATGTTTTGGTTTGCCTTTCAGATGCCAATGGAGCCGGTACACAACTTAGCTCTTGGTTGAGTGAGCATCTTCATCTTTCAATGGATCGGTATCCTTCATGTCATGGTGAGGGGGAAGGGAGGCCCCATCGGAGATGGAGGAGGTTGTCACCGAGATGGTCTAGGTACATGGAGCTGTCTAGAGCATCTCTTCACCTGCGGGTTGTTCTTTCCCCTCAAAGTACGACTGGTATCTCTGCGTGGTGGTCTTATAATGGTGGGGGGTGGGGTGGGGGGTACATCATTTTCAACCGGCAACAGTGCATTGTCGTCTAAATTTGAACGTCGTGGAACAAATCTTCTCTTTTTTACACAACTTACCAACTTTTGATATGTCAAGTATGATATCAAAATCAATGCATATACCGGTAGTAAATACATTAATTATTGGGGGTAGATCACCCACACCGAATTCAAGCCAATATGCGGCTATACATATGCTGTCCACACACACACATAAATCTGGTGGGCAAGCTATGCGGACAACAATAGAAATGAAACAGAAGAGGAACATTCTAGTAAACGACTATTCAGACTCCACGTAGCAAGCAGCCACACCACAATGTGACGTATCAACCGTATCTAGGAAAAGGAGGCACTGGGAAAGTTGGAGAAACTGAATGGTTGAACTTCTGATCTACGTAGGCTGTTGGGACCTATGTGGAATGTCATAGAGCCAAGGGAGCAAGTGACATAGGACAATCCGCTAAGCAGCATCCTGTCCCGCATACTCAGCCCACTTAAACCTGCTGGATCGATCTCATTACTTGAAGCGGGTTCAAGCTATCAGTCTGCCTCGCGCGGGCGTTCCGCATCACCACATATCCCGTGTTTCTCCATTTCCCAGGCGTTGATGGCACCCCTCTCCGTAGAACCCTCGACCATGGTGTCCCTCTCTGTAGTATCCCGGACGATGGCGCCGTTTACTCTGGGTAGCAGTTCTAGCTCACAGAAATGTCAAGGTGTCTTGTCTCCCGATACGAAGGAGACTCTCTTCAGCAGGCATTGGAAGTACTAACAGATCTATCGTATCTCCACCACCCCATCACGGGCTGCAGCAACTGACCCTCCACTTGCCGCAAACTGTGGCCGGTGTTGATGTCCCTCGCCAAGGTGTTGCCTTCTCTGACTGAATTCTTGCTGATTCAGTTGCCCGTCGTACATTGAACGTCCTCGCGAGCTTGCGAGTGTGTGAGGCATACGTTATGTGCACCCCATCTGGCGGACATGTGAGGCATCTGGTTGGCGCAGCTTCTCTTTGCCATGCTTGCACATTTGAACTGGTACACAATATGCTAGCAGAAACATGAAGAATCACCATTTTGAAAAGCCAAGATTCCAACAGTTATAGACCTCACACGGATTTGTAAAGGATTGGGGTTATTGGGGTCTGTTGAGTTACATTTTGATTTGGTGGTGACAAAGTCGGAGCTGGTGGTGATAGAAGCAAAATTGACGGACCTTCTGGACCAATCCAGACGATCATAGACCTTCTGGAGGTCTAACTTGAGGAAGATACCCTTATCACCACACGTCCTTGACCTCATGAACAATCTCATGAAGGGCCAGGATCCCATCATGGATCCGTCGCCCTTTCAGAAAAGCCTTCTATAGGCGGTGATCCAAGCACTCTGCAATAGGGGCTAGACGGGCTGCACACACTTTTGAGAAAATGCTCTCAAGCACATTAATCACCGTGATAGGTCAAAAGTGGCGGATATCTGTAGCCCCAACTATTTTGGGGATAAGGGTGATGACCCCTTAATTAATCCAGGACATGTCAAAAGTTTCAACACAGAAGTCATGGAATATTGGCATGATCACCGGTTTAAGAACGTTCCAGAACTTCTAGAAGAAGACCATCGACAGGCCATTCAGTCTCTGGGCCGACCCTGCTTTTACCGAAAAAGGCTTTTGCCCCGCTTTATAAATAAAGCAACCACCGAGCACAAAGTTATCAAGGTATCAACCGAACAACACACACACACACACACACACACACACACACACACACACACACATAATGCCACTGCAGGCAAGGACCAACATACACACAAACAGACAATACACGGGGTCAGCTGTGGGCACAACACAACAAGCCCAACACAGGCGCACGACACGCACAACACATAAACGGTGGTGGCGATGTAGTGAAGATCTAATCCGGCTCCAGTGGTGGAGGGGGAAGCCGGTGGAGCCATCCGGAGAGCCATCGCACGAAGCTGGGAGATGATGGAGGTGATGGCTACTCTCTCCCTAGGACGGCTAAACGGCCGCTAAAACTGCAAGTAACCAGACCATTTGAAGAAAGCGTGAGTAGCGCGATGAAGAGGGATGTGCTGAATCACAAGCTTGTTCCTAACAGTCCACAACGTCCAGGCAAGCACCCCGATGATCAGCCACCTAATGCGGCGAACCGAGGGTTCTAACATCTGGAGTTCGGCGAAGAGAGTGGGGAAGTTGTTGTGGTCCTAGCTTCCACCAAATATTTTGCGGAAACAGCTCCATATGAACTGCGCAGACACGCAGGTGAAGAAGATATGGATCGAATCCTCTTCAGGCCCGTAGAGCGGGCACCGCCCATCACCGGGGCCGTTGCGTTTCAGGACCTCCACTCCGGACGGGAGGCGGCTGCGAATCCATTGCCGCAAGAAGATCCTAATCTTCAAGGGGAGCCGGATCTCCCAAATGGTAGTGAGCGCCTCATGGCCCAGTGAAGGGGCGATGGCCTGATAGAGAGATTTAGTGGATAATTCCCAGAAGGCTCTAGACGCCACCTGGAGTGGTCATCTCCTATCTCAAGATCAGGCTCGTGTAACACGATGCAGTCTAGCAATTCCTGCCAATCAGTGTTCTCAGCCGGGCCGAACGGTCTCCGGAACGCGAGTTGCCCTAAGTCACTAAGGGCCCTGCCTTTATAGAGGCGGTGGCCCTGCCCACCTCTTCCTGGGAGAATGGGATGGTAAACTTCACATTCTCGCTATCAGAGACTCTATCCGCCACCGGCAAGAAGTCCTGCGCCAGGGACACCCCAGCCCGGGGTGCCGCCAAGAATAGCTCCTTAAAGAAAGAGTAAATGTGGGATCTAATCTCGTCCGGGTATTCCATGAGGGTGTCCTCCTCCTAGAGACACATGATGGAGCACTTCCTACGGTGCCCATTGGCGATCGCGTGGAAGTAAGCAGTATTGGCATCACCCTCAAGCAGCCACTTCCGGCCCCCTTGTCATTCGCAGAATATCTCTTCAACCTTGAATATCTCAATCAATGAGGATTCAAGGGCGCACCGCCGGAGCCAGTTGTCAGACGAGAGGTTGGTCGAATCGGCCTCCTCATCCAAGGCATTAATCTGGTCCAACAGTTCCCCTTTAATTACGAGCCCTAAGATCCGCACCAAGGCTGGCTCCGCACCCACGCATGAACTGGTGGGAGACCTATGTACTTGATACTCTTCAATGGTTGGGAGAAATGGAAATGCTACAATTAGAGCAGATGTTTTCAACCTTTTTATGTAAATTAAGTCTGAATCTTAATGAAGACCGCAGTGTTTGCATGAGTTTCATCCCATTTGTTGAAATGTGGTTTCAATTGTATGCAGACTGTGTTGGATGATCGGCCCTGGTATCCATGTTCATGGACTGGTATCTCTGTCCACGGTCGAATGCCAGAGCAAATTTACGAGTCAGCGTTGGAGATGCCCTTTGGTGGTTTTTTTTGTCAGGTGGTGTTCGTGTAGTCTTCATTCATACGTCACTTGAGATCAGTAGACTTATTTTATAGGGAAGCAAAGCCTTTATAGACCAGACACTTAAAACCAACTTCATTCAATGTCTGGTAACCAATCTTTTCAAATTTATATTGTGCATCAACATTCAACGATGAAGTAATTAATAAAGATATATTGAAATCCCTACATGCCATGCTAGTAAAAGATACATTAATGGGAGCTCTCCAACCATACTTACGCACGTATGTGGCTATATTTTTTTTGCGAAATAGTATTTGGCTATATAAAGTCCACATATACATACAGCTCACAAATTCGCTATGCCGGCAACGGAAAGAAAAGAGAACATTATCCAAATTCGTATACCCACACTCATACTTGACGTAAACCAACCACTAGCACATCCACGTCGTATATGTATATAGGAAAAGGAGGCATCGGGAAATGGGGAGGAACTGCTTGGACAGTGAAACCAACGAGCACTTTTATTGCACCCACTGATCAATTTGAACCATCCATTCATGGATATCGAACGGTCTAGATTGATGTATACTGCTACAACTGCCTCAGCAGTATATAGAGTCCAGCAAAAGTTTGTGGCACGATCTTTGGGTGGAGTTTTGGAAGATTTTAACCTGCCCGATGTGCATTCACCTGTTCAAGCATGTTCTGGCAGCAAGGGTTCCGACCGCCGTTGCTGTGCGCCGACTTCCTCTACTCTGTGGTTCCTTTTGCCCTGGCGGCTCCCAAGGTGCCCCCAGGAACCAACAATTTGTACAAAGACATACAACATCGAGCAGTAGAGCAAGGATAATCTCAACGAGCAAGTCTACGATCACGAGCTCGATTGCTCATTTTCTGTGATCCTCGGATGGACGAATTGGAGAACGTGTACATGGAGAACTTGGTGATGTGTCCCTTTCTAGAGATGGTCACGGTCAATACAAATCCAGGTTTCAAGTTGTAGGCTGGCAATTCATCGAGAAGGAAGTTTTATGCAAATTCAGTGATAGCTTAGAGGAATTGTAGAAGATTCATTGTGTGGCGATCATCACCAGACATAAGGAGCTATGGAGGTCACAACAGCTGCCTGCAAACACAAAGTCGCCATAATATGGCATTTATATTTCCCCGACATGTAGGACCCACCTGTCCTTGGGTCATACGTTCTTTCGAGCCTATTTACAATAATTTAGATTAAAAAATTGAGTATAATTCAACAAATAATATAACAAACCATTAAACAAAACTACAGATAATCCATGTACAACAAATAAATTGAATGTAGCAAATGATATGATCGAATAACTTGTTTAATGTGCAAATAAATGATTATTGAAGCATGGTTAAGCGCTTCTCCTAGCTAGCTGCCAATGATGATCAATATGATGCTTCTTCAGCTGATGAGGAGAGGCCATGTCTTTAATCTTCTGCTACGCCTCAAGAAAAGCTTGACTGCAGTCTAGGTTCCTGCAAGGCATGACTGGTCTGCCATTAGGTTAATAGTCAACGGGCCTGTCATTTCCCTCACATCCTCTATGATCATGTTGTGTAGGGTAACACAACATGTCATGATATTTGCCAAGACATACTTGCAATGGAAATAAGCCGGCCCCGTGTATATTGCAAACCTTGATTGAAATACATCAACTGCCCTCACAATGTCTTTCCTTTTAGCTTCATGCACCTTGCATAATTGCTTATGTTTTCAACTCTTATGCTTAGAAAGTGTCTTCTCAAATCTAGACAAAAAAATGAATAGATGTCATCGCATAGATAATATCCCTGGTCATTTGATGGCCAATGACCATGATGTCGCAAGGTGGAGAAGTATCTGGACCTAGCCTTGCAAGTATACAATATATGCAAGATATTGATGTCATTTTGAGATCCAGACAACCCAAAGTAGCAATGCAAAGATCCACAGATCATCGGAGGCAACAACTTCCAAAATTATTGTTGGGTCATTCCAATGCCCGGTAACTTAGTTGTGCCATGCCGCAAGGCAATTATTCCACTTCTATTGCATGTAGTCAACATTCCCTAGCACCACAAGCCAAGCTTTCGCTTCATGCATCGCTAGAAGCCTGGACGAGTCCTCGGCTTGGGTGCTTGCAGATACTGGCATGCTGCTCTCCACAAACCTTCACCATTGACGAACACTTTCATGCATTTGGTAATTCTATCTTCGACCATTCAAAGAGTGTCATCCATTGAATCATCAAGGGAGGCATATGCGAGCATCCAGGGTGTCACGGTTCCCTTTTAAAAATTGGAATAACCTAGAATATCGGTGGCATTTCCCTCAACGGCTTCGATGTCATGGGCAATTTGATGGAACAGTCGTTCGATCATGCAGAAGCATCGCCGGAACACATATGGCGGGAAGGTACAACCCGATGGAAAGTAGTCTCCCATAAGCCGGTAATGTCCTCCAACTCTGTCCCGATGAAATGCCACAGAAACAACCTAAGATAACGTACACTTCCTCTTCTTTTGGGTGGATACTATCCTTTCAACTACCATCAATATGACCATGTCTTCTTCCTCATACAGCATTTCACTATTGGAATTGGAGCTCAAATCCGAGGATGAATCATCATTCCACCATCAAAACCATCTACACATAATGTGAATCCTATGACACAAAATCTATGAGCCGCTAGACTAATTATATGAGAAAAGGTCAGGGAAATTTACCTCTGAGTGACGGTGCTGTCTTAAGGGGAGACCACAGGAATAAGATGTGGGGCTTCGGCAAAGCGTGGGAGGTGCGGGAATGGCTCGGCGGAGGCGACCGAGGACAAATCATGTCGATCCAGGCATCGGCGTTGGCTCCAAACAAATGGGAGTGGGTTGTGCATAGTGGTGGAAGAGACCTCGTATCATGAAATGTCTGTGGCGCCGATAGTTAGGCGGAAGGAGGGTGCGTCATATCGCCTTGCCCAACCTCTAGAAATGGAGTCACCTCTGGTCATTTTCGAGCGCACTCCAAAAGTTATGGCAATTCGGGGCCATATGGCTACTCTGCTAGACTACCATTTTGGTCGAAAGTTGCCATATTTGCAGTTCCTATGCTGAATGGGCCGATATGACGACTCCGCTACAATTGCTCTTAGTTATTTTCTATTTGTGGCAGTTGGCATCTAGAAGAAAATTTTAACAATGGTTTTTATGGAAACACCTGTAATTTTATTCATAATCATAATATTTACAAGCATAGTGCTTTGGATCCTAGATCCAGAAAAATACGAAGTAACTCCTATGAATAAGAATTACAATGATATCGCTTGGAAACATCTTCCTTCTGGTATCAATGTAGCTTGACGAAATACATCCAAGACTTTAGTAAAGAGACTGCAATTAGACCAAAACAATGATAGTGTCACTCTTTCACCCACACAAACCTATTTACTAATAAAGCTCTCTGAAAGCCTCTTGAGTCATCATTAATTCGATAGATAAAATAATCCTTAACTGATGAATGTACTTCGGACGGGGATAACCCCTAAAAGTTCAGGTCCTCAAATCATAAGATTGTCACTGTGGCATTAAGGACAAATGCCAACAACATACATAATCAAACCAATAAAAACAATTTGACACAATAACATAAACTCATCAGATCCTAATAATCGATTATGCGAGAATACAAACATCTATAGCTTCATGGCACAACTAAAAAGGACGAATAAGTTTATTCGCAAAAGTCTGTGGGTTGGGAAGGTGGAGCGGCGTCGTATCTACCGCGTGCAAGATGGCTGGTCTCAGCGGTGGTTGTATCTTAATGGACGACCGCAGGGCGGCTGCGCTGTTGGGGGATGTGGAGGCGTTGACGACTGACCTCGCATGGATTATGCAGATCTCAACCCTTAAGATGAGTTGATTGTTCAGTGGTGATGGCAGCTTCAGAAGTGTGTGCATGTAGTGCACTCTTGGAGTTTTCTAGACCGGATCCCGGTAAGACACCCCGGTTCAGGAAGTTAAGGCATTGTAATTGTATCCCACATTGTCAAGTTAGTTGGCGTGAGTGGTGACTTCCGGTTTTTTAATACATGTTTTTGTTCGACCTTTGTTGAATAATTTTACAAAGATGGTTTTGTCTTCTTTTGTTGCAGAGGCACATAAAAAATATGTCTGCAATTAACAAAGTCATATAAGCCCAAATTTATGCATAGACGAGGAAAAAGCAAAAACCCAAAGCGATCAGGCCCACGATCGCCAAACTACAACAATGACCATATCGGCACCAACAATGACCATAGTATGCTCATCACAGATGAAATAGTTTTACGAACAGACGAATGCTTGTGACTTTTCTCAGATGATGTACATGTGCCAGTGATTTGATGAAGGTAGCAGCGGTGCTTTCAGTAATAAAGAGAGAACATGGTGTCAGTGTTCCTTCACGATTTCGTATATTCCCATCCTTTGATTCTTCATATTTCTGTAGTTACTGTAAATAAATACAATAATTGGAGCTCTTCTACTCTACTCATGCAATGTATGGGCCTTATTCTTGGAATTAACTGCACGGAGTTATCTTGGACACCATGCATGGGTTTAGACCGCGAGAAGTTGCCTGCTTGCGTTGCGTCGATTTGTGTCGTTCGCGCATACTGCATACATTAGTAACTCGCTGCATGCATGCAGTTCTGTATCGCCCAGATCAGGCCTGGGTGGCCCGTGTCTGGCTAATCAATTAGATTGATTGGCTGCCTTAATGCTGATGTGGCATAAATCTGATGTGGACAGCGTGCATGTTAAGAGAATAGAAAGAAGTGGGGAGCAACTTTTTAAGAATGTTAGATGTGTGGCTATATAGACCCGACGCGTACTCGCAACTCCATGTTGACAAGCAACAAAAATGAAACAGAAACAATATATGCAACCTACCTAGTACACAACCATTCCCACTTGACATAGCAACCAACAAACAAACGACCATATCACAATCCTATAGGAAAAGGAGGCACCGGGGAATGGGGAGAACTTGTTTGTTTTGAAAAGCAAACACTGAAACCCAAGGGCCCCACAACAGCATGCACCTCCTCCCCGGCGAGCATCTAGAATCGCGTCGACAAAGAAATCAAAGCATGATTATGACTAAGAAGAGGTCAAACAAGGGAAGAAATCTCTAAACAAAAAATGATGACGGTTGACTCTGGGTGGAGTGTAGACCGTGAAAAAAGCTAGCACTGCAGTCTCACTCTACTAACTGAGCCAAATCTCAAGTAACTGGTGAGTAAATTATGTCACATTGGTCCAAGTACATATATGCAATGTAATCAAATTTGTTTGGCTTTGTTAGAGCTGCTCCTAGCTCCTTCCATTTTCCTAGCTGCCTCTCATGTCTGCTGAGCAGTTGTTTCTCAGAGCCAAGCTCTTTTTTCACTCCCGATCTTCAACCGAACAAACATGATTACAGACTAAATATGCAAAGGCACACGCAGCGCAGCTGCCACGATCGGCTACTAGCACCATGCACTAACTAATCTAGCTACATGCAAGCCCACGTACTCACTCGTGTAGCCACACGACCCAGTCTGTCATCTAGCAAACCTGTGCATATGCATAAACTGATTAGCTGATTCACTCGGCCAAAGCCCATGCGTATCATTGCCTTTGTCCACCGGCACTTTGCGGGCAACGCTGCAGCTTCACACGGCAGCTAGCTTCTCGCCGGACATTGCCGCTTCACACGACGTCTTTGGCAGCTCCCCTTCACGCCTCCAATTGATGACTTGCTGGCGTCATACACATCTCGCGTACATCTCTGGACTGCAGCGCCCTACACGTAAAGACCTCTAACTACATGCAGCAGGAAAGCATAGTACTCCCTCCCTTCCTAAATATAAGTCGTTTTAGACATTTTCAAATGGACTACAATATACGGATGTATGTAGACATATTTTAGCGTGTAGACTCACTCATTTTACTTCGCATGTAGTCACTTGCTGAAATCTCTAGAAAGACTTATATTTGGGAACGGAGGGAGTAATGTGTAGATACATAATCTAGATTAATTAAAAAAGCTAACATGCCTAAGATTATTCATGCCACTGCCTCCAGATCTGGACACTTTTAGTCCAAGGAGACTTCAGAGTTCAGACTCAAGATGGCAACGGGACGAAACCCATCAGGTTTTGCCTTCCCAAACCCATCCCCACGAGAAAATTGTAAACCCGTCCCCATCCCTATCAACATGCGCGGGGGTAGTTTTTCGCCCATTCCCTAAACCCATTAGGTTTCGGGGAACCCAAGAGAAAATCAAAATATTTAAACAAACATAATGGTAATAAAGGATAACATTTCAGCATCAAAACAGGCACATTTTAGCAGCATAACTTGAGCCAATTTCAACAAAAAAACAATAGTAGATGGTTCAACACCTATATAGAGTGTATTTCAGCAACATGATACCACATTTCAGTAACAAAGATGATCACATTTCGGCAACAAAGATGAACACATCAGGGCCTCTAAAATTTCGGGGGTAAGACGACTATGTTGCTCACTTAGAACTCTACCACTTGTGCTTAATGTGTATTTAGACGGGTTTTGCCGGGTTTCAGGTTCGGCGACTATTGAAACGGGTGTAAACCCATGAAATGTGTCCGGTTGTATAATGTGCCTGATAACAGCCCCGCGGGGATGAAAAGATGCCCATCCCCGTCCCCTAATAGGGTAAAAACCCGCGGGGGGCGCGGGTTTCAGGGCCCCGTTGCCATCTTGAGTTCAGACTGAATACATTTTTGGAGCTCAGACATGTGCATCCAGATCTAGTATAACACTTGAATTCTCCCAATTATTGCTGTGTAGAAGGACAGCTAGCTGATTGTGCATATTTTTCCTCCTCTAGTACATATTTATCTGCGTCCCTCCTCCCATATTAATCCAAATCTCTGTTCACAGTTCCATGTGAAGAAAAGGAAGAGATAGCAACATGGGCACGTATGCCTCAAATGTCAGTGGTACAACATATGCCCATTAGTTCTATATCTCTACATGTGAGTTCATGGGTTACATGCTGGGCATCATTGACCTATTAGCTACTTTTTCTTCATGTGGTTTGTATTGCAGACATGTGTGCAATCTCCTAGAAGGAACCTAGCTAGTTTGACACATTGTAGCCCTAACAGAACACACAAAAAGAACATTTAAACTCTGTCAGGAAAAACCATATGGATACATACACATGGCGGATCTTATGTTCATTCATATCTCTCGTTTTGTCTAGGTGGATAACAACTCACATGCACGCCGTGAGAACCGACCTGTCGCGGGAGCCGCCGGCGGCTCCAGGATTTCTCCCTTATTAGGCATTGGATTAAACATAGTTCACATTTTCTCATTTATGATTCTGTCAGTTCTATAATCTATTACTCCCTCCGATCAAAAATATAAGACCTTTTAAAGATTCCTATGGACTACATAAGGATGTATATAGACATACTTCAGGGTGTAGATTCACCCATTTTACTTCGTATGTAGTCTATAGTGGAATCTCTAAAAGCTCTTATATTTAGAAACGCAACGGAGGGTGTAGTTAACACCTTTTTTTATCTCCTCTTGTTTTATAGTTTTGAGACTTTTTGATTTGAGTTTGTGTCTTGGGTGGAGCTACTCTCCCCTGCTTACGGTAACCGCGAGTTTGCTTTGAGTTTTGAGACTTTTTCTTTGAGTTTGCTCTTAAATTTTGTTCGATTTTTTTTATATTTCATGGTTACTGTGGCAACCACGAATTTCGGTACCCCTCGGTAAAAACGGTCCACTCGGGATCCAAAATCTTGGCCTTGCCTCCCCTCCTGTAATTATGTAATTTCAGGTGAATGTAGTGTGAATGGGGGGCTCTCCCACTGTCTTAGGATAAATGTTTTACATAAATACCCTGGTTCGTTTGTGGCCTCCCCAAACCCAGTGGCCCTAAGAGCATCTCCAGCCGTTCGCCCCCTAGGGGCTAGAAAAAAGTGACGCTTGGGGGCGAACCGGTGATAATTTCGACGTGGGGGCGATCGGGTTCCCGGCCGTCGCCCCCAGACGCCCTTTTGTAATTTTTTTAAAAAACATTCTCAGCCAAAATTTAGAAAACACGACATACAATCGGCGATATTCAGGCGTTCCACAGTCTTTTTTTCATATCAAAAACATAATCTAGTAAAAGGGGGGGAACTGCTGCTGCCACGCCTACAGGCCGTAGAACTTGCTGAAGGCGGCGTAGTCTTCGTCGTCCTTCTTCTCCTTCTTTCCTCATTGATGATGAGGGCGGCGCTGCGGGTGCGCTGGCCAAGCGGCGTTTCCACAGGCTCGGCCTTTACGCTGACGAGGGACGGTGACCCGGAGGAGTAGAAGGAGGCGTCGCGGGTGCGCCGGCCGAGCCATGTATCCACGGGCTCTGCCTTGACGCTGACAGGGGCCGGCGACCCGGAGGAGTGAGAGGAGGAACGGGAGGAGGAGGAGGAGGAGGACCCGCCCATCATGCGCCTCGGCAGCCAAGGGCCACCACTCCGGCGGGGGGCCGCGGCCGCGACCGCCGGGTACTCAAGCGGCGTAATCAATGGGAGGCTGATTGGTGGCAGCCTTAGCATTGATTCCCCGCGGGGAACCGAAGCGATGAGGACGATAATGTGCGGGGGTCGCTGACTAGGCGGGCCCGCCTTTCTTTCGCGCCAAAAATTATTCCCCCGACATCCCCGGGCGCCCCTAGTGTGTCGGGTTCGGCATGGGTCCGCCGGCGCCAGCTTTGGGCCTAACCGGCGAAAATTGGGCTCCTGAGGGCGCGACTATGCCCTTTTTTCATCACCGGATCTAAAAAATGGCTTGGGGGTGGCCTGTTGGGGTGCGGATGAAGATGCTCTATTATTACCGGGAAAGCGGTAGGTACAACATAGCAGTAGACACTTATGAGAGATTGAAATTCCCATGCCACTAATTCAATTGTAGAGCTAGTAAATTCCAGTTTTTCCTTCCATCTTACAGACCCGACGTGGATCCCAGTCAATATATACAACACCGTGTCTCTTCTCTCTAGTTTATTGTGGAGAGATGTGCACATAGTGTTGATGCTTGATGACACAGATTAGTCTTGTGGCTGTCGCAACCAAGTCACTGGTAATATAAGATTGGGAGGGAACAGGAATTCCATGACGTTAGTTGGCCGAAGTATTTCCGCAATACTCAACAAACGTGGTGCAGATGAGGATAAACAATACACCTCGTCAGTCCCTTGGACAAATTTATAAATGCATTTCATTGGAATGCAATGGACATACACACCAACCCAGTATGCACTGGGCCACATACACCGTGATCAAAAAGAAGCTCAACGGGCGTGCGTGGCCTCCTGCTCAAAATTATGTGGCGTATGACAAGTCCACCAAGCCCACAAACCCACGTAGCCCTGCTCATTGGGCCTGCATGGCTCTCAGTTTATCTTTACTGGATCCAGGAAAATGGATGGAAGTTGATACGTTCCTTCTCCAGCCAGTCCGCGTCGTCTTTCACTACCTTCCGTTGCTGCTGAGAAGCCAATCAGATTGTGGTCGATCTCGTCCCTGACAACGCCCCGCACCGACCTCCAAGGTGATTACTCCCTCCGTCCGAAAATACTTGTCATCAAAATGAACAAAAAAATGTATCTAGAACTAAAATATATCTATATACATCCCCTTTTATTTATTTTGATGACGAATATTTCTGGACGGAGGGAGTACTATGCAAGGATCCAACCAACCGTCAACCCCCACGAGCTCGTTACGACAGCAGCTCATTCTGCTCGACCCCATGCGCTTGACATCATTTTCCTTGTTGTAAAGGGTACAATAATGTACGGAAGAAAAAGCCTCCAAAGATATTCCCTGACACTTAAACCAACTTCGGTCAAGTATTTTTTTCGTCGCTCCTCATGTGCATATCCAAAAACACTACTATTCATAAAACAGAACGGAAGGATTGTTTTTCTATGTGAAACCATACTAATTG
The DNA here is from genome assembly GCA_902687465.1 of Secale cereale. NCBI lineage: Eukaryota > Viridiplantae > Streptophyta > Magnoliopsida > Poales > Poaceae > Secale > Secale cereale. The sequence goes on along the minus strand of LR738711.1, from coordinate 49,648,744 downwards.
ACTTCCTTGCAGAGAAATTTGCAGTTACATTGCTTCCATGCAAAAATCTGAACTTAAAACCCATATTTAGTAAGCGTGATGGTTGCTTCGATTAAAATTTTGTGGGACCAATCTTTTCAAATTTCATGCAGCAACTTTAATTGACGAAGTAATTAACATAGATATATTGAAATCTCTGTATGCCACAAAAGTAAATAAATTCATTAATTGGAGCTCTCCTATCATACTTGTGCAGTGTGTTTTTTTATTTTTTGAAAAGAGGATAAACCCTACCTCTGCATTAGGAATTAGGACGATGCATGCAGACATATATTATTAATAAAGAAAAATCTAGCTGTCGAACATCATCGTCAGAAAAGAAACGAAAAACAAACCCTGAGGCCATATACATGGCGACATCATCTTATCAGATAACCACTAACTCTATAATACAAGACACAGCATAAACAAAAATACACAACTTATAGGCTACCCCTTCAAGAAGGAATCGCCACACGTGCGCCGATGATGAGGAGGCCACCACAAGGTTGAGCTTCGGATTCTCATCCCCAGAGGAAAGCTTCAATCCACCACCTTCAGCAAGGACACAATGCAGGCGTGCGACGACAAAGCCCGATTAGAGATCTTGTGTTTCCACCTAAGTGCATAAGCTCGTTGTTGAAGCTGTCTGTACCATCCGCCTTTATCCGTCTACCGACACCTCGATAGCTGAATACCTCTGGAGAAGACAATGGAAGACAAAGACGTGCCATACCGCCTACCTCCCGCTACTATCGCACCACCTTCAATCCAACAACAACAGGCTAAACTTGACACCTCCACCAGATCCGCCGTGCATCACCTGCCGGTAGAAGTCATGACTTGACGTCTCCGTATAAGATGTTGTGCGTAGCATCCGCCAGTAGCACATCCACCACTGGCTTCACATACCGATGGCAGGCACCGCCCGGCAACTCCGAGAGAGGCTCATGTGTCACTTGCCGAGCCACATCGAACCCAGTCTGTTGATGGAGGGGACATCCCATACCGCCACCAACCTCAGAAGGCCGTCACCATCTCGAGATCCGAACTCTGAGTCGCCCATACAACCCCAGAGACCGCCGCCGTTGATGAAGAGGAGCAGCCGCCCCGATTAAGGGCTCTACAGGGAGCACCCACCGTTGCGCCAGCCGCTGTCGTCGACCATACAACGTCAGCCACCGCCGCGATTCCACATCAAATGACGTTGATACCGGAGGAAGCTCCGGTGGCCACACACATCCCGCGACGAGCCCAGACACGGGATCCCAAGATCCGCCCCCACCGGCGCCGTTACAAGGACCCACCACCTGGGCCGTCATCACGGGCGGACGGGTCACCGCCACCACCATGGTCGGATCCGGTTCAGCCATAGCCATCACCACCGCCAAGACCGGATCCAGGCTAGACGCCGCCACCAGCCACGTCGAATCCCAACTCCATCTTCTAGCCACGTCCAGCCAACCAGCAAGCCATGCCCGACCGATCCACCCGCGTCGCCAAGCGCCGTCGCCGGGATCCTCCGTGCCGTCGTGTCATCGATCCGCAAGACGCCGTCATTGAAGTCATCGTCCCGTGCCGCCCGGCATCGTGCGAGGAGAAGTGGATCCCCACCACCGCCTACGCTGACGGGAAAGGCGGTACACGCCGGCGGCGGCGAGGGAGGGAGTTCGTGGCAGCGTACTAGGAACGGCGGCTGGGGTTCGCCCCCTCGGTCTCTCGCGAGAGTGACGCGAGGGGGTTACAATATGTATGACAGGCTCTCCAGATCGGACGCGAGGGGCGTCAAGCCTCGGTTAGAGGAATCAAATCCATTTGGTGAGCTGAATCACGCTAACTCGTGCAGTGTGTGACTATATATAGTCCAAACATACATAAAGCTCAAAAGTTGGCTATGCTGCCAACAGAAACGAAACAGAAATAGTAGTATCCAAACAAGTATACAACCATTCATACTTGACATAGGCCAAGCACTACCATATCCTATATGAATATAGGAAAAAGAGGCACTGGGAAATGGGGAGGAACAGGTTGGGCAGTGAAAGATTTAGGAATACTTGCCACACTTGGGCTTTTCCATTGAGGTCAATATATAGACACAATTACAATCCTAATCATAAATGGGAGATCACAATAATATCGATACTCCTCGATTTATGGAATTAGGAGATATGTCACGATACGTGACATATTAGTCTAACACTCCCCCGTAGTCACAACGGGAGGAGAGCGGACGTTGAGACTGGACCGAAAATCCAGAAACAACGGTGACGGGAGTCCCTTCGTCAAGATGTCGGCGTACTGGCGTGACGAGGGAACATGAAGCACACGGACCTGACCCATGGCAACACGATCGCGAACGAAGTGGAGATCGATCTCGATGTGTTTGGTACGCTGATGCTGTACTGGGTTCGTGGACATGTAGACGGCGCTGACGTTGTCGCAGAAGACGATCGTCGCAGGAGGAGATGGTCGATGAAGCTCCTGGAGAAGTTGCCGAAGCCAACTCGCCTCAGCCACGGCGTTGGCCACGGCGCGGTACTCGGCTTCAGCGCTCGAGCGCGAGACCGTGTGTTGCCGCTTGGAGGACCAAGAGACGAGGTTATCTCCGAGATAAATGCAGAAGCCTGACGTGGAGCGCCGAGTGTCAGGGCAGCCGGCCCAGTCGGCGTCGGTGTAGGCAATCATGGAGTCCAGTGAAGTCGAGTGGAGCTGAAGGCCATGAGAAAGCGTGCCCTTGACGTAGCGCAAGATGCGCTTGATGGCCGCGAGGTGGTGCCCACGCTGGTCGTGCATATGAAGGCAAACCTGCTGAACGGCATACGCGATGTCGGGGCGTGTAAAGGTGAGGTACTGGAGAGCTCCGGCAAGACTCCGGTACTCCGTGGGATCGGCCACGGAAGGACCGGCAGTAGCAGCGAGCTTCGGCGATGTGTCAACGGGTGTCGAGGCCGACTTGCAAGCAGTCATACCGGCCCTGTCCAGAATCTCCGCGGCGTACTTAGCTTGTGAAAGATGCATGCCGGAGGAGTCGCGGGTGACCGCGATGCCGAGGAAGTAGTGGAGGTTGCCCATGTCCGTCATGGCGAACTCTGCTCAGAGAGAGGCCGTGATCCTGTCCAGCAAGGGGGTCGATGAGGCGGTGAGGACGATGCCGTCCACATAGAGTAGGAGGAAGGCCGTGCCTTCCGCACACCGGAGGACGAACAACGAGGTGTCCGAGCGGGAGCATACGAAGCCGGTCGAAGTGATGAAAGCCGCGAAGCGCTGGTACCACGCACGAGGAGCCTGCTTGAGACCGTAGAGTGAACGGTTCAGCCGACAGACGTGCTCGGGGCGAGTGGAGTCGATGAAGCCGGTGGGTTGACGACAGTAGACAACCTCAGCAAGAGTGCCATGCAGAAAGGCGTTCTTGACGTCGAGCTGACGAGTCTCCCAATTAAGAGAGAGCGCGATGGAGAGGATGACACGTACGGTGGCCGGTTTGACAACCGGGCTGAATGTCTCGTCGAAGTCGACACCGGGCTCCTGAGAGAAACCCCGAAGCACCCAACGGGCTTTATAGCGATCGAGAGAGCCATCGGGCTTGAGCTTGTGGCGAAAAACCCACTTGCCGGAGACGATGTTAGCATCCCGAGGAGGGGGCACAAGGTCCCAAGTGTTGTTGCTGAGGAGAGCGCGGTACTCCGCAGTCATGGCATCGAGCCAGTTGGGATCCTTGAGAGCTGCACGAGCGGAGGTGGGAACCGGCGAGTACCTGTTGACAGACGAAACATGCAGGTTAAGCCGCTCGCGAGGGCCCTTGTGGATGCCGGAGGTGCTGCGCGTGCGATGAGTGGGTGCGGGAGGGCCACCCGGTGGGGGAGGGGCGGGTGGTGAGGGAGGTGAAGGAGGGGC
>LR738711.1:49450403-49644661 GCA_902687465.1 Secale cereale | reverse complement strand
GATCGGAAGAGGCGGGACAACTATGGGTAGTGTGTCGTCGTCGGCGAGAAAGTTGTATGTGGCAGCGTTGGTGGGCTGTAGGGAGGCGAAGGGAAAGGTCATCTCATCAAAGACGACGTGACGAGAGATGATGATGCGGTGGGTAGTGAGGTCCATGCACCGATATCCCTTGTGATGAGAGGAATAGCCGAGAAAGACGCATGCACTCGAACGTGGCGACAGTTTATGTGGCATAGTGGAAGCGGTGTTGGGATAGCATAGGAAGCCGAAGACGCGTAGTGACGAGTAATCGGGATGGTTGTTGTGAAGGGAAAAGTACGGTGAGGGAGCGCTAATGGTTTTGGTGGGAAGACGGTTAAGAACGTGAGTGGCAGTGTGAAGTGCTTCGGCCCAAAAACGAGGTGGTAAGCTAGCCTGAAATAAGAGAGAACGCACAATGTCATTGACAGTGCGAATAATGAGTTCAGCTTTACCGTTTTGTTGGGATGTGTATGGGCAAGAAAAGCGAATATGAATACCGTGTGTGGCGGCAAGAGAGTGGAGTTTGTTATTGTCGAACTCACGACCGTTGTCACATTGGATGGACACGAGAGGTAAGCCAAACTGAGTATGAGCGAACGCGCGAAAATTGGAGAGCGAGGCGTAAACATCAGATTTTTGGCGAAGCGGAATGGTCCATAGAAAATGTGTGAAATCATCAAGAATGACTAAAAAATATTTATTGCCAGAAACACTCAAGATTGGTGAAGTCCAAAGATCACAATGCACTAACTCGAATGGACGAGTGGTACGAGTAGTAGAAGCAGAAAAAGGCAAACGTACATGACGGCCTAGCTGACAAGCATGACATAAAGTGGAGTGATTTATTTGTCTAATACAAGGAAGGGAAATATGCTGCGATAGGCGACGGTAAGCATCATGGCCGGGGTGACCGAGGCGACGGTGCCACACGTCGTGAGGGGCGGTGAGCGTGGCGAGGGCACGAGGAGGCGGAGAGCATGTGAACGTGTAGAGCTCCCCCGTACTATTGCACCAAAGAATCTGGCGCCGGGAATGAAGGTCCTTCACTTGGGGAAGACGACGCTCTTGAACTCGAGGACGATGGGGACAAGGGAGCGGACGCTTGGGATGGCGGTGGCCTGCGCCCAAAGGGCGGTGTTGGGGTGAGGGGCAGGTGGTTCGGAGGGCGCCATGGGAGGGAGCTGGTGGCCGGCGGCGCGGGATCAGAGGCCGGCGGCGCTGGGGTTGAAGGGAGCGGAAGCGAGAGGATTTGGTTTAGTCTGATACCATGAAAGATTTAGGAATACTTGCCACACTTGGGCTTTTCCATTGCAAGTCAGTATATAGACACAATTACAATCCTAATCGTAAATGGGAGATCACAATAATATCGATACTCCTCGATTTATGGAATTAGGAGATATGTCACGATACGTGACATATTAGTCTAACAGCCAGAAACGGGGACAATGAAATCAAAATACAACACATCAGTGCGCACCTCCTCCCCACATGCACCTTGAGCAGCTGCGAAACGCCTAAAGTTGATCCGATTATGACCTTCGACGAGATCAGTGTCAGTCTCTAGTGTATACAAATGGAGACGACCTTGTTCGGACTGAGCGTTCAGGTTTTACTGTTGAACCTTAATTTTTCTCAAATTATGTTTGCGTAGAAGCATTAGTAGAGAAACGGGCTTTAGTCCCAGTTGGTAAGGGCTTTTAGTCGCGGGTCACCAACCGGTAGTAAAGGGTGGTCATTAAAGTTCATCCACATGGCCGCGTGTGCTAGCCCGGGGGCTGGGGACCTTTAGACCCAATTGGTTACACCAACCCGTACTAAAGGCATTTAGGGTTTAGGGGTTTAGTGTATTAGGGTTTTCGGGGTTTAGGGGTTTAGGGGTTTCAGGATTAGGGGATTCAGGTTTAGGGGTTTATGGTTTATTTTATCTTTCTCACTTGAAGTTGTAAAGGAAATAATAATTCTGTTTTGGTATTTTGTTTCTTCAAAAACCTTAGCAAGTTATAGCCTCTCAGTCTTCGGGAAGTCTTGTTTATACTATATTCATAAACGATACATGGGTCAATGAACCCAATGCCAAAGATTCTCTTTTTTTGCAATATAGGATCTTCATTCTGCATAATAATGTACAAAAGAATATAGTGAGAATAATTACAGGAAATGAACGAGCTGAGCTAGGTATTTAAATTACAGAAAGAAATCACTTACAGATAATAGCTATTAATGATTGATTTGTCGAGTGCGTCTTGATTGTATAACTGAAAGATTTCTGAGAGCTCAATCATTATCTCGGTTTCATAAAAATAATGCTCTTCCTTAACATTCATCATGAGCATCTCTCACCCGTTATTTACTTCTCGCATGTACCACTCATGCAATCTTTGCATTTGTGTTGGTAGATGCGGGGCTTGGTCAGGTCTGGCTAGAGGGTTTCGAGGACATATTTCCATGCTAATTCAGCCATGGGGACTTTCTCGGTGCCTAGGTGTTGATCAACAATGGTACCAAATTCTTGAGCAGTGTCGATTACCTTATTAGTAATCATGATATGACTTGCTAATAGAGCGTTCATGGTCGTCTGATGACCTATACCGTTTATGTGCCAGTGGTCGCTATAGAAGATTCACAAAATGTTGTACGGTTTTCGCACCACTGAAATCATAAGTGCGCACCTGCTCCCCACATGCACCTTGAGCAGCTGCCGAACACCTAAAGTTGATCTGATTCTGACCTTCGACAAGATCAGCGTCAGTCTCTAGTGCTCATTGGGGCTGCGTGGCTCCCAGTTTATCTTGACTGGATCCAGAAAAATGGATTCAAGTTGATACGTTCCTTCTCCAGCAAGTCCGCATAGTCTTTCACTAACATCTGTTTCCGCTGAGAAGCCAACCAGATCGTCGTCGATCTCGTCCCTGACAACACCACGCATCGACCTCCAGGGTGATTACTATGCAAGGATCCAGCCAAACGCAAACCCCGCCGAGCTTGTCACTACTACAACTTATTCTGCTCGACCCCATACGCTTGACAACATTTTACTTGTTTATAAATGGTACAATAATGTATGGAAGAAAAGCCTGATATTCCCAGACACTTAAACCAACTTCGGAAAAGTATTCTTTTTTCTTCGTTCCTCATGTGCATACCCAAAAACACTACTATTCATAAATTAGGATGGAAGGATTTTTTTTCAATGTGAAAACAGACTAATGGACATGCTTGCCGAGAAAGATGCAGTCACGTTGCTTCCATGCAAAAAATCTAAAATAAAAAACCACCTTTAGTTACCGTGCTGTATGGATGCATATGGCAAATCAATCTCTTCATCTCGATGCACATGATATACTACCTCCTTTCCGGTTTATAAGACTTGCACGTATATCTAGGTTGACAAATAAACCAACGCTACACAAGTTATTTGTCACAAAAAATGTATCATTAGAAACTTCAGATCTTCTACTTTCTAATTGTGTAATTTTTAGACTATACAACTCATTTTATGTTGGTCAAATTATAGACCTAGGGATACGCGCAAGCCTTATAAACCAAAACGGAGGTAGTATTGTTGCTTCTATTAAAATGTTGTGGGACCAATTTTCTCAAATTTTGGTGCACCAACTTTCATTGACGAACTAATTAACGAAATTCATGTTTGCCACGCCAATAAATAAATGCATTAATTGGAGCTCTCCAAACCATACTCCTGCAGTGTGTGGCTATATATAGTCCACACATGCATACAACTCACAAATTAGCTATGACGGCAACATAAAGGGAGGAGAAATAGAATCCAAACAAGTATACGACCATTCATACTTGACGTAGGCCAACCAATAGCACATCGTATATCAATATAGGAAAACCCTAAACCCTAAAATCTGACAGTTTTGTCTCCACAAAGCAAAGACCCAGTTATATTTATACCCAAATTATTAGAGGCGGTTAGAAATATGAAACAGCCTATTCTGAAACAACTTCTAGTTTGTCCACATTGCAGCTATTTAAATATCGAAATAGTGTCCGGTATTTAATGCCTAGCTGCGCATCCATTCCCTTCAATAACTATACCACGCAGACATAGCAACCATCATACAAATGACCATTTCAATCCTATTGAAAAGGAGGCACCAGGAAATTGGGAGAAACTTGATGTTTTGAAATGCAAACACTAAAATCCAAGGGGCCCACAACATCGTGCACCTCCTCTGCAGGCGGACATCTAGAAATCAGTTCACAAAGAAATCAAAGCACCATTTTGACTAAGATGAAGCCAAACAAAGGGACATATCTGTAAACAAAAATGACAATAGTCAACTCTGGGTGGCGAGTATAGACCATGGAAAAAGCGAGCACTGCAACCCCACCTACTAGTTGATCCAAATTTCTAGTAATTGATGAGTAAATTATATCACTTTGGTACAAGTACATATGCAACATAATAAATTTGCTTGACCTAAGATTATTCGTGCCAATGCCCCCACATCTGGAAACTTTGATCCAAGGACACTACAGAGTTCAGACTGGACAATTTCTCAAACTTCAGACATGTGCATCTAGATCTAGTATGATAACATGAATTCTCCCAATATATTGTTGCATCTGCATTTTCTTTATCCTATAGTACAAATTTATTTGCATATGTGTATGCTTCATACACACCATGAAGGAAAGAAAGAGATGACAACATGAGCACTTATGGCTCACATGTGGGTGGTGGAGCATATGCCCATTTTGTATATCTCTACATGTGAGTTCATGGGTTACATGCTAGGCAGTATTGACCTATTAGCTCTTTTTCGTTCATGTGGTTTGTATTGCACACCCTGAGCAATCTTCTAGAAGGAACCTAGCTAGGGTGATTTATCCCCCACAACGCACCCAAAAAGAACGCTTGATCTCACGGTGGATCTTATGTTCATTCATATCTCTCATTTTGTCTAGGTGGAGAACAACTCACAAGGATGAGAAATGACATGTCGCAGGAGCCAGCAGCTAGATGATTTCTCCCTTATGTGGCACAAGACTAAACATAGTTCACACTCTTTCATTTCTGTTTTCATCAGTTATGTTAATTAACACCTTTTTTATCTCTTCCTTTTGTTATATTGTGAGACATTTCACTTTGGGTTATGTATTTGGTGGCCCTACTCTACCCTTCCCTACCCCCCCCCCCTCATGTACTTACGTTATTTCTAGTGGATGTAGTGTGAGTGGGAGGCTCTCCACTTTCTTTTGTCCGATAATGAGCGGATTTATTGACTTATAATGTTGCATCAAAATAATACAATCACTATGAGTACATGTCCGGCCTCTACACTACTAGGATGCACACAGCCAACACCAACGCACACACACAAAGACAAAAAACACAACCCTTAAAAGTCTCTTGAATCGAACTTAAGCATACAAAAACACCATCAACATAAGTGTCTTCGTTGCCAGATACATCCATGAAGGATAGATCTTTGGTTTTCACCCAGAAGGAGAAGTCCGAGCAAACACCAAGCAATGTCTGGAACAAGGAATGATGTATAACACCACCATTTCCATGTACAACCTATGCAAGTCAGACCTTGAGTTTTCACTCCCGAAACTCGAGACCGTGTGCCGAATAGCATCACCAAACTTGATTCATCATGTACTGCCTCCCCCACTTTCAATGAAGAGGTCAATGCTGTAACCTAGATCATCTCGCCTTGATTGTCGTACACGTCCTAAGTCCTGACATGGACATCACCATGCAACCAGACATACTATGTATACGAGGAGCAAATCAGAGCATGCACACCGGTAACAAGGTCGCCAAGGCCGTCAAAAGCCAATCTAAGAGGCAAGCCATCAGACCCAAGGCGTTCGCAGTACTTGCAAGCATCCTGCAGAAATAAAGTCGTGGGTGCCGCCAAGAACCAACATTGGGCAATCCAGCAACCCGCCACGTTTTCACCGAAGTCAGTCGGCGGCAATTCAAGATGAGACATCGAGCATTCCGGCTGCCGGAACTGCTAGGGAGGCCTCATCAGGACCCAATCACCCGCCCTTCGCCACCATGTGCGATGCTTGTGTCATCCAGTTGTTGTTGTATGTGGTACGCCTCTTGTCTAGATTCAGAAAAATGGACTGAATATAAGACATTCCTCCGTCAACAAGTCGGTGATATCTTCCACTACCATCCGATGCTACTGAGAAGCCAACCAGATTGTCGTCGATCTCGTCCCTGACAACTTCCCGCACCGATCTCCATGGTGATTACTATGCAAGGATTGAGCCCACCGCCAACCCCACCGAGTTCGTCGCCACTACAACTCATCCTGACCGACCCCAGATGCTCGACAGCATTTTTCTTGTTTAGAAAGAGTACAATGTACATAAGCAAAGCCTGCAAAGATATTCCCAGACACATAAACCAACTCCAGTCAACAATTTTATTTTCTTTGCTCCTCATGTGCATACCGAAAAACACTACTATTCATATATCAGAATGGACTGAACTTTTTTTTCTATGTGAAAACAGACTAATTGACTTGCTTGCCGAGAAAGTTGCAGTTAAACTGCTTCCATGCAAAAATCTGAAATAAAAAACCATGTTTAGTCAGCGTGATGTATGGATTCACATGGCAAATCATCTCTTCATCTGAATGCACAAGATATAATGTTGCTTCCATTAAAATGTTGTGGGACCAATCTTCTCAAATTTTGGCGCGCCAACTTTCATTGACGAAGTAATTAACACAGATATATTGAATTCCTGTACGCCATGCTAATAAATAAATGCATCAATTGGAGCTCTCCAACGCATACTCCTGGGTGTGTGGCTATATATAGTCCACACGTACATAAAGCTCATAAGTTAGCTATGAAGCCAACATAATGAAAGAGAAACAGAATTTAAACAAGTATACAACCATTCACACTTGACGTAGGCCAACCATCATATATGTATTTAGGAAAAGGAGGCACTGCGGAATGGGGAAGAACTAGATGGACTGGAACGGTGACAGTGAAATCAAAATGCCCCATGGCAGTGTGCACCTCCTCCACACATCCGTTTGGAAGACATACTGAGCGTCTCCTTTTGACCTTTCTGTAACGCGCTGAGGGTGTGTTGTTGCCGATGTCCGTAAACTTGTAGAGAACTTACTTGCTACTTCAGCCATGGCCCATGTACGCCACACTTTGTTCAAGTTCTAGATTGGGTTTGATTAACTCTTACCTTCTTACCTTCAATGTAAAAAGGGGCTAAGAGGGAGCATGATAAAATTTTGCTCTCATGTACATATCTACCATGCCTGTGTACATAAGCCACAGCCGATGCATATTGCATAGTGGTGTATCACGGGGACAAGTTCCATAAAAAAAAAAAAATGCAGCTTCGACCAGTTACCGTACATTGGTTTAGGATGAAGAAAACATAACACCGTCTTGACTAACAAGGGATCAAAGAATACTATATATCTCTGAACAAAATTTTGGACGGCCTTCGCTATGTAGTGGGTACTCTTCAATGATCGGGGAAGAAGGAAATGCTCCAATAAGAAGGCGACGGGATTCGTGTGAGGATCGTCGTTCATGACCTTCAACAGGATCCATGTCAGTCCGTACTCTGTAGTGTATACAAATGTAGAAGATCTTCTGTACAGATCGAACATATATGCATACTTTGATGACATTGACATTCGTGTCTGGCATTGAAACTTAATTTATCAGTTGTCTTGCATTTTTTAAACATGTTCAAAAATATAAGTTATTTTGTTTTCAACTCTAGAGAGACGAAATGCGTTCAGAAACAGATGAATCATTCGCGTCAGGTATTGTACACTGTACATCATGTCAGTGCTCATACTGGGTTTTATTCCCATTCTTCAATTCTAAAAAAAACTATACATTTTTTGTAACTTTGTCTATATACAGTCCACACATACATAAAGTTCTCCATTCAACTCAATGTGATGGCCACGTAATCGAAAGCGGACACCCACGTTGAATAGTACTCCCCTCCCCTCCCCCGCGCCGCCCCTAGTGGGCGTCTCGGGGGCAACTCCCCCCTCGCCGGAGTAGCCCCTCTCCCTCCCCTCTCCCCCTCGCCGCCGCACGAGGCTGCCGACAGGCAAGGCCCATGGCGCAGCCGGGGACTGCGGCGGCGGCGGCGGGGTTCACATCGGAGAGTCTTGGATCTGGGCGGCGGCCCCCGGCGAGGCCCCTTGTCACGTGCGGTGAGCAGTGGGGTGGGCGCGGTGCCGGCGATCTGGTCGGGCGGCCGGCGGATCTTCGGTGGGCTGGGACCTCGCGTGGCTGCCCTGGTGGCTGGCGGCGTCAGATCTGGCTGTTGGCCATCTTCCCCTGCTCGGTGCGTTTCACCCTCGTCGGTCCCTGGCTGCGCAGGCGTCTGGCCTGCCTCTGGGTTGCGGGTGATTCAGGTGGTCGGGATCCAGATTGGGGGAAACCCCTGGTCAGCTCCAGCCGGCCGCGACGACGACGACGTCCGCGGGCGCCAATTTCTTCATGGAGACGTCGGTCGAGGTCTACCCTTCCACACCCCACCACCTTGCTTCTCGGGTGAAAACCTAACTCCGGTGGGTGGCGGCGGCGTCCTTGGCGCCGTGACCTTCTTGAAGGCGTCGCCTTGAGGGCAGTGTGGTGGCGGGCTCAGTATGGGGTCGGTGACAGCAGCTGAGGATCGAGGGACCAGTGGGCGCCTTTTTTGGTGGAGCGGTGCTTCATCCTACACATTAATGACGGCGGATCTCGGCGGCGTGGTGCAGTGGAAACTCGGCGCCCGATGTGCGGTGATGGACTCGCGCAGGTGGAGGCAGTTGTCTGGCGTCATGGTGGCGTCGATGGCAGAGTGGCCTGACAAGGTAGAAGCCTCAATATCTGCTCTGAAGACGGACCTGTGAAAGATGGCGGCGACGACACATGTGAGTGCGTCAGACCAGTTTATGCCCCAGACCTGGTATGTGGCTCGGCTGGGGCTTCTGGCTTTTGATGATAGGCTTAGGTGAGTGATCCGGGTATTTGGCCCAGGTAGCACCCCTTCATCATATGGATAGGAGTAGTGGCATATGTTGCCAAGATGGCGGATTCAGGCATATTGTTGTAATACTTTGTAAGGTCCTCGAGAATAATCAATAAAGTGGCCGTATGCATCTCCTAGATGCAGAGGCCGGGGGTCATCCTCCTTTTCTAAAAAAACATACATAAAGCTCACAAGTTAGGTCAGGTATTGTACAGCATGCCAAGGAAAAAAAAATCTATGAGACCGGGTCTCACAAGCCATCACGTGAGACCCAACCTAATGAATGACATGTGATGATGGCAATCTCAAAGCACGTAATTCCACTTTGCCGAATTACCCATTGCCGATTCCAATCACGTTTGTATCCTAAGTTGTTGTATTGAGATACCTACGTAACTCATACCCCCACGAGAGCAAGGGTTCGCGTGCTACTCTCATCCATGGCGGCGCCGTATGACCTCCTCGGCGGCTGCCCGACAGTACCACACGATCAAGACTTGTCGTCCATGGCCATGCCGAACGAGCTCATCCCTAGCGGCCGCATGGCTTCATGCTACCACGACTCCCCATCCATGGTCGCGTTGAACGATCTCGTCGACGGTGGCCGTGTGCCGAACGACCTAGTCGCCCCTGGACGCACAATGGCGATCGCGCGGCAAGATACATCCAGCTGCTATGCGACGCCACACTCGTCTACAATAGCAAATAGTGAACACTATGATATGTACGCAGGAGAAGCAGTGAATGAAAATATTCATACTACTACCTTTGTACTGGTTTATTGGTCCCATTTGCACTTTGTGCTAAATCTTGACCTTAGATTTAACTAATAAAATATTAAAACATGTAACCAAAAATAATATCATTGAAAACTATGTTTAAATACGAATTGAACGATATAATTTTTAATGACATGCATTATTATTATTTTAGTTATATCTATGGTCAAAATTTGGCACAAAATACTAAGGGGGCAATAAATCAGGATGGAGGTAGTAGTTCACAATACGTGAATTTCATTTGTCTTACAATTAGCCTGTTCAATTCACATATGCAATGGGTACACAAGCCTGTTGATCTAATAAGCTGCACCACTTGTCTTACAAGCCTATTGAAGTTAAGCAGTACAGTGTGAAAATTTGACGCAACTACCTTGTGTACTGCTTAACTTGCAGACGAATATGTTGATCACCCGATTAGACATCTCTCTCCCTCTCGTTTGATTAAAGAGAAAAGTACACCAATCTTTCTAGTTTGGTGAAGCCAGCGTAGTCTACAATCGAACTGTTTTGCGAATTAAGCAACTATACGTATGTCATTGTCAGAAGGGTGGCTTCATACATCGGCTCTCCGGCACACTTGCAGCAGGAAAGGAACATGCGGATGACGAGCAGCTGCATGCGTAGTCCGGCCGCCCGCGAGGACGTCTTGGTGCGTGACCACCATCAACAAGGAGTCGTGTTTCAGCCGCCGTCGACGAAGAGTCCGTGCTGCCATTGGCATCGGCGTCTTGGCAGATGACCAGGATGAAAGTTGGCCCTGCCAGACGGCAGTGGCGAGGTCTTCCGGCACGGCCACTGACAAGAAGTTGTTGGAATTGATCTCGGCTAACAACCGAGAGAAAAAGTTGGGGTGTGCCCCATCATACCTCTTTCACGCACGCACTGTGATCGGGGGTGCAAACAACCTATTGGTTTCGGTCCCTGTTCCCTAGCCCCACATATAAAAGGGAGGTACTTCCTCTCTTGTAAGAAATATACATCACGTACATGACCTCAACTACCGATCCAAAAGAAGGGGAGCTAGGGAATCAGAAGGCCGTTTCCACCTCTGGCCGCCGCAAGGCTGTGCCGGCGGTTTTCCTGCTGCCACCGGCGAAGCTCCTGGATGAGCTGCTGCCTCTCCACGACGACATCACCGCGGCGCCACTGCTGTTGCTCATCCTCGCCAATGGAGTTCATGGGCTATGTTGTGCCTGCAACGAGAATGCATGTAAGATCTCACGAACCTCTCTGTTAATCATATGTGGGTGATCTACTGATAGGCAAATGATCCTATTACAATAATCTTAAAGTTGTTTTTATCTAACATTGGTATCATGAGCATCTATATGCCTAGATTAGATCCCTGCTGATTTTCTGTAAGTCATAATGATTTCGGATTAAGATCAATGGTTAATGCCTATAGATTAATGCCCTCTGTTAAGTCAATGATATATGTTCAGGTTAATTGGTTTCAGTCAAGGCCTAATTGCTATGGGTTAATGCTAATTAGACAGAAAGTTCAATCCATTTCTTTAGATTAATTGAGCAAAGCTTCCGCATCAAGTTCATGATACAATTAGCACATTACAATCCCCAGTTTAGCAATTAGAAGGAGGTGATTTGGCAAACTAGTGAAAATCCCCAAATATTGTTCCCCAAAATCACCAAATCGAAACCATAAGAGTAGGAATCCGCAAATACCCAACCGCGACCAAAGAAGTAAAAGGAAAGAGGGGTTGGGACTTATGTTGATGACGCCGGCTTTCGGTTCCGCACGGCCGCCACCGTGCGAGTACGTACTGGGCGAGACGACGCGCAAAAGCACCCGTCGGCGCCTCCCTTATGGACGCACGCTGCGTGGCAGTAGCCGCGCACGTTGCCATTGCCTCCTAATGTCGCAGTCGCCGGCGCTCGCCTCTATGCCTCGTCGTCGAGCGCGTTGTGATCGTCGCTGGCGGGGATCGACTCTCGATCTCGCCATGTGCTCGACACGGCTACCGCCGTTCGGCGAAGGAGCGCGCGGCCTTGAGGCCAGGCACGCTGCTCCGACGAACTGGGCTGCCGCACCGCCATGGCCGGCGCGCCTCGGGTGGCCGTCGCGATCGCCTCTCCGGCGGGAGCCGTGAAAACCGGGGGAGAGAAGGGGAAAATGCGGCTAGGGTTCTGACCCCGTGCTGTTTTACTCTCGCCCGGGAGGATCGAGGCCGTCGGCTTGATCCAACGGCTGAGGACGACGCGCAGCTCCGAACGGGCCACCGCGCGCTTAAAAGGCCGCTTCTGCAGCTGGGTTGCGGCCCAGCTTGTTTTGTCCTGGCATGAAACGTTCTTTCTAATGTTATTGTCTGCTGGGCTGGGCCGAATGAATTAAGGGTAGTTGTGGGTTGTATTGGGCCAATAAAATTATGTTCTGCGCGTTTTTCCCTCTATTCAGTGCAATTCTGTGATTAAGATTATTCTAAGAAAGTCTTTTGCACTGTTATAGATAGAACATTGCCAGAAAAATCAAGTTCTAAATTGTGTTTTAGTTTTCTTAGTACAATGGAACCAACGAGAAGTTTTGCTTAGAAAATTAAAGCACAATTAATGTTTATGTAATTTTCATGGCAATCCTTTAATCATGATGAAGATTTATTAATAAAAATCCATGGATGATTATAGGTCAAATTATGTTCTTTAGGCATTCTGTGCAGTTTTAGTGCATTCATTAAGTTTGAAAAAATGTTTTTGCACTGATGAGTTTTAAAGTGCCTATAATTATGTTTAAATCTTCTGAATAAAATGGAACCAACGGGAAATTTTATTTTAGAAAATTTAATATGACATGAATGTTGATGTCATTTAAAGGCACCTTTTATGGTCATCACTTTTTCAAGTATTATTTCAATGATGAAATCTTAATGTTAAAATATTGGGCATTTTTCAGTCACTCATTTAAGTTTCTAAACATTAATATTTTATTTGGAAACTTTATTTGAGTGTGAAGTTTGTGGTGATGCCATCCTAATGGCATTTCTCAATGATGTGACCATTTCAAATGGGCTGAGGCCACCTCAAGGAGAATGTGATGGTCACATGGTTCAGTTTTCCGCATCATAATAATATTGCGGCAGTACGCCTATTGGGAAAACTGAAGTTTTTATTTGGTGCATTTCATGTCATTTTATTATGATATGCATTATTGAAATATGCATAAAGACTCAAAAAATAATGTTCATGGGGTTATGATCAATCCCCTAAAGAAAGGAATTTTGTTTAGGGGGTTTGTTTTCCAAAGTACATGTTGCTGCTAAATATTGTTATTTTGTGAATGGAATTTTGTGTCCAAAATTATTACCTGGAAAATTTTATGATATCCTGAAGATAATATTAATGTCATTTTTTTACTGACTGTAACTTTGAAGTCTACTCTCTCGCAATGACATTTATATTTATATGATAATTCCAATGTCACTTTCATTGTATGTCGTTCAGAATTTTAATGATAATTTTGACACTTATGTTTAATGTTATTTTCATTGTTCATTAAGTGTCAAAATTTAAGTTCAAGATGGCTACAACACGTTATGAATACTTGTGTCGTATGACACAATGGATTACACTTTATTGTTGCTTTATGTTAATGATCGTTATTATTTTAGTTAATATTCTCGCTGGTCTTTATGTGATTTTATGTTTCTCTAATCAAAATGGAACCAACGAGAAGTTTTGACTAGAGATTTAGTGAGCCAAATTCATAATGGTGATTGATGATATTCGGACAAATGTTGATTATTTTCATGTGTCATTAATGAATGAATAAGTTTTTTTTTCTTGTTATCTGCCCAATGATATTACAAATTAGAATAGATTAATCATTTTTTATTCATCTCATTGCATGGTTAATTCATGCTTGATGTTTTGTTGTGATGTTCATAACAATGTCTTATGTTTTCATAGCAATGAACATTAATAATGATGCCAACTTCCAGTTTGGCATAGACAATACTTATGTAAATAATTTTTTCATGTGGAGAGTGGAGATCATTTTCTCATGTAAGGAATCTCGCAATGTTTCTCTGCCACTAAGGTTTACAGATTTAAACATGATGTTACGGCAGACATTGGGAGAGGTCTCAAAATGCATGTGCTATCATGCACATTACTAATGCAATGGAGTTTAAAGTGAAAACTATTGGATTTATTCCACTAGGATTTGGACATACTTAATTCTTCATCTGATTGATGATGTTTGTTCTTGCTCGCAGTTACTGGAGAAACTTATTTGTAGTTTCTCGAACAGATGACATGATAATTATGTAATGTTAGTTTCGCCCTAGGGTGAGACAAGTTATGTTTTTCATCTGAATGGATCATTTGTAAAGATTATGTGTTATGTTACAATTAAAGATTTAAGAGAAGTGTAAATAACGAGACCTCATCGAAATTGTGGTCTTATACCACATTTCGAGGGGGAGAATGGAAGTCTCGTTTAATATGAGATATCATGTTCACTTCTCCTACTTAGATCAAAATATGTATGTTAATTCTCCAATTAAAGATAGAACCAACGAGAAGTCTTGGTTGGAGAATGTATGAAAATCATATACTAATGTCAATTATCTAATTAAGATGCAACAAGTCTTATTTAGAAGAATGGATAAAAATTACTCCTTTTTATTACGTTAATGTGTACTTAATCCCTTATGAGCATTATGAAGCACACATGAATGCTAAAGTTAAGCTTGCTAGTCTAATGACCATCATGATGTAACATGTTGATTATATATATGACCAACGTCATTTATAATCATATGTCGCACTTCACTCAAATGGCAAGTTTGTCACTATCAAGTGGCTCGTGGTTATATTTTTGACTATCGTCATTTATAATCATTTGTCACAATTCATTAGGTTCTTTTCCATCTTCAGCCCAACGGTGTTGTGGTTTAGAACTTAAATGATTATTATCAAGATATTGGATATGTTTTCCATTTTTCAAATAAAGTGATCATTGGGGAACTGGAGCATATGAACATGAATCTTAAGGATAACTCCAGTAGATCTTTGTTCATACGCATCAGGTAAGTTGAGAAGAAATGCATATTGCAATACTCAATGTTGAGACTTACAATTTCCGTGTGATTCATAATGTGTGTGAATGATCATCTTAGAGGCTTCTGTGATAATGAGCTCTAATGATGTATGGAACTCAACAGAGTTTCCTCGGTGAGTTGTTTTTGACGCTTGTGTTATTATTATAACACACTCTTGTGTTGACTAAGTTAAGAATGTATGTATGACTTAACCGTAAGGTTTCGTCAAATAGGTGAAGTTAACACAAGGTATGTTGCACCAAGAAATTCAATTATGAAATAAGAAGAGCGTCGGGACTCTCATACCATAAAACCAAGGGGAGTAAGTATACTACGTACCTTGAGAAGATGGAATATTTTTGGCGGGCCAAGAATTTTCTATTTTCTATTTATGACATAAATAATCTTGGTCATGCCCTATACTTTTTTGTATCAAGTCTCGCCAAGATGTAGGTCCAAAAGGGGTATACGTTTTATTAAGACGACATACATCGATAGAGTACAAAAGAAAATATTATATGGTAGTACTCTTATCGCACCTGCTACTAAAGTCAAGGGCAATAAAGATGGACATTTTAGTGTCCAAGGAACCATTATGAACTGATCAGATAATGTCGGTTCCTTATGCTTCAGCTATCAGAAGCAATATGTGTATTCAAGTATGAACATGCCCTTGTTTGTGATCGGGATAATTGGCAAATATACAAAAAAGACCAGAAATGAACCACTGGAAAAGCCACCAAATGTCCTGCAGATATGCAAGACAATAAAGTTTACATGCTCACTAAGTCTAAAACTTCGATATCCTGGGATATTCAGACATTGTTTTCTGCGAGATGTGTGGATCTTAAAGTTTCCACGCTATGTTACATCCTCACTCTCGCACATGGAGCTATATCGTGGAAAAGCTCTATACTGACACTGATGGCATTGGAGATAATGCACTTACTTATGTGGCGTGTTAAGAGGCTATTGGGCAGGTTGTATGTCAAGAAGTTTTATTCCCGAAATTATGGTTGTGAACAACATTTTGTGACCACATACTGCAATATGAACACGCAGTTTTCTATGCGAGTAACAACAAGTTAAATGGTTTTGCCAAGACCATTGACAATATGTTTCATGTTGTGAAAGATAGAATCCAGGACCAAACATATGATGTTGATTTATATAAGTTTGCGGTTCCGCATAATAAAGGCTTACCACCCATTTTATGATTATGTTGCCGGCATGGGTTCAGAAAGCCTTTTGGTCCTGGAAATTAGGACCATCGAATAAACCAACTCCCATAAAGTAAAATGTTATCCATTTGAGATAGAATGATATAGTATAAGTATTGAGGTTTAATGGCACATCATTAGCCATGGAAACACCTTACTTTCCCATATTATTTCTATTAAGAGTGGGCTTATAATGTCCGTTAGCCTTACGATCAAAGGGGAGAATGTTGGAATTGATCTCGACTAACAACCGAGAGAAAAAGTTGGGGTGTGGCCCACCATACCTCTCTCACGCACGCACTGTGATCGGGGGTGCAAACAACCTATTGGTTTCGGTCCCTGTTCCCTGGCCCCACATATAAAAGGGAGGTACTTCTCTCCTGTAAGAAATATACATCATGTACATGACCTCAACTACCGATCCAAAAGAAGGGGAGCTAGGGAATCAGAAGGCCGTTTCCACCTCTGGCCGCCGCAAGGCTGTGCCGGCGGTTTTCCTGCTGCCACCGGCGAAGCTCCTGGATGAGCTGCTGCCTCTCCACGACGACATCACCGCGGCGCCACTGCTGTTGCTCATCCTCGCCAATGGAGTTCATGGGCTATGTTGTGCCTGCAACAAGAATGCATGTAAGATCTCACGAACCTCTCTGTTAATCATATGTGGGTGATCTACTGATAGGCAAATGATCCTATTACAATAATCTTAAAGTTGTTTTTATCTAACATTGGTATCATGAGCATCTATATGCCTAGATTAGATCCCTGCTGATTTTCTGTAAGTCATAATGATTTCGGATTAAGATCAATGGTTAATGCCTATAGATTAATGCCCTCTGTTAAGTCAATGATATATGTTCAGGTTAATTGGTTTCAGTCAAGGCCTAATTGCTATGGGTTAATGCTAATTAGACAGAAAGTTCAATCCATTTCTTTAGATTAATTGAGCAAAGCTTACGCATCAAGTTCATGATACAATTAGCACATTACAATCCCCGGTTTAGCAATTAGAAGGAGGTGATTTGGCAAACTAGTGAAAATCCCCAAATATTGTTCCCCAAAATCACCAAATCGAAACCATAAGAGGAGGAATCCGCAAATACCCAACCGCGACCAAAGAAGTAAAAGGAAAGAGGGGCTGGGACTTATGTTGATGACGCCGGCTTTCGGTTCCGCACGGCCGCCACCGTGCGAGTATGTACTGGGCGAGACGACGCGCAAAAGCACCCATCGGCGCCTCCCTTATGGACGCACGCTGCGTGGCAGTAGCCGCGCACGTTGCCGTTGCCTCCTGATGTCGCAGTCGCCGGCGCTCGCCTCTATGCCTCGTGGTCGAGCGCGTTGTGATCGTCGCTGGCGGGGATCGACTCTCGATCTCGCCATGTGCTCGACACGGCTAGCGCCGTTCGGCGAAGGAGCGCGCGGCCTTGAGGGCAGGCACGCTGCTCCGACGAACTGGGCTGCCGCACCGCCATGGCCGGCGCGCCTCGGGTGGCCGCCGCGGTCGCCTCTCCGGCGGGAGCCGTGAAAACCGGGGGAGAGAAGGGGAAAATGCGGCTAGGGTTCTCACCCCGTGCTGTTTTACTCTCGCCCGGGAGGATCGAGGCCGTCGGCTTGATCCAACGGCTGAGGACGACGCGCAGCTCTGAACGGGCCACCGCGCGCTTAAAAGGCCGCTTCTGCAGCTGGGTTGCGGCCCAGCTTGTTTTGTCCTGGCATGAAACGTTTTTTCTAATGTTATTGTCTGTTGGGCTGGGCCGAATGAATTAAGGGTAGTCGTGGGTTGTATTGGGCCAATAAAATTATGTTCTGCGCGTTTTTCCCTCTATTCAGTGCAATTCTGTGATTAAGATTATTCTAAGAAAGTCTTTTGCACTGTTATAGATAGAACATTGCCAGAAAAATCAAGTTCTAAATTGTGTTTTAGTTTTCTTAGTACAATGGAACCAACGAGAAGTTTTGCTTAGAAAATTAAAGCACAATTAATGTTTATGTAATTTTCATGGCAATCCTTTAATCATGATGAAGATTTATTAATAAAAATCCATGGATGATTATAGGTCAAATTATGTTCTTTAGGCATTCTGTGCAGTTTTAGTGCATTCATTAAGTTTGAAAAAATGTTTTTGCACTGATGAGTTTTAAAGTGCCTATAATTATGTTTAAATCTTCTGAATAAAATGGA
This sequence comes from Secale cereale, assembly GCA_902687465.1. Classification (NCBI taxonomy): domain Eukaryota; kingdom Viridiplantae; phylum Streptophyta; class Magnoliopsida; order Poales; family Poaceae; genus Secale; species Secale cereale. The sequence goes on along the minus strand of LR738711.1, from coordinate 49,626,389 downwards.
ACCAACGGGAAATTTTATTTTAGAAAATTTAATATGACATGAATGTTGATGTCATTTAAAGGCACCTTTTATGGTCATCACTTTTTCAAGTATTATTTCAATGATGAAATCTTAATGTTAAAATATTGGGCATTTTTCAGTCACTCATTTAAGTTTCTAAACATTAATATTTTATTTGGAAACTTTATTTGAGTGTGACGTTTGTGGTGATGCCATCCTAATGGCATTTCTTAATGATGTGACCATTTCATATGGGCTGAGGCCACCTCAAGGAGAATGTGATGGTCACATGGTTCAGTTTTCCGCATCATAATAATATTGCGGCAGTACGCCTATTGGGAAAATTGAAGTTTTTATTTGGTGCATTTCATGTCATTTTATTATGATATGCATTATTGAAATATGCATAAAGACTCAAAAAATAATGTTCATGGGGTTATGATCAATCCCCTAAAGAAAGGAATTTTGTTTAGGGGGTTTGTTTTCCAAAGTACATGTTGCTGCTAAATATTGTTATTTTGTGAATGGAATTTTGTGTCCAAAATTATTACCTGGAAAATTTTATGATATCCTGAAGATAATATTAATGTCATTTTTTTACTGACTGTAACTTTGAAGTCTACTCTCTCACTGGCCAACCACGACCACATCGTATATGAATATAGGAAAAGGAGGCACTGGGAAATGAGGAGGAACTGCCCGGGCAGAAAAAGGAAAACACGTACATCACTTACATGCTAGGTCAGTCACCTCCCATGGAAGCCGCACGGCGAAGTTCAAATTGTGCATGTACGTAGGCCAAAGCTGTTGCGTATTGCATAGTAGTGTAGCTTCAACCATCCTCCGTACATTAGTTTTATATCCACACCAGGCAAGGCGTTGAGATGCAGGCGCCAGAGCCCGCACGGTATTCCCTGTCGCCGTGCTGCAATCCTTCGAAATGGTATAGATACACCGAGGCAGCACTGAATGTGTCGTCTGTCATCTGCTTCCACCTAATGGAGTCATCGGTGATGTTGTTTAGTTGAAGGTTCGCCGTGAAACTCCCAATGCGTGCAAAGATCGTCCGTTGTCAGATTCGGTTTCGGATTCCACATCTAGCGATTGTCGAGGAAGCAAGCTCATGCTCCTCCGAGTGCAGTGCCTGACGAGCTCTGGCCACCGATCGATCAGACAGTCATCCACCCGGTGGGAATCTCAGAAGGACGTAGTTGTGCCTTCACCAATGGTGATTGTTGTGAAGGCTTGGAATAGGGCGTCCGACTTCTCGTCCGCCAGCAGGATAAGATCTCGTCAGGGCTTCAACGTGTCAATCCAGCGAAGTCAGTGCCACCTGGTCCGCGCTTTGTGTCTAAATTTCACTAATGCTGAGGCCTCCAAAATCTTCCGGGTTTCAAATATGTTTCCACCGCACAAGACACTTGCCGCTAGAAGAATTAGCCTCCTCTGCCCAAATGGAAGGCAGTCTTCCCATTTCATGCCAAAGGAGATGACACAGGCTCTGAGCATGTCTTCTAGAATCTGATTCACACGCTCGACTTGACCACTAGTCTGAGGGTGAAGGGCAGTGCTGAACCTGATCTTACTGCCCATGGCGTACTGAAAGGAGTCCCAGAACCTTGATGTGAACAAGCTGCCACGGTCTGATGATATCACTTGAGGAATGCCATGTAGGGACACAATTCTGGAAGTGTACAGCTCTGCAAGTTGGGCTGCATTGATTGATTCTTTGACTGGAAGAAAGTGAGCGACTTTGGTAAGCTTGTCAATTACCACAAAGATAGCATCATTGCCTCGCTTGGATTTAGGAAAACCAGTGCCGAAGTCCATTTCAATGTGGTCGAACTTCCACTCGGGGATAGGAAGAGGTTGGAGAAGACCGGCTGGACGTTGATGTTCTGCTTTCACTCTTCTGCATACATCACATTCGTTCACGAATTGGGCAATTTCCCTTTTCATGCGTGTCCACCAGTAAGACTACTTGAGATCTTGGTACATCTTGGAACTGCCAGGATGAATGGAAAGGAGAGAATCATGAGCTTCTTCCATTATGAGCTTCCTGAGATCACCTTTGGGAACAACGAGTCTGTCCTCGAAGAACAAGGTATCTCTCTCATCAACACGGAAGCACTTGTATTTTGGAGTGCCCTTTGCAATCCCATGTTTCACCTTCTTCACCATGGTATCACTGAGCTGGGCCTCGCGGACTTGATCTTCCAAGGTAGGAGCAATTTGGAGATTTGCAAGAAAACCCTGCGGAACAACTTGAAGGTTGAGCTTCCTGAATGCTTCACAAAGCTCAGGCTGGTACGGCTTGATAAGAAGGCTGTTGCAATATGCCTTTCTGCTCAAAGCATCTGCAATCACATTCGCCTTGCCTGGAGTGTATTCAATGCTGGGGTTGTACTCTTGGATCATTTCAACCCAACGAGTCTGACGGAGGTTCAGATGCGGCTGTGTGAAGATGTACTTCAAGCTCTTGTGATCAGTGAAGATGTCGACCTTTCTGCCCAACAACAGATGTCTCCACGTAATCAGAGCATGTACCATAGCTGCTACCTCGAGATCGTGTGTGGGATAGTTCTTCTCACTGGGCTTGAGCTGCCGAGAAGTATAAGCCACAATTCTCTTATCTTGCATAAGCACACCAGCAAGACCTTAAAGAGAAGCATCACAGAACACTTCATAGGGCTTGGTTTCATCCGGAGGAGTCAGAACTGGAGCAGAGACAAGCTTCTCTTTGAGGGTTTTGAATGCCACTTCACATTCGGGAGACCAAAAGTATTTGACATTCTTCTGAAGCAGGTTGGAAAGAGGCTTGGCAATCTTGGAAAAGTTCTCCACAAACCTTCTGCAATAGCTGGCAAGACCCAGAAAACTGCGGAGCTGCTTGACGTTCTGAGGAGCCTCCCAGTTGACAATTGCTTCAACTTTCTCGGGATTAACCGCAATGCCGTCAGCTGAGATGATGTGGCCCAGGTACAAAACCTTATCGAGCCAAAACTCGCACTTTGAGAGCTTGGCATAGAATTTATGCTCTCGGAGTCGATCAAGAACCAGTCGTAAGTGCTTTTCGTGATCTTCTTCATTCTTGGAAAACACCAGAATATCATCCAGATACACAAGCACGAACTCGCCAGTATAGGGGTTGAAGATGTAATGCATCATCCTTGAAAAGGTAGGAGGAGCATTGGCGAGACCGAAGGACATGACGGTATACTCGTATGAACCGTAGCTCGTTCTGAAGGCTGTCTTGGGAATGTCTTCCTCGCGAATGCGAATTTGATGGTAGCCCATTCGGAGGTCAAGCTTAGAGAACACTTTAGCTCCTTTGAGCTGCTCAAAGAGTTCGTTGATGTTGGGGAGCGGATACTTGTTCTTAATCGTCTTCTTGTTCAATGGCCGGTAGTCAACACAGAGACGCTCCGTGACATCTTTCTTCTTGACAAATAAGACGCCACAGCCCCACGGAGATGTACCCGGTCTGATGAGACCCATACTCTCCTGCTTATCAAGTTGCTTCTTCAATTCCTTCAATTCATCCGGAGAGAGCTTGTATGCACGCCGGCAAGCAGGCTCAGTGCCCGGCTCGAGTTCAATGACAAACTCCACCTGACGGTGTGGAGGCATGCCTGGAAGTTCTTCTGGAAAGACGTCTTGATATTCGTTCACCACAGGAATTTGTTCTATGGCATTAATTTCACCCTTATCATTGAGAGAGAAAAGCCGAATAGTATTATCCCTGGAGGCGAAGATAATCACATCTTCATCAGAATGAGTCAACTTGACTTCCTTTTGAGCACAATCAATGTGAGCATCGTGCTGAGAAAGCCAATCCATTCCGAGGATGAGGTCGATGTCAGAATTACCAAGAACCACCGGTTTAGCCATAAAACGATAATCTCCCATGCGAATAGAAACATTCGGAGCAAATATGTTGGAAGTCATGCACTTGCCCGGAGAAATTACTTGCAACCTCTGAGGCAGACTTTGGATGTCAACATTATACTTGGATGCAAATGGTTGAGACATGAAAGAGCATGAAGCACCCGAATCAAATAACACTTTAGCTGGAAAAGAGTTCACTGGAAGGTTACCCAAAATGACATCAGAAGAAGCCTCCGCTTGTGCTGCATTCATCAGATTGACCCTTGCAGCCTTTGGATCATGCCTGACAATAGCTGAACTCACAGGTGGAGGAGGAGGAAGACGCTTCGGATTCGGACATCTGTTGGCATAGTGACCTTTCTGAGTGCATTTGTTGCAAGTCACTTCTGAGAGAGGACGGAAATGAGAGCCACTGGACTTGGAGCCTTGAGACTGAAACTGCTTCTTCGACTAGTTGCTCGGGTTGGGTGGGTGGGAGAAACCACGACCACTAGAGTTCTTGTTGTTGGAGTTGTTGAAGTTGTTGGAGTTGTTGTATGGAGCTCGAATCACTGGAGGAGGAGGAAGCCAGAATTTCTGTTGTTTCGCAGCCAACTGAGACGATGAGGAAGAGTGAACAGCATCTCGAATTCTCTTCTTAGAAGCCTCCATCTTAAGCTGAGCTGCTTCTTGTTTCAAAGCCATGTTATAGAACTTGTCGAATTCATCTGGCTCGAACAAAGTGAGAGCAAGCTGAAGTTCATCTTTGAGACCTCCACGGAACTGATAGATTTTACTCTTGGCATCAGGAATGTCTTGCTTTGCATAGCGAGCGAGGTTTTGGAACTTGACATTATACTGATAGACTGACATGGAGCCCTGCTTGAGGTTGCGGAATTGCTCACGCATACCCTCGATGACACTTGTAGGAATGTGGTGCGAGCGGAAATCCTTGCAGAAATTCTCCCAAGAGATCACTTGACCCGGCCTGGAGTCTTTGTACTGCTGCCACCAGTCAGCTGCTTGATCTTTCAGTTGGAAGGCTGCAAACTTCACATAGTCATCTTCTTTCACGTTACTGCACTCAAAATGCTTCTTTATGTCGGTCAACCAATCTTCAGCATCAAGAGGGTCGACACAGTAACTGAAAGCTTTAGGATTGTTGGCCAAGAACTGATTGAGAACTACCTCCCCAGTACTGGGTGATGTCGGGGTTATCTTGCCACTGGCCGTATAGGGGAGATTTTCGATGTCGGCCGTCTTAAGTATTTAGTACTGCCGCAATATGCTTGTTACAATGATACCCCGAAGCTCAACTCCTCGGTAACAGGAGGCATCGAGAATAATATCCTTGTCACAAGAACATCGAAACAATCCCAGAATACTCGCGGGATTCCTAAAAAAAAAATTGTGCAAATTTTGAAGATAGGAGAGACAAGAGTAGACGTCAGGAGTCCTCACCAGAGAGAAAGGGGATGAGAAGCAAAGAAATCCTACTCTCCGATATAATATAGGACTCAAAAAGTTTTCAGTGTGTGCCTAGACTCGACCGTCAACGGTTCGATCAAACAGTGGGGGCTCCTAGGTCGGAGAAGGCTCTGATACCAACTTGTAATGCCCAGGATGGAGTTATACCTCCTACGTGTCGAGGCACGATTTAAAGGCATAAATCCATCCTAGAATGATCTCAAGTTCGGTAATCTTTGCACAACTCATGTAAAAGAGGGGATAGTAAACTGAAAAATAGTTGGCTTACACTCGCCACGTCACAGAATTACAGTACAAGTCTCAAACACCATACATTAAGAACATCACAACCCTCTAAGGGAAAAAGCCAAATGTCAAAGTACCGAACTCAGATAAATAAACCACACGCGGATCGAATCCTAGTAAGAGACTCCACTACTGATCGTCCGGGTAGCGCACGTATTACCGACTACGCTCCTCGTCGTACTCTCAATCCAGCTCGGTGCCATCACCTGGATAGCTCACAGCTGGACCTGCATCTGGTGTGTGAAGTAACTGTGAGCCACAGAGGACTCAGCAATCCCGTCTCCGGGTAACAAGACTATCAAAGCCTTTGGGTGAGGATAAGGCTGAAGAAAAGAATAAGTCTGCAGCAGCAACTAGCATCTATCTTACGTAAGTGAGAGCGAGAAGAGAAGGCCTTGCCGAGAAGTGATCACGAAGTGATCCTAGTTACAAGCTCCACAATCATAACCCCTCCGTGTTCAACTCCCGAATCCCTATTCGGAAATTGACAGTCACGGAACACACGCTGGTAGTGTATTAGAAACATTGTGTCAAGTTATCTACAACCGGAATTAACAAGCTCCCATCTGCCACATAACCGCGGGCACGGCTTTCGAAAGTTCAAACCCTGCAGGGGTGTTCCAACTTGACCCATTACAAGCCCACGATCCGCGGAGTCGCAACTCCAAAGTGGGAAGACCCGAGTATCCTCGGAATCCCGTGCTCAAGATATACCGAGCTAAGGTAAGGCTAATCCAGCAAATCCTCCCGGCGTGCCGACACCCTGATAGTAGCCGCGCGTATCTCGTCTCAGGCCACGACCGGATGGGCGATTCTACAGGTTTTTACCAAACCTCGAGTTTCCTTGAGGTGGCCCCGCAGAACCCCCGTTTCGGACCAACACTCATGTGGAGCACTGGCCCGGGGTTGTTGATTAAGAAAGAGGGTTAATTACTCCCTATGCATGTTTAGTTTGTTATTAGGCAAATAGTACCAATGTTGGGATTTGCTGGAAAAGACTTAGCACTTAGCGGTTTATCGAGGGGGTCCCATACACCCCAACCGTGTTAGGAACGCATAAACAAGGAACATAAAACCGGCTTATACGGATCCTAACGGCATGAGTGGAACAAAACACCAAGCAAAAGGCTTAGCCTTCCACCCTTGCCAATATATATGTGATTTCAGTTAAAGCATTTATATAGTGTGATATAACCCAACCAAACTTCAACATGAAGCAAGCATCTTCACTTCACCTGCAACTAGCAACGCTATAAGAAGGGCTGAGCGAAGCGTACTTAGCCAAGCAACGGTTTGCATAGGTAGGGTGGTTAAACATGGCAATTGGTTACAAGTAGGAGGCTGACAAGAAGAACATGGGCATCGAGGCAAAACTATAGATCGAGACTACTAGCAAAAGACAAAGATAGTAATGTTATCGGGGTTCGGTCATCTTGCCTGAAGAGAAGAAGTTCGGATCAAAAGAAGGGTCCTCTTGCTCAAACTCGTTGGAAACCTCGTGCTCAACCTCGTTGGAAAACTCGTGCTCAACCTCCGGGTCTAAACAAGACAAACACACCAGCACCAATCAACACAATGCAATGCGCACTCGAAAAACATGTATGCATGATGGATGCACTAGTGAAGCACATGGAGCACGGAAAACATCACTCAAGCAAAACACCTCAAAACAAGATAACAACCTGATATTATTAATCTACACAGAAAAACACCCAAGTTTGATATAAAGTTCGCTGAAATCGGAGTTACGGGCTAAAAGTTATGCCCGAAACAAGATTTGAGCGAAAACTGCAAATTACAGCAACATGGCATCTTGGGAGCACAAAATAAATAATCTACAGCACCCAAAAGGCATAGCAAAGGACTTGAACATAAACTAGATATAATGTACAGCAAGTAGGTCCAAAGTGCACCCCCAACGGAGTCACGGATCAATAGCAATGATCTTGGACATATTGAACTTTGAAATAAAATTCTGGCAGCAGAATTTTATTGAAAGTTTAGGGCAAAAGATAAACATGCTACAGCCACTCAAATGGACATGTGAGGACATGGATGGAAAGACAACAATATATACTTCATGGAACAATCAAAATCCACCCCAAAACTATCATGCTTTGTCCTACAACATCACACGAACATGGCATCGGAACGTTACAGATTTCAGACTTAGTGAAATTTCACTAAGTCCTAAAACAGCAACATCATCATAGCACACAAAAGAGCAAGTTTAAGACACATCTAAACTAAACATGGCAAAGGGTAAGCACCTCATCAAAATACATATGACGGTGATCCCGAAACACACAAGCATGCATCAATGTGGTGAACACACCGATTGCAACAAGCTCAACAACATGGCATTTCATAACAAGTAAAAACACAACATTTGAACATGGCATCTTGCAACGATGATAACAAGGAAACAATACATCCACCATGCAACCTATCACAAGCAACACGTAGTTCGTGACGAGACGAACACGTGGACATGTCATTTGCATCGTTTGGACAAACGAGCTAAAAGATATCACATGTCAAAGGTGGCACAAAAATAACACATAGCAGCAGTTTATATCATCATACACTCTTGTAACAGCAAAACAAGCCCCTAGATGACTTCTAACATGCATGACTACAACAGGTAAATCGTAGAGGGCATCTCCACGAACATCTGGACATATCACACGCTCAAAACGGAGCAACAGGTAAAAAGATACAGCAGGTCAAAGTATGGATCTCAGAACAGGAAAAACAGGGGCTTAGGGAAAAAGTCAACCTAGATCCAGATCCGGAGCTACAGTGCGGATCCGGCCCGCGAGGAACAGTGGCGAGGCCCGGGTGAACAGTGGCGACGGAAACTGGGCCCGAACCGGCGCAGCGGCGGCCCACCGCGGGAGGAGGAAAAGGGGCCCGGCGGGAGGCGGCGGCCCGCGGGCGGTGCGGCCCAGCCGGCGCGGTGGCTGGCTTGGCCCGGCTCGCTCGGCCCGCGGAGCTGGGCGACCTGGCGCGCCTCGGTGGAGCGGCGGCTTCGGTGCGGAGCTGGTGGCGATGCGTGGCGGCGCTGGGCCGGGGTGGCCGGCCCGTTCGAGGCGCCTGGCGCCCGCGGCGTACGGGCCCTGCCCGGAGCGAAGCCTGGCTGGCGACGAAGAGGAAAGGCAGGGAGGCCTCGGCCCCTGGCGGCGACGGGGATCTGGTCCCTCGGACCAGATCGAGCGACGAACCGTTGACCCCGCAGCGAATCGATCCAGATCGGATCTGGCGAGCGGCGGCTCGAAGGATCTGGTTCCCTCGGGAACCAGAGGAATTTCTTGGATCTGAGGAAAAAAAAAGGGAAAAAAAGAAAGTGGAGAAGGGGAAGAAGAAGGAGATGCCCAAATAGACTAGGGGTCTATATATAGCAATTTAGACTAGGGTTTGGAGGTTAGGGATGTTAGGAGCCCTCCGATCTGGATCCAACGGATCCGATCGCGGGATGATTTTAAAGGGACCAGACGGAGATAAAAGAATGCAACAGGGGTATTTCCGGGACACGAAGTGAAGGCACATCGGACCCACACGGACAACGGAGGGAAAAGTCAACGGAGTCCAAACGAGACGAGATTTGAGAGGCGGGTTGCACACAACAAAACAACAACACACAACACAACCTCTCGGCACACCGGTAACGAAAAACGCCCGAACAACAAAGTAGGCCTACGGGACGTCACGAACACGTGAGGGAGCTCCGGAACACGAAACGGACAACGGGAAGGAACGCCACGAACCGGATGCAACCCACAACACAAACAAAATGCAATGCACATGTCTACATGATATGAATGAAAGCCACACGCTCACACAACAAAACGACGAAAGCCCGAAAGACAAAGAACCCGAAATGGAAATAGATGAAGCCGGAGATTTATTATAAGCCCAAAAGGGAAAGTATTACATCCGGGGCATTACACCAGGGGGGGCGCACAGCCCTATGAGGGCTGTTGTGTCCCCCTTTGTGGCCCATTAGGCCCGAAACTCTTTCCGGGACCCCGAAAACCCTTTTCGGTCATCCGCCGTCTTCCCGATACTCCCCGGAACACTTCCGGACTCCGAACACTCTCATCCTATATATCAATCTTCGTCCCCGGACCATTCTGGAGACCCTCGTCACGTCCGGGATCTCATCCGGGACTCCGAACAACCTTCGGTAACCATGCACTGTTCTCACTAACAACCCTAGCGTCACCGAACCTTAAGTGTGTAGACCCTGCGGGTTCGGAAACTATGCAGACATGACCGAGACACTCCCAGGCCAATAACCAATAGCGGGATCTGGATACCCATATTGGTTCCCACACGTTCCTCGATGATCTCATCGGATGAACCACGATGTCAAGGATTCAGGCAATCCCGTATACAGTTCCCTTTGTCTCGTCGGTATGTTACTTGCCCGAGATTCGATCGTCGGTATCTCTATACCTAGTTCAATCTCGTTACCGGCAAGTCTCTTTACTCGTTACCGTAATACATAATCCCGTGACCAACCACTTAGTCACTTTGAGCTCATTGAGATGACGTATTACCGAGTGGGCCCGGAGATACCTCTCCGTCATACGGAGTGACAAATCCCAGTCTCGATCCATGTCAACTCAGCAGACACCCTCGGAGATACCTGTAGAGTACCTTTATAGTCACCCAGTTACGTTGCGACGTTTGGCACACACAAAGCACCCCTACGGTGTCAGTGAGTTACATGATCTCATGGTCATAGGAACTTATACTTGACATGCAGAAAACTATAGCGATAACTGACACGATCAAAAGCTATGTTAACGTTTGGGTCTCGTCCATCACATCATTCTCCTAATGATGTGATCCCGTTATCAAATGACAACTCATGTCTATGACCTGGAAACCGCGGTCATCTTTGATCAACGAGCTAGTCCTGTAGAGGCTCACTAGGGACACAAAGTCTGTCTATTCATCCACACATGTATTTGAGTTTCCAATCAATACAATTATAGCATGGATAATAAACGATTATCATGAACAAGGAAATATAATAATAACTCTTTTATTATTGCCTCTAGGGCATATTTCCAACAGTACTTTCTTGTTGTATGAGCATTATATTCTATCTAAATAGCAGAGACTAAAATAGAGTAGTCATATGTCTCATACATAAATACATAGTCATTTGTCTCATACATAGCATAGATATAAGTCTCATACAGAATTAAATGATCATGTCTCTACTGATAGATAGAAGCGTCACTGACGACGTCTTCCCTGGCGCGGAGGCGGATCTTGCGGCGTCGTCCATCCATACCTATGTATTGGCCTGATGTTACGAGGCGGAATCTCAGACTCATCCTGGTGATACTGTGTATCCTGTGTCGGGCCAGGTGGAGGAGTCGAAAACATGTCTGGCCACTGGATGGGCTGCGACATCTGACCCTGTATGTTGTCCTCATTACGTTGATCACTCCTCCATGTATCATGTGATGCAGTCATAGACGCATGATATCCGTAGGCTCCTGAACGATGGAACATTAAGTCATGCAGAATAAGGTCGCCCAAATTAATATTAAGAACAATACACATACCTGTTGGCTGTGACGGCTGCCCTGGCTGAAACACAAAGCTCGACGAGGGACCCTGTTGTCGTGGCTGTGGAGAAAACACAAAGCTCGACGTGGGACCAAAATGGTCTGGGTGCTGCCACATCGAACTGCCAGGTTGGTCAGGAGGGGGTGCCCTCATAGTCGGCTGATGTGCAAGACGCGGACGTGGCTGATGTCGGTGTGTGGAGTGACGCGGCGGCAGCTGCTGGTGCTGAACAACGTCGCTCCTTCGGGTGCACGTGATAGCCTCGTAGACAGCCCGAATCTTGTTCTGCATACGTTCCAAGAAGGGCTGTAGCACAGGACGGTGCTGAAGAAGAGGTCCAGACGACAGTGATCGTCCAAAGGTGGTCACGTCGTTGTAGAGTTCGTGTGTCAAGCTAGCCTGCAAATTCTCGCCTTGGTTATTAAGTATGCACGTCAAAAATATGTGACAACTAAATTTAAGAGCAATATGTCTTACCGCGTACTGTCTAGAGCGTGAAGTATCATAGCTCGGGTACATATCCGATGGGGTAGGGTCAGGTATCTTCTTTGGGTGAGAGTGCTCAACGATGCACAACCGTGTTCCGTTCATGTAGCGCCGCAAATAGAGATTGAATTCATTGAGTTCAAAATCATGATTCTGGTGCCATAGATGTGTGTTTGTTGTCTCCCATTCTAACATACGGCTCTAGTCTAACTAGCCACTCAGCAGTTGTCTTATTCGTGCCCTTCCTTGTCGTCCTAAAATAGCGGCGTATTTTCAACAATTATTATGTGCTTGAAAAAAGTACTATGAAAGATAATGCAACATTGAAAAACTGGTAAATACCTGTGGATGTGTTTTGGCACCGGGTTCTCTGTAGGGGGCGGCAGCTCTGACTGCAGAAGACCAAATTGCCTCATAACCCTTTGTTGTGCCATCTCCTCGACAAAGACATCGAAGATGATCTTCGATTTTGTCATCCAGTAATCTCGGTCCCTTGTGCATAGCACAGACAAACCATCGGGGTATCTCGCTTGTATGGCTGCTTCCGTGTAGGGCTGCCAGATGACCCCAATGTACGTATCGAACTGCTCGTTCAATGCCGTGTATGCCTTCATTGTCTGATCACTAGCAAATCGCCTCTGCAGAAAACAAAAGTTAGTACCCGGTAGCATAGAACTATCTTTTTTGCTAAAAAAGTTGCATTAAACTATACACCAATACATACCTCACGACGCGTCCAACACAGACCGAAAGTGGGCATGTCGATGCCGTCATCATCGAACCTGGCGTCTATAGGCTGATTCACAAGTACGTCTGGTCGCCCTATAGAGAACCTCTCCCACGACCGTGTCCACAATGCATGAATACCGACTGTGTACGTTACAGTATCTAGCCCTAAACTTGCCGCAATCCATTCTTTCAACTGACTGACTGACCATGTTTGAGACGCGTTCAGTGCCACCTCTATGTGAGTAAACTCACTCAGATCAGCTCCCATCTCAGTTGTCTGGACAATACCAGTACCGTAGTAAAATATGAACTTCATTACATCAGACATCTCGGCTCACCTAATTTTTTTCCAACAACGACAGACAAATAATAAGCAACGCTTTCAAATGTCCGCACTACTAAATATTAGACATGTATATATGTACGGACCAACTAAAAATATTCACATACCTAAAAATATTCACATACAAACTAAAAATATTCACATACCTAAAAATATGCACGGACCAACTACAAATATTCACATACATAAAAATATTCACATACCTAAAAATATTCACATACCAACTAAAAATATTCATATACCTAAAAATATTCACGGACCAACTACAAATATTCACATACATAAAAATATTCACGGACCAACTAAAAATATTCACATACCTAAAAATATTCACATACCTAAAAAATACTACCAAACAATTACGAGAGATAAAATGTGTGTTGGAATATACCCTTGAAGCGTGCAAACGAACGACGAACGGCGGACTTCAATCAACAGAACCGGAGGCGGAAACTCGCCTAGCAACGCCGGAGCTCCACCACCACCACTGCCTACACCGCAATGCCCGAGATTCACCACCACCACCGCCACAACCTTCACCAGTGAGCTCAAAAAAAGCTCCACCAAAATGCTAACCACGAACACCACGAGCTACCCCATGAGTAGATCGAGGTATCCCTTAGCTCCCCTCACTACGTAGAACCCATTCACGATGCCAAATCCGCAAAAAGATGGGTGAGTTGGGTGTATAATTGAAGAATATGTGTGTGGGGAGAGGGAGAAAGAAGAACAGGGAAGAGAAGAAGATAGGAACGAATGGAGAAAGAAGAAGGGAAGGAGAAAGGGGAAGGAGCCGGCCGCCGTGGTGGGGCCCGCACCCTGTCGGCCTGCGGCAAGCCGATCGGTCCGCGGCTGGCCGACAGGGGCGCTCGTGAACCAGCCGCGCCGACAGCGCCCGGGGCGACGTGGCCTGGCCAATAGTCGGCCTGCGCGTGGCCGATTACCCACCTGTCGGCCCGCAGTTGGCCGATAAGGCTGAGTCGGCCCGCTGCTGGCTGACTTGGCTTAGTCGGCCTGCTGCTGGCCGATTGGGTAATATTTTTGAAAATTATTTTGTCCGCGTAATATTTATGAAATTTACTAAAGAAATAGTATTATTTAAAAAACATTAGCTCCAATAACACCACTATTCATAAAACAGAACGGAAGGATTGTTTTTCAATGTGAAAACATACTAATTGACTTGCTTGCAGAGAAATTTGCAGTCACATTGCTTCCATGCAAATATCTAAACTTAGAAACCATGTTTAGTAAGCGTGATGGTTACAACCAGTTCGGTGTATTTTTCAAGTTTAGGCACCAAAGTGAACGTCGATGGCAAGTTTAGGCACCGCTAGTTTTATTACCTCTTTCTAATTTCATGTAGCAACTTTCATTGGCGAAGTAATTAACACAGATATATTGAAATCTCTGTATTTTTTGATAAAAGGCGCTTTATTACTTAAAAGGTTTAAGCATTACACCCGACCTCTGCATAACTAAGATGCACACAGTCAAACAAACAAAGTCCTCTCAGCAAAAGTAAAAATAAAAACGGCGAAATACAAAGAAACATGTAGAGTCTCCATAACACCTAAACCGGAGTGGGGCCCAATCCTAAGATCATGCTGCCACCCATGTTGGATAAAAGTATCCCTCGTCGTATCCTCAAATCGTGTACACACCTCCGTAAATAGGTCTCGATTCTCCAGGCGTCGTAGACAGGACCATAAATAAAGAGTCCCGATACATCTATAGATAACCTGCATAAGAGAAGTACTTTTATTATTAAAAATCTTATCATTTCTGCATAGCTAAAGGACCAAATAACGGCAAGCGCTCCCATCCTGAGAAGCGTTCTAAACATGTGATCTATCCCATGTAACCAGTTGCCAAATATATTAGCAACACTATAAGGAGGATACAAGCCAGAAGCTATTTGGATGACTGGCCATATAGAACGAGCCAATTTGCATTGGAAGAACAAATGTTTTATTGTCTCATCATGCTGACAAAATACACATTGCGTACTTCCATGCCAATTCCTCTTAATAAGATTATCTTTAGTAAGAATAACTCCGCGACGAAGATACCATGCAAAGATTTTATTCTTAATAGGTATCTTCATCTTCCAGATCTTCTTCTAATTATCAACTGGCACATCAGAATGAAGTAAAGCTCTATACATAGATTCTACTGAGAATTTTCCATTCCCATGTAGATTCCAACAAAATACATCGGACCCATGTGACAAATGCACCGTGGACAACCGCTGGATCAGGATGTTCCATGATTGGAGTCTAGTTCCAATTAAATCTCTTCTGAATGTCATATTTGGCGAAAATGATTCCAAAACCATGCCGATGGTATCACCATTGTGACACACAATGTTGTATAGAGCCGGATATTGTTCCTGGAGTGTTGCACTATCTAGCCACTTATCCTCCCAGAATCTAATTTTCGAGCCGTCCTTAATCGAGAAGGATCCATAGCAGAAGAAATATTTCTTCATAGCCATTAGACCCGCCCAAAAAATGAGAATCCCAGGCTTCCAGTATACTTGCGATACCGCCTTGGAACCCATATATTTTCTCCTTAAGAGGGTTTGACATACACCATTTTCGTCAGTAATCTAAACAACCATTTGCTGAGGAGGGCCCTATTCTTAACCTCAAGGTCATGAATGCCCAACCCGCCTTGGTCTTTGGGACAGCAAACCACACTCCATTTAGCCAGTCGATATTTCTTTTTCCCACTATCTCCTTGCCAAAAGAATCTTGATCGGAAGTAATCCAATCTATGTAATACTCCTTTTGGAAACTGGAAGAAGGAAATCATATATAGTACCATATTACTTAGTACTAAATTTATGAGGACCAATCTTCCACCTAGAGATATCAGTTTACCTTTCCAACTGCTTAGTCTTTTTTGTAGTCTCTCCTCGACGTGTTTCCATTCAACATTTGTGAGTCTCCGATAATGTATGGGTATCCCCAAATATGTAATCAGAAACTCGCCCAACCCGCATCCGAACAAGTCAGCATACAGATGGGCCTCGTCTTCAGCCTCGCCAAAGCAAAATAATTCACTTTTATGAAAATTGATCTTAAGACCTGACAGTTGCTCGAATGCTGATAAAATTAATTTCAGATTTCTCACTTTCTCGAGGTCATGATCCATGAAGAGAGTTGTATCGTCGGCATATTGAAGGATAGATAAACCACCATCAACTAGATGATCCACTACCCCATCAATTTGGCCATCAACCTTGGCATGCTCAATCATGACTGCTAACATATCCGCCACTATATTAAATAGCATGGGCGATATTGAATCACCTTGTCGCAATCCCTTCTTCGTTTGGAAATAGTGGCCAACGTCATCATTGACTTTAATTGCCACACTACCTGCGGAAACGTAACTATGGATCATAGCGCACCACTCAGCAGAAAATCCTTTCATTCTGAGAGTCTGTTGAAGAAAAGACCACTTGACTTTGTCGTAAGCTTTTTCAATGTCGATTTTGAGTATCACCCCATTCAACTTTTTCCTATGTAATTCATGGATTGTTTCATGAAGGATAACAACTCCATCTAGAATGTGTCTGCCTTGCATAAAAGCTGTCTGTTAAGGACAAAACACATGTTCAGCAATCAAATTTAGCCTAATCGTCGCCACTTTCGTGAAGACTTTAAAGCTAACATTAAGGAGGCAGATAGGTCTATATTGTTGTATCCTTTCAGCCTCATTAACCTTAGGTAATAAAATAATCTCATCAAAGTTTAAGCGAAACAATTCTAGTTGGCTAGCATGTAGGCAGTCAAACAAAAGTAAGAGATTCGATTTGATGACTTCCCAGAAGTTTTGATAAAACTCAGCCGAAAAACCATCCGGACCCGGGGCTTTATTGTGCTCCATGAGGAAAACCGCCTTTCTAACTTCCTCCTCGGAATAAGGGGCTGTTAGAATGCTATTCTCCTCATTGGAGACCTGGGGGATGTCATCTGTTCGGGACTCATCCATCGAAAAGTTCTCTTTCTCTGGGGCTCCAAACAAATTTTTATAATAATGAGTGATATAAGATTTAAGTTGCTCATGTCCCTCAATCGTGCCATCCACCTATTGTAGGGAATGAATAAGTTTCTTCCGGTGTCTATCATTGGCGACACCATGAAAATATCTAGTATTCGAATCACCTTTCAGATAAATTGAGAGTTGGAATGTTGGTACCATTTGGTATTATTTGTGCATTCGATTGACTCTTGATCTCAATTTCATGCTCAGATAGGGGTCTAATATAACCTCCACCAACGCTTCTAATTCATCAATGATGGATGAAAGACGAAGCTTCTCCTTTTTGAGGATACTCGCCGTATGCCTGGCCCAACCACCAAGGAATTTACGCATTGCACGCATTTTGTTATTCCATTGGTGTATTGGGGAATGCCCGGCCACCGTTTCCCCCACACCTCCTTCACCATATCATGGAAGCCATCCCGATGCAACCAACCAAGTTCGAACTAGACCTTGCGTTTATGTTGTGGTCGGGGCAAACCAGTGTTTAGGAGGATGGGTGTGTGGTCTGATATAGCATCGATACGAGGTAGAGCATGAACAAAAACCATCGGGAATTTGGATTCCTAGTCGGTATCCATTAAAACGTGATCTAGCTTCTCGTATGTCGGTAGTGGAAGACTGTTCACCCAAGTGAACTGTCTTCCGATCATGGAAACCTCTCGTAAATCTAGACTGTCAATGAGAGCATTGAAGAGGAAAGGCCAATGACTATCAAACCTGCCACTGCTTTTCTCATTTGGGAATTGTAGCAAATTGAAATCCCCACCTATAAGAATGGGGTAGGGATTATCCTTTGCCAGATTTACCAGTTCACGGAGAAAATCGGCCTTGAACTCATCCTGGGCTGCCCCATACACGACTACGAGGGTCCATGTGAAGTTATCGGCTTTGTTGCGAATATGGAGTTTAATACGAAACTCACTATCCGAACTAGCCAAAACATCTATAGTACCTGTATTTACACCAAGTAAATTGCCCCCAGAACGATCTCTAGGCGGTCGTGAAATCCAAGTAAATTATATCCCGCCAGAAAGACGGTTAAGAAGACTTACTGAGAAATCACGTCTCCCCGTTTCAGAGATAGCCAAAAAATCTAAATTGTATTCCCTATTGCATTCCGCAATGAATAGATGTTTAGCCAAGTCAACAAGACCTCTGGTATTAAAGAACATGCCATTCATGAGGAAACAATAAGAGATTTAGAAATTTTCGCCCTCTTATGGGTCTTACTACATTTTTTCGAACGGGCGGCCTTTGATTTATGTCCGGAGGCTGTAAGCTCAATCAATGAACTAAACCCGGGTTCATCTAAGCCCACATCCGAAATTGCTCCTACTAAATGAGAGAGTAGCTGACCATCTGATGTGGCATGCAACTCCTCCTCATCTATCTGGGAGGCAACAGACTTGCTAGAAACACGTGGAGTAACTTTTAATCGATCATATTCCAAATGTTTCAAAGCGTTTGACGAAATAGAAAAATCCTTATCATTCTTTCCTACACTAACACTCACATTTTTCAACTTAGAAACGATGGTTGTAGTGGAAAAAGCTAAGAAGGATTTGGGTGACGACGTAATACCTTGATTGTCGAGGTTCTGTGTTGCTTTACGCCTCATGGCCTTGGCCAAAGAGTCCTCATATGTGTCCATTGTTCCGTCCTCGGCAACCGTATGCCGGCTACTTCGACGTGTAGGTGTCACCCCCAATGATGGATGCCACGTCGACTTCGCTGCCGGAGGAGGGGGTGATGATAGAGTAGCAACCCCGTCCCCGACAATCTCAACCGCCGGCGCAAGCGACGAGTCCGCCATCTTAAGTGCATGCGTGGCTGCCGGCGGAGGGAATGGTGTTGGTGTACAGACTCCCTCCCCGGAAGCAACCATCGGAGATATGAAGATCGCTGCCGTAGCGGTTGATGAAGAAGTGGCCCCTATCATCAAGGAAATAACGTCGACCAGCTCCACCAACTCCTTTACAGCACCGGCCGTGTCGTTGTCATGACCTCCCAGGTCCGCCGGCGAGGAGTCAGCCCCGACCAACTCCATCAACTTCAGTGTAGGTGCGGTCGTCGGGTGCGTGGCTTGGCCATGCAGGTCCGGCCGAGCAAGTCGAGTGGTTGCTAGCCCCACCTGGGCGTACTTTGGATAGGCATGCACGCCATATGATTTGCCTAAAGGCTCCTTTAACGTGGTAGGCTCCCATTCTAATGCATGCATGTGGGTTTGATATGCTTGTACTGGCGCCTGAACTAGAGATTGCACTGTAGTATTAACGTGTGGCTGCACCGGCCTATGAGACCTTCACATCTCTGTATGCCACGCAGGTAAATAAATTCATTAATTGGAGCTCTCCTATCATCCTCGTGCAGTGTGTTTTTTTTTTAAAGAGGATAAACCCTGCCTCTGCAGTAGGACGATCAATGCAGCCATATATTATTAATAAAGCAAAATCTAGCAGCAAGACACCATCGTTATTTTTTTTTAAAGAAGATAAACCCTGCCTCTGCAGTAGGACGATCAATGCAGCCATATATTATTAATAAAGCAAAATCTAGCAGCAAGACACCATCGTTAGAACACACTGCACGAGGATGATAGGAGAGCTCCAATTAATGAATTTATTTACCTGCGTGGCATACAGAGATGTGAAGGTCTCATAGGCCGGTGCAGCCACACGTTAATACTACAGTGCAATCTCTAGTTCAGGCGCCAGTACAAGCATATCAAACCCACATGCATGCATTGGAATGGGAGCCTACCACGTTAAAGGAGCCTTTAGGCAAATCACATGGCGTGCATGCCTCTATGATACAAGACACAACATAAAAAAATACACAACTTATAGGCTACCCCTTCAAGAAGGAATCGCCGCACGTGCACCGATGATGGGGAGTCCACCACAAGGTGGAACTTCGGATTCTCATCCCAAAGGAAAGCTTCAATCCATCATCTTCAGCAAAGACACGGCACAGTTGCGCGATGACATAGCCCGATTAGAAATCTTGTGTTTCCACCTGAGTGCATAAGCTCGTTGTTGAAGCTGTCTGTACCATCCATCTTTATCCGTCTACCGATACCTCGATAGCTGGATACCTCTGGAGACGACAACGGAAGAAAAAGACGTGCCATACCGCCTACCTCCCGCTACTGTCGCACCACCTTCGATTCAACAACAACAGGCTAAACTTGTCACCTGCACCAGATCCGCCGTTCATCACCTGCCGGTAGCAGTCATGACTTGACGTCTCCGTATAAGATGTTGCGCGTAGCATCCGCCGGTATCACATCCACTGATGGCTTCACCTACCGACGACAGGCACCGCCCGACAACTCCGAGAGAGGCTCAAGTGTCACTTGCCGAGCCGCATCGAACCCTTTCTGTCGATAGAGGGGATGTCCCATACCGCCACCAGGCTCAGAAGGCCGTCAACGTCTCGAGATCCGAACTTCGAGTCACCCATACCACCCCGGAGTCCGCCGCCTTTGATGAAGAGGAGCCGCCGCCCAGATTCAGGGCGCTACAAGGAGCACCCACCATTGCGCCAGCCGCCATCGTCGACCGTACAACAGCAGCCGCCGCTGCGATTCCGCATCAAATGCCGTCGACACCAGAGGAAGCTCTGGCCGCCACGCGCGTCCCACGACGAGCCCAGACACGGGATCCCAAGGTCCGCCCCCACAGGTGCCGCTACAAGGACCCACCACATGGCCCGTCATCCCCGGTGGAGGGGTCGCCACCACCACCTTGGCCGGATCCGGTTCAGCCATAGCCATCACCACCGCCAAGTCGGGATCCAGGCTAGACGCCGCCACCGGCCACGCCCAACCCCACCTCCATCTTCTAGCCACGTCCAGCCGACCAGCACGCCACGCCCAACCGATCCGGCCGCGCCGCCGCCGGGATCTGCCGTGTCGTCGTGCCATGGATCCACAAGACGCCATCGAGGAAGTTGTGGTCCCGCGCCGTCCGGCATCGTGCGAGGAGAGGGGGATCCCTGCCGCCGCCTACGCCAACCGGAACGGCGGCGCACGCCGGCGGCAGCGAGGGAGGGAGCTCGACGCGGCGGACTAGGAACGGCGACTGGGGTTCGCCCCCTCGGTCGCTCGTGGGAGCGACGCGAGCTAGGGGTTACAATATATGTATGACAGGCTCTCTAGATCGGACGCGAGGGGCGTCAAGCCTCGGTTAGAGGAATCAAAGCCATTTGTGAGCTGAATCACGCTAACTCGTGCAGTGTGTGACTATATATAGTCCAAATATACATAAAGCTCAAAAGTTGGCTATGCTGCCAACAGAAACGAAACAGAAATAGTAGTATTCGAACAAGTATACAACCATTCATACTTGACATAGGCCAAGCACTACCATATCCTATATGAATATAGGAAAAAGAGGCACTGGGAAATGGGGTGGAACAGGTTGGGCGGAAAGGGGGACAGTGAAATCAAAATACATCACATCAGTGCGCACCTCCTCCCCACATGCACCTTGAGCAGCTGCTGAACGCCTAAAGTTGATCCGATTCTGAACTTCGACAAGATCAGTGTCAGCCTCTAGTGTATACAAATGGAGACGACCTTGCGTTCAGACTGGGCGTTCAGGTTTTACTGTTGAAGCTTAATTTTTCTCAAATTATGTTTTCGTAGAAGCACTAGTAGAGAAACGGGCTTTAGTCCCGGTTGGTAAGGGCTTTTAGTCGCGGGTTAGCAACCGGGACTAAAGGATGCTGACTAAAGTTCATCCACGTGGCCACGTGTGCTAGCCCGGGGGCTGGGGACCTTTAGACCCAGTTGGTTACATCAACCCGGACTAAAGGCCTTTAGGGTTTAGGGGTTTAGTGTATTAGGGTTTTCGGGGTTTAGGAGTTTAGGGTTTTCAGGTTTAGGGATTTATGGTTTATTTTTTCTTTTCTCACTTGAAGTTGTAAGTAAATAATATATCTATTTTGATATTTTGTTTCTTCAAAACCTTAGCAAGTTAGCCTCTCAGTCTCCGGGGAAATCTTGTATACTATATTCATAAATGATATATGGGTGAATGAACCCAATGTCAAAGATTCTATTTTTTTGCAATCGAGAATCTTGATTTTGCATAATAACGTACAAAAGAATATAGTGAGGATAATTACAGGAAATGAATGAGCTGAGCTATGTATTTAAATTGCAGAAAGAAATTACTTACAGACAATAGCAACTAACGATTGATTTTGTCGACTGCGCCTTGATTGTATAACTAAAAGATCTGAAAGCTCAATCATTATCTCGGTTTCATAAAAATAATGCTCTTCCTTGACATTCACCATGAGCATCTCTCACCTGTTATTTACTTCTCGCATGTACCACTCATGCATTCTTTGCATTTGTGTTGGTAGATGCCGGGCCTGATCAGGTCTGACTAGAGGGTTCCGGCGACATATTTCCGTGCTAATTCAGCCATGGGGACTTTCTCAGTGCCCTGGAGTTGATCAACACTGCTACCAAATTCTTGAGCAGTGTCGATTACCTTATTAGTAATCATGATATGACTTGCTAATAGAGCGTTCATGGTCGTCTGCTGGCCTATACCGTTTATGTGCCAATGGTCGTTATAGAAGATTCACAAAATGTTGTACGGTTTTCGCACCACTGAAATCATCAGTGCGCACCTCCTCCCCACATCCACCTTGAGCAGCTGCCGAACACCTAAAGTTTATCTGATTCTGACCTTCGACAAGATCAGCGTCAGTCTCTAGTGCTCATTGGGGCTGCGTGGCTCCCAGTTTATCTTGACTGGATCCAGAAAAATGGATTCAAGTTGATACGTTCCTTCTCCAGCAAGTCCGCGTCGTCTTTCACTAACATCTGTTTCCACTGAGAAGCCAACCAGACCGTCATCGATCTCGTCCCTGACAACACCACGCATAAACCTCCAAGGTGATTACTATGCAAGGATCCAGCCAAATGCAAACCCCGCCGAGCTCGTCACTACTACAGCTTATTCTCCTCGACCCCATACACGTGACAACATTTTACTTGTTTATAAATGGTACAATAATGTATGGAAGAAAAGCCTCCAAAGATATTCCCAGACACTTAAGCCAACTTCGGACAAGTATTCTTTTTTCTTCGTTCCTCATGTGGATACCCAAAAACACTACTATTCATAAATGACAATGGAAGTATTTTTTTTTCTAGGTGAAAACAGACTAATGGACATGCTTGCCGAGAAAGATGCAGTCACGTTGCTTCCATGCAAAAAATCTAAAATAAAAAAACACCTTTAGGCCCCGTGCTGTATGGAAGCATATGGCAAATCAATCTCTTCATCTCGATGCACATATTATATTGTTGCTTCCATTAAAATGTTGTGGGACCAATTTTCTCAAATTTTGGTGCACCAACTTTCATTGACGAACTAATTAACAAAGACATATCGAAATTCATATTTGCCACACTAATAAATAAATGCATTAATGGGAGCTCTCCAAACCATACCCCTGCAGTGTGTGGCTATATATAGTCCACACATGCATACAACTCACAAATTAGCTATGACGGCAACATAAAGGGAGGAGAAATAGAATCCTAACAAGTATACAACCATTCATACTTGACGTAGGCCAACCAATAGCACATCCTATATCAATATAGGAAAACCCTAAACCCTAAAATCTGACAGTTTTGTCTCCACAAAGCAAAGACCCAATTATATTTATACCCAAAGTATTAGAGGTGGTTAGAAATATCGAAATAGTGTCCGGTTTTTAATGCCTAGCTGCGCATCCATTCCCTTCAATATCTATACCACACAGACATAGCAACCATCATGCAAACGACCATTTCAATCCTATTGGAAAATGAGGCACCAGGAAATTGGGAGAAACTTGATGTTTTGAAATGCAAACACTAAAATCTAAGGGGCCCACAACATTGTGCACCTCCTCTGCAGGCGCACATCTAAAAATCAGTTGACAAAGAAATCAAAGCACCATTTTGACTAAGATGAAGCCAAACAAGGGGACATATCTGTACACAAAAATGACAATAGTCAACTCTGGGCGGTGAGTATACACCATGGAAAAAGCGAGCACTCCAACCTCACTCTACTAGTTGATCCAAATTTCTACTAATTGATGAGTAAATTATATCACCTTTGTACAAGTACATATGCAATGTAATAAAATTTGCTTGACCTAAGATTATTCGTGCCAATGCCCCTACATCTGGAAACTTTGATCCAACGACACTACAGAGTTCAGACTGAACACTTTCTCAAACTTCAGACATGTGCATCTAGATCTAGTATGACAACATGAATTCTCGCAATCTATTGTTGCATCTGCATTTTCTTCATCCTATAGTACAAATTTATTTACATCTATGTATGCTTCATACACACCATGAAGGAAAGAAAGAGATGACAACATGAGCACTTATGGCTCACATGTGGGTGGTGGAACATATGCCCATTTTGTATATCTCTACATGTGAGTTCATGGGTTACATGCTAGGAAGTATTGACCTATTAGCTCTTTTTCGTTCATGTGGTTTGTATTACACACCCTGAGCAATCTCCTAGAAGGAAACTAGCTAGGGTGATTTATCCCCCACAACGCACGCAAAAAGAACGCTTGATCTCATGGTGGATCTTATGTTCATTCATATCTCTCGTTTTGTCTAGGTGGAGAACAACTCACATGGACGAGAAACGACATGTCGCAGGAGCCAGCAGCTAGATGACTTCTCCCTTATGAGGCACAAGACGTTCACACTCTTTCGTTTCTGTTTTCATCAGTTATGTTAATTAACACCTCTGTTGATCTCTTTCTCTTGTTATATTGTTAGACAGTTCACTTTGGGTCATGTCTTTGGTGGCCCTACTCTACCCTTCCCTCCCCTCATGTACTTATGTTATTTCTAGTGGATGTAGTGTGAGTGGAAGGCTCTCCCACTGTCTTTTGTCCGATAATGAGCGGATTTTATTGACTTATAATGTTGCATCAAAAGAATACAATCACTATGAGTACATGTCTGACCTTTACACAACTAGGATGCACAGAGCCAACATGAACGCACACACACAAAGACAAAAAACACAACCCTTAAAAGTCTCTTGAATCGAACTTAAGCATACAACAACACCATCAACATCAACCACCACCGATGTCAGCTCCTAAAACCACCACCGATGTCAGCTCCCGAACTGTGAGAATACTGCTTCACAAATGACTCCTTCAGGAAGCAAACGACACATAAGTGTCTTCGTTGCCAGATACACCCATCAAGGATAGATCTTTGGTTTTCACCCAGAAGGAGAAGTCCGAGCAAACTCCAAGCAATGCCTGGAACAAGGAAGGTTGTATAACACCACCATTTCCATGTACAACCTATGTAGGTTAGACCTTGAGTTTTCACTCCCGAAACTCGAGACCGTGTGCCGAATAGCATCACCAAACTTGAGTCATCATGTACTGCCTCCCCCACTTTCAATGAAGTGGACACTGTTGCAACCTAGATCATCTCGCCTTGATTGCCGTACACGTCCAAAGTCCTGACATGGACATTACCATGCAACCAGACATACTATGTATACGAGGAGCAAATCAGAGCATGCACACCGGTAACAACAAGGTCGCCAAGGCCGTCAAGAGCCAATCTAAGAGGCAAGCCATCAGCCCCATGGCGTTCGCAGTGCTTGCAAGCATCCTGCAGAAATAAAGTCGTATGTGCCACCAAGAACACACATGGGGCAATCCAGCAACCCGCCACATCTTCTCCGAAGTCAGCCGGCGGCAATTCAGGATGATACATCGAGCATTCGGGTTGGCAGAATTGGTCGGGAGGCCTCATCGGGACCTAATTGCCCTCCCTTTGCCGCCATGTGCGATGCTCACGTCATCCAGTCGTTGTTGTACGCGGTACCGCTCTTGTCTAGATTCAAAAAAATGGAATGAAGACAAGACGTTCCTGCTCCAACAAGTCTGCGTTGTCTTCCACTACCATCCGATGCCACTGAGAAGCCAACCAGATTATCACCGATCTCGTCCCTGACAACTTCCGGCACCGACCTCCAAGTTCGTCACCACTACGACACATACTGACCGACCCTAGACGCTCGAGAGCATTTTTCTTATTTAGAAAGCGTACAATGTACGGAAGCAAAACCTCCAAAGATATTCCCAGACACTTAAACCAACTCCAGTCAAGTATTTTTGTTTTCTTTGCTCCTCATGTGCATACCGAAAATACTACTGTTCGTAAATCAGAATGGACTGAACTTTTTTTTCTATGTGAAAACAGACTAATTGACTTGCTTGCCGAGAAAGTTGCAGTTAAACTGCTTCCATGCAAAAATCTGAAATAAAAAACCATGTTTAGTCAGCGTGATGTATGGATTCACATGGCAAATCATCTCTTCATCTGAATGCACAAGATATAATGTTGCTTCCATTAAAATGTTGTGGGACCAATCTTCTCAAATTTTGGCGCACCAACTTTCATTGACGAAGTAATTAACACAGATATATTGAATTCCTGTACGCCATGCTAATAAATAAATGCTATGAAGCCAACATAATGAAAGAGAAACAGAATTTAAACAAGTATACAACCATTCACACTTGACGTAGGCCAACCATCATATATGTATTTAGGAAAAGGAGGCACTGGGGAATGGGGAAGAACTAGATGGACTGGAACGGTGACAGTAAAATCAAAATGCCCCATGGCAGTGTGCACCTCCTCCACACATCCGTTTGGAAGACATACTGAGCGTCTCCTTTTGACCTTTCTGTAACGCGCTGAGGGTGTGTTGTTGCCGATGTCCGTAAACTTGTAGAGAACTTACTTGCTACTTCAGCCATCGCCCATGTACGCCACACTTTGTTCAAGTTCTAGATTGGGTTTGATTAACTCTTACCTTCTTACCTTCAATGTAAAAAGGGGCTAAGAGGGAGCATGATAAAATTTTGCTCTCATGTACATATCTACCATGCCAGTGTACATAAGCCACAGCCGATGCATATTGCATAGTGGTGTATCACGGGGACAAGTTCCAAAAAAAAAAATTGCAGCTTCGACCAGTTACCGTACATTGGTTTAGGATGAAGAAAACATAACACCGTCTTGACTAACAAGGGATCAAAGAATACTATATATCTCTGAACAAAATTTTGGACGGCCTTCGCTATGTAGTGGGTACTCTTCAATGATCGGGGAAGAAGGAAATGCTCCAATAAGAAGGCGACGGGATTCGTGTGAGGATCGTCGTTCATGACCTTCAACAGGATCCATGTCAGTCCGTACTCTGTAGTGTATACAAATGTACTCCCTCCGTTCCTAAATATTTGTCTTTCTAGAGATTTCAACAAGTGACTACATACGAAGCAAAATGAGTGAATCTACACTATAAAATATGTCAACATACATCCGTATGTGTAGTCTATTTGAAATGCCTAGAAAGACAAATATTTTGGAACGGAGGGAGTAGAAGATCTTCTGTACAGATCGAACATATATGCATACTTTGATGACATTGACATTCGTGTCTGGCATTGAAACTTAATTTATCTGTTGTCTTGCATTTTTTAAACATGTTCAAAAATATAAGTTATTTTGTTTTCAACTCTAGAGAGACGAAATGCGTTCAGAAACAGATGAATCATTCGCGTCAGGTATTGTACACTGTACATCATGTCAGTGCTCATACTGGGTTTTATTCCCATTCTTCAATTCTAAAAAAACTATACATTTTTGTAACTTTGTCTATATACAGTCCACACATACATAAAGCTCACAAGTTAGGTCAGGTATTGTACAGCATGCCAAGGAAGATAAAATCTATGAGACCGGGTCTCACAAACCATCACGTGAGACCCAACCTGATGAATGACACGTGATGATGGCAATCTCAAAGCACGTAATCCCACTTTGCCAAATTACCCATTGCCGATTCCAATCACGTTTGTATCCTAAGTTGTTGTATTGAGATACCTACGTAACTCATACCCCCACGAGAGCAAGGGTTCGCGTGCTACTCTCATCCATGGCGGCGCCATATGACCTCCTCGGCGGCTGCCCGACAGTACCACACGATCAAGACTTGTCGTCCATGGCCATGCCGAACGAGCTCATCCCTAGCGGCCGCATGGCTTCATGCTACCACGACTCCCCATCCATGGTCGCGTTGAACGATCTGGTCGACGGTGGCCGTGTGCCGAACGACCTAGTCGCCCCTGGACGCACAATGGCAATCGCGCGGCAAGATACATCCAGCTGCTATGCGACGCCACACTCGTCTACAATAGCAAACAGTGAACACTATGATATGTACGCAGGAGAAGCAGTGAATGAAAATATTCATACTACTACCTTTGTACTGGTTTATTGGTCCCATTTGCACTTTGTGCTAAATCTTGACCTTAGATTTAACTAATAAAATATTAAAACATGTAACCAAAAATAATATCATTGAAAACTACGTTTAAATACGAATTGAACGATATAATTTTTAATGACATGCATTATTATTATTTTAGTTATATCTATGGTCAAAATTTGGCACAAAATACTAAGGGGGCAATAAATCAGGATGGAGGTAGTAGTTCACAATACGTGAATTTCATTTGTCTTACAATTAGCCTGTTCAATTCACATATGCAATGGGTACACAAGCCTGTTGATCTAATAAGCTGCATCACTTGTCTTACAAGCCTATTGAAGTTAAGCAGTACAGTGTGAAAATTTGACGCAACTACCTTGTGTACTGCTTAACTTGCAGACGAATATGTTGATCACCCGATTAGACATCTCTCTCCCTCTCGTTTGATTAAAGAGAAAAGTACACCAATCTTTCTAGTTTGGTGAAGCCAGCGCAGTCTACAATCGAACTGTTTTGCGAATTAAGCAACTATACGTATGTCATTGTCAGAAGGGTGGCTTCATACATCGGCTCTCCGGCACACTTGCAGCAGGAAAGGAACATGTGGATGACGAGCAGCTGCATGCGTAGTCCGGCCGCCCGCGAGGACGTCTTGGTGCGTGACCACCATCAACAAGGAGTCGTGTTTCAGCCGCCGTCGACGAAGAGTCCGTGCTGTCATTGGCATCGGCGTCTTGGCAGATGACCAGGATGAACGTAAAGTTGGCCCTGCCAGACGGCAGTGGCGAGGTCTTCCGGCACGGCCACTGACAAGAAGTTGTTGGAATTGATCTCGGCTAACAACCGAGAGAAAAAGTTGGGGTGTGGCCCACCATACCTCTCTCAGGCACGCACTGTGATCGGGGGTGCAAACAACCTATTGGTTTCGGTCCCTGTTCCCTAGCCCCACATATAAAAGGGAGGTACTTCCTCTCCTGTAAGAAATATACATCACGTACATGACCTCAACTACCGATCCAAAAGAAGTGGAGCTAGGGAATCAGAAGGCCGTTTCCACCTCTGGCCACCGCAAGGCTGTGCCGGCGGTTTTCCTGCTGCCACCGGCGAAGCTCCTGGATGAGCTGCTGCCTCTCCACGACGACATCACCGCGGCGCCACTGCTGTTGCTCATCCTCGCCAATGGAGTTCATGGGCTATGTTGTGCCTGCAACGAGAATGCATGTAAGATCTCACGAACCTCTCTGTTAATCATATGTGGGTGATCTACTGATAGGCAAATGATCCTATTACAATAATCTTAAAGTTGTTTTTATCTAACATTGGTATCATGAGCATCTATATGCCTAGATTAGATCCCTGCTGATTTTCTGTAAGTCATAATGATTTCGGATTAAGATCAATTGTTAATGCCTATAGATTAATGCCCTCTGTTAAGTCAATGATATATGTTCAGGTTAATTGGTTTCAGTCAAGGCCTAATTGCTATGGGTTAATGCTAATTAGACAGAAAGTTCAATCCATTTCTTTAGATTAATTGAGCAAAGCTTCCGCATCAAGTTCATGATACAATTAGCACATTACAATCCCCGGTTAGCAATTAGAAGGAGGTGATTTGGCAAACTAGTGAAAATCCCCAAATATTGTTCCCCAAAATCACCAAATCGAAACCATAAGAGGAGGAATCCGCAAATACCCAACCGCGACCAAAGAAGTAAAAGGAAAGAGGGGCTGGGACTTATGTTGATGACGCCGGCTTTCGGTTCCGCACGGCCGCCACCGTGCGAGTACGTACTGGGCGAGACAACGCGCAAAAGCACCCGTCGGCGCCTCCCATATGGACGCACGCTGCGTGGCAGTAGCCGCGCACGTTGCCGTTGCCTCCTGATGTCGCAGTCGCCGGCGCTCGCCTCTATGCCTCGTCGTCGAGCGCGTTGTGATTGTCGCTGGCGGGGATCGACTCTCGATATCGCCATGTGCTTGACACGGCTAGCGTCGTTCGGCGATGGAGCGCGCGGCCTTGCTGCTCCGACGAACTGGGCTGCCGCACCGCCATGGCCGGCGCGCCTCGGGTGGCCGCCGCGGTCGCCTCTCCGGCGGGAGCTGTGAAAACCGGGGGAGAGAAGGGGAAAATGCGGCTAGGGTTCTGACCCCGTGCTGTTTTACTCTCGCCCGGGAGGATCGAGGCCGTCGGCTTGATCCAACGGCTGAGGACGACGCGCAGCTCCGAACGGGCCACCGCGCGCTTAAAAGGCCGCTTCTGCAGCTGGGTTGCGGCCCAGCTTGTTTTGTCCTGGCATGAAACGTTTTTTCTAATGTTATTGTCTGCTGGGCTGGGCCGAATGAATTCAGGGTAGTCATGGGTTGTATTGGGCCAATAAAATTATGTTCTGCGCGTTTTTCCCTCTATTCAGTGCAATTCTGTGATTAAGATTATTCTAAGAAAGTCTTTTGCACTGTTATAGATAGAACATTGCCGGAAAAATCAAGTTCTAAATTGTGTTTTAGTTTTCTTAGTACAATGGAACCAACGAGAAGTTTTGCTTAGAAAATTAAAGCACAATTAATGTTTATGTAATTTTCATGGCAATCCTTTAATCATGATGAAGATTTATTAATAAAAATCCATGGATGATTATAGGTCAAATTATGCTCTTTAGGCATTCTGTGCAGTTTTAGTGCATTCATTAAGTTTGAAAAAATGTTTTTGCACTGATGAGTTTTAAAGTGCCTATAATTATGTTTAAATCTTCTGAATAAAATGGAACCAACGGGAAATTTTATTTTAGAAAATTTAATATGACATGAATGTTGATGTCATTTAAAGGCACCTTTTATGGTCATCACTTTTTCAAGTATTATTTCAATGATGAAATCTTAATGTTAAAATATTGGGCATTTTTCAGTCACTCATTTAAGTTTCTAAACATTAATATTTTATTTGGAAACTTTATTTGAGTGTGAAGTTTGTGGTGATGCCATCCTAATGGCATTTCTTAATGATGTGACCATTTCAAATGGGCTGAGGCCACCTCAAGGAGAATGTGATGGTCACATGGTTCAGTTTTCCGCATCATAATAATATTGCGGCAGTACGCCTATTGGGAAAAGTGAAGTTTTTATTTGGTGCATTTCATGTCATTTTATTATGATATGCATTATTGAAATATGCATAAAGACTCAAAAAATAATGTTCATGGGGTTATGATCAATCCCCTAAAGAAAGGAATTTTGTTTAGGGGGTTTGTTTTCCAAAGTACATGTTGCTGCTAAATATTGTTATTTTGTGAATGGAATTTTGTGTCCAAAATTATTACCTGGAAAATTTTATGATATCCTGAAGATAATATTAATGTCATTTTTTTACTGACTGTAACTTTGAAGTCTACTCTCTCGCAATGACATTTATATTTATATGATAATTCCAATGTCACTTTCATTGTATGTCGTTCAGAATTTTAATGATAATTTTGACACTTATGTTTAATGTTATTTTCATTGTTCATTAAGTGTCAAAATTTAAGTTCAAGATGGCTACAACACGTTATGAATCCTTGTGTCGTATGACACAATGGATTACACTTTATTGTTGCTTCATGTTAATGATCGTTATTATTTTAGTTAATATTCTCGCTGGTCTTTACGTGATTTTATGTTTCTCTAATCAAAATGGAACCAACGAGAAGTTTTGACTAGAGATTTAGTGAGCCAAATTCATAATGGTGATTGATGATATTCGGACAAATGTTGATTATTTTCATGTGTCATTAATGAATGAATAAGTTTTTTTTTCTTGTTATCTGCCCAATGATATTACAAATTAGAATAGATTAATCATTTTTTTATTCATCTCATTGCATGGTTAATTCATGCTTGATGTTTTGTTGTGATGTTCATAACAATGTCTTATGTTTTCATAGCAATGAACATTAATAATGATGCAAACTTCCATTTTGGCATAGACAAACCTTATGTAAATAATTTTTTCATGTGGAGAGTGGAGATCATTTTCTCATGTAAGGAATCTCGCAATGTTTCTCTGCCACTAAGGTTTACAGATTTAAACATGATGTTAAGGCAGACATTGGGAGAGGTCTCAAAATGCATGTGCTATCATGCACATTACTAATGCAATGGAGTTTAAAGTGAAAACTATTGGATTTATTCCACTAGGATTTGGACATACTTAATTCTTCATCTAATTGATGATGTTTGTTCTTGCTCCCAGTTACTGGAGAAACTTATTTGTAGTTTCTCGAACAGATGACATGATAATTATGTAATGTTAGTTTCGCCCTAGGGTGAGACAAGTTATGTTTTTCATCTGAATGGATCATTTGTAAAGATTATGTGTTATGTTACAATTAAAGATGTAAGAGAAGTGTAAATAACGAGACCTCATCGAAATTGTGGTTTTATACCACATTTTGAGGGGGAGTATGGAAGTCTCGTTTAATATGAGATATCACGTTCACTTCTCCTACTTAGATCAAAATATGTATGTTAATTCTCCAATTAAATATAGAACCAACGAGAAGTCTTGGTTGGAGAATGTATGAAAATCATATACTAATGTCAATTATCTAATTAAGATGCAACAAGTCTTATTTAGAAGAATGGATAAAAATTACTCCTTTTTATTACGTTAATGTGTACTTAATCCCTTATGAGCATTATGAAGCACACATGAATGCTAAAGTTAAGCTTGCTAGTCTAATGACCATCATGATGTAACATGTTGATTATATATATGACAAACGTCATTTATAATCATATGTCGCACTTCACTCAAATGGCAAGTTTGTCACTATCAAGTGGCTCGTGGTTATATTTTTGACTATCGTCATTTATAATCATTTGTCACAATTCATTAGGTTCTTTTCCATCTTCAGCCCAACGGTGTTGTGGTTTAGAACTTAAATGATTATTATCAAGATATTGGATATGTTTTACATTTTTCAAATAAAGTGATCATCGGGGAACTGGAGCATATGAACATGAATCTTAAGGATAACTCCAGTAGATCTTTGTTCATACGCATCAGGTAAGTTGAGAAGAAATGCATATTGCAATACTCAATGTTGAGACTTACAATTTCCGTGTGATTCATAATGTGTGTGAATGATCATCTTAGAGGCTTCTGTGATAATGAGCTCTAATGATGTATGGAACTCAACAGAGTTTCCTCGGTGAGTTGTTTTTGACGCTTGTGTTATTATTATAACACACTCTTGTGTTGACTAAGTTAAGAATGTATGTATGACTTAACCGTAAGGTTTCGTCAAATAGGTGAAGTTAACACAAGGTATGTTGCCCCAAGAAATTCAATTATGAAATAAGAAGAGCGTCGGGACTCTCATACCATAAAACCAAGGGGAGTAAGTATACTACGTACCTTGAGAAGATGGAATATTTTTGGCGGGCCAAGAATTTTCTATTTTCTATTTATGACATAAATAATCTTGGTCATGCCCTATACTTTTTTGTATCAAGTCTCGCCAAGATGTAGGTCCAAAAGGGGTATACGTTTTATTAAGACGACATACATCGATAGAGTACAAAAGAAAATATTATATGGTAGTACTCTTATCGCACCTGCTACTAAAGTCAAGGGCAATAAAGATGGACATTTTAGTGTCCAAGGAACCATTATGAACTGATCAGATAATGTCGGTTCCTTATGCTTCAGCTGTCAGAAGCAATATGTGTATTCAAGTATGAACATGCCCTTGTTTGTGATCAGGATAATTGGCAAATATACAAAAAAGACCAGAAATGAACCACTGGAAAAGCCACCAAATGTCCTGCAGATATGCAAGACAATAAAGTTTACATGCTCACTAAGTCTAAAACTTCGATATCCTGGGATATTCAGACATTGTTTTCTGCGAGATGTGTGGATCTTAAAGTTTCCACGCTATGTTACATTCTCACTCTCGCACATGGAGCTATATCGTGGAAAAGCTCTATAATGACACTGATGGCATTGGAGATAATGCACTTACTTATGTGGCGTGTTAAGAGGCTATTGGGCAGGTTGTATGTCAAGAAGTTTTATTCCCGAAATTATGGTTGTGAACAACATTATGTGACCACATACTGCAATATGAACACGCAGTTTTCTATGCGAGTAACAACAAGTTAAATGGTTTTGCCAAGACCATTGACAATATGTTTCATGTTGTGAAAGATAGAATCCAGGACCAAACATATGATGTTTGATTTATATAAGTTTACGGTTCCGCATAATAAAGGCTTACCACCCATTTTATGATTATGTTGCCGGCATGGGTTCAGAAAGCCTTTTGGTCCTGGAAATTAGGACCGTCGAATAAACCAACTCCCATAAAGTAAAATGTTATCCATTTGAGATAGAATGATATAGTATAAGTATTGAGGTTTAATGGCACATCATTAGCCATGGAAACACCTTACTTTCCCATATTATTTCTATTAAGAGTGGGCTTATGATGTCCGTTAGCCTTATGATCAAAGGGGAGAATGTTGGAATTGATCTCGGCTAACAACCGAGAGAAAAAGTTGGGGTGTGGCCCACCATACCTCTCTCACGCACGCACTGTGATCGGGGGTGCAAACAACCTATTGGTTTCGGTCCCTGTTCCCTAGCCCCACATATAAAAGGGAGGTACTTCCTCTCCTGTAAGAAATATACATCACGTACATGACCTCAACTACCGATCCAAAAGAAGGGGAGCTAGGGAATCGGAAGGCCGTTTCCACCTCTGGCCGCCGCAAGGCTGTGCCGGCGGTTTTCCTGCTGCCACCGGCGAAGCTCCTGGATGAGCTGCTGCCTCTCCACGACGACATCATCGCGGCGCCACTTCTGTTGCTCATCCTCGCCAATGGAGTTCATGGGCTATGTTGTGCCTGCAACGAGAATGCATGTAAGATCTCACGAACCTCTCTGTTAATCATATGTGGGTGATCTACTGATAGGCAAATGATCCTATTACAATAATCTTAAAGTTGTGTTTATCTAACATTGGTATCATGAGCATCTAAATGCCTAGATTAGATCCCTGCTGATTTTCTGTAAGTCATAATGATTTCGGATTAAGATCAATGGTTAATGCCTATAGATTAATGCCCTCTGTTAAGTCAATGATATATGTTCAGGTTAATTGGTTTCAGTCAAGGCCTAATTGCTATGGGTTAATGCTAATTAGACAGAAAGTTCAATCCATTTCTTTAGATTAATTGAGCAAAGCTTCCGCATCAAGTTCATGATACAATTAGCACATTACAATCCCCGGTTTAGCAATTAGAAGGAGGTGATTTGGCAAACTAGTGAAAATCCCCAAATATTGTTCCCCAAAATCACCAAATCGAAACCATAAGAGGAGGAATCCGCAAATACCCAACCGCGACCAAAGAAGTAAAAGGAAAGAGGGGCTGGGACTTATGTTGATGACGCCGGCTTTCGGTTCCGCACGGCCGCCACCGTGCGAGTACGTACTGGGCGAGACGACGCGCAAAAGCACCCGTCGGCGCCTCCCTTATGGACGCACGCTGCGTGGCAGTAGCCGCGCACGTTGCCGTTGCCTCCTGATGTCGCAGTCGCTGGCGCTCGCCTCTATGCCTCGTCGTCGAGCGCGTTGTGATCGTCGCTGGCGGGGATCGACTCTCGATCTCGCCATGTCCTCGACACGGCTAGCGCCGTTCGGCGAAGGAGCGCGCGGCCTTGAGGCCGGGCACGCTGCTCCGACGAACTGGGCTGCCGCACCGCCATGGCCGGCGCGCCTCGGGTGGCCGCCGCGGTCGCCTCTCCGGCGGGAGCCGTGAAAACCGGGGGAGAGAAGGGGAAAATGCGGCTAGGGTTCTGACCCCGTGCTGTTTTACTCTCGCCCGGGAGGATCGAGGCCGTCGGCTTGATCCAACGGCTGAGGACGACGCGCAGCTCCGAACGGGCCACCGCGCGCTTAAAAGGCCGCTTCTGCAGCTGGGTTGCGGCCCAGCTTGTTTTGTCCTGGCATGAAACGTTTTTTCTAATGTTATTGTCTGCTGGGCTGGGCCGAATGAATTAAGGGTAGTCGTGGGTTGTATTGGGCCAATAAAATTATGTTCTGCGCGTTTTTCCCTCTATTCAGTGCAATTCTGTGATTAAGATTATTCTAAGAAAGTCTTTTGCACTGTTATACATAGAACATTGCCAGAAAAATCAAGTTCTAAATTGTGTTTTAGTTTTCTTAGTACAATGGAACCAACGAGAAGTTTTGCTTAGAAAATTAAAGCACAATTAATGTTTATGTAATTTTCATGGCAATCCTTTAATCATGATGAAGATTTATTAATAAAAATCCATGGATGATTATAGGTCAAATTATGTTCTTTAGGCATTCTGTGCAGTTTTAGTGCATTCATTAAGTTTGAAAAAATGTTTATGCACTGATGAGTTTTAAAGTGCCTATAATTATGTTTAAATCTTCTGAATAAAATGGAACCAATGGGAAATTTTATTTTAGAAAATTTAATATGACATGAATGTTGATGTCATTTAAAGGCACCTTTTATGGTCATCACTTTTTCAAGTATTATTTCAATGATGAAATCTTAATGTTAAAATATTGGGCATTTTTCGGTCACTCATTTAAGTTTCTAAACATTAATATTTTATTTGGAAACTTTATTTGAGTGTGAAGTTTGTGGTGATGCCATCCTAATGGCATTTCTTAATGATGTGACCATTTCAAATGGGCTGAGGCCACCTCAAGGAGAATGTGATGGTCACATGGTTCAGTTTTCCGCATCATAATAATATTGCGGCAGTACGCCTATTGGGAAAACTGAAGTTTTTATTTGGTGCATTTCATGTCATTTTATTATGATATGCATTATTGAAATATGCATAAAGACTCAAAAAATAATGTTCATGGGGTTATGATCAATCCCCTAAAGAAAGGAATTTTGTTTAGGGGGTTTGTTTTCCAAAGTACATGTTGCTGCTAAATATTGTTATTTTGTGAATGGAATTTTGTGTCCAAAATTATTACCTGGAAAATTTTATGATATCCTGAAGATAATATTAATGTCATTTTTTTAGTGACTGTAACTTTGAAGTCTACTCTCTCACTGGCCAACCACGACCACATCGTATATGAATATAGGAAAAGGAGGCACTGGGAAATGAGGAGGAACTGCCCGGGCAGAAAAAGGAAAACACGTACATCACTTACATGCTAGGTCAGTCACCTCCCATGGAAGCCGCACGGCGAAGTTCAAATTGTGCATGTACGTAGGCCAAAGCTGTTGCGTATTGCATAGTAGTGTAGCTTCAACCATCCTCCGTACATTAGTTTTATATCCACACCAGGCAAGGCGTTGAGATGCAGGCGCCAGAGCCCGCACGGTATCCCCTGTCGCTGTGCTGCAATCCTTCGAAATGGTATAGATACACCGAGGCAGCACTGAATGTGTTGTCTGTCATCTGCTTCCACCTAATGGAGTCATCGGTGCTGTTGTTTAGTTGAAGGTTCGCCGTGAAACTCCCAATGCGTGCAAAGATCGTCCGTTGTCAGATTCGGTTTCGGATTCCACATCTAGCGATTGTCGAGGAAGCAAGCTCATGCTCCTCCGTGTGCAGTGCCTGACGAGCTCTGGCCACCGATCGATCAGACAGTCATCCACCCGGTGGGAATCTCAGAAGGACGTAGTTGTGCCTTCACCAATGGTGATTGTTGTGAAGGCTTGGAATAGGGCGTCCGACTTCTCGTCCGCCAGCAGGATAAGATCTCGCCAGGGCTTCGACGTGTCAATCCAGCGAAGTCAGTGCCACCTGGTCCGCGCTTTGTGTCTAAATTTCACTAATGCTGAGGCCTCCAAAATCTTCCGGGTTTCAAATATGTTTCCACCGCACAAGACACTTGCCGCTAGAAGAATTAGCCTCCTCTGCCCAAAGGTATCACCCGTCAAATTTGGTCAACCTTCTTGGAAAATCAGACCGGGAGAAGGTGTTGGAAATATGAGCAATTTACCATATGATTTTATGAATAGAAATATTAGATAAACCATGAGTATTATGGCAGCGATAAAACAAGTCATGCAATTTAACAAGGAGAAGGTAAACACCATCTTCATATATGACCTGTAACTAAACATATGTAGAACAGAAAGTAGCATATATGAAGTAGAAGCTAACATATGTAGGACAAACACTAGAACAAGGAGCTGTGTGAGTGCCTCTAACAGAACAAGGAAGATCGCGTACGGGACAGCAGCAGCACTGGACTTGGGGTCGACATCCTCGCCAGCCATGTCGTCGAGGAGGTTGTCGACGTTGGGGAAGAAGTCGTCGTCGGAGAAGTAGTCGTCGGAGTTCGGGACGTCCGTGATGAAGAGGTCAGTAGTCGCGCGGAGCGCTCCCCAAAAACCTTATCACCCTTCTCCCGTACAGGACTCAAAGAGGTGCAGTTTCGGAGGCCTACTGTCCCGACCTGCGGTGCACGCCGCAAGCTGGGATGGGGAAGAACGTACTAGCAGCGCAGTGCTCAGGAACTTGGTGGCGAGAGGGAGATGATCTTTATGATGTGTCTCTCTGGAGAGGAGCGACCTCTCTTATATAGGCACAGGAGAGAGAGACGAACATGCTGCGACGGGAGGTGAAGCAACAGAGGGAGATGAAGCAAACAGGCGACAGGTGAAGAGATGCGCCGTTCGTATTGAATCTCCACTACAGTCAAACGTTTCAGCTCCCGTGCGACCGTTCGCATACCCATCATGCGTGGCAAAAAAGTTAGACATCGGTTCGGCTCATTGCCGCAACCCGCGGCGCGTCGTGACGAGGCGAGGCGTGGCGTGACGAGACGGGCAGCGGAGGAGGGGCGCGCGTGGGTGTCCCTCTTGTTCTCATACTCGTACAAATGGAGAAAGAGCCTCCCTTATAAGGAGGTCCAACTCCTTATAAACTAGCAATGTGGGACTAAACTTTAGTAGTGCCCCTTGCCTTGCACGAATGGGCTATGTGGGCCTTTAGGATTTATTAGGAATTTCTGAAATAAATATTGGGCTGGGCCATAAATAGACTAAAATTCCAGCAATCCCCCACCAGATCCCAGAGGCACACAAAATTTGCCTTTGGTTCCAAAACACTATTTTATATACCGGTACTGCAGTGGAGACTGCTAAGTTGAACTTCCACCTACACTCTGTGCTACACTAGTAAGCAACTTGAACATTGGACTATGCCTTGAACTGCAAGTTTTCTGCGAATCTAGCTTCACACAAAGCCTTGACCGTTACTTGGCTACCGTGGGTCTTCCCTGCGGCTGGAGCTTATGCGTCATACTCCGTGACCTTTCATGAGTTTACTAGAGAGAACCCTACACTCATAGATCGCGACGTTTGACAATCAGACTCATATAGGTGTGCTCTTCAAAAGATGTTCTGCAGGACAACATCTCTGCTTACATGAGCCACTTAGAACACATTAAGATATACATCAACCTGCCATGCAGATTTAGGAGAGTATTGCATCTTCATGGAGTGGTATCGATAATAGTAAGGATACTCTCCTCTCAGTTGACCAACAGCTTGTCTTCAACATCTAATTCACAGGATCTCCGATCACATAGACTTGGTTACCACTATGAACAACTCATATTGTGGGTCTCATACCCATCTCCCTCGATGCATTATCTATGACATTTCGTGATAGACCCTTAGTAAACGGATCTGTCAGATTTTTAGACGTTTGGATATAATCCAATGCAGTTACTCCGGAGTTTTTCATTTTCTTGACAGATTTTAACCTTCTCTGAACGTGTCTTGATGACTTCATGTTATCCTTTGAGCTGCTCACTTTCGTGATCACAGTTTGATTGTCGCAGTTCATAAGGACACCCGGTACAGGTTTCTCAACTACCGGCAAGTCATTCAAGAGCCAATGAAGCCAATCCGCTTCGACCGTAGCTGTATCTAGTGCTGTGAGCTTTGCTTCCATAGTTGACCTCGTTAAGATGGCCTGCTCGTAAGACTTCCAAGAAACAGCGCCACCTCCATGAGTGAATACATATCCGCTCGTGGCCTTTATCTCATCAACATCTGAGATCCAGTTTGAGTCACTATACCCTTCAAGCACCTTTGGGAGCCCGGTGTAGTGAATTCCATAATTTGCAGTGCCTTTCAAATAATGCAGAACTCTTTCTAGAGCTTTTCAATGCACATCTCCTGGTTTTGAGATAAACCGACTCAGTTTGCTAACAGCAAAAGAGATGTCAGGTCTTGTAGCACTTGCTAAGTACATAAGCGAGCCAATAATCTGAGAATATTCCAATTGATCTCTAGTAATTCTTCGATTCTTTCGAAGTAGTACGCTGGCATCATATGGTGTTGGAGAGGGCTTGCAATCACTATAGCCAAAACGACTCAAGATCTTTGCCACATAGTGAGATTGAAGCAAAGTAATCCCACCATCGTCGTCTCTCAACAACTTGATGTTCAGAATGACATCAGCCACTCCTAAATCCTTCTCTCA
This sequence comes from Secale cereale, assembly GCA_902687465.1. Taxonomy (NCBI): domain Eukaryota; kingdom Viridiplantae; phylum Streptophyta; class Magnoliopsida; order Poales; family Poaceae; genus Secale; species Secale cereale. Next base: position 49,585,699 of record LR738711.1, on the reverse strand, counting down.
AAACAACGAGATAGGAAATCCTTGACCTCCTTAATAACATTCAAATTTGTTCCGAAAATCAGTATGTCATCAACATACAAGCAAAGGATAACTCCCTCGCCCCCACCATGGCTATAGTACACACATTTGTCAGCTTCGTTCACAACAAAGCCTGCAGCTGTTAAAGTTCTTTCAAACTTCTCATGCCACTGCTTTGGTGCTTGCTTGAGTCCATACAAAGACTTCAGAACTTGCACACTTTTCCTTCTTGACCATCTATTACAAACCCATCTGGTTGTTCCATATAAATTTCCTCATCCAACTCTCCATTTAGGAAAGTAGTCTTAACATCCATTTGATGAACGAGAAGTCCATGTGAGACGGCTAGACAAAGTAGAACTCAAATAGTGGTCAATCGCGCCACAGGTGAGTAAGTATCAAAGAAGTCTTCACCTTCCTTTTGGGTATAACCCTTAGCCACGAGTCGTGCCTTGTACTTTTCGATAGTACCATTAGGCCTAAGCTTCTTCTTGAATACCCATTTGCACCCTATAGGTTTGCACCCATAAGGACGATCAGTTATCTCCCAAGTTTCATTCGCTAAGATAGAATCCATCTCACTACGAACCGCTTCCTTCCAGTAGTCAGCATCTTCAGATGCATAAGCCTCTGAAATAGAACTGGGAGTGTCATCTATTAGATAGACAAGAAAATCATCACCAAAGGACTTTGCAGTCCTCTGTCTCTTGCTCCTTAGTAGGAGCTTCATTGTTTTCCTCCACGGGTTTGTCAAAGTGTTCCATCGAAATGGTAGGTTCAGTAATTGCAAATGATTCTTGATTCAATGAATTGGGCATCTCCTGAGTAGATGAGGTAGCCATATCCTTCATGGGAAAGATATCTTCAGAGAAAGTCCCATCATTCGACTCCATGATTGTACCGACATGCATGTCAGATACTTCGGATTTTACAACCAAGAATCTATATCCAATGCTTCGAAAAGCACATCCCAGGAAAATACAATCTACAGTCTTTGGTCCAAGTTTGCGCTTCTTTGAGATTGGCACATTGACTTTCGCCAAACAACCCCAGGTTCGTAGATAAGAGAGTTTTAACCTTTTCTTCTCCCATTCCTCGAATGGAGTTATTTCTTTGTTCTTTGTGGGAACTCGGTTTAGGACATGACATGCAGTCAATATCGCCTCCCCCCACCATGCCTTGGATAGACCCGATGTATCTAACGTGGCATTAACCAAATCAGTTAGAGTACGGTTCTTTCTTTCGGCCACCCCATTTGACTGAGGTGAACAGGGAGGCGTCCTCTCATGGATTATACCATGTTCCGCACAGAAAAGCATCAAATTCATTGAAAAAATACTCTCCACCACGGTCGGACCTAAGCCTCTTGATCTTACGATCAAGTTGGTTTTCCACTTCAGCTTTATACATCTTGAAAAAGTTCAAGGCCTCATCCTTAGATTTCAGTAGATACACATGACAGTATCTAGTGGAGTCATCAATTAACTTCATGGAATATTTCTTTCCTCCTTTTGTCAAAACATCATTCATTTCACATAGATCTGAATGTATGAGCTCTAGTGGTGCGAGATTTCTCGTTTCCGCAGTCGTGTGAGATTTACGAGGTTGCTTAGCTTGCACAGAAACTTGACACTTAGATCCCTTGATGGTGGTGAAACTAGGGATTAAGTTTAATTTGGCTAGTCGCGACATGCAACCAAAGTTAACATGACACATAAGTGAATGCCACACATTTGATTCAATATTGTTGCAAACATGATTAACAACTTTATTGCAAACATCTGACAAGGTTAAACGAAACAGGCCTCCTGACTCATAGCCTTTGCCAACAAGCGTTCCATACTTGGATATTACAAATTTAGTCGACTCAAAGACAAGCTTGTAGCCATCTCTACATAACAGAGATCCGCTAACAAGATTCTTATTGACGAAGAGGACATAATGCACGTTCTTCAGCCGCACGATCTTTCCCGAAGTAAACTTCAGATCGACCGTGCCAACACCACGAACAGAAGCACTTGAACCGTTGCCCATCAACACGGTTGAAGTCCCCGCGGTCCATCATCCTTCATATCAGTGTCTCCAATGACAACATTGACGGTCTTGCCGCCTTTCCCAAGATGACGCTTGTCATAGCGATTAGGGCAACTAGGAGCCCAATGATCAGGATCTCCACACACATGATAGACACCTTTCTTCTTGTCATTCTTCTTCTTGAAGTTGGTGTGTTGCACAACCTTGTTCTTCCCATCAAACTTGTATTTACCATCAAACTTGCCCTTGTTCTTGAACTTGTGGGACTGGAAGTTTTTCTTCTGTACCAAATTGGCACTAGATCCTCCCTCAATAGCTCGAGCACGTGTGTCCTTTGCTCTCGCCTTTTCTTCCACATCAAGAGTACCAATGAGATCCGGAACGGAAAACTCTTGTCTCTTATGCTTCAGTAAGGTAGCAAAGTTCCTCCACGAAGGAGGAAGTTTAGTGATAATACCCCCGGCAACAAACTTGTCTGGTAGCATGTAGTTGAAGTGTTCAAGTTCTCTAGCAAACGAATGTATCTCATGAGCTTGCTCAACCACGGAGCGCTCTTCAGTCATCCTGTAATCATAGAATTGCTCCATGATGTACAACTCAGTGCCGACATCCGAGACCCCAAACTTGGCCTCGAGTGCGTCCCACATATCTTTTCCATTATCAATTGACGCATAAGTATCAACAATGTTCTCACCAAGAACACTCAAGAGAGCAGCCCTAAACAGGGTATCCATTTTCAGAAAAGCTAGTTCCTATTGAGCATCATAATCTCCTTCAGGTTTGCCAACAGTGGCGTCATAGCAGCTCATGGTTTGAAACCACATAACAGCTCTCACGCGCCACCTCTTATAATGGATACCCTCAAACACAGGAGGTCTCATGGAAGCAGCAAAACCACTTGGGGCAAATTGCCTATAATAAGGTTTTTGGATTGTTGGAAATATGAGCAATTTACTATACGATTTTATGAATAGAAATATTAGATAAACCATGACTATTATGGCAGTGATAAAACAAGTCATGCGATTTAACAAGGAGAAGGTAAACAACATCTTCATATATGAACTGTAACTAAACATATGTAGAACAGAAAGTTGCATATATGAAGTAGAAGCTAACATATATAGGACAAACACTAGAACAAGGAACTGTGTGAGTGCCTCTAACAGAAAAAGGAAGATCACGTACGGGACAGCAGCAGCACTGGACTTGGGGTCGACATCCTCGCCAGCCATGTCGTCGAGGAGGTTGTCGACGTTGGGGAAGAACTCGTCGTCGGCGAAGTAGTCGTCGGAGTCCGGGACGTCCGTGATGAAGAGGTCAGTAGTCGCGCGGAGCGCTCCCCAAAAACCTTATCACCCTTCTCCCGTACAGGACTCAAAGAGGTGCGGTTTCGGAGGCCTACTGTCCCGACCTGCGGTGCACGCAACAAGCCGGGATGGGGAAGAACGTACTAGCAGTGCACTGCTCAGGAACTTGGTGGCGAGAGGGAGATGATCTTTCTGATGTGTCTCTCTGGAGAGGAGCGACCTCTCTTATATAGGCACATGAGAGAGAGACGAACAGGCTGCGATGGGAGGTGAAGCAACGGAGGGAGATGAAGCGAACAGGCGGCAGGTGAAGAGGTGCGCCGTTCGTATTGAATCTCCACTACAGTCAAACGTTTCAGCTCCTGTGCGACCGTTCGCATACCCGTCGTGCGTGGCAAAAATTTAGACATCGGCTCGGCTCATTCCCGCAACCCGCGGCGCGTCGTGACGAGACGGGCGGAGGAGGAGCGCGCGTGGATGTCCCTCTTGTTCTCATGCTCGTACAAGTGAAGAAAGAGAATTTCTGAAATTGATATTGGGTTGAGCCATAAATAGACTAAAATTTCAGCAGAAAGTTCACCATTAATTGGTATAAGATCACAGCTGAGCAGGCGGACCACTACAATTCAATGTGCCCCTGCAGGGCGATATCCTTTGCGTATCACTCTGGCAGCCTCTTCTCCCACTTGTCAAGTACAGGCTGGTAGTCAGTGCGTCAGAGTCTATGTCGGATAAAGGCATGTAGAGGTAACTGACAGGAAACTTCTTAATGGGGCATGGTATATCACCCTTGCTTGCCGTAAGATATTCGGCAGTATAGCCAATTGGAGTGGCGGCACTCTTCACCTCGGTGGGGTGCAAGCCCACAGCCTTCTCAAAAAGCTCCAGAAGCAGCATTATGTCGTGGAGCTCAGAGACGCTAGAGATGATATTAATGAAGGTGATGACATCGCGAGCAAAAAATGATTCCTGGAAAGGCATACGAAGGTTTCCAATGGGCAAGAGCACTTCGTCGCCTACGGCTTTGTAAATGATGGTTACCAAGAGTGTCCATAGCGATGACGAGCAGCGGCAACATAGATGGAAATCACTCTTCCAGGCGACGATGGTTCCTCTCGTGCCGTTCGCCTATTGGAACACAAAATTTGTCAAAGTCAGCAACACCACAGGTTTCAACAATGATATTGGGATACAACTTCGTTTCTTGGTAACAAGGTAGGAATACATTGTGATTAGTCATCAATCTTCCAACAGCACCACTGACGTCCCTGATAATCATAGGACAGCTATCCATCAGCAAACATGGGCGACCAGGCGACATGGCTAGCAGGTCAGACAAAAGGAGGTCGGGCAGAGCTGGAGGCCCATGTCGGGGCAGCGACCTTCTTCTTTTCAGTGCAGCCATTTGCTGCTCCGACAGGGGCTGGTCGGAGCGAAGGAGGCTTCATGGTTGGCGGTCGCGTCCGGCCGGTTCGATCCCAAGCTTCTGCACTGCGTCCTGGCGAAGGAGGCTACGAGCGGCCGCAGTGGCGGCGGCATGGAGCCCTGTATTGCGCTGCGCGGCGGCTGGTCTCAGGAGGATGGTTGGCGTGGGCGGCAGAGCACGGGCCGAAAACGGCGTCCGGTTTCCGGTTCATTAGGCGTCCTGTTTCCGGTTCATTGGGCGCCGAGTCCAGCCCATGGGCTAAGAGCAACTTTAGCAGACCCCGCATCCCGTCGGCCCGCAAAACGCGTTTGCAGTTCGCGCAAAACAGCTTTTGCAGGCTGGTACAGATGCAGACCCCCAAACAGATCCGTAAAAAGTATATTCTCGGAATATGTTTTTTTACGGAACGGCTATGCGGGTTCTCATCTATGTGTCCCTGCTTTCCGCATATCATCATCTCACAAATATCAAATCCAACATAATTCAACAATCAAAAACAAACTGAATTATTCGAATCAAACATAATACATGTGACGTCCGAAGACCGACGTCCCAGAAGATTCCAGATGTTTCGGGTTCTCCTGTGTGTTTCTTTTGTGCTTGTGTTATTTATTTTTGCATTGCATCATGTCATCATGCCATCATGTCATATTTTCTTTTGCATCTCAACCTAAATAAATTGTGTGGACCTTCGGTCCATTTAAATCGAGGGAAGAATGACTTCTCTTTAAAACATATCCTCCTAATATATGGAGCTATATAAATATTCCATTTGTTTGGAATTAACCGCAACACACTTGCATATATTCCCCATGCCTCTTTAATTTAAGTTTCACCGTCAAACCTCCCTATATTTCTTTTTCCGTTGTATCGAGGCTCCTCCTAAAGTCTAGACTCTTTTCAAACTCCTTAAGGCAAGCTAATTATTTTAGTTTGCACTTCCCTATTTTTGTTGGAACTATTTTGTTGGGTTGGTAATATCCATAAAGCCTTACAAAATGTTCCATCATTTATTTTTTCTTCTTCTTGACCTCTTTTCTTTTGGTGTGGTTCTCTCTCTATTTTTTTTTATTTCTGCAAAAGAAATAAAAATAAGAAGAGAGCAGCCGCAGCGGGCCTCTTCCTTCCCACCAGCCCAGCCTCCCTCTCCTCCTAGGCCAGGCCTCACTTGGAAGCCAGCCCAGCCGGCCGCTTGGGCCCATTCCTCTCGGCCCAGCAGAACGAACCCTAGGCAGCGGCTCTCCCCCGACCCCTCCTCTTGCTCGTTTTCCCTCAGCCGCCGCCACCCTTCGCTCGAGCGCACTCTTTCCCTCACTCGCACAAGTCCCGATCCTCTCGATCTCCCTCTTCTCTCCCGCAGCACCCGACCGCATCGCCCGAGTCGCCAAGGCCGGAGCCCAGCGCTCCTCCCTCCGGCCTCCTCGCAGCGCCTGCGGGCCCCCTCCTCTACAGCCCCGTTCGGCCTCATCCTCCTTCGCGCCATGGATGCGCCTCCAGCTCCGTCTCCAGCGCCGGTCCGCCCCTGCTCGCCAAGCTCCGCAGGCCGAGCGCCCCGAGCGCCCTCTCCTCCATCCCAGCAAGGCCCCGAGCGCCCTCTCCTCTGGCTTCGCCTGTCCTCAGCACCAGCGTCGTGCCCTCCGTGCTGCTTCCTCGCCAGGGCCCGCTACCCCTCCTCGTCCGGCTGCGCGCAGCTCCAGTGCCGAGCCCGCAGCTCCTCCCTCGCGCAAGGCCAGGACCGCCCCGCCTTGGAGCCTCGAAACAGCCGCACGAGCAGCTCTCCAGCGCACCAGCGACCGTCCTCCAGGCCGGCCAGGACCCGCCTCCTCGCCATGGCCGCCGTCCGTCACTCTCCAGCCAGCGGCCTCGAGCGCCGTCGTCGCCCGATTCCCTGCGGGATCCAGCCGCCTTGCTGTTGCCGGCCCCGCTGTCCTCCTCCTCGCTGCTTGAGACCGCCATGTTCTTTTGGTTGTTGTTTGTTGCTGCTGTTTTTCGCTTAGTGCACCGCAGCCGCAAGACCGAGATGGTGCCAAGTACCTCGTCGACCCGTGAGCGAGTCCGTCGACCCTCGAGGGATCCCAAGACCGTCGAGTACATCCGGAATCGCCAAGTACCACGACGACCCGAACCACTACGAACGTGTACATCTACACCGAGACCGGCAAGACCGCTATGAAGTACGACTACACGACGCGTCAAGTACCTCTCCGATGCCCAAGTTCGACTACATACGGCGATACGGCATGTACCACTACCGTCGCCCGGAAACGATGGATGCGCCAAGTACATCTACGAACTCGACGCCCGAACAACTACCGTCGCCGAGACCGCAAGTACCTCTACGAACGTGTACGACTACCTTCGATGAAGAAACGAGTACAACTACTTCCTCTCCGAACGGAACGTCTACTTACACTACCGTCGCCCCGTGTACGACTACGAACGAGAACAACTACTTCCCTCGACGACTCGAACCGCCCCGAAACGCACGCTTCGAAGGTATAACCCCGAGGCGATGACCCGTGACATGCATGTGTTGTATGAAATGTTTCTTCCCTAGTGAGCACCGTGCCTGTATCATCTTTTGTCGTGCTCCTCGGTTGCCTCGCCGCCGACTCGTGGAAACCCGGCAACGGGATCACCCCACCTTCCATCTTGTTTCGCTCGCTCTCCGTTATCTTTTGCACCGGACTCTCAACGAGTTACCGGTACCGAGATGTTGCGTTGCATCATTTTCGGATCGTTGCCGTGGCCCCCTTTTCTTCCACCACGATGACATATTCTCCTTATCATCTTCTTATCAACTTTTAATAAACTTGCATAAAACTTGATCATGTCATCCGCATCATGTTAACAACACTAAAATGTTTAATTGTTGTTTGCTTGTAATTGATAAACATGCTCATGGGGTTTTCCCGGATATGTTGTTGTTTTTCCGGCCTCATTTAAATTGCCTAGATAGGTAGTTTACTATTGCTTCATCTCTTGCCATGTTAACAAACATTTAATCTTGTCTTGTTAATAAACGAGAGTCAACTAAATAATAAAATGTGGTGTTTCGTCAATATGCAACTCGTTGCATATTGCGTTCCACTTAACTTGTAGTGTTGTTTGTGCACTTTGCCATGCCATGTATAATTAAACCGGACATGCATCATACTTGGATGTGCATCGTATGCCATGTCTATGCTTGTGTGTTTACCGAGTTGTTTGCTTCTTTCCGGTTGCTTCTCTTGATAGCTTTGGTTCCGTTCCGGAGTTGTGAGGATTCGCTCGACTGTGTTGCTCCGTCTACTTCATGGATCCGTTCTTCTTCCTAGCGGAATCCCAGGCAAGATGATCATACCCTTGGATACCTTTACTACCATTGCCATGCTTAGTTGTCTCGATGCTATCGTTACATGTCGCGCTACCCATCTTTTATGTCAGCCTCTCCTGGTTACCATGAAACCTCTAACCTTGAAACCTTCCTAGAAAAACCACTGTTTGGCTATGTTACCCGCTTGCTCAGCCCCTCTTATAGCGTTGTTAGTTGCAGGTGAAGATGAAGTTCGTTCCAGGAGGGAACTTGTTGTTGGATATATCACAATATCTATAATTATTATTAACACACCTATATACTGGGCATGGGTGGAAGGCTTGGCCTTTTGCTCGGTGTTTTGTTCCACTCATGCCACCTTAGGCACCGATAAACCGGCATTATGTTCCTTGATTTTGTGTTCCTTACACGATGGGTGGATGGGTACCCCTTGACAGTTCGACTTTGAATAAAACTCCTCCAGCAAGGCCCAACATTGGTTTTAATTTGCTCATAATAACAACTTAATTAATTAATTAAATGTGCATAGGGAGTTAGCGCTACCCGAGGATTCTTTCTACATAGCAGGGGGGGCCAGTGCTGATGGTGTTGGTCCCAAACGGGGAGCCTGCGGGGTCACCACGAGGAAACTCGAGGATTGATATAAACCCGTAGCTTCACCCATCCGGTCGTGGCCTGAGACGAGATACGCGCGGCTACTATCAGGGTGTCGACACACCGGGAGGTCTTGCTGGACTTGTTTTACCATTGTCGAAATGTCTTGTGCTACCGGGATGCCGAGCCTGATCAGATATCCCTAAGATAAGGGTGATGATATTATATTTATCACTTCAGCTAATCGTGAGAGCTTGTGATGGGCTAAGTTGGAACAGCCCTGCAGGGTTATGATCTTTCAAAAGTCGTGCCCGCGGTTATGTGGCAGATTGGAATTTGTTAATGTCCGGTTGTAGAAAACTTGACAGAGGATCCGAAGTAAAACACACAACTGTGTGAGTAACCGTGACTGTCTCTTTTCACTTCGACAAGAGAACACGGTGGGGTTATGTTATTCGTATGTAGTTCAGGATCTTTAGTGATCACTACTTTTGCGACCGTTTGCGTAGATGCTCATCTTATTCTGGTACTCGTAAGTTAGCCACCATATTATGCTTAGCCGCTGCTGCAACCTCACCACTTTACCTCTTCCTACCCACAAAGCTTTGCTAGTCTTGTTACCCATGGTTATGGGATTGCTGAGTCCTCGTGGCTCACAGATACTACAACCCCAGATGCAGGTTCAGCCGAGATAGATGTAGGAGTTGGCTCAAGTTCTTCACTGGGAGCTCGATGAAGAGTTTGGTCGTATGCTTGTGACGTTTCGACGATCAGTAGTGGTTTCTACTAGGATTCGAACCTGACCTGTGGCTTTATGTTGTTTTGGTATCTTTCTTTGGATCTTCACCCGTAGTCGGGTTGTGATGTTTTGAATGATGTTCTGCTTATGTAATGTATTGTGTGAAGTGGCGAGTGTAAGCCAACTATCTTCTTTTGCAATTTAATCCCTCTTTTACATGAGTCGTGCAAAGATACCAAACTTGAGATCATTCTAGGATGGGCTTATACCTTTAAGTCGTGCCTCGACACGTAGGAGGTATAGTCCCATCCTGGGCATTACAAGTTGGTATCAGAGCCTTCTCCGACCTAGAAGCCCCCACTCATTGATTGAATCGTTGACGGTTGAGTCTAGGCACACACTTGAAAATGTTTTGAGTCCTATATTTATATCGGAGAGTAGGATTTTCTTTTGCTCCTTATCTCTTTTCACTCTGGTGAGGGCTCCTGACGATTACTCTTGACTCTTCTACTTTCAAAACTGCACCAAATTTTTTTAGGATCTCGCGAGTATTGTCTGGATTGTTCCGATGTCTTTGTGACGAGAACATTGTTCTCGATGCCTCCTGTCATTAGGGGTTGTGGCAGTGTCCCGGGGAGTTGAGCTCCGAAGTGTTGTCGTCACAAATCCATCGCGGCAGTACTAGAATACTTAAGACATCCGACATCGAAATCTCTCCTATACGGTTAGTGGCAAGATAACCCCGACATCACCCAGTACTGGGGAGGTAGTTCGGGAGTATTGCCATAGCTTGTATAGTGGATGCGTTTCAAAGGTCCGAGGTAAACGGTTTCCGGAAACGACTGGTTATGTGTTGAAGGATGGATACAGCTGGATGTAGGATTAGAGTTGAGTGCGCGGTGCTTCCCCTATATCCCCAGCACCTGATTGCATAACTGGAAACTTTCGGAAATTAATAGGTGGGTTCATCTAGTAGTTCTAGGAATTCTTCCAACGAGTGCATGATATGAAGTTCGGGGTTCTACATTGAGTGAAGTGGTTTTATGGGCTTGTTCCGATCGGGAGTTGCATCTTAAAGGGTCCTTGGCTATGCTGATCCGGGGATTGCAAAACCCTTTTGTAACACGTTCCATGAGCTTTCAGCACGAAGATGTGGAATGAAGCTTCTATCTTGTATTTGTTCTATCTGATCCTTGTTCCTTTTTTTATTACCTTTTCCTTCTCCCAAGTGGCTTCTCGTCAAGCTGATGTACATGCGGAATTCATTCGTTCAATTCTCTGTTCGGATGATATTGTGAAGATTCTGTGGCAACATAATCTTCTTCATAAACACATCTATCCTTTGTTTTGATTTGATTCTGGTATTCGAGTTGCTTCGATGTCAAGTGTTGATTCCATACTTTTCCTAATCGGTATTCTCATATTTCTATGGGAGTGCTAGTCCTTCTTAACCATCAAGATCTTCATGTTAATCCTTTTCAACCGGTGTGCCTTCTCTTCAAGTTATTCCATACGGACACCATTGAGAAATCTGGTGATTTGTCTGTTTCAATCATCTCAAGTTGTCTTTGTTTTACCCGCCCTCCCACTCTTCTTCTTCTTGGAGCCAGATATTCTCAAATGGAGTATCCATTTTATTCATGTGATGTTTCTTCATTCTTTTCCTTCAATGTTCTTATCCGCCGCTTTATCGTGAAGATGTTCAAGAGCTTCAAGTTCATCATTCTTAATTCTAACATTCTTCTCCGGTGGACTAAGTTCAAGCCTCGGTCATGATCATATCTTCCTTTTTGTTTCACATGTTTTCACATGTTGAAATTTCTTATCCGAAGGCTCTCTTATTTCTTCACATCTCTTTATTCTTATCCGGAGTGTTGAGGATATCTCAGAAGATTCGTGTTTCCATTCTTAATCCGTTCAAGCTATTTTTTGAGGATTGTTATCTTATTCAAGCCATTTAATTCAACCGGTGCAATATCTCAAGCAATCTTTTTCAACGGTGATTTCTTTGAGTGGGCCCTAACCCACAGGTCTTTTTCCAGGATCTTACCTAACTCTTCCAATTTTTTCTGGAGTTATTCTCAAATTCTTTTCAAAGTGTGACGTAAGTATGAATCCCATCAGTCACAGTCCTTCTCCAGGACCGCTTTCAAATTCTTTTCTTCGTTGGTTCAACCTTTTAATTCTTCATTACGGAGTGCCTATACAATTCTTGGTGGTGTATCTCATCGTCTTATCAGATTTTGGAGACCGGAGAAGTGTTTCTCTTAAATCTTGGCCCGTTCTCTCAAGAGTTGTGGTTCTACCTTCATGCCATCCTCATTATTGTTCCGATTGTGAGGAATTCTTTTTATACCCGTCCGAAGCATTTCAGGAATTCTTCCTATTGTGATCCTCCGAAGGCCATCATTTCAGAATAGTTCTTCGTTCTCAGTTTTCAACTTCGTCCTCCAAATATTCTTCATTGATGTCTCTTCGTTCGTCTTCTTATTCTTACGGTGGTTCATTCAAGTTTTCTCTTCCGTTGTTATCGTTTTAATTCACTCGTTCTTTTCATAATCCTACCGGTGCTTTGTTGAAGATTTACCCAAGCTTGTGCGAGATCTCTCTTAATCCTTTCCAATGAGAATAAGTAGGATGCCAAATCCTTTGATTGTCATCAATTTAAATTGGTGAAGGATATGCATGACATAATTCTTATTCTTATTCCTTCAAGGTGATTTAATTCTCTTGTTTGGAGCTTGTTCATCATATCATATTCTCGGTTCTAAGTTGTTCATCTTGTTTTCCGGAGTTTCAAGTTATTTCTGTTATATCATTTCAAAGTTCCATCTAATTCATCGCAGGCCTTGAATCTTATTCTTTTCATCTTTCACTTCTCATGCTTTCATTACCGGAGTTCTTCATGGTGGTTCATCGTCATTTAATTCATCCTTGAAGTTTTCGTCAAGATTCTTGTTGGAGCTCAAGCATTCTTCATCATGCTTTCCAATTGCAATCCTTTATACCTTATCTTTTCAGATGGTGTTATGTCATTCTTGACAATTCCTTCATGTTTTATGATTCACGAGTTGTCAAGAATGAGATAATTAAAACTATCATTTCTTTCTCTTTAGGAGATCCTTTCAACCCCTCATTTTTATCTCTTGGAGTTATTTTGGGTTATAATTCACCTAAAAGCTTCCCCTAAGGATTGTTGCTATTATGGTGCTTATAAATGACCCAAGTTCTTCATTTATCCTTCCGGTGAAAAAAGTTTATCGTCTCCTTGTTGATCTCAATCCAATTAAATGTTTCCGTCAGTGGCTGGTTGTCACCTCTTAATTTTGAGATGTTTTCCATAAGCCCACTTCGAGCTTATTCTTTTCGTTGTTGTTTTTTCCAACAACTCCGTTCAACCCTTCTTCGTAAAGAGGATTATTCCTAATTCATTTCTGGGAGAAGTTGTCATTTTTCTTCTCCATTCATTTCTTTCGTTGATTTATATGCTATTCTTTCATTCCGGAGGCATTGTGATGTTGCTCTCTCCAAACCATCATACCATTTTTATCGAGATCATGTTCTTTCCCTTGCTTATCATTTAACCGGAGTGTTGTATCCTCCATTCTAGTTCCGTCATCTTATCTTGTTTTGCCTCTCTTTTCAACCGGAGTGCTGTCTGAATCCTTCTTACCCCTTGTGCCATTCTTTCTTTCTTTCGGAGGCAATATGCTGTTCATTTCATCAAGTATCACTCCATCTCCTCAAACTCTTGTTAATTCCTTCCATTTTCAATCAGAGTGTTGTCCAAATTCTGTCATTCTTATTCCTTGGCTATACCGTTGCAGTTTCATATTCTTTTGGTTCGTAAGCTCTTGTTTCATGTCTTTCAACCTGCAAGGTTCTCATAATGTTCCTCCTTTTTACCGGAATGCTCTTAACTTCGTTCATCTCTGTTGTATTCTTTCTTCCAAGATTGTTCAATCTCTCAAGGTTCCTGGTTTCACTCGTCTGTCAAAGAAGCAACTTTGTTACCTCTTCTTTTTCGTTTTTACCCGGTGCCATCTCTAGGATCTCGGGTCGATATCCTCTGTTAGTGTGGGAGAGTTGTGACGCCCGAAGACCGACGTCCCAGAAGATTCCAGAAGATTTCAGATGTTCCGGGTTCTCCCGTGTGTTTCTTTTGTGCTTGTGTTATTTATTTTTGCATTGCATCATGTCATCATGCCATCATGTCATATTTTCTTTTGAATCTCAACCTAAATAAATTGTGTGGACCTTCGGTCCATTTAAATCGAGGGAAGAATGACTTATCTTTAAAACATATCCTCCTAATATATGGAGCTATATAAATATTCCATTTGTTTGGAATTAACCGCAACACACTTGCATATATTCCCCATGCTTCTTTAATTTAAGTTTCACCGTCAAACCTCCCTATATTTCTTTTTCCGTTGTATCGAGGCTCCTCCTAAAGTCTAGACTCTTTTCAAACTCCTTAAGGCAAGCTAATTATTTTAGTTTGCACTTCCCTATTTTTGTTGGAACTATTTTGTTGGGTTGGTAATATCCCATAAAGCCTTACAAAATGTTCCATCATTTATTTTTTCTTCTTCTTGACCTCTTTTCTTTTGGTGTGGTTCTCTCTCTATTTTTTTATTTCTGCTAAAGAAATAAAAATAAGAAGAGAGCAGCCGCAGCGGGCCTCTTCCTTCCCACCAGCCCAGCCTCTCTCTCCTCCTAGGCCAGGCCTCCCTTGGAAGCCAGCCCAGCCGGCCTCTTGGGCCCATTCCTCTCGGCCCAGCAGAATGAACCCTAGGCAGCGGCTCTCCCCCGACCCCTCCTATCGCTCGTTTTTCCTCAGCCGCCGCCACCCTTCGCTCGAGCGCCCTCTTTCCCTCACTCGCACAAGTCCCGATCCTCTCGATCTCCCTCTTCTCTCCCGCAGCACCCGACCGCATCGCCCGAGTCACCAAGGCCGGAGCCCAGCGCTCCTCCCTCCGGCCTCCTCGCAGCGCCTGCGGGCCCCCTCCTCTACAGCCCCGTGCGGCCTCGTCCTCCTTCGCGCCATGGATGCGCCTCCAGCTCCGTCTCCAGCGCCGGTCCGCCCCTGCTCGCCAAGCTCCGCAGGCCGAGCGCCCCGAGCGCCCTCTCCTCCATCCCAGCAAGGCCCCAAGCGCCCTCTCCTTTGGCTTCGCCCGTCCTCAGCGCCAGCGCCGTGCCCTCCGTGCTGCTTCCTCGCCTGGGCCCGCGACCCCTCCTCGTCCGGCTGCGCGCAGCTCCAGCGCCGAGCCCGCAGCTCCTCCCTAGCGCAAGGCCAGGACCGCCCCGCCTTGGAGCCTCGAAACAGCCGCACGAGCAGCTCTCCAGCGCACCAGCGACCGTCCTCCAGGCCGGCCAGGACCCGCCTCCTTGCCATGGCCGCCATCCGTCACTCTCCAGCCAGCGGCCTCGAGCGCCGTCGTCGCCCGATTCCCTGCGGGATCCAGCCGCCTTGCTGTTCCCGGCCCCGCTGTCCTCCTCCTCGCTGCTTGAGACCGCCATGTTCTTTTGGTTGTTGTTTGTTGCTGCTGTTTTTCGCCGAGTGCACCGCAGCCGCAAGACCGAGATGGTGCCAAGTACCTCGTCGACCCGTGAGCGACTCCGTCGACCCTCGAGGGACCCCAAGACCGTCGAGTACATCCGGAATCGCCAAGTACCACGACGACCCGAACCGCTACGAACGTGTACATCTACACCGAGACCGGCAAGACCGCTATGAAGTACGACTACACGACGCGTCAAGTACCTCTCCGATGCCCAAGTTCGACTACATACGGCGATACGGCATGTACCACTACCGTCGCCCGGAAACGATGGATGCGCCAAGTACATCTACGAACTCGACGCCCGAACAACTACCGTCGCCGAGACCGCAAGTACCTCTACGAACGTGTACGACTACCTTCGATGAAGAAATGAGTACAACTACTTCCTCTCCGAACGGAACGTCTACTTCCACTACCGTCGCCCCGTGTACGACTACGAACGAGAACAACTACTTCCCTCGACGACTCGAACCGCCCCGAAACGCACGCTTCGAAGGTATAACCCCGAGGCGATGACCCGTGACATGCATGTGTTGTATGAAATGTTTCTTCCCTAGTGAGCACCGTGCCCGTATCATCTTTTGTCGTGCTCCTCGGTTGCCTCGTCGCCGACTCGTGGAAACCCGGCAACGGGATCACCCCACCTTCCATCTTGTTTCGCTCGCTCTCCGTTATCTTTTGCACCGGACTCTCAATGAGTTACCGGTACCGAGATGTTGCGTTGCATCATTTTCGGATCGTTGCCGTGGCCCCCTTTTCTTCCACCACGGTGACATATTCTCCTTATCATCTTCTTGTCAACTTTTAATAAACTTGCATAAAACTTGATCATGTCATCCGCATCATGTTAACAACACTAAAATGTTTAATTGTTGTTTGCTTATAATGGATAAACATGCTCATGGGGTTTTTTCGGATATGTTGTTGTTTTTCCGGCCTCATTTAAATTGCCTAGATAGGTAGTTTACTATTGCTTCATCGCTTGCCATGTTAACAAACATTTAATCTTGTCTTGTTAATAAACGAGAGTCAACTAAATAATAAAATGTGGTGTTTCGTCAATATGCAACTCGTTGCATATTGAGCTCCACTTAACTTGTAGTGTTGTTTGTGCACTTTGCCATGCCATGTATAATTAAACCGGACATGCATCATACTTGGATGTGCATCGTATGCCATGTCTATGCTTGTGTGTTTACCGAGTTGTTTGCTTCTTTCCGGTTGCTTCTCTTGATAGCTTCGGTTCCGTTCCGGAGTTGTGAGGATTCGCTCGACTGTGTTGCTCCGTCTACTTCATGGATCTGTTCTTCTTCCTAGCGGAATCCCAGGCAAGATGATCATACCCTTGGATACCTTTACTACCATTGCCATGCTTAGTTGTCTCGATCCTATTGTTACATGTCGCGCGACCCATCTTTTATGTCAGCCTCTCCTTGTTGCCATGAAACCTCTAACCTTGAAACCTTCCTAGAAAAACCACGGTTTGGCTATGTTACCCGCTTGCTCAGCCCCTCTTATAGCGTTATTAGTTGCAGGTGAAGATGAAGTTCGTTCCAGGAGGGAACTTGTTGTTGGATATATCACAATATCTATAATTATTATTAACACACCTATATACTGGGCATGGGTGGAAGGCTTGGCCTTTTGCTCGGTGTTTTGTTCCACTCATGCCACCTTAGGCGCCGATAAACCGGCATTATGTTCCTTGATTTTGGGTTCCTTACACGATGGGTGGATGGGGACCCCTTGATAGTTCGACTTTGAATAAAACTCCTCCAGCAAGGCCCAACATTGGTTTTAATTTGCTCATAATAACAACTTAATTAATTAATTAAATGTGCATAGGGAGTTAGCGCTACCCGAGGATTCTTTCTACATAGCAGGGGGGGCCAGTGCTGATGGTGTTGGTCCCAAATGGGGAGCCTGCGGGGTCACCACGAGGAAACTCGAGGATTGATATAAACCCGTAGCTTCACCCATCCGGTCGTGGCCTGAGACGAGATACGCGCGGCTACTATCATGGTGTCGACACACCGGGAGGTCTTGCTGGACTTGTTTTACCATTGTCGAAATGTCTTGTGCTACCGGGATGCCGAGCCTGATCGGATTTCCCTAAGATAAGGGTGATGATATTATATTTATCACTTCAGCTAATCGTGAGAGCTTGTGATGGGCTAAGTTGGAACAGCCCTGCAGGGTTATGATCTTTCAAAAGCCGTGCCCGCGGTTATGTGGCAGATTGGAATTTGTTAATGTCCGGTTGTAGAAAACTTGACAGAGGATCCGAAGTAAAACACACAACTGTGTGAGTAATCGTGACTGTCTCTTTTCACTTCGAGAAGAGAACACGGTGGGGTTATGTTTGATTCGTATGTAGTTCCGGATCTTTAGCGATCACTACTTTTGCGACCGTTTGCGTAGATGCTCATCTTATTCTGGTACTCGTAAGTTAGCCACCATATTATGCTTAGCCGCTGCTGCAACCTCACCACTTTACCTCTTCCTACCCACAAAGCTTTGCTAGTCTTGTTACCCATGGTTATGGGATTGCTGAGTCCTCGTGGCTCATAGATACTACAACACCAGATGCAGGTTCAGCCGAGATAGATGCAGGAGCTGGCTCAAGTTCTTCACTGGGAGCTCGATGAAGAGTTTGGCCGTATGCTTGTGACGTTTCGACGATCAGTAGTGGTTTCTACTAGGATTCGATCCTGACCTGTGGCTTTATGTTGTTTTGGTATCTTTCTTTGGATCTTCACCCGTAGTCGGGTTGTGATGTTTTGAATGATGTTCTGCTTATGTAATGTATTGTGTGAAGTGGCGAGTGTAAGCCAACTATCTTCTTTTGCAATTTAATCCCTCTTTTACATGAGTCGTGCAAAGATACCAAACTTGCGATCATTCTATGATAGGCTTGTACCTTTAAGTCGTGCCTCGACACGTAGGAGGTATAGTCCCATCCTGGGCATTACAATACAATAATCATCCGCATTACAAATAATTATTCAAATCACCGTAGCAAACTTGTCATGAATACAAAACTTAAATAATGCAATACAAAACTTGTCATGAATACAAAAAGTAATCACTGTCCAGCCATTTGCCAATGGTGCTCAATGAGATCTTCCTGAAGTTGAAAGTGTGTGTCTGCATTTTCAATCTCCTTGTATGTCTGAAGAAAAGCTCTAATGCGGTTTGGGTCTCTAGCTGGTTTGACACGGCTACCCACATTGTCGTAAAATAATTCTAAGTTCATTCCTCTCTCATCTTCAAGAATCATATTATGCAGGGTAACACAGCATGTCATGATGTTCTTCAAGGTTTTCTTATCCCAAAAACGAGCAGGGCCACGGACAATAGCAAACCTAGATTGCAAAACACCGAATGCTCTTTCAATGTCTTTTCGGGCTGCCTCTTGTACCCTTGCAAATTCACATTGTTTTTTAGTTGTGGGTTCTTTGATGCTTTTGACAAATGTGCACCAAGGAGGGTATATACCATCTGCAAGATAGTACCCCTTTGTGTATTCATGCCCATTGATAGTGTAGTTGCAAGCAGGAGCATCACCACTAGCAAGCCTAGCAAACAAATGAGACCGTTGCAACACATTGATATCATTGAAAGTGCCCGGCATACCAAAGAAGCAATGCCAAATCCATAAATCCTCAGATGCTATGGCCTCTAGCACAATTGTTGCATCACGAGACTTGACACAATACATTCCTTGCCATGCCTTTGGGCAATTTTTCCATGTCCAATGCATACAATCGATGCTACCTAGCATGCCCGACCAACCTCTCCTCTCATTAGATGCTATCAATTTCTTTGTGTCATCCTTGTTGGTTGCCCGAAGATACTCAGGACCAAAGACACGAATGATCGCTTTTGCAAATCTAGGCCCTGACTCAATTGTAGTATCTTCACCAATGCGAAGGTACTCGTCGGCATAGTCAACCGTAATGCCGTATGCAATGACCCGCATAGCCGCCGAGATTTTTTGATATGCACTAAATCCTTTTAAGCCCGCAGCATTCCTTCTTTGAGTAAAATACCGGCAATTTGCCTCGCAAGCTTGAACAAGTTTCACAAAGAGGGATCGGCGCATTCAGTACCTTCTCCGGAAGAGGTGCGGAGGATACGTGGGATTCTCTGCGAAATAGTCTTGCATCAACATCTCGTTCCCAAGATGGCGATTCCGAGGAATACACACACGCCCGACAATAGATCCCCGCCTCCTCTTCCGGTGCTCGTCTTCATGCTCCTCCACGGCAAGCGCCATGACTAACGTTTTCTGCCGAAAGGTCGCAAGCATGGTCTCAGCATCCGAGTTGTCCGAATCGGATGAATCGGATAGCAAAAAATTCTCGCACGGGGTCAACTCCATCTACACGCACACCAACACGACAATCCAGTACATAGCTCGCAAAAAACCACAAAAAAGGGACTAACCGACGGCGGGGTGATCCCGGGGCGGCGGCGGTGACGGCGACACGGGTGGGGCGGCTCTTCTCGCCGGATCCGGAGGGGCGGTGCAGCGGCTCGGCGCGGGACCATGTGGCTCGGCCCCGCGGCGCGATTCAGCCCGCAGATATGGCCGGAATCGCCGGCGGTGGGCGGAAGGAAGCAAGGGCGGGCGGTGGCGGGATGAGGGGGGGGAAACGGCGCGTGGCTGAAATGTCCCTCTCGCCAACTGCTTCTCTGTGATGCAGGGCACCGCAGCCGCGAGGGGAAAACCCACGTTTTCCCGGGTTGTGGGAGGGATTTCGCCGCGCCCCCCAAATTTTTTTGCGGGCCAGAGTGGGATGCGGGGTCTGGTCGGGCCTGTGTTTTGACTTTCGGTTTGCATTTTTTTTCGCTCCTGAACGAGATGGCCGAAATTCGGTCTGTTTAAATATTACGGTAAAATCTCGGACGAAATTACAAAACCAAAATTTGAATTTTAAACGAAATTTAACCAAAAAATGGATGAAATTCGGCCGAAATTTTTGAAAACAAGCAGAACAAAAGTATGGCAGTCAAACAACACTGAGGAGTATGGCAGATCAAAGCTTTGGGGATTAAAAACTGTGCATCAGTCCAACATCATCATCAGCTCCAAAAGAAAAATATTGAAACATGGACAAAGACAGGTGCTTCAGAGTTGACGAGAAGTTGCTGATGGATTCAGCCGCAGCGCAAAGCGAGCAGCATGCAGCCGAGGAGCAAAACTAGGGAGACATGCTCGAGCGGGGAGGCAGGCGGCGACGAGCGGAGGAGCCGTGTCTGGGCATAGCGCCGCCGCCGCACACACAGGTCGACGGCAGGGTCGTGATTTCTTTAGGGTTAGGGTGTTTGGTTCGATCCTTTTATATCGGGCAAAGCGTGAGGAGGCTCCATAAGTTGGACTGGGCCAAAAGGAGTTCAAACTGGGCCGAAATTTTTGGCTGGTACATGCTTTTACCGGGCCCAGGCGAGATGGACGGAATTCGGCTGAAAATTGATTTTTTCGGACGAAAATCAAAACACAGGGTCGGGCTGGCTTTCCTGCACGTACCCGCATTTTGGCGGTTATTTTCAGGTCGGCGACGGATGCGGGGTCTGCTAGAGTTGCTCTAAATGAGCCATGGTGCCCAGTGTCTCAAAAAAAGTGCCATGATGCCCTCAAATAAAATCATGTGTCGTGACCGTGACCGACGCCCTCGGTCAAAGCCATAGAGTTCGTGTTTCTTTTTTTTTTTTTTTTGATATTCACGGGTGCGACCAAGAGCTTCACCGAAGGGCAGGAAAGTGCGCCTGTATAGTATGGCGACTAGCTCTTAGGAGTTACACGCTGACTTAGTAATTTTCAGACCGTCTAGGGTGTGACGCTGACCAGACGTGTAGCACCTGCCAGTCAAGCGTTGCACAGTGTAGTGTGGCGTCTGACTATCGAGCGCTACACGAAAAGGTCAGCTGAGTGAAAAAATTTCATTCGATAGTTTAATTTATGAATTGATTTCCACCACAGATCAGAATAGTGATTTTTGCCGCAGCAAACTGCGCCACGCTCATCCTAGCAGGAGGCATGCAGCAGCAGGCAATAGCAACGTTCAGCAAGATGCCATGCAGCATAGCGATCCATTAATTAGCGGTCAAAGTGCTTGTCCATACCATCCAGCAAAGTGACAACATACCAACAGACATCAGCATGCAGCCGCCCAAGTACCGCCAGTGGTTCAAAGCCAAATTCCCCCCTAAGTTATTGTGCTTGAAAATATGTTGCTGCTGCTTGTGAGTCCTTTTCTTAGCATGGTTTCGCTTCCTGCTGTGGCGAAGCTTCTCAGCATTAGAGCCAAACGACTGGTGGCCCTTCTTCGTATAGCCTGACCTCTCATATTGTTCAAATATTCCTACTCCTTGGTAGCTTTCTTCAGGAGTCACTGTTGGTAGCATACTTTGCAAAAGACTGCAAAGAGGGGAAGGTATAAAAAGATCAACAAATAATTATTTTTGGTGATAAAGAAGACATGTGTATGGTTTTCACTTACTTGTCTAAAATTGGAAGGGCCACAATGATTTTGCTCCTCAGGGTCTCATCACTTGCTTGCTCATTAAATGACTCGGTTAGCAGCATGTCAAAACCGTCAAATGCTCTAGGAAACATAGACATTATAGTCAGAAATAACGCTAACTTAATTCCAGTAAACAAGTGCATGAACAGGTTTCTACGTTTATATACCGTAAGAGATGTTTCATATTATTGGAGGCTTCGTCAGTGCATGTAGCATATTTCAGTAGCTGCATCAAAATTGTTATAGGATTCAGAAAAATTGAGATATCATAATTTGAGACCAAGAGCATATTAGAGGAATATAAATTTGCTAGCAATTGTGTACATAGTTCGAAGAGATGATAAATAATTTGAAGCTTGTGGGAGCAAATATAAATATACGTTTAAGGACTACATCTATGAGTCACCAGAACAGAACTTACCACATGAATATGTACACACAAAGAGGATACTGGGCAACACTCGGTAAGGAGTGGTTTGAATTCCTTATAAGTTGTCAAGTCAAAATCTAAGAATAGATCTGCAAAGAACCACACAGATGTCAATCTTCTAGTCATGAGAGTCACAACTTTATAAGAATGTATATGTGCAGCAGCAGGAAATAATGCTTAGGGCAGTACTTGCTTAACATTTGTATCGGACACAAATGAAGGGGGAAATCAAAAGATATTCAAATATATTATACTTGACCCGATCAGAGTGATATTGCATATTAAACTAACACATTTGCATATGGCCAGAAGGAAAATCATATAAGATCAAGACCCTAAACATCCACTTGGTTGAAGTTGGCAGACATTCACTTGCACATGTGATATGTTAGAGCAGAAGTCAGTATAAAAGGCTAAATATATCAAGAGTGGACTAATCAATTACCAAGTTGCCTGAACCATTCTCGAGTCTGCTGCGCTTGCATAACAAACTGCGAGAAACTCATCCTGGCAACAGTCATGCAACATCAACATCAGAATTCAACAAGATGTCGTGCAAATAAAAATAGAGAACTGGAACAGGTAATGGTAGCATAGCAATACATGAATTACCTCTTAAAGTGCATTTCCATGGGATCATACATTTCTGTCCCTGAAAAATTGGACAAATAAATAGTTACATACACAAGATTGGGGAGAACTGCAATTAACTTCTCAAAGGAGCAATTTTAATGCAAGAAGGCATCAACCTTAGTGCCTCCAGAACCATAGGATCGTAATCTAATCATGAAGACAACATGAACGCTTTTGAAATAAAGCCCTGGGCTACAGAAGTTGCTAGCATAGCCACAGTCACAGCAGTGAGCTATGCATTGGTACCAGAGAGCGACACAGCACAACAGTCAAGGCCATCCGCAGTGGTAAAATGGGGTTTGGGATGTGCAGAAGTTGGACAACCAGAAATGGCATGAAGAACCGACAATGTAATGATGAAAGGACACTGGATCTAGCCGACTGCTGTAACATACAAGGCTTGGATGACAACGTGGTGGCATTTTCATGATAGATGAGGCATTGTGCAGTTTGTCACAAGAGCTACTTGTGCTTCGGTATTCTGTAGTGCAAACGACAGTTGAGGATAAACTTGTCTCTCATTTGATACTTTAATTAATTTTATTCCAGGAATGGATTTGAATTGGCATCAACAATTCCTTTCTGTTTATAGAAGGAACCGAATGAGACGGTTCATTACGGCCTCAATTATCATATCATTATGCTAATAGAACAAGTTAATTAGCCCTGTTGAGGACAGCAGCTGTATCACCTTGCATATTTTTAACATGCAGTATGTCTACCTATATGACTGAGGTCTTTACACATAAAGGGTCCATACTGGCAGAACATTTTGTGTGTGCCGTCCGCTGCGTCATGCCAGTTTGTATCGCGTAAACGTGTATGATGAGGGTTAACAAACAGCTAAAAAGTCCAATGGCAACAGCGTCAATACTCGGTACTGAAATGCACATTCATAACAAACAGAAAACCAAGAATCCAAGTGATATCATAGTATGAATCAATGCATGGGAACCCCTAGTCTATTTCTAATGTTAACGAACAGCTAAACTAATTAATCCGAAGAGCCCAAATAGTGTCAAAAATGAGACGTTCTCATGACTAGCATACTAGCATACAGGCCAAGAAATCAAAGATAGCATTGCTGGTTAAATCACATGGGGAGAAAGAAGGAAGAAGCACCTGGGGGAATGTTGAGGTACTTGGGGAAGACGCATGAGAAGCAGAGTGTAGTGAGGAGTTGTTGGTTCGGTTTGACCGAAAACTTTGCCAGTGCCTTGAGAGCTGCATGTTTCATGTCAATAGTGATGGCCCAGGCTCTGTCGTCTTCATCATTCACCTTGGCCATCATGTAAAGCAAATCGTCATTGAGCATGCTCAGAATCGGGCCTTGGAACATCAGTTTCTTCAACTGCAGTTGTTGAGTCTCATCATCCCACAGCTCAGGCAATTTAGCATAAATTTTTTTGTCAACCGAGATCTTGGCAACATCAACCGTGTAGCGCTCGCACCAGTTTCCCTCAGAGACCTTCATATTCCACATTGTGGCTTTCCAACCTGAACCTCTGGTCATGGCATCAGGGTCATCGTATTTGATGTGGACGAATTTGATGAGATCATCGCAGCAGGCAACATTGTAAAAATACTCAGGGGCACAGTAAATGTCATCGGGTTTGGTTGGCGCGGGCAAGCCAACGGTTGTCACGGGTAACGGGATTATTCTGATGACAGGATGCCTGCTAAACAGGTGGTCAAGAAGGAGAATGCCATGGCGGGTATCAACCCAGCCCAGCGCGCTTGCTCCAACCCTGATCTGCTTGAACAAGGCATGTCGACAACACAATGGCTTGTCAGCAGGGTCTGATAAGCAGGCCTTCCTGGTCGTCCATGCCTGTGTTTCAGACGAGAAGACATAGGCATCAAACCGGCAAACATCGGCCTGGATATTCCACTTGAGGTCGAGGAAGGCCACGGCATAGTGCTCGCCGTCGGCGTCGCCACGGGGCAAGAGGCCAAACTGCTGCCCGCCGAAGTAGGCATGGTTGGGGTTTGGGAGCAGCCGCAGGGACTGCTTCCCGGCTGTGTAGACGAAGAAGCGGGCGGGGCCCCAGAATTTGAGGCTGAAGAGAACGAAGGCGTCTTCGGCGCAGATGAGCCAGGCGTGGTACTCGTGCTTGATGCCGGGGCAGTTGACGGAGAAGTAGGAGATGCCCGGCGGGTCGACGAGCCAGAAGGATACCTCCACGGCTTGGCCGTCATCCAAGTGGCACTCGGCGGTGGTCGCGTTCCGGTCCGCCGATACACGCGCCACCTTGCAGAGGATGGCCGAGTCGGGAAAGCCGGAGCCCATCGGGGTGGAGGGATTGAAGGGCAAGGTGGGAAGCGCTATCGATCTGGAGGTATCGAGCTCGCCGCAACAGGCTAGGGCAGGATTTGGAGATTAGATTGCCTTGCCTTTTGAACACGGGATCGGTCGAGGCGGGGAAGAGGAGGAGGATGGTGGTGGCGCGAGCGACTCGGACTACGGCTACGCGGGGAAGAAGAGGCAGGGGCGGATCGCGGGCGCCGCCGATGCCTCCCGCGAGTGGACGGACGGCTGGTTGAGAGGACAAAGGGAGCCCCGCGGACTCCCGAACAAGCGCCGTAGTTGGAGTCCGTTTTGGTTTCGGACTAAACTGGAATTTTAACAAGTTTTGACGGGTCTTAATGTATGATTAGCCAAAAAAATAACAGTTTTGCTAGAACTCATCTAGATGAGATATAATTTGGTCTCATTCATATTTTATAGCCATTAGATGTGATGCTATAAGATGCGTGTGTGCTGCCGTGGATTGTATCTGTTCACATGAATGAGACCAAATTATGTCTCATCTAGATGAGTTCTAGTACACCCAAAAAAATAAAGGAGGGCTCTCCGTCCTCGATCTCAATTCCCCAGTTTTTTTGCCCTAAAGCCGGTTGCGTCTGACCTCGGTATCAAGATCCATGGCGCTCCCCCCTCTTTCCTTCCAGCCCTCCACCCTGATGGGCTCAAAAGCCGCCGACTCGGCCTCCGGATTTCCCGACTGGGTCTTCCTCTGCGAGGATCCGCGTTTCTCGGAACGCCGGAACGAGACCACCGCCAAGTGCCGGACCAGCGAGGGCCAGGCCGTGGAGGTATCCTTCTGGCTCGTCGACCCGCCCGGCGTCTCCTACTTCACTTTCAACTGCCCCGGCATCGCCCCCTCCGTCTTCCACGAGAAGGAGCCGCCCTCCCTCGTCTGCACTCTGCACCGCGGCCGCCTTCGTCGTCTTCTGCCTCTCGTTCAGGGGCTCCATCCACCACTTCGTCTACAGGGCCGCCCCCGCAGGGAAGCAGTCGCTGCAGCAGCTCCCGGACCGGGACCCCAACTCCACGGTCTTCAGAAGAGCGGGGTTCGGCCTCTTGCCCTGCGCCGACGGCGAGCACTACGCCGTGGCCTACGTTGACCGCCATTGTCTTGGCAAAGATTCTGATTGGTGGTTTAACGCGCACGTCTTCTCGTCCGAAACTCGGGCGTGGAGCAGCCACAGGCTGTGTTGCGGCACTTATCCAAGTCTGAGAGGCTCATGTGCTGTCTTCTTGGTTTGTCACAGCACATCACTGTTGCAGGCTCGCTGGGCTGGGTTGATCTCATGCGTGGCATCGTCCTCATTCGCAACCTGTTGAACGGGAATCCTGTCATCGAATTTATCCCGTTCCCCGAATCAAGGGTTGTTAACTTTCTCGACGAGGACGGCCGCCCTGAGGTCGCCCCTCAGTATTATTGCAATGTTGCCTGCTGCGGCGATCTCATCAAATTCATCGAGGTGGAATTTGATGACCCTGTTGTCAGGACCGGCGGCATAGGCTGGAGAGCCAAGCTGTGGAATAGGAAAATATCCTGGAATAAGTGGCAGATCCGCTCCACGGTTGACGTTGCTAGCATCGCGGTTGACCAAAGTTTTTCTGCTGTATTGCCTGGGCTTTGGTGTGATGAGACCCAAAAACTGGAGTTGAAGACACTGATTTTCTATACCGCGCTGCCGAGCAGGCGCGACGACCATCTCTTCTACATGATGGCTAAGGTGAATGCCGACGACGAGACTGCCTGGGCCGTCGCAGTTGACATGGAAAGGGCAGCTGTGGAAGCAATGGCCCAGTTCTCTCTTGGACGGTGCAAGTACCACATTGCAATGTACTCGTCATGCGACTTTCCCAAGTACCTCAACATAACCCCAGGTGACTCTTCCATCTTTATGCCCATATAATTAGTAATTTAACTTGCAGTCTTATCTTTTCAATTATTCGTTGTCTGTTTGTTATATCTGCTTAGGATAACGTTTCAGTATTGACACTATATATGGACATTGGACTGTTCGTGGTCATTGGACTATTGTTGGTAATTTTGTCAAGCAAGCATATCTGCTAAATTGTCATAGAACAATTGTTTGCTGTTGCGTATATTGTGATTGAATGTGATGACCAGAATATTCACATGTATTTGGTTGTTGGTCCTTTGCAGATGAATTTGTACCACTAAACCGTATGCGGAGG
The DNA here is from genome assembly GCA_902687465.1 of Secale cereale. NCBI lineage: Eukaryota > Viridiplantae > Streptophyta > Magnoliopsida > Poales > Poaceae > Secale > Secale cereale. Next base: position 49,558,607 of record LR738711.1, on the reverse strand, counting down.
AGCATACAGAAGGTGCTTGTAGATGTCTGCCTGGAACAAAAAGAAAAAACACTAGTATGTGAACACTGCGAGAAGCCAGGCTTTACAGAGGATGAGTCTGACGAATGGCGGCAAGGGGGGTCAGACTCTGATGAATGGCAGCAAGGGTCATCCGACTCGGAGGATGAATCTGATGAATGGCAGCGAGTGGGATCCGACTCGGATGACCCTCTAAAGACCCGCCGGGACAATCAGGCACAGGTTCTGGATCTCCAGCCGGGGCACTCGTATTGGCTGTATTTCGCTTGCTGCGTATTGGTAGCGGTCGCTGCAAGAGCGTTGAGTCATCTCACTTTAATGTCATAGAGCCAGTATCTTGTTAATCTCTCTCTGCCAGAAGAGTAATTATGTCAATCAAAAAAGAAAAGAAAAGAAAAGAGAGAGCATATTCTTGGAGCTCCTGTGCTGTGCATGTAAAAAGGTAGTGTTAAATGAAGGTTTATCCACCCACAAGTGTCGCCAATATTTTTGGTCATTGGTTGGATGGTATTCCAAATAGGTTGAAAACGCTAATAAGGGTGGGAGCGTATGCCTTACTATGGTCGCTTTGGCTATGTAGAAATGATTTGGTTTTCAATAACAAAAATGCTTCTCCTTTGCAGGTTATTTTCCGTTGTACGCACTCGCTTCATACGTGGTCTACGCTACAACGAGTGGAGTACCAACCGCTGTTCAAGGCGGTGTGTACGCGGTTGGAGCAGGTGGCTTCAGAGGTTTTTACCCAACATGGGTGGCAGCATAATCTCCGGATCGGTCCACCATCCCGTTCGACATAGGCATAGTGTCGGTCTATATGACTCTACTGTCGCCCATCTATCGTCTTTGTTTTTCTTTCTTTTATCAGACTTTAGGTGATTGGCTGTGTGCATCTCAGTTATGCAGAGGCCGGGTGTTACTCATAATGCTTTGTATCCTCTTGATGCTACTTTTTGAGATAATAAAAGCGCCCTTTATCGGAAAAAAAAATATAGGTGATGGTTAATGTATTAGCATGATCCCTGTAGCTGCGTACGTTCATGTGCTTCTGCTCTCTTGAACCTGAAGGACATGTGTGGCTATTTGCTGCATCCGCTTCTGGGCTCTCACAGGTTCAGATTGCATTGACAAGGTTCAGTTGAAGCTGTTGAGCAAGTTAGTGAAAGAAAAATACAATGGTTGGGACTTGGGAGTAGTATTTTCTCAACGAAGTCTGAACCTGAGGCGCTATCGAGGAGGATGGCAGGGCACTTGAACCCAAGAGGAGGAAAGGGGAATCATCTCCAAGCTGAGGATCCCGGTTTCAGGGTTAGTGAGCCCAAGAGGACGAAGAAGACCTTGCCCACACCCGACAGACCGATCCGATCCAATTCGACGCCAGGAAAATCAAGATCCAAGTTTTTTTTCCTTTTCTTTGAGAAGAACAACGCGCTTTATTTCATATCATAATGTTTTGGGGAATACAGAGGTGGTCCGGAGGACCGTTGAGCCACACATGACGGCCGATATCTAAGGTACTGGCCATCCTCGCTAAATTATGCGTCTCGCCATTACTAGCGTGTTGCTCGTGAACGAACGAACAGCTAAGGAAACTCGACTTCCTCTCATGTATATCATTTAAGATCATGCAATATTCTCCTCGGTGCAATTGGCTTTTAAGGTCGTTGATGACTCAGATAGTCGGATGCTATATGCACTTTGGTGATGATCATATCTTCTGCCAAAGCTAGACCCTCTCTACATGCATAAGCCTCGAGCGTTGCAAGCTCGGTTACTCCCTTGAAGACCAATGCAGAAGCGCCAAGAAACTGTGGCTGAGAGGGATTTGGCGCACTATCTTCTGCCAAAGCTAGACCCTCTCTACATTGATTATTGTGGCTGAGAGGGATTTGGCGCACTATCTCGGCATCCATCGGAAGCAAATGTTCAGTCAATGCTTGCTCGTCCCAAGTTCTGCCCATTTGTCTGGAGGGTTTGAAGAGATTACACTAATTGGGCGCATCTTATAATCTCTAGGTGACCAATTGCCATTCCAGATGTTAGTGTTCTTACCGTCTCCAATGCGCTTAATCAGCCCCGTGCGCGAGAGAGCATCAAATTTAAACAATCCAAGGTGTGCTGCGGAGAGCTCAACAAGGCGCCTTTGAACAATGTAGTAGTTGAGCTGGCCTGGTGTTGACATCAGATTTTGGCTTGGTCAAAAACATAATTAAGAAAGCCCGAAATGGAAAAGTGCTTAAAGTGAGAAAGTTCCGTATCGTCAAAAGAAGAAATTTTGATATTTAGGTCATAGCCATCCGATCTAATATCTTAGGCCGAAGTTGTGTTCGAAGTACTGGGATTTTGTATTCAGAACACTGTTCGGCTGATTATGCCCCAGAGATGGCCACATATGGAAGACTAATCTACACGAACTGTCTTCGTCTCGTCGAAACGATCTATTTTGATATAATAATCTTCCCAATCCGAGATCGTATGAATGGAGCTCTGTCGGGAGGCAAAATATGACGCGCCCCACCATACATATGTCTGATGGGCGGCGCCACCAATCTGCTGTTTTGTGTGAGATATTCAGCCCTCAAGATGGCTTCGAATCGAAAAACGTTCAACGTCAAAGTTGTTCGTCTCGTCAAAACGAGTAAATATACTTTTGGGCACATTTTCATCAGAGGTTGTTTACTACCCCAAAAAGACCCACAAGGTGTAGCCAGTTTTAAACCGAACAGTATGACTAGGGTTTCAGACGTGAATCCGAGACTTTTCTTTTCATGGGAAGTCCAGCCGCCTCTTATATACCTAAGGGGTGATGGACGACTGAACAACACACAATCGCAAAACTCATCTACAAAATTTCATCTCCTACCCTAGTTTTCTGCTTCTTGTTCATCGGTGTTCTTCGCTTCAGAGAGCTTTGATCTACGGAGTCCTAGGGGCGGGCGATCTGATCTAGGGCAGCACATCACCGCCGTGTGTCTAGAGGGGGTCTCTCCCGGTCGCGTGGGGTTTCTGGTCTTCAAAAGCGCTCGCTGGATTGTCATCAAAAGACACGTCGCCGAAGGAGGCTCACCGGAATCGCGATACGCGAGACAATCCAGCGAGCGCTTTTGAAGACCCGGAACCCCTCGCGGCCTGGAGAGACCCTGTCTGGACGCACAACGGTGATGGGCTGCCCTAGGTCGGATCGCCCGCCCCTAGGATTCCATAGATCGAAGCTCTCCGAAACAAAGAACACCGATGAACGAGAAGTAGAAAACTAGGGTAGGAGATGAAAGTTTGTAGATGGGTTTTGCGATTCTATGTTGTTCAATCGGCCGTCACCCTTTAGTAGGTATATAAAGGACGATTGGACTTCTCATGCAAGGAAAAGGCTTGGATTCACGTCCAAAACCCTAGTCAAATTCGGATTGGTTTTGTCCGAACTTTCCAAAACAGTTTGGTTTAAAATTGGGTGTACCTTGTGGGTCTTTTTTGGGGTAGTAAATGACCTATGATGAAAATGCGCCCAAAAGCATATTTACTAGTTTCGATGATACAAACAACTTTCATGTTGAACTTTTTCGATTCGAAGTAATCTTGAGGGCCGAATCTCTCACGCAAATCAGAAGATTGGTGGACCATCAGACATTTGTCCGGTGGGGCGCGCCATATTTTCCCTCGTGGGAGGGCTGCATTCTGATGGCTCTAACTTTCGCATACGATCATGGATTGGGACAATTTTTATATCAAAATCAATTGTTTCGATGACACAAAGACAATATGTATAGATCAGTTTTCCATATGAGGCCATCTTGGGGACGTAATCAGCCGAACAGTGTTCTGGATACAAAATCTCAGTACTTCGAACACAACTTCTGCCTCAGAGATGAGATCGGATGGCTATGGCCCAAATACAAAAATTTCTCCTTTTGACGATGCAGAACTTTCTCACTTTGAGCACTTTTCCATTTCAGGCTTTCTAAATTATGTTTTTGACCAAGCCAAAATCTGATGTCAACACATGCCCTCCTATTTTTCGACAAAACTTGCGTGCGAAAAAATAATTTGCAATGTATTTGTTCTAAGGACGATGTCAACTCTCCATCGGCCATTGCTTGTTTGAACCTCTTGATGCATAGTTGGGTGAAAACTTCTCAACTTCTATAGCAATCCGGTGATAAAGTTCCATAAATATGTATGTCAAAGTCATCCTCCGAACCATATTGCTCACCCTTTTTCTAGGATTTTTCCGATAATCAAGAATGAACTTCGTCCAATATTTGCTTTTGCCTGTATAAAAATATCACTAGTGGCCGAAGCGGTGTGCTTTGGTTCGGCCTTACCTATGTTGACTATACGGAACTTTCTCACTTTGACCACTTTTCATTTCAGGCTTTCTAAATTATGTTTTTGACCAAGCCAAAATATGATGTCAACACATGCCCTCCTATTTTTCGACAAAACTTGCGTGCGAAAAAATAATTTGCAATGCATTTGTTCTAAGGACGATGTCAACACTCCATCGGCCATTGCTTGTTTCAACCTCTTGATGCAAAGTTGGGTGAAAACTTCTCAACTTCTATAGCAATCCGGTGATAAAGTTCCATAAATATGTATCTCAAAGTCATCCTCCGAACCATATTGCTCACCCTTTTTCTAGGATTTTGCCGATAATCAAGAATGAACTTCGTCCAATATTTGCTTTTGCCTGTATAAAAATATCACTAGTGTCCGAAGCGGTGTTCTTTGGTTCGGCCTTACCTATGTTGACTATACTAAGCATTGGCTATTGATATATATGCAATACACCATAACCAACATGGCAACCAGATGCTTGTTGTGCCAACTCATTTGCTCTCTAATCATCATGTCTAATATTAAAACAACCCAAGGTAAATTCTGCGTCGAGACATAAATCAAGATAAACAATAAGTGATTTGTCAAAACATTGATAGCCCTTAGATATTTTTTGCACTACTCATAACGAATCATCGAAAGCCTCAATATGGATCTCACTGGTGACAAGAGCAACAAGGAACGGGCGGATACCAAAGGACCCGCTCCCGACCCAGGCTCCCTCCCGCTAGGGTTTCCGCCGCCATGCGTGCCCCGGCGCATCCCCCCCCTCCTCCCCTCCCCTCCTCTCCTGTTCCCGCCCCTGCGGCTCCTCCCCGGGAGGTGGCTGGGGCGGCGCATCCCTCCCCTTCCTCTCGGCCCCTCCTCCGCTGTCTCTCTCCCGCCGCCGGCGACGGGCCCTTTTTTCCCCGAGCGGTCGTATCCTTCCCGGGGGAAGTGACAACGGCGGTGCTGCTCGGCTGGGCGGCGGTGCTGCTCGGCTGGGAGGCGGCCCGGCGACCCGGCGGCGGTCGCTGGCGGTGGGCGCGGTGGCGGTGCTGCCCTTGGCGGCAGGGCGGCGTGGTGACGTGCGGTGACCAGCGGCGCGCCCCTGGCCCAGATGTGGGCCCTCCCGGCCACATCTGGGTCCTAGCAGGCCGACCCCCAGCGTGGCCTCGTTGTCTGCGGCACAGCGAAGAGGAGTAGCGACTCGGATGTGGGGCGGCGACGCCGACGGCGTGCCGACAGGAGCGCGAGGGCTCGGTCGGGCCTGTGGGCCCACGGGCCTGGTGTGCTCCTATTATTGTGTCCGGATGGCTACCATCGCTGATAGTGGAGGTGGGTCCCTCCCGCGTGCCGACGGTGCTGATGCGCTAGTCCCGGTTCTGATTCTTCGCTGTGTTGTCCTCACTTTGTGGTGCCGTGGTGAGACGACGTGGGGGCCTCATGACCGCGTTGGCGGTTGGTTTGGTGGCAGGCTCCGGAGCGCCCGAGGTGCGGGTTGGGATCGGGGGAAACCCCTGTCGGCTTGGTCGACACCGGCGCGATGGCGCCTGCGGGTGCCACCTGACCTTCCGGGAGGGCGCCGGGAGCTACCCTTCCTCTCGCCTCGTCGGGTACCAGGGGAAGCCCTTGGCAACAATGTCATCATCATTGGGATCCTTCTTGGAGGTGTTGATAGGTTCCGGCGCTTCGGAGTCTTGGAGCCTAGTGGAAGATCCCAGTGGGCGCAGCGATCGCGAGGCTTCTTCATTTTTGTTGATCTGCCGTTGTCGGCATTTGTTTCTTTTGCTCTTTCTCTTTCGTTTCTTTTGGACGATTGTGCTGCTTCCGCCCCCAGCACCTATCCTTGAATGGTTCGGTTGGTTGCTTTGTAATACAAAGCGGGGGGGGGGGATCCTTTTTCGACAAGCCTCAAGATGTGTAGCACCTATGGCAACCAAAAGCTCCAAACCGAATAACATTGCATAGTCGGCTTTCAATATTGTACAATAAATATTTTAAGAGGCGTATGAGGCTTCACAAAACATCACTATATGGAGATATATAAACAACACCAACACCGTGGCCATTGTTATGAATTCAACCATCAAAACATAATCTCCATAGTACTTGTCTCGCTCTCCTGTCAAAGTAAGGACGATGTTAGAATTCCACACCAGCTATGATTTAACATATTATTAGGACAATAGATAAATATCGGCCATTAACATAAGGTCCATGTAAACTTCATCCACCAAAGCAACTATATCCAAAATAAACAAATGAAATGACAAATCAAATATTTCGGCCCTTTGGATCAGCATTAAACTTGTAGCTGATCAAATATATAGTGATTTGGTAATACCCTTTCATGATATAAGAAATTATATTGCATTCATGTATCTAAATAAGCCCATGGAGGGTGACTGATCGTACCTGGGGATGACTTCCATGGCAAATACATCAATGGCATGTTTGGTGAATATGGATGATGTGCTAACCGAAGATTTTGATGGGGTAATGCAAACCTTCGGCTTAATTATTTTTGGCTTCAACCCTTCTCTTTCTTCACTTTTGTAACACTTTGTGCAATAGAATGTTGCACATTATTTTTATTTTTACTGCTTCTCTTGTGAACCCATTCCATGTTCTTTTTCAGCTCTTGTGCACTAAGCTTTTGTAATTCCTTCCTTTGCCAATACGATAAGCCGAGTGGGCACCTTGGTTGTGATTCTGTTTCAACCAATGGCAACTCTTTTTGGCTTTATGCACCATCAACTTCTTTTCTTCAGATTTGGCACTTTGATTCTTAACAATTGATTGCTTCACTTCTTCGCCTTTTGTAGCCAATGTCAACACTTTAATTGGCTCTTTGTTATTTGAGATCAAATCTGAAGTAGCACACCTACGACCATCTTTCTTGACTCGGTATACTTGCTAGCTTGACCACCTCTTTCTTCGCCCATGGGGTCCGGACCGATTCCTTTTTATTGAAACGGTCTTTAACATATGATTGTTCATCAAAATTTGACCTTCTTGGAGCTACACAACATTGGTGAGGTGGTCTAAAATAAGATGGAGAATGCACTCTTGTATCATACATGTCCCATGATGGATATGGATTTGTATGAGCATAGGGAGGCATCCACAACATTGGCATTGGCGGCCCAAAATAAGGATTGTGATCTGTTGCATTAAAGTTATCAATTTTCCAATATTGATCCTCATATTTGTGCCTTGGGGATGATCTTGGTTTCTTTGCATGATTGGGCCGACAAGCATTCTTCTCTTCACTCTTCTTTTGATATTTATCCAATAAATCAGCAAAGGTGATTTTTGTTTTCTTACACTTGCGCTTATTTCGGCCTTTGTTTTCTTTTTGTTTCCTTTCCTCAATCATTGGATTTTCTTGCTTCCCCCCAGGCCTTGGCGTCTTCATTGTAGTTTTGATGGAATTCTCGCCCTCAAGATTATGTTCATTATGCTCTTCAAAAACTTCTTTTCTTCAAAGCTTGATCCCGTCACCAACAATTTTGCCCTTCTCTTTTCTAAACGAATCATCTTGAACAGCCAATTCAAAAACTTTTTCCCATCAGGACCAATCGGAATGGACTGGTCATCTCTTGGTGTTTCAACAAATTTCAATCGTCCTTTTTCAGTGGCCGATTTAACTATTTGACCAAACATGTTGCAATCCTCAAAATTATGCTTGAATGAATCGTACAACTTACAATACATTCATTCTTGGATAGATGACTCAACATGGTGACCAAGAATTTTAATATAATTATTTGTCAACAACAAATCAAAGATTCGGTCACACATGGTTGAATTGAAGGTAACTTTTTTATTTTCTAGTTGATCCTGCTCTGAGAACGGCTTTGGAGTTAAGCAAAAGAATGGTTCAGATTTTGTATCACCCCATTCGACTATGAATTTTCTTTTGCATTCTATTACCGATGCCATTGGATAAGATATTATACTATCATTGGTTTTCTAAAAAGAATCTAACCTTGGCTTTAAGTTTCTAAAACGAAAATAGCTAGAGCATACATGTCTCAATTGAGACCAAATGCAAGCCAAGTAATAAATAAGCAAAGGTACCCAATTATATATGAACTTTAGATAAAGCAAGAGGGAAAGCCTGGGCTGCAACAATAAGTCACTATCGGTCTTTATGAATGGCGCAATGGGTTGACCGATATGCTCGATAACAATTTTATTGCTAATAAGTAAATTACCCTTCTTCATTGGTCTTTCAAAATTAGTTATGCGAAATTTTCTAATAGATGCATCAACTATAAAGTTGTGACCAAATCTAAAAAGAGGTAAATTACTTGCAAGCCATACCTCTTCAAATATGTTGGGAGATCATGCATGATGGTGGTGCGACTTGAAGAACATCTTGCTCTGTCTTTGGATGGCTCTCCAACGCCTTGTCATCATCTTATTCCTGATTCCATGCATCATTGCTTTGAAGATCCATGTCAGGCGAACTTTATTAGGCTACTTGTTCTTGTCCTTCAGGCTTGTCAATTTCTGTGGCACAGAACTCACAGGGCACGAAGTATGTTTCATTGACTTCAGAAAAATCAGGCATGGTTGTTTTCCTATGCTTGACATGCCCTTTCTCAATAATGCTTGCCTCTTTGGATTTGATGGATCCGGAATATATACTGTTGGGGATCGTAGCAGAAAATCAAAATTTTTCCTACGCGTCACCAAGATCTATCTATGGAGTAATCTAGCAACGAGCATAAAGGTGAGTGCATCTACATACCCTTGTAGATCGCGATGCGGAAGCGTTGCAAGAACGCGGATGAAGGAGTCGTACTCGCTGCGATTCAGATCGTGGTTGATTCCGATCTAAGCGCCGAACAACGGCGCCTCCGCGTTCAACACACGTGCAGCCCGGTGACGTCTCCCACGCCTTGATCCAGCAAGGAGAGAGGGAGAGGTTGGGAAGGACTCCATCCAACAGCAGCACGACGGCGTGGTGGTGGTGGAGGAGCGCGGGACTCCAGCAGGGCTTCGCCAAGCGCTGCAAGAGATGAGGAGGGAGAGAGGTAGGGCTGCGCCATGCGACAGAGGTCAAAACGTGTTATGGGCAGCCCCAAACCTCACATATATATAGGGGGAAGGGAGGGGCTGCGCCCCCTCTAGGGTTTCCCACCCCTAGGGGTGCGACCAGCCCTAGATCCCATCTAGGGGGGCGGCCAAGGGGGAGAGAGGGGGAGGCGCACCACTAGGTGGGCCTTAGGCCCATCTGAGCCTAGGGTTTCCCCCTTTTTTCTCCTCTCTTCGCCTTGGGCCTGGTTAGGGGGGCGCACCAGCCCACCTGGGGCTGGTCCCCTCCCACACTTGGCCCACGCAGCCTTCTGGGGCCGGCGGCCCCACCCGGTAGACCCCCGGGACCCTCCCGGTGGTCCCGGTACGCTACCGATAGCGCCCGAAACTTTTCCGGTGACCAAAACGGGACTTCCCATATATGAATCTTTACCTCCGGACCATTCCGGAACTCCTCGAGACGTCCGGGATCTCATCCGGGACTCCGAACAACATTCGGTAACCGCGTACATACTTTCCCTATAACCCTAGCGTCATCGAACCTTAAGTGTGTAGACCCTACGGGTTCGGGAACCATGTAGACATGACCGAGACAACTCTCCGGCCAATAACCAACAGCGGGATCTGGATACCCATGTTGGCTCCCACATGTTCCACGATGATCTCATCGGATGAACCATGATGTCAAGGATTCAATCAATCCCGTATACGATTACCTTTGTCTATCGGTATAGCACTTGCCCGAGATTCGATCGTCGGTATACCGATACCTTGCTCAATCTCGTTACCGGCAAGTCTCTTTACTCGTTCCGTAACACATCATCACGTGATCAACTCCTTGATCACATATTGTGCACATTATGATGATGTCCTACCGAGTGGGCCCAGAGATACCTCTCCGTCATACGGAGTGACAAATCCCAGTCTCGATTCATGCCAACCCAACAGACACTTTCAGAGATACCTGTAGTGCACCTTTATAGCAACCCAGTTACGTTGTGACGTTTGGTACACCCAAAGCATTCCTACGGTATCCGGGAGTTGCACAATCTCATGGTCTAAGGAAAAGATACTTGACATATAGAAAAGCTTTAGCATACGAACTACACGATCTGTGCTAGGCTTAGGATTGGGTCTTGTCCATCACATCATTCTCCTAATGATGTGATCCCGTTATCAACGACATCCAATGTCCATGGTCAGGAAACCGTAACCATCTATTGATCAACGAGCTAGTCATCTAGAGGCTTACTAGGGACATGGTGTTTGTCTATGTATCCACACATGTATCTGAGTTTCCTATCAATACAATTCTAGCATGGATAATAAACAATTATCATGAACAAGGAAATATAATAATAACCAATTTATTATTGCCTCTAGGGCATATTTCCAACAGTCTCCCACTTGCACTAGAGTCAATAATCTAGTTCACATCGCCATGTGATTAACACTCATAGGTCACATCGCCATGTGACTAACATCGAAAGAGTTCACTAGAGTCAGTAATCTAGTTCACATCAATATGTGATTAACACTCAATGAGTTCTGGGTTTGATCATGTTATGCTCGTGAGAGAGGTTGTAGTCAACGGGTCTGCAACATTCAGATCCCTATGTACTTCGCAAAACTTTATGTCATATCGTAGATGCTGCTACCACGTTCCACTTGGAGCTATTCCAAACTGTTGCTCCATTATACGTATCCGGTATCTCCACTTAGCGTTATCCGGATAGGTGCTAAGCTTGCATCGACGTAACTATTTACGTCGAACTCTTTATCACCTCCATAACCGAGAAAAATTTCCTTATTCCTCTAAGGATAATTTTGACCACTATCTAGTGATCCACTCCTGGATCACCTTTGTACCCTCTTGCCAGACGTGTGGCAAGGCACACATCAGGTGCGGTACTCATCATGGCATACCGTATAGAGCCTATGACAAAAGCATAGGGGACGACCTTCGTCCTTCCTCTTCCTTCTGCCGTGGTCAAGTTTTGAGTCTTACTCAACTTCACACCTTACAACTCAGGTAAGAACTCCTTCTTTGACTGATCTATTTTGAACTCCTTCAAAATCATGTCAAAGGTGTGTGTTCCTTTTGAAAGTATCATCAGGCGTCTTGATCTATCTGTATAGATCTTGATGCCCAATATGTAAGCAGTTTTATCCAGGTCTTCCTTTGAAATACTCATTTCAAACAACCCTTTATGCTTTCCAGAAATTCTACATCATTTCGGATCAACAAAATGTCATTCACATATACTTATCAGAAATGTTGTAGTGCTCCCACTCACTTTATTGTAAATACAAGTTTCTAACAAACTTCGTATACCCAAAAACTTTGATCACTCCATCAAAGCATATATTCCAACTCCGAGATGCTTGCTCTAGTCCATAGAAGGATCGCTGGAGCTAGCATATCTTTTAGCATCCTGAGGATCGACAAAACCTTTCGGATTGTATCATATACAACCTTTCCTTACAAAAACTGGTAAGGAAACTTGTTTTGTCATCCATCTGCCAGATTTCATAAATGCAGCTAATGCTAACATGATTCCGACGGACTTAAGCATCGCTACGGGTGAGAAAATCTCATCGTAGTCAACTCCTTGAACTTGTGAAAAACTCTTTGCCACAAGTCGAGCTTCATAGACGGTGACATTACCGTCCACGTCCGTCTTCTTCTTAAAGATCCAGTTATCTCAATGGCTTGCCAATCATCGGGCAAGTCCACCAAAGTCCATACTTTGTTTTGATACATGGATCCTATCTCGGATTTCCCGGCTTCTAACCATTTGCCGGAATATGGGCCCATCATCGCTTCTCCATAGTTCGTAGGTTCATTGTTGTCCAACAACATGACATCTAAGACAGGATCACCGTACCACTCAAGAGTAGTACTTATCCTTGTCGACCTACGAGGTTTGATAGCAACTTGATCCGAAGCTTCATGATCACTATCATTAGTTTCCTCTTCAACAGTCGTAGGTTCCATAGAAACATCTTTCTGTGTTGCACTACTTTCCGGTTGAAGTGAGGGTTAGACAACCTCATCAAGTTCTATCTTCCTCCCACTCAATTCTTTCGAGAGAAACTCCTTCTCGAGAAAGGACCCGTTCTTAGCAACAAACATTTTTGTCCTTGGATCTGAGATAGAAGGTATACCCAACCGTTACCAGTGGGTATCCCATGAAGATGTATTTGTCCGCTTTGGGTTCGAGCTTTTTCCGGCTAAAGCCGTAAGCATCGCAGCCCCAAACATTGAGAAACGACAACTTTGGTTTCTTGCCAAACCTTAGTTCATACGGCGTTGTCTCAACTGACTTAGATGGTGCCCTATATAAAGTGAATGCAGCTGTCTCTAATGCATAACCTCAAAATAATAGCGGTAGATCGGTAAGATACATCATAGATCGCGCCATATCTCATAAGGTTCGATTACGATGTCCGGACACACCATTACGCTGTGGTGTTCCAAGGGGCTTCAACTGCGAAACAATTCCACAATGTCTTAAGTGATTGCCAAACTCATAATTCAGAAAATATCCCCTTGATCAGATCGTAGGAACATGATCTTCTTGTTATGATGATTCTTAATCTTCACTCTGAGATTGTTTGAACCTTTCAAACGTTTCAGACTTTTGCTTCATTAAGTAAATATACCATATCTACTCAAATCGTCAGTGAAGATGAGAAAATAACAATATCCACCACACGCCTTAATTCTCATTGGATCACATACATCAGTATGTATGATTTCCAACAAGTCACTTGCCCGTTTTATTTTACCTGAAAACGGGATCTTAGTCATCCTGCCCAAGAGGCATGGCTCGCATGTGTCAAGCGATTCAAAATCAAGTGACTCCAAACATCCATCAGCATGGAGTTTCTTCATGCATTTTATGCCAAAATGACCTAAGCGGCAGTGCCACAAGAAAGTGGTACTATCATTATTAACTCTACAACTTTTGGCATTAATATTATCATCATGTGTATTACTATGATCGAGATTCAACAAACCATTGGGTGCATGACCATAAAGGTATTATTCATGTAAACAGAATAACCATTATTCTCTGACTTAAATGAATAACCGTATTGCAATGAACATGATCTAATCATATTCATGCTCAACGTAGACACCCGATAACATTTATCTAGGTTCAACACTAATCTTGAAAATAGAGGGAGTGTGCGATGGTGATCTTATCAACCTTGGAAACACTTCCAACACACATCGTCACCTCGCCCTTAGCTAGTCTCTGTTCAGTCCGTAGCTTTTGCTTCAAGTCACTAATAATAGCAACTGAACCGGTATCCAATACCCAGGTGCTACAAGGAGTACTAGTAAGGTACACATCAATAACAATATACTTCGTTGAAGTTTCCAGCTATCATATCTACCATGTATTTGGGGTAGTTCCGCTATCATGTGACCGTTCCCCGTACAATAGAAGCACTTAGTCTCGAGGTTTGGGTTTAACCATGGGTTCCTTCATCAGAGCGACAACTGGTTTGCCATCCATGAAGTTTCCCTTCCAGCCCTTGCCCTTTTGAAACCAGTGGTCTTGTTAAACCATCAACACTTGATGCTCCTTCTTGATTTCTACTTTTGCGGTACTAAGAACCGCTAACAGCACCAGGATCATCTCCATCCTTTGCATGTCATAGTTCATCACGAAGTTCTAGTAGCTTGGTGATAGTGTCTAGAGAATTCCGTCAACCACTATCTCATGTGGAAGATTAACTCCCACTTGGTTCAAGTGATTTTAGCACCCAGACATTCTGAGCACACGCTCACTAGTTGAGCTATTCTCCTCCATCTTTTTGGAAAAGGAACTTGTCAGAGGTCTCATACCTCTCAACACGGGCATGAGCCTGAAATCCCAATTTCAGCTCTTGGAATATCTCATATGTTCCATGGCGTTCAAAACGTCATTGGAATCCCGATTCTAAGCCGTAAAGTATGGTGCACTAAACTATCAAGTAGTCATCTGGACGTGTCTCTCAGGTGTTCACAGCATCCACAGACAACGTTGTAGGGGTTTGCACATCGAGCGGTGCATCAAAGACGTAAGCTTTCTGTGCAGCAGTGAGGACTCTCCTCGGACTACGGACCTAGTCCGCATCCTTGCTTACAATATCTTTCAACTTAGTCTTTCTCTAGGATCGTATTAAACAGGGAGCTACAACGCAGTTATTGGTCTACAACATAATTTGCGAAGACAACTTAGACTATTGTTCATGACAATGAAGTTCATCTAATGAACTCACACTCAGATAGACATCTCTCTAGTCATCTAAGTGATACATGATCCGAATCGACTAGGCCGTGTCCGATCATCACGTGAGACGGACTAGTCATCAACGGTGAACATCTTCATGTTGATCGTATCTTCTATACGACTCATGTTCGACCTTTCGGTCTTCCGTGTTCCGAGGCCATGTCTATACATGCTAGGCTCGTCAAGTGAACCCTAAGTGTATCGCGTGTGTAAATCTGGCTTACACCCGTTGTATGCGAACGTTAGAACTTATCACAGCCGATCATCACGTGGTGCTTCGGAACAACGAACCTTAGCAACGGTGCACAGTTAGGGGGAACACAATTCTTGAGATTTTAGTGAGAGATCATCTTATTCACTACCGTCGTTCTAAGAAAATAAGATGTAAAACATGATAAACATCACATGCAATCAAATAGTGACATGATATGGCCAATATCATTTTGCTCCTTTTGATCTTCATCTTCGGGGCTCCATGATCATCATTGTCACCGGCATGACACCATGATCTCCATCATTATGATCTCCATCATCGTGTCTCCATGAAGTCGTCTCGCCAAACATTACTTCTACTACTATGGCTAACGTTTAGCAATAAAGTAAAGTAATTACATGGCGTTATTCAGTGACACGCAGGTCATACAATAAATAAGACAACTCCTATGGCTCCTGCCGGTTGTCATTCTCATCGACATGCAAGTCGTGATTCCTATTACAAGAACATGATCAATCTCATACATCACATATATATCATTCATCACATCCTTTTGGCCATATCACATCACACGGCACATGCTGCAAGAACAAGTTAGACGTCCTCTAATTGTTGTTGCAAGTTTTTACGTGGCTGCTATAGGTTTCTAGCAAGAACGTTTCTTACCTACGCCAAAACCACAACGTGATATGCCAATTTCTATTTACCCTTCATAAGGACCCTTTTCATCGAATCCGATCCGACTAAAGTGGGAGAGACAGACACCCGCTAGCCACCTTATGCAACTAGTGCATGTCAGTCGGTGGAACCTGTCTCACGTAACAGTACGTGTAAGGTCGGTCCGGGCCGCTTCATCCCACGATGCCGCCGAATCAAGATAAGACTAGTAACGGCAAGAGAATTGACATGATCTACGCCCACAACTACTTTGTGTTCTACTCGTGCAAGATACTACGCATAAACCTAGCTCATGATGCCACTGTTGGGGATCGTAGCAGAAAATCAAAATTTTTCCTACGCGTCACCAAGATCTATCTATGGAGTAATCTAGCAACGAGCATAAAGGTGAGTGCATCTACATACCCTTGTAGATCGCGATGTGGAAGCGTTGCAAGAACGCGGATGAAGGAGTCGTACTCGCTGCGATTCAGATCGCGGTTGATTCCGATCTAAGCGCCGAACAACGGCGCCTCCGCGTTCAACACACGTGCAGCCCGATGACGTCTCCCACGCCTTGATCCAGCACGGAGAGAGGGAGAGGTTGGGAAGGACTCCATCCAACAGCAGCATGACGGCGTGGTGGTGGTGGAGGAGCGCGGGACTCCAGCAGGGCTTCGCCAAGCGCTGCAAGAGATGAGGAGGGAGAGAGGTAGGGCTGCGCCATGCGACAGAGGTCAAAACGTGTTATGGGCAGCCCCAAACCTCACATATATATAGGGGGAAGGGAGGGGATGCGCCCCCTCTAGGGTTTCCCATCCCTAGGGGTGCGGCCAGCCCTAGATCCCATCTAGGGGGGCGGCCAAGGGGGAGAGAGGGGGAGGCGCACCACTAGGTGGGCCTTAGGCCCATCTGAGCCTAGGGTTTCCCCCTTTTTTCTCCTCTCTTCGCCTTGGGCCTGGTTAGGGGGGCGCACCAGCCCACCTGGGGCTGGTCCCCTCCCACACTTGGCCCACGCAGCCTTCTGGGGCCGGCGGCCCCACCCGGTAGACCCCCGGGACCCTCCCGGTGGTCCCGGTACGCTACCGATAGCGCCCGAAACTTTCCCGGTGACCAAAACGGGACTTCCCATATATGAATCTTTACCTCCGGACCATTCCGGAACTCCTCGAGACGTCCGGGATCTCATCCGGGACTCCGAACAACATTCGGTAACCGCGTACATACTTTCCCTATAACCCTAGCGTCATCGAACCTTAAGTGTGTAGACCCTACGGGTTCGGGAACCATGTAGACATGACCGAGACAACTCTCCGGCCAATAACCAATAGCGGGATCTGGATACCCATGTTGGCTCCCACATGTTCCATGATGATCTCATCGGATGAACCACGATGTCAAGGATTCAATCAATCCCGTATACGATTACCTTTGTCTATCGGTATAGCACTTGCCCGAGATTCGATCGTCGGTATACCGATACCTTGCTCAATCTCGTTACCGGCAAGTCTCTTTACTCGTTCCGTAACACATCATCACGTGATCAACTCCTTGATCACATATTGTGCACATTATGATGATGTCCTACCGAGTGGGCCCAGAGATACCTCTCCGTCATACGGAGTGGCAAATCCCAGTCTCGATTCATGCCAACCCAACAGACACTTTCAGAGATACCTGTAGTGCACCTTTATAGCAACCCAGTTACGTTGTGACGTTTGGTACACCCAAAGCATTCCTACGGTATCCGGGAGTTGCACAATCTCATGGTCTAAGGAAAAGATACTTGACATATAGAAAAGCTTTAGCATACGAACTACACGATCTGTGCTAGGCTTAGGATTGGGTCTTGTCCATCACATCATTCTCCTAATGATGTGATCCCGTTATCAACGACATCCAATGTCCATGGTCAGGAAACCGTAACCATCTATTGATCAACGAGCTAGTCATCTAGAGGCTTACTAGGGACATGGTGTTTGTCTATGTATCCACACATGTATCTGAGTTTCCTATCAATACAATTCTAGCATGGATAATAAACAATTATCATGAACAAGGAAATATAATAATAACCAATTTATTATTGCCTCTAGGGCATATTTCCAACATATACTACTTGATTCGCCTTTTGCAACCGAAGCACTTTCATGTTCCGAATCATCCTTCTTTTCATTGATTCTACAAATTGGTAATGCTTCTTTTATTTGAGCCAATTCTTTTTCTGTTTGTTTCTGGCGGCGATCGGCAAAACTTGCTTTAATTTTTTTCTCAATTTCATCCCACTCAGTATATGATTGCCCCCCAATGTTTTTAAATTCTTTTGGCAATGACACATGGGTGTTGCCAAAAATTTGCAATTGTGTAGGGGGTGTACAATATGATGTTGTACTAGGTGAAGGCATATGCATTATTGTAGAACCATATTTTTGCTCGCCAATTCTATCACTTGGCAAAATTTCATTTCCTTGCCTAACTCTAGCTCTTATTGCATTATAATCAGGAACTAGCCCCTTATCATGTTCTTCAAGGTAAAAGAGCACTAATCTTGTTATTTTGTGTTATATCCATTTTTAACGTAGCCATTTCCCATTCTGTAAAGGATTGCTCCGCAATATTTTTAGATTCTTTCGGCATTGAGGTTTTGCCAAAATTTTGCAATTGCGTAGAGGATGCATTATATGCTACAATATTACATGATGGCATGTGCACTCTGTTGGGGAACATAGTATTTCAAAAAAATTCCTACGATCACGCAAGATCTATCTACTAGAAGCATAGCAACAAGAGGGGAGAGTGAGTCTACGTACCCTCGTAGACCGAAAGCGATGTAGTCGAACATCTTCGCGATCCAACTAATCCAAGTACCGAACGTACGGCACCTCCGCGTTCAACACACGTTCAGCTCGATGACGTCCCACGAGCTCTTGATCCAGTTGAGCATCACAGGAGAGTTTCGTCAGCACGACGGCGTGGTGATGGTGATGATGAAGCTACCGGCGCAGGGCTTTGCCTAAGCACTGCAACGGTATGACCGAGGTGTGTATCTATAGAGGGGGCACCGCACACGGCTAAAACTAATGTTCAATTGTGTGTTCTACGGTGCCCCCTGCCCCCGTATATATAGGAGCAAGGGGGAGGCCGACCTGCCCTAGGGCGCACGAGAGATAGGAGGAGTTCTCCTCCTAGTAGGAGTAGGACTCCCCTTTCCTACTCCTACTAGGAGGGGAAAATGAAGGAGGAGAGGGAGAAGGAAAAGGGGGACGCCGCCCCCCTTTCCTAGTCCAATTCGGACTAGAGGGTGAGGGGGCACGTGGCCTGCCTTGGCCGGCCCTCTCTCTCTCCACTAAGGCCCATGTGGCCCATTAGTTCTCCCGGGGGGGTCTGGTAACCCTCCGGCACTCCGGTTTTCTCCGAAATCACCCGGAACACTTCCGGTGTCCGAATATAGCTGTCCAATATATCAATATTTATGTCTCAACCATTTCGAGACTCCTCGTCATGTTTGTGATCACATCCGGGACACCGAACTACCTTCGGTACATCAAAACACATAAACTTATAATACCGATCGTCATCGAACGTTAAGCGTGCGGACCCTACGGGTTCGAGAACTATGTAGACATGACCGAGACTCATCTCTGGACAATAACCAATAGCCGAACCAGGATGCTCATATTGGCTCCTACATATTCTACGAAGATCTTTATCGGTCAAACCGCATAACAACATACGTTGTTCCCTTTGTCATCGGTATGTTACTTGCCCGTGATTCGATCATCGGTAACATCATACCTAGTTCAATCTCGTCACCGGCAAGTCTCTTTACTCGCTCAGTAATACATCGTCTCATGACTAACTCATTAGTCGGTTGCTTGCAAGGCTTATTGTGATGTGTATTACCGAGAGGGTCCAGAGATACCTCTCCGACACTCGGAGTGACAAATCCTATTCTTGATCTATGCCAACACCACAAACACCTTCGGAGACATCTGTAGAGCATCTTTATAATCACCCAGTTACGTTGTGACGTTTGATAGCACACAAGGTGTTCCTCCGGTATTCAGGAGTTGCATAATCTCATAGTCATTGGAACATGTATAAGTCATGAAGAAAGCAATAGTAGTAAAACTAAACGATCAAGTTGCTAAGCTAACGGATGGGTCTTGTCCATCATATCATTCTCCTAATGATGTGATCCCGTTGATCAAATGAAAACTCATGTCTATGGCTAGGAAACATAACCATCTTTGATCAATGAGCTAGTCTAGTAGAGGTATACTAGGGACACTCAGTTTTTGTTTATGTATTCACACATGTACTAACTTTCCGGTTAATATAATTCTAGCATGCATAATAAACATTTATCATGATATAAGGAAATACAAATAACAACTTTATAATTGCCTCTAGGGCATATTTCCTTCAGTCTCCCACTTGAACTAGAGTCAATAATCTAGATTACATAGTGACGATTCTAACACCCATGGAATCTTGGTGCTGATCATGGTTTGCTCGTGGAAGAGGCTTAGTCAACGGGTCTGCGACATTCAGATCCATATGTATCTTGCAAATTTCTATGTCTCCCTCCTTGACTTGATCGTAGATGGAATTGAAGCGTCTCTTGATGTGCTTGGTTCTCTTGTAAAATCTGGATTCCTTCGCCAAGGCTATTGCTCCAGTGTTGTCACAAAAGATTTTCATTGGACCCGATGCACGAGGTATTACACCTAGATCGGATATGAACTCCTTCATCCAGACTCCTTCATTTGCTACTTCCGAAGTAGCTATGTACTCTGCTTCACACGTAGATCCCGCCACGACGCTCTGCTTGGAACTGCACCAACTGACAGCTCCACCGTTCAATAAAAATACATATTCGGTTTGTGACTTAGAGTCATCCGGATCAGTGTCAAAGCTGGAATCGATGTAACCGTTTACGATGATATCTTTGTCACCTCCATAAACAAGAAACATATCCTTTGTTCTTTTCAGGTACTTCAGGATGTTCTTGACCGATGTCCAGTGATCCACTCCTGGATTACTTTGGTACCTCTCTGCTAAACTTATAGCAAGGCACACATCATGTCTGGTACACAGCATTGCATACATGATAGATCCTATGGCTGAGGCATAGTGAATGACTTTCATTTTCTCTCTATCTTCTGCAGTGGTCGGGAATTGAGTCTTACTCAACTTCACACCTTGTAACACAGGCAAGAACCCTTTCTTTGACTGATTCATTTTGAACTTCTTCAAAACTTTATCAAGGTATGTGCTTTGTGAAAGTCCAATTAAGCGTCTTATCTATCTCTATAGATCTTGATGCCTAATATATAAGCAGCTTCACCGAGGTCTTTCATTGAAAAATTCTTATTCAAGTATCCTTTTATGCCATCCAGAAATTCTATATCATTTCCAATCAACAATATGTCATCCACATATAATATCAGAAATGCTACAGAGCTCCCACTCACTTTCTTGTAAATACAGGCTTCTCCAAAAGTCTATATAAAACCATATGCTTTGATCACCTCATCAAAGTGTATATTCCAACTCCGAGATGCTTGCACCAGTCCATAGATGGATCGTTGGAGCTTGCACACTTTGTTAGCACCTTTAGGATCGACAAAACCTTCTGGTTGCATCATATACAACTCCTCTTTGAGGTATCCATTAAGGAATGCAGTTTTGACATCCATTTGCCAGATTTCACAATCATAAAATGCAGCAATCGCTATCATGATTCGGACAGATTTAAGCATCGCTACGGGTGAGAAAGTCTCATCGTGGTCAACTCCTTGAACTTGTCAAAAACCTTTTGCAACAAGTCGAGCTTTGAAGATAGTAACATTACCACCGGCGTCTGTCTTCCTCTTGAAGATCCATTTATTTTTAATGGCTTGCCGATCATCGGGCAAGTCAACCAAAGTCCACACATTGTTCTCATACATGGATCTCATCTCGTATTTCATGGCCTCAAGCCATTTTGTGGAATATGGGCTCATCATCGCTTACTCATAGTTCGTAGGTTCATCATGGTCTAGTACCATGACTTCCAAAACTGGGTTACCGTACCACTCTGGTGCGGAACGTACTCTGGTTGACCTACGAGGTTAAGTAGTAACTTGATCTGAAGTTTCATAATCATCATCATTAGTTTCCTCGCTGGTTGGTGTAGGAATCACTGGAACGAGTTTTTGTGATGTACTACTTTCCAATTTGGGAGAAGGTACAATTACCTCATCAAGTTCTACTTTCCTCCCACTCACTTCTTTCGAGAGAAACTCCTTCTCTAGAAAGGATCCGTTCTTAGCAACGAATATCTTGCCTTCAGATCTGTGATAGAAGGTGTACCCAACAGTTTCCTTTGGGTATCCTATGAAGACACATTTTTCCGACTTGGGTTCGAGCTTATCAGGTTGAAGCTTTTTCACATAAGCATCGCAGCCCCAAACTTTAAGAAACGACAACTTTGGTTTCTTGCCAAACCATAGTTCATAAGGCGTCGTCTCAACGGATTTAGATGGTGCCCTATTTAACGTGAATGCAGCTGTCTCTAAAGCATAACCCCAAAACAATAGTAGTAAATCGGTAAGAGACATCATAGATCGCACCATATCTAATAAAGTACGGTTATGACGTTCGGACATACCATTACACTATGGTGTTCCGGGTGGCGTGCGTTATGAAACTATTCCACATTGTTTTAAATGAAGACTAAACTCGTAACTCAAATATTCGCATCCACGATCAGATCGTAGAAACTTTATTTTCTTGTTACAATGATTCTCTACTTCACTCTGAACTTTTCAAATGTTTCAGACTTGTGTGTCATTAAGTAGATATACCCATATCTGCTCAAATCATCAGTGAAGGTCAGAAAATAACGATACCCGTCGCGAGCCTCAACACTCATTGGTCCACATACGTCACTATGTATGATTTCCAACAAATCAGTTGCTCGCTCCATTGTTCCGGAGAACGGAGTTTCAGTCATCTTGCCCATGAGGCATGGTTCGCAAGCATCAAGTGATTCATAATCAAGTGATTCCAAAAGTCCATCAGTATGGAGTTACTTCATGCGCTCTACACCAATATGACCTAAACGGGAGCGCCACAAATAAGTTGCACTATCATTATCAAACTTGCATCTTTTGGCTTCAATATTATGAATATGTGTATCACTACGATCGAGATCTAACAAGAATAGACCACTCTTCAAGGGTGCATGGCCATAAAAGATATTACTCATATAAATAGAACAACCATTATTCTCTGATTTAAATGAATAACCATCTTGCAACAAACAAGATCCAGATATAATGTTCATGCTCAACGTTGGCCCCAAATAACTATTATTCAGGTCTAAAACTAATCCCGATGGTAGATGTAGAGGTAGCGTGCCGATGGCGATCACATCGACTTTGGAACCATTTCCCACACGCATCGTCACCTCGTCCTTAGCTAATCTTTGTTTAATCTGGACCCCATGTTTCGTGTTGCAAGTATTAGCAACCTAACCAGTATCAAATACCCAGGTGCTAGTATGAGCATTAGTAAGGTACACATCAATAACATTTATATCAAATATACCTTTGTTCACTTTTCCATCCTTATTATCCGCCAAATACTTGGGGCAGCTCCACTTCCAGTATCCAGTCCCTTTGCAGTAGAAGCACTCAGTTTCAGGCTTGGCTCCAAACTTGGGTTTCTTTGCGGGAGTAGCAACTGTCTTGCTATTCTTCTTGAAGTTCCCCTTCTTTCCCTTGCCCTTTTTCTTGAAACTAGTGGTCTTATTAACCATCAACACTTGATGCTCCTTTTTGATTTCTACCTCCGCAGCTTTGAGCATAGCGAAGAGCTCAGGAATTGTCTTCTGCATCCCTTGCATGTCATAGTTCATCACGAAGCCTTTATGGCTTGGTGGCAGTGATTGAAGAACTCTATCAATAACACTATCTTCATCAGTTGAGTCATATGATTGTAGTACCCAGACATTCTGAGCAAGTGTTCACTGATAGAGTTGTTCTCCTCCATCTTGCAGCTATAGAACTTATTGGAGACTTCATATCTCTCAATTCGGGCATCTGCTTGAAATATTAACTTCAATTCTTGAAACATCTCATATGCTCCATGACGTTCAAAACGTCTTTGAAGTCCTGATTCAAAGCCATAAAGGATGGCACACTGAACTATCAAGTACTCATCAGAACGAGCTTGCCGACGTTCATAACAGCAGGCCTGTCACCTAGCGGTGCTTCCAGGACATAATTCCTCTATCCAGCAATGAGAATAATCCTCAAGTTATGGACCCAGTCCGTGTAGTTGCTACGATCATCTTTCAACTTAGCTTTCTCTAGGAACGCATTAAAATTCAATGGAACAGTAGCACGGGCCATTGATCTACAACAACATAGATATGCAAAAACTATCAGGACTAAGTTCATGATAAATTAAAGTTCAATATTACTAAAGAACTTCCACATAGATAGACATCCCTCTAGTCATCTAAATGATCAGGTGATCCAAATCAACTAAACCATGTCCAATCATCACGTGAGATGGAGTAGTTTTCAATGGTGAACATCTTATGTTGATCATATCTACTATATGATTCACGCTCGACCTTTCGGTCTCCAGTGTTTCGAGGCCATGTTTGTACATGCTAGGCTCGTCAAGCTTAACCTGAGTTTCTACATGTGCAAAACTGTCTTACACCCGTTGTATTTTAACGTAGAGCTTATCACACCCGATCATCACGTGGTGTCTCAGCACGACGAACTTTGGCAACGGTGCGTACTCGGGGAGAACACTTGTACCTTGAAATTTTGTAAGGTATCTTCTTATAATGCTACCGCCATACTAAGCAAAATAAGATAAACATCACATGCAATCAAAATATGTGACATGATATGGCCATCATCATCTTGTGCTTTTGATCTCCATCTCCAAAGCATCGTCATGATCTCCATTGTCACTTGCTTGACACCATGATCTTTATCGTAGCGTCGTGGTCGTCTCGCCAACTATTGCTACTAGTACTATCGCTAACTCATAGTGATAAAGTAAAGCAATTACATGGCTTTCGCAATTCATATAATAAAGAGATAACCATAAGGCTCCTGTCGGTTGCCGGTAACTTTACAAAGCATGATCATCTCATACAATAACGTATAACTCATCACGTCTTGACCATATCACATCACAACATGCCCTGCAAAAACAAGTTAGACGTCCTCTACTTTGTTGTTGCAAGTTTTACGTGGATGCTACGGTCTTAGCAAGAACCGTTCTTAACTACGCATAGAAAACCACAACGATTTTTCGTCAAGTGTGTCGTTTTAACCTTCACAAGGACCAGGCGTAGCCACACTCGATTCAACTAAAGTTGGAGAAACTGACACCCTCCAGCCACCTGTGTGCGAAGCACGTCGGTAGACCCAGTCTCGCATAAGTGTATGCGTAATGTCGGTCCGGGCCGCTTCATCCAACAATACCGCCGAATCAAAGTATGACATGATGGTAAGCAGTATGACTATTATCGCCCACAACTCATTGTGTTCTACTCGTGCATATCATCTACGCATAGACCTGGCTCATGATGCCACTGTTGGGGAACGTAGTATTTCAAAAAAATACTACGGTCATGCAAGATCTATCTACTAGAAGCATAGCAACGAGAGGGGAGAGTGTGTCTACTTACCCTCATAGATCGAAAGTGGAAGCGTCTAATGACGCGGTTGATGTAGTCGAACGTATTCGCGGTCCAACCGATCCTAGTATCGAACGTACGGCGCCAGAAATTTTTCTTGCTACTTCTCGAGCTTGCGTTGTATTCCCTCGAAGAGGAAAGGGTGATGCAGCACAGTAGCGTAAGTATTTCCCTCAGTTTTTGAGAACCAAGGTATCAATCCAGTAGGAGACCACGCGCAAGTCCCTCGCACTTGCACAAACAAATAAGAACTTCGCCTCCAACGCGATAAGGGGTTGTCAATCCCTTTACGGTCACTTACGAAAGTGAGATCTGATAGATAGGATAGTATAATACTTTTTGGTATTTTTTATATAAGAACAGAAAGTAAATAAAGCAAATAAGCAACGGCAGCAGAAATTGAAGTAAAGTAATATGATAAAGATAGAGCTGTGGGGCATAGGTTTCACTAGTGGCTTCTCTCATGCTAGCAGAATTCTACGGTGGGTAAACAAATTACTGTCGAGCAATTGATAGAAAAGCGCATAGTTATGAGAATATCTAGGCATGATCATTATATATAGGCATCACGTCCGTGACAAGTAGACCGAAACGATTCTGCATCTACTACTATTACTCCACACATCGACCGCTATCCAGCATGCATCTAGAGTATTAAGTTCATAAGAACAGAGTAATGCTTTAAGCAAGATGACATGATGTAGAGGGATAAACTCAAGAAATATGATATAAACCCCATCTTTTTATCCTCGATGGAAACAATACAATACGTGCCTTGCTGCCCCTGCTGTCACTGGGAAAGGACACCGCAAGATTAAACCCAAAGCCAAGCACTTCTCCCATTGCAAGAACTATAGATCTAGTAGGCCAAACCAAAGCAATAATTCGAAGAGACTTGCAAGGATATTATAATCATACATAAAAGATTTCAGAAAAGCATCAAATATTGTTCATAGATGTTAGGACCCCGATCCTAAGTCACACCGATCTAGCTTCTAACACGTCATATCACTTTGCGGCCTCACGCACGGTATCCCCACGGGTGCCACCTTACCTGGCCCGGGACCGTTTGCGCGTTTTGGCACACGTATATGACAGTGTCGCTAGCATCCATATGACAGAGAACCCGGGCCGACATGGCTAGTTATAAACCAAAAGTGGCACTAAATTACAGAGACAGGCATCCATGACCCAGCAACGAACGTGTCGGTCATCAACGTATGAATCCAAGTCGTAGCAAGCTACATGGACTTAAAGGAACAACGCGTGACATTTCCCCTAAGGGTCAGACACAGGAACGAAGAAGGACACATGTCGGCCAGCCTACGTGTTCCGAGCAGTTGATAACCCTCAACCGTAAGGGATCGAGATAGTCTTCGCGGGTAAGAATAACCCAATTTATAGATTCGACACACGGAGAGTCAAAGAGTATTTATAAGCTTTGACAGTTGAGTTGTCAATTCAACCGCACCTGAAATATACTTACTCGCAACAAAAGATAAGTGGTAACAGTGATATGATAGTGATGATAGTAATAGTAAAAGTAAACAGCAAAAGTAAATAGCAGTAGTAAATGGCAAGAATAGCAACTAGTGACAAGCAGGATTTAAAACACTGTAGGCTAGGGAGATGGATGGTTGGGTGCTGCATGGATGAGATAGATTCTAACTTGGGGCACGGCACACGGAAAAGTAATGATCATCTAGGCAAATATCAAACATTAGGCATGTATCCCATAGGTAGTTGTACGTGCTTGCAATAAGAACTTGCACAACATCTTTTGTCCTACCATCCCGCTACGAACGGGGCCAAAAGGAACTAATGGAGATTAAGGTGCTCCTGTCAAAGAGCACCAGAACAAAGCAATGAACTAAATGGATACATGTAATCCTCAAACTACGGACCATCCCCTTTGGTGTCCCAAGCTGTCACTTTTGGGATCGCCGGTTCCGAACCGTAATAGGTGCAAACAACTCATAGATAGGATCACGAACACAAATATATTCATACAAACACATATGGTTCAGATCTGAAATCATGGCACTCGGGCCCTAAGTGTAAGCATTAAGAATAACAAGTTGAAGCAAAGATGATAAACACCATAGTAGATGATAGGCAACATGGCCCCAACGATCTGATAAACTATTACATGATCTAACTCATCCAATCCCTACCATCCCCTTCGCCTACAGCAGGGGAATTACTCACACATGGAGGGAGAAGTCATGGAGGGATGATGGAGTGGTGATGGTGATGACGATGGCGACGATCTCCCCTCTCCGGAGGCCAATTCAGCCTCCAGATTAGCCCTCCCGAGGAAGAACAGAGGGTGGCGGCGGATCCGCGACGGAAAACTGCGAAAGAACTTCTGATCTAGGGTTTCTGCATCGGGAGTAAAAATACGAGGCAAAGTAGGGCACCAGGGGGTGTGGGACCCACCCAGGCGGCCCCCCGGCGCGGCCCGGGGGGGCGCCCACAGGGCGCCTGGGCACCCCCTGGCCCCCATCTGGCCCCACTTCTGGCACCTGGTTCCTTCGGGTGCGTAGATTTTCTGTGATTTTTCGTGGATTTTTCTGAGATACGTAAAAATCCGTTTTCCTGCACACAATAAAACCATACAGGCAGCTCTGCTGAAAACAGCGTCAGTCCGGGTTAGTTTAGTTCAAATCATGCAAGAATGAGGTCAAAACAATATCAAAAGTGTTTGGAAAAGTAGATACGTTTGAGACGTATCAACTCCCCCAAGCTTAGCATATTGCTTGTCCTCAAGCAATTCAGTTCAACGAACTGGACGTGACAAAGAAAACTTTGACAAACTCTTTTGCTTCATTAGATGTATATAAGCATGTACTACGAAAAGAGTTTAGCAAGTATTGAAACAGTACTATGAGGACAATGCAAGGAGCAATCCTTCTTTCAAGTGACTAGTCACAAATACTTAAAAGTAAATAATATACTACTGAAAATCAAGACAAGATTACATTGCACATAGCTTGAGCATATTAGAGTGGTATCTCGCTAGTCTCCATGAGTGAAGCAAAACATAAATGCAGAAACTCCTCCAGAGTTTTAAAGGAGACTAGAACTAAGAATTTCAGAATAAATCATATCACAAGTATGGAGAAGACAATGTAATACTTTGGGACAATGCACATTACACTCAGAATGACAATTATGCTCTCCTAGTTGGTGCTTTGAAGAAAGAAGGTGAGACTCTTGAACCGTGGCTTTTATTGGCAAGGTTGAAAACCCGTGGTCGGAAACAAAAACTAAACATGTACTAGAGCTCTTGGTAAAAAACAGAAGTAAACATGTTTTGAGAAGTGCATATTTCGTCAACGAATGCTAGTAGATAACTCAATCACTTTTTGAGCGGACAAGTATCGAGGAACGGCTCCCGCATGAGGACGATCACATCCTCTTAATCTCCTTTGTTTATCACTGCCAAAGTTTTCTGATTTCTCATGAACAAAGCGTGAAGGAGGGTTTGTTTGTTATATTATCTTTTTGAGCCGGGCGCACTCAATGCCAGTTCCTTTTCGTATTAGAGGTTTGCACATTAGACATACAATCCAGGGGTGAAACTTGTCCAACTTAAAAAGATCATGAATTAACTACTACTTCCTCATGAGCTAAAACATAGGCACAAAAGAGAAATGCTTTTGATTAGTTTCGAGATGGTACACGAAAGTCTTCGTTAGGAATGGCAGGTAAATACCATGTATAGGAAGGTATAGTGGACTCGTATGGCATAACTGGTTTTAAGGATTTGGATGCACAAGCAGTCAGTCCGCTTAGTACAGGTGGAGGTTTAGCAAAAGACTGGGAAGCGACCAACTAGAGAGCAATAACGGTCATAATCATGCAGAGCGACAAAGCAACATTGAATCGGGCATGAAAGTGATATAACTATTCTAAAACTCAAAGATCATCAAGGCAAAGTAGACTTTTTAGTCTTAAACATGTGTAAGCATGTGCCAAGTCAATCCAAAAATTCTCTAAAGGGAAATACCACCTTAGTATACCAGACTATGAACAGTGCAATGCATGTAGATCATTTCAATAACACATTATATACTCTAGTTATTCGAGACTAGCCACAAGTAAAGCATGAACCACCGAAAGAGCATTGTAAACATAGCACTATGTCGCTACAAGCTGGTATCTAGATCATAAGTACAGGCATATGTACAAAAGTAGAAACAAAAAGAGTTCATACCGGTCTTTCCTGTTGCTTCCCTTCAGTCGATCTTCGTCATTACTGCTTGTCACTTGCACGATCGAACGTAGGAAATATAATTAAATGCCATCACGGACTCGAGCTGAACTCTGAAAACAAAGCAAACTAAAGAGAGAAAGGAAATCTTTTTGGATTTTTCAAAGGTTGGATAAAAGCAAAAGAAAGAGAAAATCTTTTTGTTGTTTTTGCAAAGAGAGAAATAAAGAAGAATGGGCAAAAACTTCGAAAAGATCAAAGTGAATAAAACGGATAATACAATGGAAAAGTGAGAAGGGCACGTACTCCCCCAAGCTTAGGCTTTTGGCCTAAGTTGGTAGCAGCTACTGCCCCCAGGAGCCTCCTGCTCCAGGGGTATGGTGGTGAGTCCAAGGGTCATAGAAGGATGCTGGCGCGTACACCGAACTCCTTGGAGTCTCCCACGAGGAAGGTTCCGAACGCCAAACAGAGGAAGACCCTTCACCAAACTCGGTGGCGGTCTCTTCCTGAAAATGTGGTATCTCACCGTGCCTCTCCTCGTCGGGAACAACCCCCTCCATGGGGTTATGAAACTGATGCTGGACCATGAACTCATCAAACTGAACAACATCAAAGGACCATCCGTTCCTGCGAGAAAAATCAAACAAAAGAGGTGCAGGTAGACGGATCTCGCGTTCCGCGGTAGTTCCGAAACGCAAGATATAAATAAGATTATCAAGCTCAGAACCCATGGTAACAAACTTATGCCTTTTCATAGCAGCAAGATCAAAGCTTAAATAAGTAAAAGGAGTATCATCAGGGTGTGGGGTGCCTCCAAGATGCTCTAAGATAAGTGTGGCATAAACGCCACCATATAAGTCCCCCTTGTTACCGTTCATAGCAAGGCGTCGAGCAATTAAGGTACCCAGATTATAATCAGACCTCCCTGAGAGGGCTGCTGCCAGGATAGCGATATCCGGAGCAGAAATGCTGCTCGTGTTGTCACGATCTAATACCCCTCTAGCAATATAATATGCAAAATACCTGAGGTGAGGAAATAAGATGCTGGAGATCTTTGACCGATGAATATCCCTCGTACCCATGCTGCAGAGAGAGTTGATGACGGTTTTCAGCTCGGAGGGCTGAGTGGCCATCCTAGTCGTCCTCCCAACGTTCGGCACACCTATTATTTCACAAAAATTTCCCAAAGTCATGGTGATAAGATCATTATAAATTTTAAACTCAATAGCACCTGAATCAGGATTATATCTAAAACTGTTAATGAAACTGGAGGTGAGTTTTTGATACTGTGTAACACGGCTCGTGACCAGCCGTGTCAAACCTGCATTAGCACAAAGATTATAAAACTCATCCTTGATTCCCGCAGCTTCCATGAATTCATCACATGGAAATGTCATCGCACGTGCTGGACTTGTGTCTTCCAACAACTCCAGGGGCACATGATCTTCATTATAGCTCACCCTAGCAGTCGATGGTGAAGCTGCGGCTCTAGTAACTCGATCGGAGTGTGCAGGCCTCCTCTTCTCAAGCCACCCTTTTGCCCTTCCTAACAAACTCATTTCTGAAAAAAAAATTACAATTTACAAAAACGAGGATTAAAACAAAGTGAGCTAAGGCAAACTACTCAACTCACTTCCCCAAGGCATAAACTTGCATCAAAACTTGGAAAATAACTTTCTACACATGCATGCAAGCTCATCTCTACAGCACCAAGAACTACTAAATACTCACAAACGAGGCCACCAATCAAAAATCTAATTGGAGGGGTGGAGGAGTCACATACCAGGGAGTATTTTCTCAAACTTTCAGCTCAAATGATGGGCTGTAGAGAGAGATCGAAGAATCGCCTCCAAGAACAGCAAGAACACAAGAACAAGAGCAGAACTCGTGTTTTTGGAGAAAGAGAGAGAGGGAGGAAGAAGACATACCTGGAGGGGGGTCCTGTGGGCCCCAGGCGCCCTATGGGCGCGGCCAGGGGCTGGGCCGCGCCAGCTGGCCGCCTGGGCCACTGGCGGCCCCCTTGGCTGGCCCCAGGCCCCTCTGGGTCTCTCCCGACGTGGAAATTTTTATTATAATTTTTCTGGAATTTTTCTGAAAACTTCACTGTTGAAATTTTTTCGAAGTTCAAAAAGCTGCGAAACTCTCTGATAACCATGAAGCAGTTA
Organism: Secale cereale; assembly: GCA_902687465.1. Lineage (NCBI taxonomy): Eukaryota > Viridiplantae > Streptophyta > Magnoliopsida > Poales > Poaceae > Secale > Secale cereale. Next base: position 49,526,977 of record LR738711.1, on the reverse strand, counting down.
GTAGTATTGTGAAGCTTCAAAAACATAAATACTTGGTACAGCAAGTAGGACAAAACTAAAAACAAATGGAAATATAACAAGCTCAACTTTTTATCCATATAAAACATGTTCACTAGTAAGGTTGATCAAGTCTTACCAACAAACAATCGATATATAGAGCAAAAAGTCTCACCTCTTACGAAGTAATCACTGAACCTTTACTTTGATGGACATTGTCCCTACCATGATAGTTTTGTATTTGTGAGGCACATGTAGTGGACAGTCCCATTCTCCAATTTTCACGGTCTCGATATTCTTTATAGAGTTGAGGCCATGCCTCCTATCGATCTTCTTCGAAAAATATACCGTGTGTTCTTTATCATTCACATGGAAGGTAACCTTCCACTTATTGCAATCAATAATAGCACCTGCGGTGTTAAGAAAAGGTCTACCAAGAATAATGGACATGCTCCCATCCTCGGGCATGTCAAGCACAACAAAATCAGTAAGAATTAAACAATTAGCAACTTCTACGGGAACATCCTCACAAATACCTATCGGAACAGCGGTTGACTTGTCAGCCATCTGAAGGGAGATATCTGTAGGAATTAGTTTCTCTAAACAAAGCGTCTCGTAAAGAGAGAGAGGCATAACACTCACTCCTGCTCCAATATCACATAAAGCAGTTTTGACATAATTATTCTTTATGGAGCAAGGAATGGTGGGTATACCTGGATCACCGAGCTTCTCAGGAATCTTGCCACTGAAAGAGTAGTTAGCAAGCATAGTAGATATTGCATCATTAGGAACTTGTATTTTATTAGTGACAATATCTTTCATATATTTTGAATAAGGAAGTAACTTAATAGCATCAATCAAAGGGATTTGAAGAAAAAGAGGTTTAATCCACTCACAAAACTTATTGTAATGCTCTTCTTCTTTAGATTTGATGGACTTACCTGGAAAGGGCATGGGTTTCTGTACCCATGGTTCTCTTTCCTTCCCATGTTTTCTCGCGATGAAGTCTTCTTTAGTGTACCTCTTACGTTTGTCAGGTGCTTCTTCTTCTCGCACTTCAAGCGGATCATTCTTCTCATTTCATTACCTTCAGGTTCAGCACCGTCTTCAGTCTCATCATCGGAGATAGATACACTGTTGGGATCAATAGCTGGCTCTTCATCTGCAATAGGATCATTAGAATTGTCAGTCTCTTTATGTTTCTTCTTCTTCTTTGGAGAGACAACAATTTCTTCTTCCTGCATTTGAGAATCTTGCTCGATTCTCCTCGGATGACCCTCTGGGTAGAGAGGATCTTGAGTGCTAGTTCCTCCTCGGGTCTTAATCCCGAAAGCCTGCAAATTATCTTGTTTGGCATTGTTAGCAAGCAAATCTCTTTGCACATTAGAAATTTGATCAAGCTGAGTTTGAACCATATGAAAATGCTTCACAAGACATTGAACATCATTAACTGTTCTATCTAAAACATCGAGCAGTCTTTTGATAGCAAGGGAATTATCATGCAACTGACTTTCTATCCTCTCATTAAAATGATTTTGTTTCATAATAAAATTATCAAACTCATCTAAACATTGATCAGGAGGCTTACCATGAGGGATGTCACTTGCGTTGAAATCTAAAAGAGAGTGTACCTCTACCATAGGAGGGTGAGTGGTAGGCTCACACAGCTTCTCAATAGGGGGTACATTCTTCACGTCTTCAGCTTTAATACCTTTCTCTTTAATAGACTTCTTTGCTTCTCGCATATCCTCGGGGCTCAGAACAAACATGCCCCTCTTCTTTGTTGGTGGAGGTGGTTCAGGGACGGACCAATCTTCATGGTTTTTGGCAATCCTGCCCATTAAATCTTCCGCATCGTCCGGTGTTCTTTTCCTGAAAACACAACCAGCACAACTGTCCAAATAGGACATGGATTCATCAGTTAGACCAGCATAGAATATATTGATTAATTCATTCTTAGGTATTTCATGTCCTGGTCTAGCCCGAATCAGACCACGGTACCTCCCCCAAGCTTTAGGGAGGGACTCATCCTGCAACTGTTTAAAGTTATAAATTCTTTGTAAAGCAGCATGTTGCATGTGAGCAGGAAAGTACTTATCAACAAAAGAGTGAGCTAAATCCTGAGGACTCTTAATGGAATCGCATGGGAGTGAATCATACCATGCTTTAGCACCCTCCTTCAAGGAGAAAGGAAGAAGCTTGGTCACGTAAAAGTATCATATCTTCTCATCCGTGGTAAACGGGCTACCCAACTCACCGAGTTTAGTCAGGTGTGCAATAGCATCATCATTTTCTCTGCCATAAAAGGGGTCAGCTTCAACCATAGGTATAAGTGAAAGATCAACAGAGAAATCATAATCAGGATCATCAATGCATATAGGGGATGTAGCAAATTCAGGATTAGGAACGGTTTTGTTCTTCACAGAGTGTTTTTCAAACAGTTTCTTAATAGCTTCAGGGTCAGAGCCGGAAAACTCTATCAGTTCCCTGCATAAATCTTCATCTAGTATATAGTAATCATCATCAAGGAGACTCTCCTTGAGTTTACTCAAATCAGGATAATCATAAGTTTCACCAATAGGGTAGCGAGTAACAGGAAGTTCAATTCCAGATTTTTTTAGCAGCAGCAGCAATTTGTTTCTCAAGAGCATAACCAAGCGAACTAATATCATCAAAAGTAGTGGAAGCATCATCAAGAGTATCAGACATAGTAACAGATTCAGTAGGAGCATCATGTGGTGGTGGTGAGGCAAACTTACTCATAACGGAAGGTGAATCAAGTGTAGCACTAGTGCTCAGAGCAGTACCTCTTCTTGTAGTGGATAGTAAGATCGGAACCTTGGGGTCTCCTTTCTTACCCATAGTGGATAAAGTGCAGCAGGTAGGATACCTCAAGTAGACTTGTAAATATTGCTATGCTCCCCGACAACGGCGCCAGAAAATGGTACTTGATAACCCTCAACCGTAAGGGATCGAGATAGTCTTCGCGGGTAAGAATAACCCAATTTATTGATTCGACACACGGGGATCCAAAGAGTATTTATAAGCTTTGACAGTTGAGTTGTCAATTCAACCGCACCTGAAATATACTTACTTGCAACAAAAGATAAGTGGTAACAGTGATATGATAGTGATGATAGTAATAGTAAAATTAAACAGCAAAAGTAAATAGCAGTAGTAAATGGCAAGAATAGCAACTAGTGAGAAGCAGGATTTAAAACACTGTAGGCTAGGGAGATGGATGGTTGGGCGCTGCATGGATGAGATATATTCTAACTTGGGGCACGGCACACGGAAAAGTAATGATCATCTAGGCAAATATCAAACATTAGGCATGTATCCCATAGGTAGTTGTACGTGCTTGCAATAAGAACTTGCACAACATCTTTTGTCCTACCATCCCGCTACGAACGGGGCCAAAAGGAACTAATGGAGATTAAGGTGCTCCTGTCAAAGAGCACCGGAACAAAGCAATGAACTCAATGGATACATGTAATCCTCAAACTACGGACCATCCCCTTTGGTGTCCCAAGCTGTCACTTTTGGGATCGCCGGTTCTGAACCGTAATAGGTGCAAACAACTCATAGATAGGATCACGAACACAAATATATTCATACAAACACATATGGTTCAGATCTGAAATCATGGCACTCGGGCCCTAAGTGTCAAGCATTAAGAATAACAAGTTGAAGCAAAGATGATAAACACCATAGTAGATGATAGGCAACATGCCCCCAACGATCTGATAAACTATTACATGATCTAACTCATCCAATCACTACCATCCCCTTCGCCTACAGCAGGGGAATTACTCACACATGGAGGGAGAAGTCATGGAGGGATGATGGAGTGGTGATGGTGATGTCGATGGCGACGATCTCCCCTCTCCGGAGGCCAATTCAGCCTCCAGATTAGCCTTCCCGAGGAAGAACAGAGGGTGGCGGCGGCTCCGCGACGGAAAACTGCGAAAGAACTTCTGATCTGGGGTTTCTGCGTCGGGAGTAAAAATACGAGGCAAAGTAGGGCACCAGGGGGTGTGGGACCCACCCAGGCGGACCCCCAGCGCGGCCCAGGGGGGGCGCGCCCACAGGGCGCCTGGGCACCCCCTGGCCCCCCTCTGGCCCCAGTTCTGGCACCTGGTTCCTTCGGGTGCGTGGATTTTCTGTGATTTTTCGTGGATTTTTCTGAGATACCTAAAAATCCGTTTTCCTGCACACAATAATACCATACAGGCAGCTCTGCTGAAAATAGCGTCAGTCTGGGTTAGTTTAGTTCAAATCATGCAAGAATGAGGTCAAAACAATATCAAAAGTGTTTGGAAATGTAGATACGTTTGAGACGTATCAGAAGTAGCAAGCTACCAAGGCTCAGTGGAAGCACTAGGATGCATTTCCCTGTAAGATAGGCTACCAAATGTAAACAACTAGGTGTCGGATCCCACACATACCAAGAATTTCAATCATACACACAATATGCTCAATATGTGCAAATAAAAAATTGCATCACAACAGAACTCTATGACTCAAAGTACTTTATTTAAGAGGCTCCGAAGAGCCATACATAACATATCCATACATGTAGGGGTCACATGACCCAACACTCAAGTCATACAATCATACAAGCACAAGCGGAAGCTAACATGTTTGAGTATAGACAACTTGGAAATAAAACAGGCTTGGTGTTCCCTGACTATCTACAAGACCCTTCACAAGCTCAGGATCTCCGTCTGGGTAGCAAGCTACTCGTCGACATCAACGTCTATGTAAAACCCATCAGAAGGGGCAGGGTTCTCCTCTACAACAGTTATTAAGCAAACATGAGTACAAAGGTACTCAGCAAGTCTTACAACAGAACCTATCATACATGCATCATTATCAACAAGGGTAGTGGAGTTCATAGCAGCAAGCCAGCTTTGACCCTTGGCTAACCTATGCTATGACTCTCAGCAGATTGCAAGATCAGACTACGTACACGAGTCCTCTACTCACCACAACAATACACCACCGTGGATCCTCTTCCGTCATCCTACGGAAGGGCCATCCACAGCACTCACACTTGTCTTGAGGCTTTTAGTAGTATCCATCAACTTGTCTACGAACTGTAAGAGCAACCAAATGGTTCGTACCGCGAACAACGGCTATTCGAATAGATTGGTAACCCTGCAGGGGTGTCCTTCTTCACACATGTTTCCACCACTTAGCGTCTGCACACGACATGTGCTCGGCAGACTTCAAGCGAAAGCCAACGTGGGTGTAGACCATGACCTAACCAACCACTCAAGTCTCTCGTCCAGGTTTATCGACTATTTGTGTTCCATCCGTGGGGAGATCTGGCCGGGGGTGTCGCTCATGGCACCAAACGATGTGTACAGGGTTCCCGAGTCAGCAAACGGGCGATCGGTACACCGTGCCACGTACCTGCCGCATCACAGCACACCCCGAGGGTCAGCGCTGTGCACGACCACTAGTAAACTACAAACACCAGAAACTAATTGGAACTCCTGGACAGAGAACAAGGGCAGTCAATAAGTCGAGCGGGGTCATATTTCAGGACCCAATGTGTGGTAGTAGTTGTAACTTGAACCACACATACAGATCTCAGGTCCTATGGATGGTTCCAATGAAACAACCCACCATGTACTCCTACATGGCCTTTCATCGATACCTTTACCAAGCATATTCCACACTTCACTCTCTTTATCAGACATGATCATTTCACTCTGATCCATCACCCAGATGAACCAGACCTGACACAACTCTAAGCATAGCAGGCAACATAAGCAAATATCATGGTGGAACACACATCACATGGCTCAATCAACTCCTACACATGCTAGTGGGTTTCAAGTATTTACTGTGGCAATGACAGGTCATGCAAAGGAATAGGGTTCAACTACCGCAACAAGTAGCAGTTCACACGTTGTTGCCTTAATGCAGTAAAAGAGAGCAGGAGTGAGAAGATGGGTTTGTATCGGAATGATCAATGGTTGCTTGCCTGACAGAGTGGTTGTCGGGTACTGCTCTTCAGTTGGATACGCAGAAGTATCCTCGGGAGCATGACCTACCACGGAGAACATCGACGACACAATCAATATACAAACAAATGCAACAATATGATGCATGCTCATGACATGGCAAGATGAATGTGTTTTGGGCTAATGCAACTACAAACAGAAAGGTTTGAGCTCATTTGAATCAAAGATTCGAATTTATACCCAAACGATTATTTATTAAAGTGCATTATCATGTTTTAATGTGAACAGCAAGGTTAACATGCTCAAACATGCATGAAACCAGTGCCATTGGAAAGATTGGATTTTTCTGATCAATTTTCATATATAAAGCTTTTCCATCTGAGCTACTGTTAAATTTATATGATTTTTTGAAGTTTAAAGCACTTTCTGGAATTTCCTGAATTGTTTTAAATCAATTAATCCCAGAAAAGCATTTACCGCGTCAGCATGACATCATGCTGATGTCAGCAGGTCAACAGACCAGGTCCAAGTCAAACCTGACTGGTGGGTCCCACTGGTCAGTGTCACAGTTAGTTAACTAACTAATTAGGATTAGTTTAGGCACTAACCTAGGTTTGACTAACAGGCAGGGCCCACATGTTAATGACCCAGGGGAGTCAAACCCCTGGTCAAACTAGGTTGACTTGCCAGCGGTTAGCCGCCAGCGAGGCCAAACGCGGTGGTGGGGTGCGGGATTCGTGCTCCGGCGACCAAATCGATGGCAAAGCTCGTCTACGTGCTGCTGGTGAGGTGCCGCAGCGAGTGGTGGTGGTGGTTGGCCTCGGGGTCGCCGGAAACGACGCCGGCGACGAGTCCAGCAGCTGCCGGAGTTCGGGCAAGGACGAACTCGTCGGTGTGGTGCTCTTGGAGACGCGTGGATTGGTCCTATAACATCTACGCGAGACGGTGAAGCTAGTGGGCACGATGGCCGTGCCGTTAGGTGGCCGGAGGCACGTCGGCGACGAGCTCCGTGGCGGCGCATGCTGGTGAGCTTCGTGCAGTCGGTACAGGGCTCGACGGGGGAAACAGAGAGGAGGAGGAGGGAGCTGAGCTCACGGCGGTTGCAGCAAGCGTCGAAACGGGCTCAGGGAAGGACGGAGCTGAGAGGGTCGATGATGGCGATCTCAGCGGCCGGAGTTGGGGAAGACGGGGTCGGGGCGACTCCAGAGCGGGTGAGCGCTCGGGGCTCGGCCTGCTCGACGTAGTCGACGACGGCGGAGCGAACGGACACGATGACGCGGCATGGGGACGATGGCGTACGCGGTTATCACGACGGCGCGGGCGCGGCAACGTCGGCCATGGTGCGGGGGAGCGAGGGAGAGGAGCTGGGGAGGAAGAGACGTGTCTGCGAGCTCGGGGGAGAAGTGGGTGATCGACCCAAGGCAGAAGAACGGCGAGGGGAGGAGGCAGGGCGGCGGGCAGCTGCGTGGCGCGCGCTGGTGCCGGCGTCGTGCAACTGCCTGCCTGCCTGGCCGAGCCAAGCAGCTCGCTGGAGCGGTGGCTGGGCTGGGCCGGCAGGTGGGCCTGTTAGGTGGGGCCAGATAAGTTCCTTTCCCTCTCTCTTCTCTTTTTCATTCTGTTTTGTTTACTTTTTCAACTTTGTTGAATAAATAAAAATGCTAGAACATTTTTATAAATCATGAAACTAGTCATGCCCACTGTATATAATATGAACAACATGGAACATTTTAGTTTATGAATATTTGGGCACCTAAATTATTTTCTAGCATTTAAATGCCCAAATGCAATTACAATATGAAATAATCCAGAGACCTTTGGATGTCCTAGAAAATTGTGCACCATTTTTGGCAGAGGTTTAAGACCAAGGCAAAGATGATGAACATTTTTGAAGGGCATTTTGGGTACATTGGAAAATATTTTATTAAACCCTAGTTGTTAGAAGAGGGGTGTTGGGGTTTCTGTCATTCCCATTTCAAATTTCTGTAGAAAGTAAACATGATGCACACTCTAGCTAGTCCTAATGCAAGCACTGACTAGGGATGTGACAACTCACCCCCACTCAAAAGAATCTCGTACCGAGATTCGGGTTCCTCCGGAAAAAGGGTGGGGTACTCAAGTCGAAGACGATCCTCCCTTTCCCAAGTAGCTTCACTCTCGGAATGATGTGACCATTGAACCTTGAGAAACTTGATATTATGATGTCGAGTGGTACACTCGGTTTGATCAAGAATACGAACGGGGTATTCTCGATATGTGAGATTGTCCTGGAGATCAAGCGTTTCATGGTCCACTCCGTGGATAGGATCCGAGAAGCAACGCCTGAGTTGAGAAACATGGAAGACATCATGAACTCTGGAAAGGTGCGGAGGTAGTTCCAATTGGTAGGCAACTTCTACTCGTTTGGTGAAAATGCGAAAAGGACCGATGTAACGAGGAGCCAATTTGCCTTTGATACCGAAGCGATGGGTTCCCTTAAGAGGAGTAACCCGAAGGTAAGCCTTATCGCCGACTTCAAAAGTCACAGCCTTATGATGACTATCATATTGACTCTTCTGGCGAGATTGGGCTGTTTTCAATTTCTCACGAACGATCCGAACTTGCTCTTCTGCTTCTTGGATCATATCCGGACCAAAGAATTGTCTTTCCCCAGTTTCTGACCAGTTAAGAGGCGTTCGACACCTTCGTCCATATAGAACTTCGAAGGGAGCCTTCCCCAGGCTGGCTTGATAACTATTGTTATAAGCGAATTCGGCGAATGGAAGACACTTCTCCCAATCCATACCGAAAGAGATGACAGAGGCTCGAAGCATATCTTCCAGAATTTGATTGACTCGTTCTACTTGACCACTTGGCTGGGGATGAAAGGCGGTGCTAAAAGAGAGATGAGTCCCCATAGTATTCTGGAAACTTTCCCAAAATCGAGAGGTGAAAAGACTTCCACTGTCGGAGTTAATCTCCAACGGCACACCATGAAGTGATACTATCTGAGAGATATTCAAGTATGCTAGCTGGCTAGCGGTTATACTCTCTCGAACAGGCAGGAAATGGGCTACTTTGGAGAGGCGGTCGATAACGACAAAGATAGCATTATTCCCTTTTCTGGTCCTGGGAAACCCGGTAATGAAGTCCATACCGATCTTGTCCCATTTCCATTCAGGAATAGCTAAAGGTTGAAGGGTGCCAGCAGGCCGTTGATGCTCTGCTTTGACTCGACGACAAACATCGCAGTTTGCAATGAACTGAGCGATTTCTCTCTTCATCCTAGTCCACCAGAACCTCTGGCGTAGGTCCTGATACATTTTGGTGCTACCGGGATGAATCATGAGAGGAGATTCATGAGCCTCCTTAAGGATCAGCTGCCGTAGATGTCGGTTCTTGGGAACCACTAGACGGTTCTCGAAGAAGATAACACCTCGATCATCCATAGAGAAACTTCTAGCAGCTCCGCTAGCAATGCTCTCTTGGAGTCGGGATATACCCTTATCATGCTTCTGGGCAGCTATGATTTGATCCGTAAGGGTAGGTTTTGCCACCAAGGTGGAAAGGAATCCTCGAGGAACAATGTGAAGGTTAAGCTTACAAAATTCCTCGTGGAGAAGTGGTTGCCCTTGTTGTAACATCAGGTTGTTACAATAAGACTTATGCCATAGTGCGTCAGCCATGACATTGGCCTTCCCAGGGATGTAAGTGATTCCTAAGTCATAATCTGTGAGCAACTCAACCCAACGTCTTTGCCTAAGATTCAAATCCGGTTGGGTGAAGATGTATTTCATACTTTGGTGATCAGTGAAGATTTCACAGCGATTACCAAGAAGGTAATGTCGCCATGTTTTGAGTGCGTGGACTACAGTTGCAAGCTCTAGATCATGTGTAGGATAGTTATCCTCATGTGGACGCAACTGTCGAGATGCGTAGGCAATCACTTGACGATCTTGCATGAGTATGCAACCTAGTCCTTGTCACGAGGCGTCGCAATATATAATAAAGTCCTTGGAAAAGTCTGGTGGTACCAGTACGGGTGCAGATGTCAGGCGTCTTTTCAGTTCCTGAAAGCTGAATCGCACTGTGGGGTCCACTCGAACTTTTTATCTTTCTTGAGGAGTTCAGTTAGAGGTTTAGAAACCTTGGAGAAATTCTCGACGAAGCATCGGCAGTAGCTAGCTAAGCCAAGGAAACTCCTAACTTCTGTGACCGATTCAGGTGGAGTCCAGACAAGGACAGCCTGAACTCGCTCGGGATTGACAGCAATACCCTTACCAGAGATTACATGACACAGATAGGTCACTTCTCGCAACCAGAATTCACACTTGGTGAATTTGGCATAAAGACGGTGCTCTCGAAGTTTCGTCAATACCAGCCTTAGATGCTCGGCATGATCTTCCTTGTTCTTGGAGTAAATGAGTATATCATCGAGGTATACCACGACGAATTTGTCCAAGTACTCCATGAATATAGAATTCATTAGCCGGGAGAGAGTAGCTGGGGCATTGGTTAACCCGAAGGACATAACAGTGTACTCGTATTGGCCATAACGAGTAACAAAGGCCGTCTTGGGAATGTCCCCGTTCTTGATTTTGATTTGATGGTAGCCCAACCTCAAATCCATTTTGGAAAAGACTGAGGATCCAGCGAGCTGATCATACAGGTCGTTGATCCTGGGGAGAGGATACTTGTGTTGGAAATATGCCCTAGAGGCAATAATAAAAGAGTTATTATTATATTTCCTTGTTCATGATAATCGTTTATTATCCATGCTATAATTGTATTGATTGGAAACTCATATACATGTGTGGATAAATAGACAAACTTTGTGTCCCTAGTAAGCCTCTTCAGGACTAGCTCGTTGATCAAAGATGACCGCGGTTTCCAGGTCATAGACATGAGTTGTCATTTGATAACGGGATCACATCATTAGGAGAATGATGTGATGGACGAGACCCAAACGTTAAACATAGCTTTTGATAGTATCAGTTATCGCTATAGTTTTCTGCATGTCAAGTATAAGTTCCTATGACCATGAGATCATGTAACTCACTGACACCGTAGGAGTACTTTGTGTGTGCCAAACGTCGCAACATAACTGGGTGACTATAAAGGTACTCTACAGGTATCTCCGAAGGTGTCTGTTGAGTTGACATGGATCGAGACTGGGATTTGTCACTCCGTGTGACGGGGAGGTATCTCCGGGCCCACTCGGTAATACATCGTCACAATGAGCTCAAAGTGATTAAGTAGTTAGTCACGGGATTATGTATTATGGTAACGAGTAAAGAGACTTGCCGGTAACGAGATTGAACTAGGTATAGAGATACCGACGATCGAATCTCGGGCAAGTAACATACCGACGAGACAAAGGGAACTGTATACGGGATTGCCTGAATCCTTGACATCGTGGTTCATCCGATGAGATCATCGAGAAACGTGTGGGAACCAATATGGGTATCCAGATCCCGCTATTGGTTATTGACCTGGGAGTGTCTCGGTCATGTCTACATGGTTTCCGAACCCGCAGGGTCTACACACTTAAGGTTCGGTGAAGCTAGGGTTGTTAGTGAGAACAGTGCATGGTTACCGAAGGTTGTTCGGAGTCCCGGATGAGATCCCGGACGTGACGAGGGTCTCCGGAATGGTCCGGAGACGAAGATTGATATATAGGATGAAAGGTTTCGGAGTCCGGAAGTGTTCCGGGGAGTATCGGGAAATCGGCGGATGACCGAAAGGGGTTTCGGGGGTCCCGGAAGGGGTTTCGGGCCTAATGGGCCACAAAGGGGGACACAACAGCCCTCATAGGGCTGTGCGCCCCCCCTGGGCCCTCTCCTTGTGCGCCAAGGGAGGTGGACCCCCCTAGGGCTGCCGCACCCCCTTGGCCTTGGGGGGCAAGGCACCTGGGGGGGGGAAACCCTAGCCCCAGGGGGCGCCGCCCCTCCCCATCTGCCCTGGCCGCCGGCCCCTAGGGGAAACCCTAGGGCGCCCCCCTCCCCTCTACTCCCCCTATATAAAGAGAGGCAGAGGGAGGGCAGCCACACACGTTCGTGCCTCGGTGCTGCCCTCCCTCTCCCACTACAATCTTCGTATTCCCGCGGTGCTTGGCGAAGCCCTGCAGGAATCCTCCATCACCATCTCCACCACGCCGTCGTGCTGCCGGTGTCTCCATCAACCTCTCCTTCCCCCTTGCTGGATCAAGAAGGAGGAGACGTCCCCGAGCTGTACGTGTGAAGAACGCGGAGGCACCGTTGCTTCGGTGCTAGGATCTTCGGCGATCTGAATCGCGGCGAGTACGACTCCATCAACCGCGTTCTTGAACGCTTCCGCTTAGCGATCTACAAGGGTATGTGGATCCAACTCTCCCCTCGTAGATGCATCTCCTAGATTGATCATGGTGAACGTAGGAAAAATTTTTGTTTCCCATGCAACGTTCCCCAACAGTGGTATCAGAGCTAGGATCTTGCGTAGATGCTTTCACGAGTAGAACACAAAAGGGTTTGTGGACGTTGATGTTTAGATTGCTTCCCTCCTTAGTCTTTCTTGATTCAGCGGTATTATGGGATGAAGCGGCCCGGACCAACTTTACATGTCCACGTACATGAGACCGGTTCCATCGACAGACATGTGACTTTTGTTGCATAAGATGGCTGGCGGGTGTCTGTCTCTCCTATCTTAGTTGAATCGGAACAGAACAAGGCGGTCCTTGTAGAAGGTTAAATAGCAACTTAAATATCACCGTTGTGGCTTTGCGTAGGTAAGAAGCGGTCTTGCTAGATACCCATAGCAGCCATGTAAAACATGCAACAACAAATTAGAGGACGTCTAACTTGTTTTTGCAGGGTATGTATGTGATATGATATGGCCAATGACATGATGAGATATATTTGATGTATGAGATGATCATGTTGTAATAGTTAATATCGACTTGCATGTCGATGTATACGGCAACCGGCAGGAGCCATAGGGTTGTCTTTAATTTTTGTATGACCTGCGTGTCAATCATTAAGCGCTTTGTAATGCTTTACTTTATCGCTAAGCGGTAGCAATAGTAGTAAGAGCATGGTGGGCGCGCGACAACCCCGATGGCGACACGATGATGGAGATCATGATGATGGGGATCATGGTGTGGCGCCGGTGACGATGGAGATCATGCCGGTGCTTTGGAGATGGAGATCAAAAGCACGAGTTGATGGCCATATCATGTCACTTATGATTTGCATGTGATGTTAATCCTTTTATCCATCTTATTTTGCTTAGGACGACGGTAGCATTATAAGATGATCCTTCACTAAAATTTCAAGATAAAATTGTGTTCCCCCCGAGTGTGCGCCGTTGCGAAGGTTCGTCGTTTCGAAGCACCACGTGATGATCGGGTGTGATAGACTCTACGTTCGCATACAACGGGTGCAAGCCAGTTTTGCACATGCAGAACACTCGGGTTAGACTTGACGAGCCTAGCATGTACAGACATGGCCTCGGAACACGGAAGACCGAAAGGTCAAGCATGAGTCATATAGTAGATATGATCAACATGTAGATGTTCACCATTGACACCACCTCATCTCACGTGATGATCGGACTTGGGTTGGTGAATCTGGATCATGTCACGCTCGAATGACCAGAGGGATGTCAATTTGAGTGGGAGTTATAAATAATTTGATTAGGTAATAACTCACTTATCATGAACAATAGTCTAAAATGTCTTTGCAAATCTTTTGTTGTAGATGGCTCGCGCAGTAGCTCCCCTGAATTTTAATGCGTTCCTAGAGAAAGCTAAACTGAAAGATGATGGGAGCAACTTTGCGGACTGGCTCCGCAATCTGAGGATCATCCTCACAGCTGCCCAAAAGGTTTATGTTCTAAATGCACCGCTAGGTGAACCCCCCGCTCCTCAGGCCTCTGCGGACGTTATGAACGCCTGGCAGTCGCGTTCGGATGACTACTCAGTAGCGCAGTGTGCCATTTTGTATAGCTTGGAAGGAGGACTTCAAAGGCGTTTTGAACGTCATGGAGCATATGAGATGTTCCAGGAGTTGAAGTTCATCTTTGAAAAGAATGCTAAGATCGAGAGGTATGAGACCACCGATAAATTCTTTGCTTGCAAGATGGAGGAGAATTCGTCTGTCAGTGAGCACTTACTGAAGATGTCTGGGTACTATACCCGCATAGCTGATCTGGGACTTGTGTTCCCGGACGAGGCTATCATTGACAGAATTCTCCAGTCACTCCCGCCTAGCTACAAGAGCTTCGTGCAGCAGTATAACATGCAAGGGATGAACAAAACCATCGCCGAGCTGTTTTCGATGCTGAAAGTCGCTGAGGCAGACATCCAGAAGGAGTATCAAGTGTTGATGGTCAATAAAACCACCAGTTTCAAGAAGAATGGCAAGGGCAAGAAGGGTAACTCTAAGAAGGGTGGCAAGGCAGTTGCTCATCCAGTGAAGAAACCCAAGGCTGGGCCCAAGCCAGAGACTGAGTGTTTCTATTGCAAGGGGAGCGGCCACTGGAAGCGGAACTGCCCCAAGTATCTGGCGGACAAGAAGGGGGCCAACAACAACAACAAGCAAGGTATATGTGATATACATGTTATTGATGTGTACCTTACCAACTCTCGTTGTAGTGCCTGGGTATTTGATACCGGTTCGGTTGCTCACATTTGCAACTCTAAACAGGAACTGCGGAATAAACGGAGGCTGGCGAAGGACGAAGTGACGATGCGCGTGGGAAATGGTTCCAAGGTTGATGTGATCGCCGTCGGCACGCTCGCTCTTCGATTACCATCGGGATTAGTTATGAACCTGAATAATTGTTATTTAGTGCCTGCGTTGAGCATGAACATTATATCTGGATCTTGTTTATTGCGAGACGGTTACTCGTTTAAATCAGAGAATAAAGGTTGTTCTATTTATATGGGTAATATCTTTTATGATCATGCACCCGAAGTGAGGGGTTTATTCTTATTGAATCTCGATAGTGATGATACACATGTTCATAACATTGATGCCAAAAGATGTAGAGTAGTTAGCGATAGTACCACTTACTTGTGGCACTGCCGTCTGGGTCATATTGGCGTAAAACGCATGAGGAAGCTCCATGCTGATGGACTTTTGGAGTCTCTTGATTTTGAATCACTTGACACATGCGAGCCGTGCCTCATGGGCAAGATGACAAGGACCCCGTTTTCAGGAACAATGGAACGGGCAAGTGACTTATTGGAAATCATACATACTGATGTGTGTGGTCCGATGAGTGTCACGGCGCGCGGTGGATATCGTTATTTTCTCTCCTTCACTGACGACTTAAGTAGATATGGGTATATTTACTTAATGAAGCATAAGTCTGAAACTTTTGAAAAGTTCAAGCAATTTCAGAGTGAAGTTGAAAATCATCGTAACAAGAAGATCAAGTTCCTACGATCTGATCGAGGGGGAGAATATCTGAGTTATGAGTTTGGCAATCACTTAAGAAAATGTGGAATCGTTTCACAGTTGACGCCACCTGGAACACCACAGTGTAATGGTGTGTCCGAACGTCGTAATCGAACCCTATTAGATATGGTGCGTTCTATGATGTCTCTTGCCGATTTGCCACTATCATTTTGGGGATATGCGTTAGAGACAGCTGCATTCACTTTAAATAGGGCTCCATCCAAGTCCGTTGAGACAACACCGTATGAACTGTGGTTTGGTAAGAAACCTAAGTTGTCTTTTCTCAAGGTTTGGGGTTGCGATGCTTATGTCAAAAGGCTTCAGCCAGAAAAGCTCGAACCCAAAGCGGACAAATGTGTCTTCATAGGATACCCAAAAGAAACTGTTGGGTACGCCTTCTATCTCAGATCCGAAGGCAAAGTGTTTGTCGCTAAGAACGGGTCCTTTCTCGAGAAAGAGTTTCTCTCGAAAGAATTGAGTGGGAGGAAGGTAGAACTTGATGAGGTTATTGAACCTCTGCTTCAACCAGAGAGTTGCGCAGCACAGAAAGATGTTTCTGTGGAGCCTGTAGCGGTTGAAGAGGAAGCCAATGATGATAATCAAGAAGCTTCTGATCAAGTTACTACCGAACCTCGTAGGTCGACAAGGGTACGCACTGCACCTGAGTGGTATGGTAACCCTGTCTTGGAGGTCATGTTGTTAGACAACGGTGAACCTACGAGCTATGGAGAAGCGATGGTGGGCCCGGATTCCGACAAATGGTTAGAGGCCATGAAATCCGAGATGGGATCCATGTATGAAAACAAAGTATGGACTTTGGAAGTATTACCTGAAGGGCGGAAGGCCATTCAGAATAAATGGATTTTTAAGAGGAAGACGGACGCTGACGGTAATGTCACCGTGTATAAAGCTCGACTTGTGGCAAAGGGTTTTTCACAAGTTCAAGGGATTGACTACGATGAGACTTTCTCACCCGTAGCGATGCTTAAATCCGTCCGAATCATGTTAGCAATAGCTGCATATTTCGATTATGAAATTTGGCAGATGGATGTCAAAACAGCGTTCCTTAAAGGTTTTCTTAAGGAAGAGTTGTATATGATACAACCGGAAGGTTTTGTCGATCCAGAGAATGCTGACAAAGTATGCAAGCTCCAGCGTTCCATTTATGGGCTGGTGCAAGCATCTCGGAGTTGGAATCTTCGCTTTGATGAGGTGATCAAAGCGTTTGGGTTTGTACAAGTTTACAATGAAGCTTGTATTTACAAGAAAGTGAGTGGGAGCTCTATAGTGTTTCTAATATTATATGTGGATGACATATTGCTGATTGGAAACAATATAGAATTTTTGGAGAGCGTGAAGGGGTATTTGAACAAGAGTTTTTCAATGAAGGATCTCGGTGAAGCTGCTTTCATATTGGGCATCAAGATCTATAGAGATAGATCAAGACGCTTGATAGGACTTTCACAAAGTACATACCTTGATAAAGTTTTGAAGAAGTTCAAAATGGATCAATCCAAGAAGGGGTTCTTGCCGGTATTGCAAGGTACAAAGTTGAGTAAGACTCAATGCCCAGTGACTGCGGAAGATAGAGAAAAGATGAGTGTCGTCCCCTATGCTTCAGCCATAGGCTCTATCATGTATGCAATGCTGTGCACAAGACCAGATGTCAGCCTTGCCATAAGTATGGCCGGAAGGTTTCAAAGTAATCCTGGTATGGATCACTGGACAGCGGTCAAGAATATCCTGAAGTACCTGAAAAGGACTAAGGAAATGTTTCTCGTTTATGGAGGTGATCAAGAGCTCGTCGTAAAGGGTTACGTCGATGCAAGCTTTGACACTGATCCGGATGACTCTAAGTCTCAAACCGGGTACATATATATTCTCAACGGGGGAGCGGTAAGCTGGTGCAGTTCCAAGCAAAGCGTGGTAGCCGATTCTACATGCGAAGCGGAGTACATAGCTGCCTCGGAGGCGGCAAAGGAAGGTGTCTGGATGAAGGAGTTCATAACAGATCTTGGAGTTGTGCCTAGTGCATTGAACCCAATGACTCTGTTTTGTGACAACACTGGTGCCATTGCTCTAGCCAAGGAACCAAGGTTTCACAAGAGGACCAGACACATAAAGCGACGCTTCAATTCCATCCGCGATTCAGTCAAGGAGGAGGACATAAGCATTTGCAAAGTACACACGGATTTGAATGTTGCAGATCCGTTGACTAAGCCTCTTCCACGGGCTAAGCATGATCAACACCAAGACTCTATGGGTGTTAGATTCATTACCTTGTAATGCTAGATTATTGACTCTAGTGCAAGTGGGAGACTGTTTGAAATATGCCCTAGAGGCAATAATAAAAGAGTTATTATTATATTTCCTTGTTCATGATAATCGTTTATTATCCATGCTATAATTGTATTGATTGGAAACTCATATACATGTGTGGATAAATAGACAAACTTTGTGTCCCTAGTAAGCCTCTTCAGGACTAGCTCGTTGATCAAAGATGACCGCGGTTTCCAGGTCATAGACATGAGTTGTCATTTGATAACGGGATCACATCATTAGGAGAATGATGTGATGGACGAGACCCAAACGTTAAACATAGCTTTTGATCGTATCAGTTATCGCTATAGTTTTCTGCATGTCAAGTATAAGTTCCTATGACCATGAGATCATGTAACTCACTGACACCGTAGGAGTACTTTGTGTGTGCCAAACGTCGCAACGTAACTGGGTGACTATAAAGGTACTCTACAGGTATCTCCGAAGGTGTCTGTTGAGTTGACATGGATCGAGACTGGGATTTGTCACTCCGTGTGACGGGGAGGTATCTCCGGGCCCACTCGGTAATACATCGTCACAATGAGCTCAAAGTGATTAAGTAGTTAGTCACGGGATTATGTATTACGGTAACGAGTAAAGAGACTTGCCGGTAACGAGATTGAACTAGGTATAGAGATACCGACGATCGAATCTCGGGCAAGTAACATACCGACGAGACAAAGGGAACTGTATACGGGATTGCCTGAATCCTTGACATCGTGGTTCATCCGATGAGATCATCGAGAAACGTGTGGGAACCAATATGGGTATCCAGATCCCGCTATTGGTTATTGACCTGGGAGTGTCTCGGTCATGTCTACATGGTTTCCGAACCCGCAGGGTCTACACATTTAAGGTTCGGTGACGCTAGGGTTGTTAGTGAGAACAGTGCATGGTTACCGAAGGTTGTTCGGAGTCCCGGATGAGATCCCGGACGTGACGAGGGTCTCCGGAATGGTCCGGAGACGAAGATTGATATATAGGATGAAAGGTTTCGGAGTCCGGAAGTGTTCCGGGGAGTATCGGGAAATCGGCGGATGACCGAAAGGGGTTTCGGGGGTCCCGGAAGGGGTTTCGGGCCTAATGGGCCACAAAGGGGGACACAACAGCCCTCATAGGGCTGTGCGCCCCCCCCCCCCCTGGGCCCTCTCCTTGTGCGCCAAGGGAGGTGGACCCCCCTAGGGCTGCCGCACCCCCTTGGCCTTGGGGGGCAAGGCACCTGGGGGGGGGAACCCTAGCCCCAGGGGGCGCCGCCCCTCCCCATCTGCCCTGGCCGCCGGCCCCTAGGGGAAACCCTAGGGCGCCCCCCTCCCCTCTACTCCCCCTATATAAAGAGAGGCAGAGGGAGGGCAGCCACACACGTTCGTGCCTCGGTGTTGCCCTCCCTCTCCCACTACAATCTTCGTATTCCCGCGGTGCTTGGCGAAGCCCTGCAGGAATCCTCCACCACCATCTCCACCACGCCGTCGTGCTGCCGGTGTCTCCATCAACCTCTCCTTCCCCCTTGCTGGATCAAGAAGGAGGAGACGTCCCCGAGCTGTACGTGTGAAGAACGCGGAGGCACCGTTGCTTCGGTGCTAGGATCTTCGGCGATCTGAATCGCGGCGAGTACGACTCCATCAACCGCGTTCTTGAACGCTTCCGCTTAGCGATCTACAAGGGTATGTGGATCCAACTCTCCCCTCGTAGATGCATCTCCTAGATTGATCTTGGTGAACGTAGGAAAAATTTTTGTTTCCCATGCAACGTTCCCCAACAACTTGTTCTTTATGGTGAACAGATTGACAGGTCGATAATCTACAACCATCTGTTCTGTTCCATCCTTCTTCTTGACGAATAGGACGGGACAAGCCCAGGGAGAAGAACTAGGATGGATGAAACCCTTTTTCAAGGACTCATCGAGTTGTATCTTAAGCTCAGCTAGTTCTAGGGGTGCCATCTTATAGGGTCTCCTAGAGATTGGGACGGTTCCTGGAACAAGATCTATCACGAACTCGACATCTCTGTCAGGTGGAACACCTGGTAGCTCTTCTGGAAAGACATCCGGAAAGTCATGGACTACCGGGATATCTTCGAGTTCTGGTAGAGGGCTGGCATTAAGAGAGTAGAGCTGACGCTCAGCCATTCGGGCCAAAACATTGACTGTCTTGTCGGATGGGTGTGTAAGATGAACAGTCCTAGTGTAGCAATCAATCTTGGCATAATGAGCTGTCATCCAGTCCATACCCAAGATGATTTTTATGTCCGAGGACTTGAGAGCGATTAGTGATGCAAGGAAAACAAGTCTATCGACAAGAATTTCATTCCCATGGCTTACCCTAGAGATTTGCCATTTTGAACCAGGATTTTGAATAACCATGGAAGTGGGCATGTCACAAAAAGTCATGTTGTGCACTCGAGCATAACTCTCAAATATGAACGAATGAGATGCTCTAGTATAGAAAAGAACAGATGCCGGATGGCAGTTAACAAGAAGCGTACCAAGGACGACGTTAGGATCCTCATAAGCTTCCTCAGCAGAGACATAGTTGACATGACCACGTGCAGTGGGGATTGGCTTGACATAGTTCACCTTGCCTGTTGGCTTACCACGGCGAACGGAACTTCCTGGCTGGTTCTGAGGACACTCACGCATGTAGTGCCCTGATTCTCCACACTTGAAACATGTCACAGTGCCAGTGCGTGGAGCAAAGTTGGCAAGTGGTCCTCCATAAGTCTTGGCAGGTGCATACTGTTGGGTTGGGCGAGGCGCCTCATAGGATGGCCTTGGAGTGAACCTGGGTGGCAGAGCAGTGTTAGGAACCCACACACGGCGCTTGTGAGAGCCAGAGCCGGATGAGGAACCCAAGTCACGAGGATGCTTGCGTGTGGCTTCAAAATCAGTCTGGCCCGTCTCAGCACTGATGGCTTTGTTCACCAACTTCTGGAAGGAGGTGCACTCGTGCAGATGCAGATCTCGGCGAAGTTTAGGGCTGAGTCCCTTGCGGAACCTCGCCTGCTTCTTAGCATCGGTGGACACTTCCTCGGGTGCATAGCGTGCCAAGTTGCCAAACTCGCGACTATAGCCATCCACGGTTAGCCGGCCCTGGGTGAAATTGCAGAATTCCTCCCACTTGCGATCCATGAGACCTTCCGGAATGTGATGTTCACAGAATGCTTCACTGAACTCTACCCAAGTAGTGAGTTGGCCAGCAGGACGCATAGCCTCAAAGTTTTCCCACCAGAGGCTGGCAGGACCCTCAAGATGGTAGGCGGCGTAAGTAACCTTGTGAGCTTCGGCCACACGGGCAAAGTGTAGCTTGTGGGTGATACTGCGAAGCCAGTCATCCGCATCCAGAGGTTCGGCGGAATGATGGAACTTCGGTGGGCACATCTTGATAAACTCATTGATTGACACCACGTCATTCCTCTGGAGAAACCCAGTGTTCTGCTCTATGCGGTCCAGCAGACGGTTGGTCTCTCTCTTGTTCCTTTCTGCCTCGAGCATAACTTCAGCCAAGGAGGGTGGTTGGGGCAGATTCTCATCTCTAGCCCCACTAGCCTCACCCTGCTCCTGAGCAGCAGGAGTGCTGCGAGTGTTGACCATCCTAGGAAAACAAAACAACGGTTTAGACAAGGATGGCAAAACTTTGACATAGGATTGCAGAATGTAATGGATGACACGGAATGCAGAGATGTTCATCCGTACGACATGATAATATAGAAACTGCCATATATACACCAGTGATCATACACACCATCCATAGTTTAGTACAAGCCAAGGCTAAAGTACAACTACGGTGAAAGACGATACATCTCATCAGAGGCATTCCAAGCTCCTATACATTATTTAACTACGCCTCCGGAACTCAGTATAAACTAAGTCATATTCCACAAGACGCGCAGGACTGTGGAAATACAACTACTACGATACTACTACTGCCACGGTCTAGCTCAGACACTCCCGTAGTAATCTTCGTAAAGATTACCACCGTAGCCTGGAAGTGGAACAGGTGGATCTTGAAACTCTCGAGCACTCGAAGGCTGTGGACCATAGGTACATGGATGCGGTCTCGGTCCCGATGCTGGTGGTAACCGACGCCCACGTGGAGGTGTAATACCCCCAACGTCACGCCAATCCATACGATCAGGCAGACGAGTCCGCACTGGGTACAAATCCCGCATATCCAGATATCTGGCATGCACAGCAGGTGCAAGCCGTGTCAAAGTAGTCCAATGGACGGCTCGAGTGTTATAAAGCTCCATCCGGAGGGCACGGACCTCACGGTCCCTATCCTCCAGCATCTGAGTGGTAGTCTGAAGCAAGGGCTCCTCATGAGCAGCATCAGTATACAGACCAGTGTAGTAGCCTTCCTCTCCAGGAAGTGAGGCTGGCATGTAACAGAATTCAGTGTTCAGCAGCAGGGCATGCCTAGCCCGGATGATGGTCATCATCGAGTAAGCGGCATCCTGCACTACCATCTCGATGGTAACCCCGAGTCCATAAGACCAATGGATGGGGTCGGTAGCTCCAGGATATGAGCGGTATATCCGGACGGTGCAAAAATACTGACTCTGGTTGAAATCCCAGTACTGTTCCTCCACAGTGTACTCAGGATACCAACGATAGCCGGTCTCAGTCAACACACGGACTAGCATGGCCGTGTGGCCTGGCACATTAATGCACCGAGTCAAACGGACCACCTAGTGAGGTGCGACCAGACATCTGAAACACAAAATAATGCAAAGGCATTAGAATTTCTGGAAGAAATCGGGCAGCATAACAACTGTAAATGCTCAACAAAGATTTTGAGACATCATACAAATGATAGCATAGCCACTCAACAGCATCATATCAAGGTTCCGGGTCCAACTAATCATCATACTAGAAGGGTAGAAACTGAATCGAGGCTTGAAACCAACAATCCTAAGAGTCTACGGATTAGTAACACGTGAACCTAGTAAGAATGAGAGGCCTAGTCCTAAACCCCCGTAGAAAGAATAGGCTGCTTAGATCAGAAGGGCATAAGGTAAAGAAGTAAAAAGAGCCTTACGTTCCCTTCCACAATCAATTCCCCTACATATAACTAAGAATTTTCTAGACTCAACATCGAATACTTTGGCTTGAGAAACCTACAGGCAGTCCGGCTCTTATGCCAACGCTGTCAGGACCATGATCCTAAGTCACACCGATCTAGCTTGTAACACGTCATATCACTTTGCGGCCTCACGCACGGTATCCCCACGGGTGCCAACTTACCTGGCCCGGGACCGTTTGTGCATTTTGGCACACGTATATGACAGTGTCGCTAGCATCCATATGACAGAGAACCCGGGCCGACATGGCTAGTTATAAACCAAAAGTGGCACTAAATTACAGAGACAGGCATCCATGACCCAACAACGAACGTGTCGGTCATCAACATATGAACCCAAGTCGTAGCAAGCTACATGGACTTAAAGGAATAACGCGTGACATTTCCCCTAAGGGACAGACACAGGAACGAAGAAGGACACATGCCGGCCAGCCTACGTGTTCCGAGCAGTAGCAAGCTACCAAGGCTCAGTGGAAGCACTAGGAGGCATTTCCCTGTAAGATAGGCTACCAAAGGTAAACAACTAGGTGTCGGATCCAACACATACCAAGCATTTCAATCATACACACAATATGCTCAATATGTGCAAATACAACATTGCATAACAACAGAACTCTATGACTCAAAGTACTTTATTTAAGAGGCTCCGAAGAGCCAAACATAACATATCCATACAGGTAGGGGTCACATGACCCAACACTCAAGTCATACAATCATACAAGCACAAGCGGAAGCTAACATGTTCGAGTACAGACAACTTGGAAATAAAACAGGCTTGGTGTAGCCTGACTATCTACAAGGTCCTTCACAAGCTCAGGATCTCCGTCTGGGTAGCAAGCTACTCGTCGACGTCAACGTCTATGTAAAACCCATCAGAAGGGGCAGGGTTCTCCTCTACAACATTTATTAAGCAAACATGAATACAAAGGTACTCAGCAAGTCTTACAACAGAACCTATCATACATGCATCATTATCAACAAGGGTAGTGGAGTTCATAGCAGCAAGCCAGCTTTGACCCTTGGCTAACCTATACTACGACTCTCAGCAGATTACAAGATAAGACTACGTACACGAGTCCTCTACTCACCACAACAATACACCACCGTGAATCCTCTTCCGTCATCCTACGGAAGGTCCATCCACGGCACTCACACTTGTCTTGAGGCTTTTAGTAGTATCCATCAACTTGTCTATGAACTGTAAGAGCAACCAAATGGTTCGTACCGCGAACAACGGCTATTCAAATAGATTGGTAACCCTGCAGGGGTGTACTTCTTCACACATGTTTCAACCACTTAGCGTCTGCACACGACATGTGCTTGGCAGACTTCAAGCGAAAGGCGACGTGAGTGTGGGCCACGACCTAACCAACCACTCAAGTCTCTCGTCCAGGTTTATCGCCTATTTGGGTTCCATCCGTGGGGAGATCCGGCCGGGGTGTCGCTCACGGCCCCAAATGATGTGTACAGGGTTCCCGAGTCATCAAACGGGCAACATGTACACCGTGCCACGTACCTGCCGCATCACAGCCCACCACGAGGGTCAACGCTGTGCACAACCACCAATAAACTACAAACACTAGAAACTAATTGCAACTCCTGGACAGAGAACAAGGGCAGTCGATAAGTCGAGCGGGGTCATATTTCAGGGCCCAATGTTTGGTACTAGCTGTAACTTGAACCGCACATACAAATCTCAGGTCCTATGGACGGTTCCAATGAAATAACCCACCATGTACTCCTACATGGCCTTTCATCGATACCTTTACCAAGCATATTCCACACTTCACTCTCTTTATCAGGCATGATCATTTCACTCTGATCCATCACCCAGATGAACCAGACCTGACACAACTCTAGGCATAGCAGGCAACATAAACAAATAGCATGGTGGAGCACACATCACATGGCTCAATCAACTCCTACACATGCTAGTATGTTTCAACTATTTGCTGTGGCAATGACAGGTCATGCAAAGGAATAGGGTTGAACTACCGCAGCAAGTAGCAGTTCACACACTGTTGCCTTAATGCAGTAAAAGAGAGCAGGAGCGAGAAGATGGGTTTGTATCGGAATGATCAATGGTTGCTTGCCTGACAGAGTGGTTGTCGGGTACTGCTCTTCAGTTGGATATGTAGAAGTATCCTCGGGAGCAGGACCTACCACGGAGAACACCGACGACACAATCAATAGACAGACAAATGCAACAATATGATGCATGCTCATGACATGGCAAGATTAATGTGTTTTGGGCTAATGCAACTACAAACAGAAAGGTTTGAGCTCATTTGAATCAATGATTCAAATTTATACCCAAACTACTCCCTCCGTTCGAAAATACTCGTCATCAAAATGAACGAAAAGGGATGTATCTAAAACTAAAATACATCTATATACATCCCTTTCTATTCATTTTGATGACAAGTATTTCCGGACGGAGGGAGTATTATTTCTTAAAGTGCATTATCATGTTTTAATGTGAACAGCAAGGTTAACTTGCTTAAACATGCATAAAACCGGTGCCATTGGAAAGATCGGATTTTTCTGATAATTTTCATATATAAATATTTTATATCTGAGCTACTGTTGAATTTATATGATTTTTTGAAGTTTAAAGCATTTTCTGGAATTTCCTGAATTGTTTTAAATCAATTAAACCCATAAAAGCATTTACTGCGTCAGCATGACATCATGCTGACGTCAGCAGATCAACAGACCTGGTCCAAGTCAAACCTGACTGGTGGGTCCCACTGGTCAGTGTCACAGTTAGTTCACTAACTATTTAGGATTAGTTTAGGCACTAACCTAGGTTTGACTAACAGACAGGGCCCACATGTTAGTGACCCAAGGGAGTCAAACCCCTGGTCAAACTAGGTTGACTCGCCGGCGGTTAGCCGTCGGCGAGGCCAGACGCGGCGGTGGGGTGCGGGATTCGTGCTCCGGCGACCAAATCAACGGCGGAGCACGTCTACGTGCTGCTGATGAGGTGCCTCAACGAGTGGTGGTGGTGGTTGGCCTCGGGGTCACCGGAAACGATGCCGGCGACGAGTCCAGCGGCTGCCGGAGTTCGGGCGAGGACGTACTCGTCGGTGCGGTGCTCTTGGAGACGTGTTGATTGGTCCTACAGCATCTACGCGAGACAGTGAAGCTAGTGGGCACGATGGCCGTTCCGTTAGGTGGCCGGAGGCATGTCAGCGACGAGCTCCGCGGCGGCGCGTGCAGGTGAGCTTCGTGCAGTCGGTATAGGGCTCGAGGGGGGAAACGGAGAGGAGGAGGACGGAGTTGACCTCATGGCGGTTGCAGCAAGCGTCGAAGCGGGCTCGGGGAAGGACGGAGCTGAGCGGGGCGATGATGGCGATCTCAGTGGCCGGAGTTGGGGAAGACGGGGTCGGGGGCGACTCCAGAGCGGGCGAGCGCTCGGGGCTCGGCTTGCTCGACATAGTCGACGACGGCGGAGCGAACGAGCATGGTGACGCGGCAAGGGGACGACGGCGGACGCGGTTATCACGACGGCGCGGGCGTGGCAGCGTCGGCCATGGTGCGGGGGAGCGAGGGAGAGGAGCTGGGGAGGAAGGGACGTGTCTGCGAGCTCGGGGGAGAAGTGGGTGATCGACCCAAGGCAGAAGAACGGCAAGGGGAGGAGGCAGGGCGGCAGGCAGCTGCGTGGCGCGCGCTGGTGCCGACGTCGAGCACATGCCTGCCTGCCTGGCCGAGCCAAGCAGCTCGCTGGAGCGGTGGCTGGGCTGGGCCGGCAGGTGGGCCTGCTAGGTGGGCGCCAGGTAAGTACCTTTCCCTCTCTCTTCTCTTTTTATTTTTGTTTTGTTTTCTTTTTCAACTTTGTTGAATTAATAAAAATGCTAGAACATTTTTATAAATCATGAAACTAGTCATGCCCACTGTATATAATATGAACAACATGGAACATTTTAGTTTATGAATATTTGGGAACCTAAATTATTTTATAGCATTTAAATGCCCAAATGCAATTACAATATGAATTAATCCAGAGACCTTTGGATGTCCTAGAAAATTGTGCACCATTTTTGGCAGAGGTTTAAGACCAAGGCAAAGATGATGAACATTTTTGAAGGGCATTTTGGTACATTGGAAAAGATTTTATTAAACCCTAGTTGTTAGAAGAGGGTGCTGGGGTTTCTGTCATTCCCATTTCAAATTCCTATAGAAAGTAAACATGATGCACACTCTAGCTAGTCCTAATGCAAGCACTGACTAGGGATGTGACAATAGATAATTTTGATCATAAATCCACAATTCATCGGATCTCGACAAACACACCGCAAAAAGATTACATCGAATAGATCTCCTCAAAGATCGAGGAGAACTTTGTATTGAGATCCAAAAAGAGAGAAGAAGCCATATAGCTAATAACTATGGACCCGAAGGTCTGTGGTAAACTGCTCACAACTCATTGGTGAGGCTATGGCGTTGATGTAGAAGAACTCCGTGGTAGATCCCCCCTCCGGCGGAGCTCCAGAACAGGCCTCAAGATGGGATCTCACGGGAACAGAAGGTTGCGTCGGTGGAATTAGTGTTTTCTTTGTTGCCTCGATGTTTTTAGGGTACATGGATATATATAGGAGGAAGGAAGGCATCGGGGGAGCCAGAAGGGGGCCCACGACGGTGGGGGGCGCGCCCTGGACCCTCGTGGCCACCTCCTTCATTCCCTCGCGTGTACTCCAAGTCTTCTGGGTAGATACGGTTCCAAAAATAACTCTCCCGAAGGTTTAATTCCGTTTGGACTCCATTTGATATTCCTTTTCTGTGAAACTCTGAAATAGGCAAAAAAACAGCAATCTGAACTGGGCCTTGGGTTAGTAGGTTAGTCCGAAAAATAATATAAAAGTGTATAATAAGGCCCATTAAACATCCAAAACAGAATATATAATAGCATGGAACAATCAAAAATATAGATACGTTGGAGACGTATCACGTCACGGGAGAGTTTCGTCAGCACGACGGCGTGGTGACGGTGATGATGAAGCTACCGGTGCAGGGCTTCGCCTAAGCACTGCAACGGTATGACCGAGGTGTGTAGCTGTGGAGGGGGGCACCGCACACGGCTAAAACTGAAGTTCAATTGTATGTTCTAGGGTGCCCCCTGCTCCCGTATGTAAAGGAGCAAGGGGGAGGCAGGCCGGCCCTAGGGCGCGCGGGAGAGAGGAGTAGTCCTCCTCCTAGTAGGAGTAGGACTCCCCTTTCCTACTCCTACTAGGAGGGGGAATGACACAGCCCTAGACCAGCCCTTGCCTGCCTTGCTTGGTCCTTATGTGCATCATGTTTAAAATCTTGTTAAACTTGAAATGGGGACTGCCTAAACCCTAGCAGTAAAGTAATTCAACTAGGGTCAATTAAAATCTTTTCAATGAACCCAAAATGCCCTTTCGAAAAGTTCATCATTTATGGATTGATTAAAAACCTCTGCCAAAAATGTTGCACTTATTTCTAGGACCATTCTGGATTTTGAATTAAATCATATCTTATTTGCATTTGGGCATTTAAATTTTATATATTTTTTAAAATGCTCAAATAATCATAAGCTAAAATGTTTACTGTTGGATTTATTCTAAACAGTAGCCATGCTTGGTTTCATGATTTTTGAGTGTGCCTAAGTATTTTTAATAAAGCCCAGAACAAAATAACAAAATAGAATAACAGAAACTAAATAGAAAACAGAGAAAGAGGAAGCCCACCTGAGCCACTTACCTGTGCGGCCCAGCACTGTAGCGGCCCAGCCCACCTCCCCTCGCGCGTCGTCTTCCTCGCGCCTACTGGCTCGGTGCGTGGCGCGCGCACAGCCTAGCCGCGGCCACCTCCTGCTTCGCGGTGGCAAGGCCCCGACCCCCTCTCCTCGCCAGCGCGACGCCCTGGCCGCCCTGGTTCTCTCCTCTCCCTCGCTGGACCTCTCCCTCTTCTCCTTCCCTCTCTCTTGCAGCCACCGAACTCCATCGCCGCCGCGCTCGCTGCCACCGCGGCCACCGGCCACCGCACGCCTCGCCAACATGCCAAGAGGAACCGCCGCAGCTCCGTCTTCCTACTTCATCGACTTACCCAATGCTGGGGAGCACCGCAGCGCCTTCAACACCGTCGATTCCCTCCTCTGCGGCCGGTGACCGCCGTCGACGATTCGCCGCCGTCAGGCCGCCCCCGGGCTCGCCGTCTTCTTCAAACGAACCGCCGTGAGCCCCTCTTGCTCTTCCCCCTATCCCCTTACCCACGCGCGTGCCGTAGCTCCAACCCCCATCGTGCCCGAGAACCTCCCGCCGCCGGCGATGTCACCGCCGACGCTGCAGCCACCGGGGCTTGAAAACGAGCCCGGCATCGTGCTCCGCACCCTTCCACGAGTCGAAAACCCCCACCTGCTCGTCCTACGGTGCACCTCATCGCCGTTCCCGAGCACGCCCGAACTCCGGCCACCGCACTTCCCTCGCCGCCGTCGATCTGGTCCTCCCCGGCGCGAGCTGATGGCTCCGTTGGATGCGGACGAGCACCAGCATCACGCCAAGCCCCTCCGCCGCTCTTTTCGTCGCCGGAGGCGGATTTCCGACGCCCTCCGCCGCGCTCAGCCTCGCCGGCGGCTAGCCGCCGGTCGTTTGGCCTCTCTGACCGGGGGTTTGACCTCCCCCGAGTCGCTGAGATGTGGGCCCTGGCCCCTGTTAATTTAAATTAAGTTTTGTTAAGCTTAATTAACCCTACTGACACTGACATGTGGGCCCTCGCGCCTAATTAGGTTAGTCTAATTTTCCAGTTTAGCTTAGTACTAATCCGATGGACCCCACATGCCAGCTTTGACCTTGGTCAAGTCAACACCGACTGGTCCCACCTGTCATGCACACAAACCAGCCCTTAGACACTGACCAGTGGGCCCCACTGGTCAGGTTTGACCCGAACAGCCCCTGTTGACCTGCTGACGTCATGACGATGCAGTGCTGACGTAGTAAAGCTTTTCTGGATTTTAAAATAAATCTTAAATGATTTATGAATTTCAGAAAATAGCCAAAACTTCTAAAAATCATATAAAATCAACCGTAGCTCAGATGAAAATAATTTATATATGAAAAATGATCAGAAAAATTTAAGGAATCTGTTTATGGCATTTTCATGCATGTTTGAACAAGTTAAACCTGCTGATCAGGTCAAATCAACTAAATGGCTTTTAAATAATCACATATGAAGTTTGAATTTGAACCTTTGGTTCAAACCAACTTCATTTAACATGGTTGCTAGTTGCATTAGCTCAAATCACAGCATAATGCCATGTCATGATCATGCATCATATTGTGCATTGCATTGATTGTGTTCTCTCTTGTTTGCCGGTGTTTCTCCCCTTTCAGTAGACGTGTTCCGACGATGTGATCGATGACACCGATGAAGACCCAATGTTATCTTCAGAAGTGCCAGGCAAGCAAAACCCCATTGAGCATTCCGATACAATCCCACTCTCTCGCTCTCGCTCTCTTTTACTGCATTAGGACAACAACGCTTCAACTGTTACCTGCTGCGGTAGTTGAACCCCTTTCCACTGCATGACCCGTCATTGCCACAGTAAATAGTTGAAACCCACTAGTATGAGTAGGAGTTGTTTGAGCCATGTTGTGCCTACTCATTCATGCTTTCTGGTTATGCCTACTATTGCTTAGAGTTGTGTCAGGTCTGATTCATCGGGGATGAATTGGAATGTGGTGAACATGTCCTACTGTTGAGAGCTAAGTGTGTGAACACGATTTGGTAAAGGTAGCGATGAGAGGCCATGTAGGAGTACATGGTGGGTTGTCTCATTGCAGCCGTCCTCAGGAACTGAGTTCTGTGTTGGTTGGTCCATGAAACAGCTACTACCACACATTGGGATCCTTAATTGACTCTCTCGACTTATTAATCAACATGATCTCTGTCCAGGAGTTGCAACTAGTTTCTGGTGTTTGTAGTTTACTGGAGGTCGTGCGCAGCGCTGACCCTCGGGGTGGGCTGTGACATGGCAGGTACGTGGCATGGTGTACCGATTGCCCGTTTGGTGATGCGGGAACCCTGTACACATCGTTTGGGGCCGTGAGCGACACCTCGGCCGGATCTCCCCACGGATGGAACCAAATAGGCGATAAACCTGGACGAGAGACTTGTGTGCTTAGTCAGGTCGTGGCCGACACCCTCGCTGGGCCTCCTCTTGAAGGTTTCCGAGTACATGTCGTGTAAACGGCGGTAAGTGGTGAGAGCGTGTGTGAAGAAGTACACCCCTGCAGGGTTAAATATAATCTATTCGAATAGCCGTGTCCGCGGAAATGGACTTCTAGGTTGCCTATTACAGTTCATAGACAAGTGAAAGTGGATACTCTAAAACACGCAAGATAAGCGTGAGTGCTATGGATGGCCTTCTCGTAGGGAGACGGGAGCGGATCCATAGTGGTGTATTGATTGGTGAATATGTGGACTCGTGTGCGCCACCTCAAAAGAGTTACTTGCAGTCGTAGTTTCGGATAGCCACCGAGTCAAAGCTGGCTTGCTGCAGTCAAACTCCACCACCCCTTTGTTGATACTGATGCATATGTAGTTAGTTCTGATGTAAGTCTTGCTGAGTACCTTTGTACTCACGTTTGCTTAATTTATGTTTTTTGCAGAGAGACTCCAGTCTCACTAGTGGTTTCGCGTGGACTTCGACGTTTAGCTTGTTACCTCAGCTACGATCTTGTACCCTTGTAGGATCTTGTAGATAGTCAGGCTTCTCAGCCTTTTTCATTTGTAGTTGTCTGTACTCAGACATGTTATGCTTCCGTTGCCTGTATGCTCTGTATGTTGGGTCATGTGACCTCTATTTGTAATAAATGCTATGATGGCTCTTCTGGGCCTTATCTATATGAGTTGTTGAGTTATGTTGTGATGCCATGTTGTACAGCACATACTTGCATGTTATGCGTACGTGTAATGTGTATTGCTACGTGTGGGATCCGACACCTAGTTGTTTACCCTTGGTAGCCTATCTTACAGGGAAATGTCTCCTAGTGCTTCCACTGAGCCTTGGTAGCTTGCTACTGCTCCGGAACACTTAGGCTGGCCGGCATGTGTCCTTCTTCGTTCCTGTGTCTGTCCCTTAGGGGAAATGTCACGCGTTGATCCTTTAAGTCCTTGTAGCTTGCTACGACTTGGGTTCATACGTTGATGACCGACACGTTCGTTGCTGGGTCATGTATGCCTGTCTCTGTAATTTAGTGCCACTTTTGGTTTATAACTGGTCATGTCGGCCCGGGTTCTCTGTCATATGGATGCTAGCGACACTATCATATACGTGTGCCAAAATGCGCAAACGGTCCCGGGCCAGGTAAGGTGGCACCCATGGGGATACCGTGCGTGAGGCCGCAAAGTGATATGGTGTGTTACAGGCTAGACCTGTGTGACTTAGGATCGGGGTCTCGACAGCATTGGTATCAGAGCCCGACTGCCTGTAGGATTAGTAAGCCAAACTGGTCGAAGTCGTGTCTAGAAACTCTTTAGTTATATAAGGGAATTGATTGTGGAAGGGAACGTAAGGCTCTTTTTACTCCTCTACCCTATGACCTTCTGATTTGAGTCACCTTCTTCTTTCCACGGGGATTAAGAACTAGGATTCCCATTCTATTTATCAGGATCACGTTATTGTGGATTCAACCCTCAGTTCAGTTTCTACTATTTCTGTTGTTCAACTATTGGTCTCAGAACCTTGACATTATGATGTTAAGTGGATATGATATCCTTTTGCTTGAATCTCAAAAGTATTTTTTCGAGCATTTACAGCCGTTATGTTGTCCGAGTCATCCCAGGTTTCTAAATAGTCTGATGCATTTGCAAACCATTCCTATATGTTCTTAATGTCCTTTTAGGCTAGATTAACCACACTAGTCGTTGTGTTGAGGTACTCTGCTACCTCGACATATATGTTGGACTTATCATTATGACCCTAGCTGTCTTAGAAGATCACCAAGTAATCTAGCAATGCTTCATATTCTGACTGTGATGATTCTGGCCATTATTCTCGAAAGCATCCCGTGATGCCATTTAGTTGGTAGGCATTCTATTCCTGGGTTCTTGAACCCAAGATTCTTTCTACCCACTTCATGTTGGTAGTATTTGCTCGTCCCTTTAGGATATTAGTAACCTTGTGATAGTCCTCGAGGTCCGTGGTATATAATTCTTCCAAATACCATGAACCATCATGGCAGAAGTTCTTCTGAATCAAAAGATCACAACCCGAGTGCTCCTGAGTAGTACTCCATTCATATTGTGACTCTGTCAATTCTACCTTTCTGCATAGGTTATCCGGAAGAAATATGTTGAACTAGTTCGACATGCTAATCTATGCATCCACAACTCAGAAAGTTATTTGATCCTTGAGTTGTCTCCTTTTAGTTGTATCATGACCCCCGTCTATCAGTTGATAGTCAGGAGTAGTTGTGCACTCGTGTTCATCGATGCCTTTTACTCTTGTGGTCTGTCAAGCCATTCTATTCTGGAATGACTAGGAGAAACAAACTCCAGTACCTTACCCATATCCAGGATTGGGTCAAAGAAGTTGAACTTCGTAGATGAAGAATGCTGATCCAGCTTCTAAACTGTTCTATCCTGGAGTATTACCATCTTTATGTCAAGAATGTCATGGGAATTGCACAACCTCCTATGAACTCTTGATACAGTGATACTTCTCACCATCATCGTCCATTCCTCGGTCTCCGTGTTATGGTAACCGGAATACTGACAAGTGAATCGTGATGTGTGAAATCAATACTCCTAGCAATTTCGTTGCTTGGTAGTAAATGGACGACAATCTCATTCTTAGCGTGTTGACTATTGAATCACCATTCTAAGATTGATTGTGTTACCTAGTCCATCTTACTTGGTGCACTCTTTGATCAATGAGTTAGGATTGTGTCAATCCCTCGCTCATTTGATCATATCGTCTTGCTCTGAAAAGCAAGATTGTTCTCGAGCTTAGTAACATATCGGTGGTTCGTGATTTTCCGAATATCTTCTCAGAAGTATTACCAGGATGTCACCTGACCGCTATGTTGAGTTCGTGATCAAGTTGGTTCCTTATAAACCACCACTTCTCCAAGAATCTGTGTTGGATACCCTGAACTGGTTGGTTAAGCTAAAACAATAACTTGGAGAGTTGGAAGATAAGAGCTTGCCTGACTTAGTTCCTTCTAAGGGATATCTTTTGTGTGTGTGTGTTGAAGATACATGATATCCTCATCAATTGGTCCCTGTGATCAGTTGTTGGACCTATTGTCATATCAAAACTATGATTTTAGTATGGGCCATCATCAAATCAAATCAGAACCAATGATATTCATAATGTTGTCTTACTCGTGGGTGTCCCTCGAGCATACCTTATTATATCTCTTGGTCTGACCAATGCTACCACCTTGTTCATATAAATTGTGGAATTCCATCTTCATGGATATCTCGATGACCCGTTGTTGAGCCCATCAACATCGTTTATCTTGACCACGATTCATGCTGAACATTTAAGTTAGTATTGGAAACTTCTCAAGCATGGCCTTCGTGTTCCGTTCATGAGGTATATGTTGGAGAGAGGAGAGACTTTCCCTAATTCATGTGTAATTGATGTAAGTTGCCACCGTGAGTTTGAGAAAGTTGTTTTGCTTCCTGTGGAATCATCCCAAGTCAGTCATGCATACGTGCGAAGTATTCTGTGGTTTGGAGACTTGCAACCTTCACTCTATATGTATCCCTAGAACACCAAGCCACTGATTGATTTGTTCAAGGAGAAAAGTTCCATCATAAGAGCTAATCATATGACTTATGTAAGGACTTCGATATCCTAGACGATGGTTCCCAACCAGAACTCGGTAGTATTTTATCATAAGACTACTATGTGGTCATGCTTGTCTGGGACAACGTGTTCACAGGTTTTATAGCAGAACCAGCTTATGTTTTGGAGCTGCTATCGTAGTTCATTCCTGAGAATCTCGCAACGCCGTCTCGTCGATTTGTGTTGTAAACTTTCATTCCTCTTTCTAGACTCGATGAGTCTGGAATATCCTGACACCAACCAGAACTGAATCAGGCAGATATGATGGTTGGAGTATTTTCCAAGAACTATAATAATGGTCTCTCGATAACCGGTAAAGTGGATGTCGTGGCCAACACACCCAGCCGGAAGACCTATTGTTGTAGTATCTTGATTGAAGAAGTTGGCCACCTCCCCATAAGGACTTCGTAGGACTTACTCCCTAGTTGTTCCTTATGGATTCTTGTGCTCCCGAAGTCCGACCTTTACTTGATTTTCAAGATACCAAACATATCTATGAATGGCTTACGCTAACACATCAAGGAGAACATTAGAAGCGGAGTGCTAAATGTCTCTCGGTCGATCATCCAGATTTTGCCTTTTGACTCCACTAGGGTGGAATCTGAGAAAGTGTTGTCTTCCTTTGCATCTGCATCGTCCATCGTTATTCATCATGGTAGCATGTTGTGTTGCCAGGATCCTTGACACGGATATTGGTAAAACCTTGATGGATATGGGAATACTCAAGTTCTTGAGAGCACGCACAAGCACTAGGTGTTATCACCGGCACTAACCGGGATTGCTTCCAGTGTTCTTGGTTATATTATACACTCTCAAAGAATAGATTTACTCTCTACTGTTGGGTTTCATCCCAGTTACCAGAATCATTCCGAGCATTTGCATTTTGTTCCCAGTTTGCACCGCCAATGTGCCAATTCTCCATGGGTTACCGTTCTCAATCACTGCTGCTCAGGATTATCCTCAAAAGTGGTCCTACCATGGGTCCCATCCATTTCCGATGATAAGCAAAATCAACCTTGGCATTGTCCTTTACAAGGCAGTCCACATCATCCATTTTAGATGTAGAATGTCATTCTTTCGACTCCGTCAAACGATCGATTGTGATTTGCCTCCGGCTGGTATAGAGAATTTTAATGATCTCTATATCAAAAGTAATTCTTTTTGCCACTTAAGGGAATAACTCTACGAGTCACCTTCTCTAAGGTGCCCCGTCTGGTGACCTCGATCACCCTCTTCTCAGGTGTGGAATTATTGCCACTAGGTGAACCTTCATCGTTGTTTCACTCCATTCCTTTGGACATGTGTTCCGTGTATCAGCTCAAGAGATGTTTCGACGTCTCAATCCATGAGTTGATCCCGAATTGCTCGATCTTCGAGAAGATCAAATCCTGTAGAATTCACGTTCTTTTGTTGTCGTGTTAGATGAAGCTTTGAATTCAAAGATGCCAAGGTCTACATGATGCTTCGAATCAACAATTTCGAGGAGGAAAACTGAATCGAGAAGATTGTGCTAGTTAGTGTCCCCTCTGATCTCTTACCCTACGCTTGAATCTCGGGACGAGATTCTTGTTTAGTGGGGGTGAGTTATCACAGCCCTAGACCAGCCCTTGCCTGCCTTGCTTGGTCCTTATGTGCATCATGTTTAAAATCTTGTTAAACTTGAAATGGGGATTGCCTAAACCCTAGCAGTAAAGTAATTCAACTAGGGTCAATTAAAATCTTTTCAATGAACCCAAAATGCCCTTTGGAAAAGTTCATCATTTATGGATTGATTAAAAACCTCTGCCAAAAATGTTGCACTTATTTCTAGGACCATTCTGGATTTTGAATTAAATCATATCTTATTTGCATTTGGGCATTTAAGTTTTATATATTATTTAAAATGCTCAAATAATCATAAGCTAAAATGTTTACTGTTGGATTTATTCTAAACAGTAGCCATGCTTGGTTTCATGATTTTTGAGTGTACCTAAGTATTTTTAATAAAGCCCAGAACAAAATAACAAAATAGAATAACAAAAACTAAATAGAAAACAGAGAAAGAGGAAGCCCACCTGAGCCACTTACCTGTGCGGCCCAGCACTGTAGCGGCCCAGCCCACCTCCCCTCGCGCGTCGTCTTCCTCGCGCCTACTGGCTCAGTGCGTGGCGCGCGCACAGCCGAGCCGCGGCCACCTCCTGCTTCGCGGTGGCAAGGCCCCGACCCCCTCTCCTCGCCAGCGCGACGCCCTGGCCGCCCTGGTTCTCTCCTCTCCCTCGCTGGACCTCTCCCTCTTCTCCTTCCCTCTCTCTCGCAGCCACCGAACGCCATCGCCGCCGCGCTCGCTGCCACCGCGGCCACCGGCCACCGCACGCCTCGCCAACATGCCAAGAGGAACCGCCGCAGCTCCGTCTTCCTACTTCATCGACGTACCTAATGCTGGGGAGCACCGCAGCGCCTTCAACGCCGTCGTTCCCCTCCTCTGCGTCCGGTGACCGTCGTCGACGATTCGCCGCCGTCAGGCCGCCCCCGGGCTCGCCGTCTTCTTCAAACGAACCGCCATGAGCCCCTCTTGCTCTTCCCCCTATCCCCTTACCCACGCGCGTGCCGTAGCTCCAACCCCCATCGTGCCCGAGAACCTCCCGCCGCCGGCGATGTCACCGCCGACGCTGCAGCCACCGGGGTTTGAAAACGAGCCCGGCATCGTGCTCCGCACCCTTCCACGAGTCGAAAACCCCCACCTGCTCGTCCTACGGTGCACCTCATCGCCGTTCCCGAGCACGCCCGAACTCCGGCCACCGCACTTCCCTCGCCGCCGACGATCTGGTCCTCCCCGGCGCGAGCTGATGGCTCCGTTGGATGCGGACGAGCACCAGCATCACGCCAAGCCCCTCCGCCGCTCTTTTCGTCGCCGGAGGCGGATTTCCGACGCCCTCCGCCGCGCTCAGCCTCGCCGGCGGCTAGCCGCCGGTCGTTTGGCCTCTCTGACCGGGGGTTTGACCTCCCCCGAGTCGCTGACATGTGGGCCCTGGCCCCTGTTAATTTAAATTAAGTTTTGTTAAGCTTAATTAACCCTACTGACACTGACATGTGGGCCCTCGCGCCTAATTAGGTTAGTCTAATTTTCCTGTTTAGCTTAGTACTAATCCGGTGGACCCCACATGCCAGTTTTGACCTTGGTCAAGTCAACACCGACTGGTCCCACCTGTCATGCACACAAACCAGCCCTTAGACACTGACCAGTGGGCCCCACTGGTCAGGTTTGACCCGAACAGCCCCTGTTGACCTGCTGACGTCATGACGATGCTGTGCTGACGTAGTAAAGCTTTTCTGGATTTTAAAATAAATCTTAAATGATTTATGAATTTCAGAAAATAGCCAAAACTTCTAAAAATCATATAAAATCAACCGTAGCTCAGATGAAAATAATTTATATATGAAAAATGATCAGAAAAATTCAAGGAAACTGTTTATGGCATTTTCATGTATGTTTGAACAAGTAAAACCTGCTGATCAGGTCAAATCAACTAAATGGCTTTTAAATAATCACATATGAAGTTTGAATTTGAACCTTTGGTTCAAACCAACTTCATTTAACATGGTTGCTAGTTGCATTAGCTCAAATCACAGCATAATGCCATGTCATGATCATGCATCATATTGTGCATTGCATTGATTGTGTTCTCTCTTGTTTGCCGGTGTTTGTCCCCTTTCAGTAGACGTGTTCCGACGATGTGATCGATGACACCGATGAAGACCCAATGTTATCTTCAGAAGTGCCAGGCAAGCAAAACCCCATTGAGCATTCCGATACAATCCCACTCTCTCGCTCTTGCTCTCTTTTACTGCATTAGGACAACAACGCTTCAACTGTTACCTGCTGCGGTAGTTGAACTCCTTTCCACTGCTTGACCCGTCATTGCCATAGTAAATAGTTGAAACCCACTAGTATGAGTAGGAGTTGTTTGAGCCATGTTGTGCCTACTCATTCATGCTTTCTGGTTATGCCTGCTATTGCTTAGAGTTGTGTCAGGTCTGATTCATCGGGGATGAATTGGAATGTGGTGAACATGTCCTACTGTTGAGAGCTAAGTGTGTGAACACGATTTGGTAAAGGTAGCGATGAGAGGCCATGTAGGAGTACGTGGTGGGTTGTCTCATTGCAGCCGTCCTCAGGAACTGAGTTCGGTGTTGGTTGGTCCATGAAACAGCTACTACCACACATTGGGATCCTTAATTGACTCTCTCGACTTATTAATCAACATGATCTCTGTCAAGGAGTTGCAACTAGTTTCTGGTGTTTGTAGTTTACTGGAGGTCGTGCGCAGCGCTGACCCTCGGGGTGGGCTGTGACGCGGCAGGTACGTGGCACGGTGTACCGATTTCCCGTTTGGTGATGCGGGAACCCTGTACACATCGTTTGGGGCCGTGAGCGACACCCCGGCCGGATCTCCCCACGGATGGAACCAAATAGGCGATAAACCTGGACGAGAGACTTGTGTGGTTAGTCAGGTCGTGGCCGACACCCTCGCTGGGCCTCCTCTTGAAGGTTGCCGAGTACATGTCGTGTAAATGGCGGTAAGTGGTGAGAGCGTGTGTGAAGAAGTACACCCCTGCAGGGTTAAATATAATCTATTCGAATAGTCGTGTCCGCGGAAATGGACTTCTAGGTTGCCTATTACAGTTCATAGACAAGTGAAAGTGGATACTCTAAAACACGCAAGATAAGCATGAGTTCTATGGATGGCCTTCTCGTAGGGAGACGGGAGCGGATCCATAGTGGTGTATTGATTGGTGAATATGTGGACTCGTGTGCGCCACCTCAAAAGAGTTACTTGTAGTCGTAGTTTAGGATAGCCACCGAGTCAAAGCTGGCTTGCTGCAGTCAAACTCCACCACCCCTTTGTTGATACTGATGCATATGTAGTTAGTTCTGATGTAAGTCTTGCTGAGTACCTTTGTACTCACGTTTGCTTAATTTATGTTTTTTGCAGAGAGACTCCAGTCTCACTAGTGGTTCCGCGTGGACTTCGACGTTTAGCTTGTTACCTCAGCTACGATCTTGTACCCTTGTAGGATCTTGTAGATAGTCAGGCTTCTCAGCCTTTTTCATTTGTAGTTGTATGTACTCAGACATGTTATGCTTACGTTGCCTGTATGCTCTGTATGTTAGGTCATGTGACCTCTGTTTGTAATAAATGCTATGATGGCTCTTCTGGGCCTTATCTATATGAGTTGTTGAGTTATGTTGTGATGCCATGTTGTACAACACATACTTGCATGTTATGCGTACGTGTAATGTGTATTGCTACGTGTGGGATCCGACACCTAGTTGTTTACCCTTGGTAGCCTATCTTACAGGGAAATGTCTCCTAGTGCTTCCACTGAGCCTTGGTAGCTTGCTACTGCTCCGGAACACTTAGGCTGGCCGGCATGTGTCCTTCTTCGTTCCTGTGTCTGTCCCTTAGGGGAAATGTCACGCGTTGATCCTTTAAGTCCTTGTAGCTTGCTACGACTTGGGTTCATACGTTGATGACCGACACGTTCGTTGTTGGGTCATGTATGCCTGTCTCTGTAATTTAGTGCCACTTTTGGTTTATAACTGGTCATGTCGGCCCGGGTTCTCTGTCATATGGATGCTAGCGACACTATCATATACGTGTGCCAAAATGCGCAAACGGTCCCGGGCCAGGTAAGGTGGCACCCATGGGGATACCGTGCGTGAGGCCGCAAAGTGATATGGTGTGTTACAGGCTAGACCTGTGTGATTTAGGATCGGGGTCCCGACAGCGTTGGTATCAGAGCCCGACTGCCTGTAGGATTAGTAAGCCAAACTAGTCGAAGTCGTGTCTAGAAACTCTTTAGTTATATAAGGGAATTGATTGTGGAAGGGAACGTAAGGCTCTTTTTACTCCTCTACCCTATGACCTTCTGATTTGAGTCACCTTCTTCTTTCTACGGGGATTAAGAACTAGGATTCCCATTCTATTTATCAGGATCACGTTATTGTGGATTCAACCCTCAGTTCAGTTTCTACTATTTCTGTTGTTCAACATTTGGTCTCAGAACCTTGACATTATGATGTTAAGTGGATATGATATCCTTTTGCTTGAATCTCAAAAGTATTTTTTCGAGCATTTATAGCCGTTATGCTGTCCGAGTCATCCCAGGTTTCTAAATAGTCTGATGCATTTGCAAACCATTCCTATATGTTCTTAATGTCCTTTTAGGCCAGATTAACCACACTAGTCGTTGTGTTGAGGTACTCTGCTACCTCGACATATATGTTGGACTTATCATTAGGACCCTAGCTGTCTTAGAAGATCACCCAGTAATCTAGCAATGCTTCATATTCTCAGTGTGATGATTCTGGCCATTATTCTCGAAAGCATCCCGTGATGCCATTTAGTTGGTAGGCACTCTATTCCTGGGTTCTTGAACCCAAGATTCTTTCTACCCACTTCATGTTGGTAGTATTTGCTCGTCCCTTTAGGATATTAGTAACCTTGTGATAGTCCTCGAGGTCCGTGGTATATCATTCTTCCAAATACCATGAACCATCATGGCAGAAGTTCTTCTGAATCAAAAGATCACAACCCGAGTGCTCCTGAGTAGTACTCCATTCATATTGTGACTCTGTCAATTCTACCTTTCTGCATAGGTTATCCGGAAGAAATATGTTGAACTAGTTCGACATGCTAATCTATGCATCCACAACTCAGAAAGTTATTTGATCCTTGAGTTGTCTCCTTTTAGTTGTATCATGACCCCCATCTATCAGTTGATAGTCAGGAGTAGTTGTGCACTCGTGTTCATCGATGCATTTTACTCTTGTGGTCTGTCAAGCCATTCTATTCTGGAATGACTAGGAGAAACAAACTCCAGTACCTTACCCATATCCAGGATTGGGTCAAAGAAGTTGTACTTCGTAGATGAAGAATGCTGATCCAGCTTCTAAACTGTTCTATCCTGGAGTATTACCATCTTTATGTCAAGAATGTCATGGGAATTGCACAACCTCCTGTGAACTCTTGATACAGTGATACTTTTCACCATCATCGTCCATTCCTCGGTCTCCGTGTTATGTTAACCGGAATACTGACAAGTGAATCGTGATGTGTGAAATCAATACTCCTAGCAATTTCGTTGCTTGGTAGTAAATGGACGACAATCTCATTCTTAGCGTGTTGACTATTGAATCACCATTCTAAGATTGATTGTGTTACCTAGTCCATCTTACTTGGTGCACTCTCCGATCAATGAGTTAGGATTGTGTCAATCCCTCGCTCATTTGATCATATCGTCTTGCTCTGAAAAGTAAGATTGTTCTCGAGCTAAGTAACATATCGGTGGTTCGTGATTTTCCGAATATCTTCTCAGAAGTATTACCAGGATGTCACCTGACCGCTATGTTGAGTTCGTGATCAAGTTGGTTCCTTATAAACCACCACTTCTCCAAGAATCTGTGTTGGATACCCTGAACTGGTTGGTTAAGCTAAAACAATAACTTGGAGAGTTGGAAGATAAGAGCTTGCCTCACTTAGTTCCTTCTAAGGGATATCTTTTGTGTGTGTGTGTTGAAGATAGATGATATCCTCATCAATTGGTCCCTGTGATCAGTTGTTGGACCTATTGTCATATCAAAACTATGATTTTAGTATGGGCCGTCATCAAATCAAATCAGAACCAATGATATTCATAATGTTGTCTTACTCGTGGGTGTCCCTCGAGCATACCTTATTATATCTCTTGGTCTGACCAATGCTACCACCTTGTTCATATAAATTGTGGAATTCCATCTTCATGGATATCTCGATGACCCGTTGTTGAGCCCATCAACATCGTTTATCTTGACCACGATTCATGCTGAACATTTAAGTTAGTATTGGAAACTTCTCAAGCATGGCCTTCGTGTTCCGTTCATGAGGTATATGTTGGAGAGAGGAGAGACTTTCCCTAATTCATGTGTAATTGATGTAAGTTAACACCGTGAGTTTGAGAAAGTTGTTTTGCTTCCTGTGGAATCATCCCAAGTCAGTCATGCATACGTGCGAAGTATTCTGTGGTTTGGAGACTTGCAACCTTCACTCTATATGTATCCCTAGCACACCAAGCCACTGATTGATTTGTTCAAGGAGAAAAGTTCCATCATAAGAGCTAATCATATGACTTATGTAAGGACTTC
Organism: Secale cereale; assembly: GCA_902687465.1. Classification (NCBI taxonomy): domain Eukaryota; kingdom Viridiplantae; phylum Streptophyta; class Magnoliopsida; order Poales; family Poaceae; genus Secale; species Secale cereale. The sequence goes on along the minus strand of LR738711.1, from coordinate 49,484,216 downwards.
GATATCCTAGACGATGGTTCCCAACCAGAACTCGGTAGTATTTTATCATAAGACTACTATGTGGTCATGCTTGTCTGGGACAACGTGTTCACAAGTTTTATAGCAGAACCAGCTTATGTTTTGGAGCTGCTATCGTAGTTCATTCCTGAGAATCTCGCAACTCCGTCTCGTCGATTTGTGTTGTAAACTTTCATTTCTCTTTCTAGACTCGATGAGTCTGGAATATCCTGACACCAACCAGAACTGAATCTCAGGCAGATATGATGGTTGGAGTATTTTCCAAGAACTATAATAATGGTCTCTCGATAACCGGTAAAGTGGATGTCGTGGCCCAACACACCCAGCCGGAAGACCTATTGTTGTAGTATCTTGATTGAAGAAGTTGGCCACCTCCCCATAAGGACTTCGTAGGACTTACTCCCTAGTTGTTCCTTATGGATTCTTGTGCTCCCGAAGTCCGACCTTTACTTGATTTTCAAGATACCAAACATATCTATGAATGGCTTATGCTAACACATCAAGGAGAACATTAGAAGCGGAGTGCTAAATGTCTCTCGGTCGATCATCCAGATTTTGCCTTTTGACTCCACTAGGGTGGAATCTGAGAAAGTGTTGTCTTCCTTTGCATCTGCATCGTCCATCGTTATTCATCATGGTAGCATGTTGTGTTGCCAGGATCCTTGACACGGATATTGGTAAAACCTTGATGGATATGGGAATACTCAAGTTCTTGAGAGAACGCACAAGCACTAGGTGTTATCACCGGCACTAACCGGGATTGCTTCCAGTGTTCTTGGTTATATTATACACTCTCAAAGAGTAGATTTACTCTCTACTGTTGGGTTTCATCCCAGTTACCAGAATCATTCCGAGCATTTGCATTTTGTTCCCAGTTTGCACCGCCAATGTGCCAATTCTCCATGGGTTACCGTTCTCAATCACTGCTGCTCAGGATTATCCTCAAAAGTGGTCCTACCATGGGTCCCATCCATTTCCGATGATAAGCAAAATCAACCTTGGCATTGTCCTTTACAAGGCAGTCCACATCATCCATTTTAGATGTAGAATGTCATTCTTTCGACTCCGTCAAACGATTGATTGTGATTTGCCTCCGGCTGGTATAGAGAATTTTAATGATCTCTATATCAAAAGTAATTCTTTTTGCCACTTAAGGGAATAACTCTACGAGTCACCTTCTCTAAGGTGCCCCGTCTGGTGACCTCGATCACCCTCTTCTCAGGTGTGGAATTATTGCCACTAGGTGAACCTTCATCGTTGTTTCACTCCATTCCTTTGGACATGTGTTCCGTGTCTCAGCTCAAGAGATGTTTCGACGTCTCAATCCATGAGTTGATCCCGAATTGCTCGATCTTCGAGAAGATCAAATCCTGTAGAATTCACGTTCTTTTGTTGTCGTGTTAGATGAAGCTTTGAATTCAAAGATGCCAAGGTCTACATGATGCTTCGAATCAACAATTTCGAGGAGGAAAACTGAATCGAGGAGATTGTGCTAGTTAGTGTCCCCTCTGATTTCTTACCCTACGCTTGAATCTCGGGACGAGATTCTTGTTTAGTGGGGGTGAGTTGTCACAGCCCTAGACCAGCCCTTGCCTGCCTTGCTTGGTCCTTATGTGCATCATGTTTAAAATATTGTTAAACTTGAAATGGGGATTGCCTAAACCCTAGCAGTAAAGTAATTCAACTAGGGTCAATTAAAATCTTTTCAATGAACCCAAAATGCCCTTTGGAAAAGTTCATCATTTATGGATTGATTAAAAACCTCTGCCAAAAATGTTGCACTTATTTCTAGGACCATTCTGGATTTTGAATTAAATCATATCTTATTTGCATTTGGGCATTTAAATTTTATATATTATTTAAAATGCTCAAATAATCATAAGCTAAAATGTTTACTGTTGGATTTATTCTAAACAGTAGCCATGCTTGGTTTCATGATTTTTGAGTGTACCTAAATATTTTTAATAAAGCCCAGAACAAAATAAAAAAATAGAATAACAAAAACTAAATAGAAAACAGAGAAAGAGGAAGCCCACCTGAGCCACTTACCTGTGCGGCCCAGCACTGTAGCGGCCCAGCCCACCTCCCCTCGCGCGTCGTCTTCCTCGCGCCTACTGGCTCGGTGCGTGGCGCGCGCACAGCCGAGCCGCGGCCACCTCCTGCTTCACGGTGGCAAGGCCCCGACCCCCTCTCCTCGCCAGCGCGACGCCCTGGCTGCCCTGGTTCTCTCCTCTCCCTCGCTGGACCTCTCCCTCTTCTCCTTCCCTCTCTCTCGCAGCCACCGAACGCCATCGCCGCCGCGCTCGCTGCCACCGCAGCCACCGGCCACCGCACGCCTCGCATACATGCCAAGAGGAACCGCCGCAGCTCCGTCTTCCTACTTCATCGACGTACCTAATGCTGGGGAGCACCGCAGCGCCTTCAACGCCGTCGTTCCCCTCCTCTGCGTCCGGTGACCGCCGTCGACGATTCGCCGCCGTCAGGCCGCCCCCGGGCTCGCCGTCTTCTTCAAACGAACCGCCATGAGCCCCTCTTGCTCTTCCCCCTACCCCCTTACCCACGCGCGTGCCGTAGCTCCAACCCCCACCGTGCCCGAGAACCTCCCGCCGCCGGCGATGTCACCGCCGACGCTGCAGCCACCGAGGCTTGAAAACGAGCCCGGCATCGTGCTCCGCACCCTTCCACGAGTCGAAAACCCCCACCTGCTCGTCCTACGGTGCACCTCATCGCCGTTCCCGAGCACGCTCGAACTCCGGCCACCGCACTTCCCTCGCCGCCGTCGATCTGGTCCTCCCCGGCGCGAGCTGATGGCTCCGTTGGATGCGGACGAGCACCAGCATCACGCCAAGCCCCTCCGCCGCTCTTTTCGTCGTCAGAGGCGGATTTCCGACGCCCTCCGCCGCGCTCAGCCTCGCCGGCGGCTAGCCGCCGGTCGTTTGGCCTCTCTGACCGGGGGTTTGACCTCCCCCGAGTCGCTGACATGTGGGCCCTGGCCCCTGTTAATTTAAATTAAGTTTTGTTAAGCTTAATTAACCCTACTGACACTGACATGTGGGCCCTCGCGCCTAATTAGGTAAATCTAATTTTCCTGTTTAGCTTAGTACTAATCCGGTGGACCCCACATGCCAGTTTTGACCTTGGTCAAGTCAACACCGACTGGTCCCACCTGTCATGTACACAAACCAGCCCTTAGATACTGACCAGTCGGCCCCACTGGTCAGGTTTGACCCGAACAGCCCCTGTTGACCTGCTAACGTCATGACGACGCAGTGCTAACGCAGTAAAGCTTTTCTGGATTTTAAAATAAATCTTAAATGATTTATGAATTTCAGAAAATAGCCTAAACTTCTAAAAATCATATAAAATCAACCGTAGCTCAGATGAAAATAATTTATATATGAAAAATGATCAGAAAAATTCATGGAATTTGTTTATGGCATTTTCATGCATGTTTGAACAAGTTAAACCTGCTGATCAGGTCAAATCAATTAAATGGCATTTAAATAATCACATATGAAGTTTGAATTTGAACCTTTGGTTCAAACCAACTTCATTTAACATGGTTGCTAGTTGCATTAGCTCAAATCATAGCATAATGACATGTCATGATCATGCATCATATTGTGCATTGCATTGATTGTGTTCTCTCTTGTTTGCCGGTGTTTGTCCCCTTTCAGTAGACGTGTTCCGACGATGTGATCGATGACACCGATGAAGACCCAATGTTATCTTCAGAAGTGCCAGGCAAGCAAAACCCCATTAAGCATTCTGATACAATCCCACTCTCTCGCTCTTGCTCTCTTTTACTGCATTAGGACAACAACGCTTCAACTGTTACCTGCTGCGGTAGTTGAACCCCTTTCCACTGCATGACCCGTCATTGCCACAGTAAATAGTTGAAACCCACTAGTATGAGTAGGAGTTGTTTGAGCCATGTTGTGCCTACTCATTCATGCTTTCTGGTTATGCCTGCTATTGCTTAGAGTTGTGTCAGGTCTGATTCATCGGGGATGAATTGGAATGTGGTGAACATGTCCTACTGTTGAGAGCTAAGTGTGTGAACACGATTTGGTAAAGGTAGCGATGAGAGGCCATGTAGGAGTACATGGTGGGTTGTCTCATTGCAGCCGTCCTCAGGAACTGAGTTCTGTGTTGGTTGGTCCATGAAACAGCTACTATTACACATTGGGATCCTTAATTGACTCTCTCGACTTATTAATCAACATGATCTCTGTCCAGGAGTTGCAACTAGTTTCTGGTGTTTGTAGTTTACTGGAGGTCGTGCGCAGCGCTGACCCTCGGGGTGGGCTATGACGCGGCAGGTACGTGGGACGGTGTACCGATTGCCCGTTTGGTGATGCGGGAACCCTGTACACATCATTTGGGGCCGTGAGCGACACCCCGGCCGGATCTCCCCACGGATGGAACCCAAATAGGCGATAAACCTGGACGAGAGACTTGTGTGGTTAGTCAGGTCGTGGCCGACACCCTCGCTGGGCCTCCGCTTGAAGGTTGCCGAGTACATGTCGTGTAAACGGCGGTAAGTGGTGAGAGCGTGTGTGAAGAAGTACAGCCCTGCAGGGTTAAATATAATCTATTCGAATAGCCGTGTCCACGGAAATGGACTTCTGGGTTGCCTAAAACACGCAAGATAAGCGTGAGTGCTATGGATGGCCTTCTCGTAGGGAGACGGGAGCGGATCCATAGTGGTGTATTGATTGGTGAATATGTGGACTCGTGTGCGCCACCTCAAAAGAGTTACTTGTAGTCGTAGTTTAGGATAGCCACCGAGTCAAAGCTGGCTTGCTGCAGTCAAACTCCACCACCCCTTTGTTGATACTGATGCATATGTAGTTAGTTCTGATGTAAGTCTTGCTGAGTACCTTTGTACTCACGTTTGCTTAATTTATGTTTTTTGCAGAGAGACACCAGTCTCACTAGTGGTTCCGCGTGGACTTCGATGTTTAGCTTGTTACCTCAGCTACGATCTTGTACCCTTGTAGGATCTTGTAGATAGTCAGGCTTCTCAGCCTTTTTCATTTGTAGTTGTCTGTACTCAGACATGTTATGCTTCCGTTGCCAGTATGCTCTGTATGTTGGGTCATGTGACCTCTGTTTGTAATAAATGCTATGATGGCTCTTCTGGGCCTTATCTATATGAGTTGTTGAGTTATGTTGTGATGCCATGTTGTACAGCACATACTTGCATGTTATGTGTACGTGTAATGTGTATTGCTATGTGTGGGATCCGACACCTAGTTGTTTACCCTTGGTAGCCTATCTTACAGGGAAATGTCTCCTAGTGCTTCCACTGAGCCTTGGTAGCTTGCTACTGCTCCGGAACACTTCGGCAGGCCGGCATGTGTCCTTCTTCGTTCCTGTGTCTGTCCCTTAGGGGAAATGTCACGCGTTGATCCTTTAAGTCCTTGTAGCTTGCTACGACTTGGGTTCATACGTTGATGACCGACACGTTCGTTGCTGGGTCATGTATGCCTGTCTCTGTAATTTAGTGCCACTTTTGGTTTATAACTGGTCATGTCGGCCCGGGTTCTCTGTCATATGGATGCTAGCGACACTATCATATACGTGTGCCAAAATGCGCAAACGGTCCCGGGCCAGGTAAGGTGGCACCCGTGGGGATACCGTGTGTGAGGCCGCAAAGTGATATGGTGTGTTACAGGCTAGACCTGTGTGACTTAGGATCGGGGTCCTGACAGGGAAAGGAAGGAGGAGAAGGAGAAGGAAAAGGGGGGCGCCGCCCCCTTTCCCTAGTCCAATTCCGACTAGAGGGGGAGGGGGCGCGCGGCCTGCCTTGGCCGGCCCTCTCTCTCTCCACTAAGGCCCATGTGGCCCATTAGTTCTCCCGGGGGGTTACGGTAACCCTCCGGCACTCCGGTTTTCTCCGAAATCACCCGGAACACTTTCGGTGTCCGAATATAGCTGTCCAATATATCAATCTTTATGTCTCGAAAATTTAGAGACTCATCGTCATGTCCGTGATCACATCTGGGACTCCAAACTACCTTCGGTACATCAAAATACATAAACTTATAATACTTAACGTCATCGAACGTTAAGCATGCGGACCCTACGGGTTCGAGAACTATGTAGACATGACCGAGACTCATCTCCGGTCAATAACCAATAGTGGAACCTCGATGCTCATATTGGCTCCTACATATTCTACAAAGATCTTTATCGGTCAAACCGCACAACAACATACGTTGTTCCTTTTGTCATTGGTATGTTACTTGCCCGAGATTCGGTCGTCGGTATCATCATACCTAGTTCAATCTCATCACCGGCAAGTCTCTTTACTCATTCCGTAATACATCATCTCGGGATTAACTCATTAGTTGTTTCCTTGCAAGGCTTACTGTGATGTGTATTACCGAGAGGGCCCAGAGATACCTCTCCGACACTCGGAGTGACAAATCCTATTCTTGATCTATGCCAATGATACATCTCCAATGTATCTATAATTTTTTATTGTTCCATGCTATTATTATGATGTTTTGGATGTTTAATGGGCTTTGTCATACACTTTTATATTATTTTTGGGACTAACCTACTAACCCAAAGGCCCAGTCCAGATTGCTGCTTTTTGCCTGTTTCAGGGTTTTACAGAAAAGGGATATCAAACGGAGTCCAAACGGAATGAAACCTTCGGGAGAGATATTTTTGGAGAAAATCACACACTGGAGACTTGAGAACCATAGAGTAGGGTTTACGTGGGGCCCACGAGGGTGTGGGGCGCCCCCCTAGGGCGTGCCCCCTGCCTTGTGGGCCCCATGTATGGCCCCCGGTGCCCTCCTTCCTCCTATATATACCTACGTACCCCGAAACCATCAGAACAACAGAGAAAACCCTAGTTCCACCGCCGTAACCTTCTGTTCCCGTGAGATCCCATCTTGGGGCCTGTTCCGGAGCTCCGCGGAGTGCTTCTACATCATCATCATCGCCTCACCATGAGTTGTGAGTAGTTTACCATAGACCTTCGGGTCCATAGCTATTATCTAGATGGCTTCTTCTCTCTATTTGGATTTCAATACAAAGCTCTCCTTGGTCTTCAAGGAGATATATTCGATGTAATATCTTTTTGCGGTGTGTTTGTCGAGATCCGATGAATTGTGGGTTTATGATCAAGATTATCTATGAGAAATATTTGGTTCTTCTCTGAACTCTTTATGTATGATTATAATATTCTTGCAAGTCTCTTCGAATTATTGGTTTGGTTTGGCCTACTAGATCTACAGTTCTTGCAATGGGAGAAGTGCTTGGCTTTGGGTTCAATCTTGCGGTGTCCTTTCCCAGTGACAGTAGGGGCAGCAAGGCACGTATTGTATTGTTGCCATCGAGGATAAAAAGATAGGGTTTACATCATATTGCTTGAGTTTATCCCTCTACATCATGTCATCATGCTTAAGGCATTACTCTGTTCTTATGAACTCAATACACTAGATGCATGTGATGACCCACAAGTGTAGGGGATCTATCGTAGTCCTTTCGATAAGTAAGAGTGTCAAACCCAACGAGGAGCAGAAGGAAATGATAGGCAGTTTTCAGTAAGGTATTTTCTGCAAGCACTGAAATTATAGGTAACAAATAGTTTTGTGATAAGGTAATTGGTAGCAAGTGACAAAAGGTAAAAGTAAATAAGGTGCATCAAGGTGTCCCAATCCTTTTTGTTGCAAAGGACAAGCCTGGACAAACTCTTATATAAAGGAAAGCGCTCCCGAGGACACATGGGAATTATCGTCAAGCTAGTTTTCATCATGATCATCTGATTCGCGTTCGGTACTTTGATAATTTGGTATGTGGGTGGACCGGTGCTTGGGTGCATGATACATCCAAAATGTATCTATAATTTATGCTTGCTCCATGCCACTTTTGGGTGATATTGCTATGATATTCATACACTTCCATACACTTTTGATCATATTTGGACTAACTTACTAATCCAGTGCACCCCAGTGCCAGTTTCTGTTTTCGGTTGTTTTTGTATTTCAGGTTTTCACGTTTTGAGAACTGCCCAGAAAAATCCAGAAAAAATATATAAAAAATCAGCGAACCGGAAACAACACTGCGTCCGAAGGGCAGCCTGGGGGGGGCACAGGGGCTCCAGGCGCCCTGTGGGCGCCCCCCCCCCCCCCTGGGCCGCGCCGGGGGGGCGCCTGGGCCCCCCGAGGCTCCCCCGGTGCCCTACTTTGGCATATATTTAAAGGACTCTCCGAAACCCTCAGAACAGGACTTCTTTTCGCGATCCCATCTCTGTTCTGCCGCCGCCGCCGCTTCCAAGATCGGGAGCACCAGGAGAACTCTTCCCGGCACCCTGCCGGAGGGGAGGATCATCACCGGGAGCTTCTCCACCACCATGGACGCCTCCCGGATGACTCGTGAGTAGTCTCCCTTGGACCATGAGTCCATGACCAGTAGCTATGTGATGTTCTCCTCCCGTTCTTGTGCTTCACTAATTAGTCCTCGTGAGCTGCCCTACATGATCGAGGCACCTATGTAATCCTTATGCTGTTGCTATGTTGAGTTTGCTGGGATCCGATGGATTATGAGATTATGTTCAGATTGATCTTGTGTAATATATTTGATTCACCTCTTTTATATTTTAGTTCATAAGTAATTCTTGCATGTTCTCCGTTGTTATTTATTGCTTTGGCCGAGTAATAGGTAGTGACTCCAAGAGGGAACGTTATGCTCGATTGTGGGTTCATGCCCCTCGATGACTAGCTTGAGTGACAGAAACATGAGTCTAGGGGATGTGATGTTGCCACAAGGGGGAAAACAACGGTGCTTGTGCCAGCGGGTGCAAGGATTGTTTACTTTACGCAAAGTTCTTTTAATGCAGTTGTCTGTTGCATTGAGTTTACACTATGGGTGGGACTCGCAACTTAATACCAGCGAGATGTTCTGGATAGATATCTCAAGGTGGATGATTAGTAGTAGATATTGATGGATTTCGGTCTACTTACTTTGGCGTACCGCCCATGCTTTGAACCTCAACCTTTCTTGCAATGTAGTCACCATTGGTTTGCGTTCGTGGTCCTGTCAATTGCCCAGCTGTAATTTGTTTACCTCACATAGCTGTTTTATCGTCTTTTGGGAGAGAGACATCACTAGTGAACATCATGAGACTCCGGTCCATATTACCATCATTGATCACATCCACTATTTACTTTTTGCTATTTACTTACTAGTGCAAAAAGCTATCTATCACTACTATCATTGCTTTTAACCCTTTGTGAACTACAAGGCCGGAGAGATTGACAACCTCTCTGTACTCGTTGGGAGCAAAGTTAATTGTATCTGTGTGCAGGTCCACGTTGGTTGCTACTAATCTGGCGCCGTAGCAATTGACACCTACCTGTTGAACCTAGGAGTCTCTGGGGAATCGATCCTTGGCATCTTTGCTAGGGGAAAACACTTCTACTTACTGCATCTTACACCTTCCACTTGGGGTAACCAACGAGGGGTTCGAGGCCCATCAAGGAGTATTTTCTGGCGCCGTTGCCGGGGACTCCACTCGTCAGGATAGGGGAGTTGCATGCTATCTTTTACCTTTGCTTTTTAGTCTTGTTAGTTTACCTTTCATTTTTTGCTTTAGTCCCTTTTATCGAAAATCACAAAAATAGTTATCTTGCTTGCTTGCTACTATGGGTTCCACCGAGAACACCAAGTTGTGTGACTTCACTAGTCACAACAACGATGACTTTATCAGCACACCTATCACTACACCTGCCACTTCAGCACCTTCATATGAAATTAAACCTGCTTTACTGAACTTAGTCATGAGAGAACAATCCTCCGGTGCTGGAGATGATGCTGCTTTACACTTGAACAACTTTGTTGAACTTTGTGATATGCAAAAGTACCAAGAAATAGATGGTAATATTGTTAAGCTTAAGCTTTTTCCTTTCTCCTTGAGAGGAGGAGCTAAAATTTGGTTTCAGTCTTTGCCTAGAAATAGCATAGATTCATGGGACAAGTGCAAAGATGCTTTTATTGGAAAATACTATCCACCTGCTAAAATTATCCAACTTAGAAGTAACATCATGAATTTTAAACAATTGGATAATGAACACGTTGCCCAAGCTTGGGAACGTATGAAATCTCTTATCAAGAACTGCCCTACTCACGGTTTGACTACTTGGATGGTTATCCAAACTTTTTATGCAGGCTTGAACTTTACCTCGCGGAACTTGTTAGATTCGGCCGCGGGAGGAACTTTTATGTCAACTACACTTGGTGCTGCCACAAAGCTTCTCGATGAGATGATGACCAACTATTCCCAATGGCACACCGAACGCGCTCCAACAGGTAGGAAGGTAAACTCTGTCGAGGAGATTTCCTCCCTTAATGAAAAAGTTGACTTGATCATGTCTCTACTTTCGAAGCAATCTACTGTTGATCCTCGTGATGTTCCTTTAAATTCTTTGATTGCTCAAGAACAAGTAGATGTTAACTTTATCTCTAGAAATAATTTCAACAACAATGCTTATAGGAGTAACTTTGGTAACAATTCTAGACCGTTCCCCTCTAACTCTTATGGGAACAACAATGCTTATCCTAGTACCAAGAACTCCAATACTGAACTAGAGACTATGCTTAGAGATTTCATCACTACCCAAAAAGCCTTTAATAAGAATGTAGAAGAGAAACTACATAAACTAGATGATCTTTCTTTTAAGGTAGACCACTTAGCCAACGAGTTAAAATTGCTAAAAATTGAAACTTCTCCTCTTAAGGAGAGGGAAGTCATCCCTATTAATGCTACTCAAGTACAAATTAATGAAAACATTAGGATGATGGCTAAGCTTAAAGAAAGATGGGCTAGAGAAAGGGAGGAAGAGGAAAGAATTAAGAGCCTTCCTACCCACCACACTGTTGCTACTATCCAAGTTATTGAGGATGTTCACACTCTTAGCACCCAATGTACTCCTGGTCCCAATGGACCTATTAATGGTGATGCTATAGAAACTACCAAACAGGTGAACCTTAAGGACACCACTACTACTTTACTTGATGCTCGTGACCTTGATTTTCATAATTGCACTCTTACAGAAGTTATTGATTTCCTTCACAAGATGTCTAGAGATCCCCGCCCTAGCACGCTTAACCTTGCCTTCACAGAGCATATCACTAATGCTCTCATCAAAGCTAGGGAGGAGAAACTTAGAGTAGAAGCCTCCATACCTAGAAAGCTAGAAGATGGTTGGGATCCTATGATAAAAATTTATTTGAATGACTTCTCTTGTTATGCATTATGTGATGTTGGTGCTAGTACCTCTGTTATGCCCAAAAGGATATATGATATGCTTAAATTGAAACCTTATGATTCTTGTTCTTTTGGTGTACGTCTCGTTGATTCTTCCATAAAGAAACCTTTGGGGAGGATCGATGATGTTCTTATTGTTGTCAATGATAATTATGTGCCCGTTGATTTCACTATTATGGATATTGAATGTGATCCTTCTTGTCCAATTATTTTGGGACGTCCCTTTTTGCGCACCGTTGGTGCTGTCATTGACATGAAACAGGGTAATATAAAATTTCAGTTTCCTCTCAAGAAAGGGATGGAACACTTCCCTCGTAAGAAGGTCAAGTTACCTTTTGAGTCCGTCGTACGGGCTAGCTATTCTTTTACTCTTGATAAAACTTGATCTATGCATTATGCCTAGCTTAAAGGCATAAAAGAAAGCGCTTTTGGGAGGCAGCCCACATGAATAAATTTTTTGCTTTTGTTGTGTCTTGATGTTGTTTACTGCTGTAGCATCATCATTGTATCTTTACTTTTCATATTTGTGCCAAGTATAGCCTCTGATTGCTAGAAAGTTCAAAAGTTGTGAGGTGTTGTCCAGGAAACAGATTTTGTCCTTGGATAGAAAAATTAGATCATCTTTTTGGTCTGAATTTTTTTGACAGCGTTCTCTATATAATTGTCTTTCGTGCGTCAGTTCTGAGTTTTTTTATTTGAGTTGCAGAAGTATCCCAAACAGGTCAATTACTGCCTGCTGTTCTGTTTTACACAGATTCTGTCCTGTTTTGCCTTACCTTCACTTTGCAAATTAAGAACTTGCTTTTTCTTTGCAAAAACCTTTTGGCAATCTTGAGAAACAGTAGAACTTCAAGAATATCCTTATTTCCAGCAAGGTATAACTATTTTATTAAGGGTACTAACCTCGCTAATCAGATTATGATGAGTTATGTATGAAGGGAGTTTTCAAGTGTGCGAGGGAAGATGATAAAAAGATTCAGGAGTGTCAAGCGCTCAAGCTTGGGGATGCCCCCGTGCACCCCCAAGAAATATTCAAGGAGACTCAAGCGTCTAAGCTTGGGGATGCCCCCGTGCATCCCCTTCTCCATCAACATTATCAGTTCGTCTTTCTTTCCGCTATATTTTTATCACTTCATGTGTTATGTGCTATGCTTGGAGCGTCTTGCTTTTAGTTTTTTTTTTAGTTTTTCATAACGAGTCGGAACCTAGCACTCCTTTATGTGGGAGAGAAACACGCTCCACCTCTACCTAGAACATTACATAGAATTTTCATGTCTATCTATGCTGTGTGTGTTCTTTGTCTTTTAATAGCTACTATCATACTTTGCTCTTAGTATTCATGCTTATCTTTTCAAGAGCTTTTATTTAGTTGGTTGCTTGAACTCTCTTTAATTACCATGCTCACCTTATTAAGAGAGTTTGCTTCCGTTGCATGGGTTAATGTGTCTATGATAAAGATGCTACTTTCATGATGGTGCTTAGTAGTTCAGGTTTTCTTTTGGTTAATCTCAGATAGCTCGGGGGTTCCCAATGTGTTATTGGAGTACCAACTTGGTTTGTTTGCCTATGATATGGTATGGTCTAGTAATATCTTCCTTCGAGAATTTATTTTGATTGACTTGGCGTATGCTCATGCATATTCAAGACTGTAAAGAAAGTCTGTCAAGCCTTGATGATCTTTTATTTCTAAGTAGCGATATAACTACCATGCCTGATTCAATATTGCTTTGTCGCTCTGCATGATTATGACCGTCATTGCTCTCTTAGTTGGTCGCTCCCAGTCTTTTGCTAACCTCCACCTGCACTAAGCAAATTAACCATGCAATACATAGCTCATGGGAAAGTAGCCTAAAAACTATTGTGGTAAAGAATATGTTGCCTATGTATCTTATTTCTTATGAGTTGCTTGCTAAGCGGTAACCATGTTTCTGGGGACGCCATCAACTGTCACACTCTTATTGAATATCATGTGAGTTGCTATGCATGTTCGTCTTGTATGAAGTAAGGGTGATTTACCATGGGTTGAATTAATATGCATATTGTTAGAGAAGAACATTGGGCCGCCAACCAAAGCCATGCATCATGGTGGAAGTTTTAGCTTGGACCTTAATCCTCAATCTCTCATGAGAATATGCTTATGCATTAAATAGGAGTCCATCATCTATTTTCTATGTTGTCCCAGTATGGATGTCCTCAAGTTGAGATCTATCAAAAAATGAGAAATCAAATGCGATTTATCTCCTTGGACCTTTGTATAGGTGGCATAGAGGTACCCCTTTGTGACACTTGGTTAAAACATATGCAATGCAATGATAACCCATGGGGATCCGAGCTAATTAGGACAAGGAGCGAGCACTATTGGTATTTGATGCATGAGGCTTGCAACTTATAAGATGTTTTATGCATGACACATATGAAGTACTACTACCGTTGACACAATTGCTTCCATGTTTCCAAAATAAAAAGCTCTAGCACTTCAAGCACCAACTACTGAGAGCATGATTGTCATTCTGAGTGTAATGTGCATTGTCCCAAAGTAGCATTGTCTTTTGCATGATTGTGATATCGTTTATTCTGAAATGATTGTATCTAGTCATCACTTAAACCTTGAAGGTGCCCTTGCACTTATGTTTTGCATCACTAAAGGGGGCAAGCTAGATATCACTTGATCATATTTGCACATCATGTTCATTGCAAATCTTTTTGATGTTTCAGTTTCATGTTGTAAAACTTTCAGTCATTTGTGATTTTCTCTTGAGACAACTTAATTACTATAGAATCATTGTCTCAGTAAGCTTTTGTCATATGACTATGAGAAAGTCCTATATGGTTAATAGCATGTCACCACAGAAATTATTCTTGTTATCATTTACCTACTCGAGGATGAGCAGGAATTAAGCTTGGGGATGTTGATACGTCCAAAACGTATCTATAATTTCTGCTTGCTCCATGCCACTTTTGGGTGATATTGCTATGATATTCATACACTTCCATACACTTTTGATCATATTTGGACTAACTTACTAATCCAGTGCACCCCAGTGTCAGTTTCTGTTTTCGGCTGTTTTTGTATTTCAGGTTTTCACGTTTCGAGAACTGCCCAGAAAAATCCAGAAAAATTATATAAAAAATCAGCGAACCGGAAACAACACTGCGTCCGAAGGGCAGCCTGGGGGGGCACAGGGGCTCCAGGCGCCCTGTGGGCGCCCCCCCCCCCCTGGGCCGCGCCAGGGGGGGCGCCTGGGCCCCCCGAGGCTCCCCCGGTGCCCTACTTTGGCATATATTTAAAGGACTCTCCGAAACCCTCAGAACAGGACTTCTTTTCGCAATCCCATCTCTGTTCCGCCGCCGCCGCCGCTTCCAAGATCGGGAGCACCAGGAGAACTCTTCCCGGCACCCTGCCGGAGGGGAGGATCATCACCGGGAGCTTCTCCACCACCATGGACGCCTCCCGGATGACTCGTGAGTAGTCTCCCTTGGACCATGAGTCCATGACCAGTAGCTATGTGATGTTCTCCTCCTGTTCTTGTGCTTCACTAATTAGTCCTCGTGAGCTGCCCTACATGATCGAGGCACCTATGTAATCCTTATGCTGTTGCTATGTTGAGTTTGCTGGGATCCGATGGATTATGAGATTATGTTCAGATTGATCTTGAGTAATATATTTGATTCACCTCTTTTATATTTTAGTTCATAAGTAATTCTTGCATGTTCTCCATTGTTATTTATTGCTTTGGCCGAGTAATAGGTAGTGACTCCAAGAGGGAACGTTATGCTCGATTGTGGGTTCATGCCCCTCGATGACTAGCTTGAGTGACAGAAACATGAGTCTAGGGGATGTGCTGTTGCCACAAGGGGGAAAACAACGGTGCTTGTGCCCGTGGGCGCAAGGATTGTTTACTTTACGCAAAGTTCTTTTAATGCAGTTGTCTGTTGCATTGAGTTTACACTATGGGTGGGACTCGCAACTTAATACCAGCGAGATGTTCTGGATAGATATCTCAAGGTGGATGATTAGTAGTAGATATTGATGGATTTCGGTCTACTTACTTTGGCGTACCGCCCATGCTTTGAACCTCAACGTTTCTTGCAATGTAGTCACCATTGGTTTGCGTTCGTGGTCCTGTCAATTGCCCAGCTGTAATTTGTTTACCTCACATAGCTGTTTTATCGTCTTTTGGGAGAGAGACATCACTAGTGAACATCATGAGACTCCGGTCCATATTACCATCATTGATCACATTCACTATTTACTTTTCGCTATTTACTTACTATTGCAAAAAAACTATCTATCACTACTATCATTGCTTTTAACCCTTTGTGAACTACAAGGCCGGAGAGATTGACAACCTCTCTGTACTCGTTGGGAGCAAAGTTATTTGTATCTATGTGCAGGTCCACGTTGGTTGCTACTAATCTGGCGCCGTAGCAATTGACACCTACCTGTTGAACCTAGGAGTCTCTGGGGAATCTATCCTTGGCATCTTTGCTAGGGGAAAACACTTCTACTTACTGCATCTTACACCTTCCACTTGGGGTAACCAACGAGGGGTTCGAGGCCCATCAGTGCTGCCCTTACTTGGACAAGCCTCCCACTTATGATTAACCTCTAATGCAAGCATCCGCAACTACAAAAGAAGTATTAAGGTAAACCTAACCATAGCCTGAAACATATGGATCCAAATCAGCCCCTTACGAAGCAACGCATAAACTAGGGTTTAAGCTTCTGTCACTCTAGGAACCCATAATCTAATTATTACTTCCCAATGCCTTCCTCTAGGCCCAAATAATGGTGAAGTGTCATGTAGTCGACGTTCACATGACACCACTAGAGGATAGACAACATACATCTCATCAAAATATCGAACGAAGACCAAACTCACATGACTACTAATAGCAAGACTTCTCCCATGTCCTTAGGAACAAAAGTAACTACTCACAAGACATAATAATGTTTATGATCAGAGGGGTATTAATATGCATAATGGATATGAACATATGATCTTCCACCAAATAAACCAACTAGCATCAACTACAAGGAGTAATCAACACTACTAGCAACCCACAGGTACCAATCTGAGGTTTGGGTACAAAGATTTGATACAAGAGATGAACCAGGGTTTGAGAGGAGATGGTGCTGGTGAAGATGTTGATGAATATAGCCCTCCCCAAGATGGGAGAGTTGTTGGTGATGACGGCGGTGACGATTTCCCCCTCCCGAAAGGAAGTATCCCTGGCAGAACAGCTCTGCCGGAGCCCTAGATTGGTTTCCGCCTCGAGAAGGCGGCGTCTGGTCCCGAAAGCCTCGTTATGATTTTTTCCAGGTCAAAACACTTCATATAGGAGAAGATGGGCTTAGGAGGCCTGCCGGCTGACCCTCAAGGGGCGTGCCCCCCGCCCTCGAGGCCAGCTGGTGGCCCCTCTCGTGAGTTTCTTTCGCCGGATATTTTTTATATTTTCCAAAATGACGTTTTGTGGAGTTTCAGAGCTTTTGGAGTTGTGTAGAATAGGTTTCCAGAGTTTGCTCCTTTTCCAGCTCAGAATTCCAGCTGCCGGCATTCTCCCTCTTCATGTGAACCTTGTAAAATAAGAGAGAAAAGGCATAAGTATTGTGACAAAACATGTATGAACAACCCATAATGCAATAAATATCAAGTTATAAGCATGATGCAAAATGGACGTATGAACTCCCCCAAGCTTAGACCTCGCTTGTCCTCAAGAGAAAGCCGGTATTGAAAAATATGTCCACATGTTTAGAGATAGAGGTGTCGATAAAAACAAAATACGGACATGAGGGCATCATGATCATTCTCGTAACAGCAACTTAAATAAATATAGTCATATGGTTCTTATGCTAAAGTAACAACTCATCCACAATATCAAGTATGCATCATAAACTTCATTGGAAACTAACAAACTTTGGTCTCGGTCATTGAAGCAATTGCAATTTATCATAACATCGGAAAGAGTCAATATAAGAGCTTTTCAGCAAGCCTACATACTCAAGTATCATATAGTCTTTCACAATTGCTCACACTCACGCAATACTTATGTTTATGGAGTTTTAATCGGACACAGAGAAAGATAGGGGATTATGGTTTTGCCTCCCAACCGTTTACCTCAAGGGTAATGTCAACAGAAATAGATCATGAAAACTTACATCAAGTGGGTATATATGTCAAGATCTTTCCAACACAATGTGCTTGCCAAAGGATAAAATGTAAACAGGAAAGGTGGGTTTCACCTTGACACTTATAACACATGAATAATAGATAGGCCCTTCGCAGAGGGAAGAAGAGGTTGTCATGTGTTTTTATGGTTGGATGCACAAAGTCTTAGCATAGAAGAACTTTGCTTTTATATTGCCACTTGTGATAAGGACCTTTATTATGCAGTCTGTCGCTTTTATTACTTCCATATCACAAGATCATATAAAGCTAATTTCTCCCACACTAATAAATCATACATATTTTAGCGGATTTGCCACATGACAACTTACTTGGAAGGATCTTTCTCAATCCATAGGTAGGTATGGTGGACTCTCATGGCAAAACTGTGTTTAAGGATATATGGAAGCACAAGTAGTATCTCTACTTAGTGCGAGGAGTTTTGGCTATATGTTAGAAGATCCATGACAATATACTTTATTTCAGATATAAGAAGACATAACCCATTATGTTTTCTTCCTTTTCCAACATCAACTCTTTAGCATGTCATACTTTAATGAGTTCTCACAATCATAAAAGATGTCCAAGATAGTATATTTGTACGTGAAGCCTCTCTTCTTTTATTACTTCCTATTAATTGCAACGATGACCAAAACTATGTTTGTCACCTCCCAACAACTTTTATTTATCATACTCTTGTATGTGAAGTCATTACTTCCCACAAGATCGATATGATCTCTATGATACTCTTTATGTTTTCTTTCTTTTTATCATGACCCAAGTGAGGAAATCAA
The DNA here is from genome assembly GCA_902687465.1 of Secale cereale. Classification (NCBI taxonomy): domain Eukaryota; kingdom Viridiplantae; phylum Streptophyta; class Magnoliopsida; order Poales; family Poaceae; genus Secale; species Secale cereale. The sequence continues at coordinate 49,465,950 of LR738711.1, read as the reverse complement.
GCCCTTGACTCAACACTAATCTTTATTATATAGACTCGATTACAAAGGATAAAGCTCACAAAGCAAAATCTCACAACTAGATCATGCTAACTTTATTCTAATAGATCAAGATACTACCAAAAGGATCGAACTAAGTAAAACGATAAAGATAGGAGTGATGGTGATACGATACCGGGGTCACTCCCCCAAGCTTGGCAGCTGCCAAGGGGAGTGCCCATACCCATATGATTATGTCTCCTTCTTCGGGGGTGGTGATGATGGCTTCTTCCGTAACTTGCACTTAAGAGCAGAATTCTGCTCCTTTAGATCATTGATCTCTTGCTCAAGGGTTAATATCTTCTTGCATAATGCATGCTTGTTCTCCTGCAAGAGGTTAAAAGGGATAAATTCGATCTTAGGTTTCTTTACTCTGTCGGGAAGGCTTGACTTTTTGAACTCCACATGCATGTCCCCCGGTTGAGGCAGTGGGAATTCATCTTCCTCTGAGCTGGTCCAATCCTTCCCCTTGGGATCATGGTCCTCTTCTTCCTCCGTGGTCCAACCATAATGCTCCAAGTCACCATAAACCTTAGGATCAGCAAGGAAATCAGCCACATAGATTTCTCCCTCCGAATCCTGGGACGACATGTTGCCTTTATATGTGACAGAAACAGCTTGAAATGAAAACGGAGGATTTTTGCGTGATACAGAGGTCAAAACCTTCAGGAGTATATATAATGAATTTTCCCGAACGAAAGGAGTAAGCCACAAGAAAACGGAGTCCGGGGGACACACAGGGTGTCCTCGAGGCACGGGGGCATGCCCTGGGAAGGGGGCGCGCCCTCCACCCTTGAGGTCGCCTCGTGTCTCTTCCGGACTACGGTTTATTTTTCTATTTTTCTAAATATTCCAAAACGGAGAAAAAATACCTTTAGAACTGTTTTGGAGTCGGTTTACTTACCGTATCACATACCTCTTCCTTTTCGGAGGCTGAATCGTTCTGGAAAGTGTCCCTTATGTATTCCTCTGGGGTTACGGTTTCAATAACATTAGTTTCAACATTAATAGGATTACCTGAGATATAATGTTTGATTCTTTGACCGTTCACCACCTTCGGATTTGTGCCTTCGAAGTTGTTGATTTTTATGGCACCAGAACAATAGACCTCCTCGATAATGTAAGGTCCTTCCCACTTGGAGAGAAGTTTTCCTGCAAAAAATCTTAAACGAGAGTTGAATAGCAAAACATAATCACCTACGTTGAACTCACGCTTTTGTATCCTTTTGTCATGCCATCTTTTAACTTTTTCTTTAAACAGTTTGGCGTTCACATAGGCCTGGGTTCTCCACTCATCGAGACAGCTAATGTCAAATAACCTCTTCTCACCGGCAAGTTTGAAATCGTAGTTGAGCTCTTTAATATCCCAATATGCCTTATGTTCTAGCTCAAGGGGTAAGTGACAAGCTTTTCCATATACCATCTTATATGGAGACATACCCATAGGATTTTTGTATGCAGTTCTATAGGCCCATAATGCATCGTCAAGTTTCTTGGACCAATTCTTTCTAGACCTATTAACTGTCTTTTGCAAGATTAATTTCAACTCCATGTTACTTAGTTCTACTTGGCCACTAGTCTGTGGGTGATAAGGTGATGCAATTCTATGGTTGACATCGTATTTAGCAAGCATCTTACGAAAAGCACCATGAATAAAGTGTGAACCACAGTCATTAGATACCTAGGGACTCCAAACCTCGAGAAAATAACTTCTTTAAGCATATTAATAGAGGTGTTATGATCAACACTACTAGTTGGAATAGCTTCTAACCACTTAGTAATGTAATCAATAGCAAATAAATATGTGTGTACCCATTAGAGGCATGAAAAGGTCCCATATAATCAAAGCCCCAAACATCAAATTGTTCAATAACAAGTGAATAATTCATAGGCAATTCTTGACGTCTACTAATATTACCAATTCTTTGACATTCATCACAAGATAAGACAAAATTACGGGCATCCTTGAAGAGAGTAGGCCAATAAAAACCGGATTGCAGTACCTTGTGTGCAGTTCTATCTCCCGCATGGTGTCCTCCATAAGCTTCGGAGTGGCACTTGCATAGGATCTGTTCCTGTTCATGCTCAGGTACACAACATCTAATAATACCATCTACTCCTTCTTTATAAAGATGTGGGTCATCCCAAAAGTAATGTCTCAAATCATAGAAGAACTTTTTCTTTTGCTGGTATGTGAAGCTAGGAGGTATAAACTTAGCAACAATGTAATTAGTATAATCAGCATACCATGGAGCAGTACGAGAAGTATTTATGACAGCTAGTTGTTCATCAGGAAAGCTATCATCAATAGGTTGTGGGTCATCAAGTATATTCTCTAACCTAGACAAGTTATCTGCTACGGGGTTCTCAGCTCCCTTTCTATCAATAATATGCAAGTTAAATTCTTGCACCAAGAGAACCCATCTAATAATTCTAGGCTTAGCATCTTTATTTTCCATAAGGTATTTGGTAGCAGCATGATCAGTGTGAATAGTTACTTTGAATCAACAATATAGGGTCTAAACTTATCACAAGCAAACACAACTGCTAAAAATTATTTCTCGGTGGTAGCATAATTACTTTGGGCACTATCTAGAGTTTTACTAGCATACTGGATAACATTCAATTTCTTATCAACTCTTTGCCCTAGAACAGCTCCTACAACATATTCACTAGCATCGCACATAATCTCAAAGGGTAAATTCCATTCAGGAGGCTGGACAATAGGTGCGGAGATCAATGCTTTCTTAAGTATTTCAAATGCTTCTATGCAATCATCATCAAGGACAAAAGGAATATCTTTTTGTAAGAGATTAGTTAGAGGCTTGGAGATTTTGGAGAAGTCCTTAATGAACCTCCTATAAAACCCAGCATGACCAAGGAAACTTCGTATACCTTTGATGTCCTTTGGGCATGGCATCTTTTCAATAGCATCAACTTTAGCTTTGTCAACTTCAATATATCCTTCAGAAATTTTATGTCCCAAGATAATGCCTTCATTAACCATAAAGTGGCACTTCTCCCAATTCAAGACAAGATTAGTGTCTTCACATCTCTGCAAAACTCGATCAAGGTTGCTTAAGCAATCATCAAAAAAAGTTCCGTAAACGGAGAAATCATCCATGAACACCTCAACAATCTTTTCACAAAAATCAAAGAATATAGCCATCATGCATCTTTGAAAGGTAGCAGGTGCATTACACAAACCAAAAGGCATACGTCTATAAGCAAAGGTGCCGAGAAGACAAGTAAAGGTGGTCTTTTCTTGATCCCCTTTTGACACAGGTATTTAAGAGAAACCAGAATAACCATCTAGAAAGCAAAAATGAGTATGTTTGGATAACCTTTCTAGCATTTGATCAATAAATGGCAAGGGGTAATGATCTTCCTTAGTAGCTTTATTTAACTTACGGAAATCAATTACCATCCTATAACTTGTAACTATTCTTTGCGGGATCAATTCATCTTTATCATTAGGGACAACAGTCATACCTCCTTTCTTATGAACACAATGGACATGACTTACCCACTGGCTATCAGCAACTGGATAGATAATACATGCCTCTAAAAGCTCTAGTATTTCCTTTCTTACCACTTCTATCATCTTGGGGTTTAACCGTCGTTGATGATCAATAACTGGTTTAGCATTTTCTTCCAATTTTATCTTGTGTTGGCATATAGTGGGACTAATGCCCTTGAGATCATCCAGAGTATATCCAATAGCAGCACGATGCTTCTCCAGAGTTTTCAATAATTTTTCTTCTTCCTGCTCTGAAAGGTTAGCACTAATAATAACATGATATATCTTCTTTTCATCAAGATAAACATACATAAGATTACCAGGTAAAGGTTTAAGTTGAAACACGGGATCACCCTTGGGTGGAGGAGGATCCCCTAGGATTTCAACAAGCAAGTTGTTTTTCAATACGGGTCCCTGTTTAAATAATATTTCATCTATTTCCATTCTTTCGTTCATATGCATATCATTTTCGTGGTCTAGCAAGTATTGTTCTAAAGGATCATTAGGTGGCACATCAATAGAAGCAAGACCAATAATTTCATCTTTACTGGGTGGTGCCTTTTCAAGGGGTTGTCTACGAAATTTAGCAAAGTTAAAATCATGAGACATATCCCCTAAGCCAACAGTGGCAATATCTTTCACACAGTCTATCTTGGCATTAACAGTATTCAAGAAGGGTCTACCAAATATAATGTGACAGAATGCATCTTGTGGGGAACTAAGAACGAGAAAATCAGCTGGGTATTTAACCTTCCCACACAAGACTTCAACATCTTTAACAATCCCAACTGGTGAAATAGTATCTCTATTGGCAAGCTTAATAGTAACATCAATCCCTTCTAACTCAACAGGTGCAATATCATGCATAATTTCGTTATACAAATCATGAGGGATAATACTCGCACTAGCACCTACATCACGTAAACCATGATAGCAATGATCTCCTATCTTGATAGAGATAACATGCAAGCCTACAATAGGTCTATGTCTATTCCTAGCATTGGGTTTGGCTATTCTAGCACACTCTTCTTGGAGGTAAATAACATGTCCATCTAAATCTTCTACCAAGAGATCTTTACCCATAGCAACACTAGGTTCAACTTTAATTTGCTCAGAGGGTGTAGGTGTTCTAGTATTACTCTTACGAACAACAGTTGAAGCTTGAGCATGATCATTTATCCTAACAGGGAAAGGTGGTTTCTCAATATAAGCTGTAGGTATAACAGGATCAACATTATAAGTGATAGACTTTTCTTCAACTTTAATAGGCTCAACAACTTTTACCTCAATAGGGGGATGGTATTTAAACCACTTCTCCTTAGGGAGATCAACATGAGTAGCAAAAGATTCACAGAAAGAAGCTACTATCTCAGAGTCAAGTACATATTTAGTGCTAAACTCACGGAAAACATCGGTATCCATAAAAGCTTTAACACAATCAAACTTAGGGGTCATACCTGACTCCTTACCTTCGTCGAGATCCCAATCTTTAGAGTTGTGTTTAATTCTTTCCAATAAATCCCATTTGAATTCAACAGTCTTCATCATAAAAGAGCCAGAACAAGAATTATCGAGCATGGTGCGATTATTGAGAGAAAGCCGAGCATAAAAAATTTGGATGATCATTTTTCTTGAAAGCTCATGATTGGGGCATGAATATAACATTGACTTCGCGAGGCCAGAAATTATAAATATAATTACGATCACGATGAACCTGGCGCATAGGGTAGAACTTCTGATGAAATTCCAACTTCAGACGATTATAGTTCCAAGATCCCATATCATCGCATAGCCTAAACCATGTCAATGCATATCCCTTCAAAGATAAAGGGAAGCCCTTCTTCTTGATTACATCCTCGGGCATACCTGAAAGCTTAAATAATCCACAAACTTCATCCACATAGATTAGATGTAAATCGGGATGCAGTGTTCCGTCTCCTCTAAAGGGATTTTCAAGCAGTTTCATTATCATACCCGAAGGAATCTCAAAGCAAACATGTTCAATAGGTGCAGTAGGTTGAGTAGCAACTCTTTGCTCTTCTGGTCGGGGTGAAGAAACCCAGAACAAGCCCCTCAAAGGATTTTGAGCCATGGTAACAAGTGACAATAAATTTCAGCACACTATATAAATTTTTCCTTACCAAAGGAGCTTCACTCCCCGGCAACGGCGCCAAAAAAGAGTATTGATGACCCACAAGTGTAGGGGATCTATCGTAGTCCTTTCGATAAGGAAGAGTGTCGAACCCAACGAGGAGCAGAAGGAAATGATAGGCAGTTTTCAGTAAGGTATTTTCTGCAAGCACTGAAATTATAGGTAACAGATAGTTTTGTGATAAGGTAATTGGTAGCAAGTGACAAAAGGTAAAAGTAAATAAGGTGCAGAAAGGTGGCCCAATCCTTTTTGTAGCAAAGGACAAGCCTGGACAAACTCTTATATAAAGGAAAGCGCTCCCAAGGACACATGGGAATTATCGTCAAGCTAGTTTTCATCACGATCATCTGATTGGCGTTCGGTACTTTGATAATTTGGTATGTGGGTGGATCGGTGCTTGGGTGCTGCCCTTACTTGCACAAGCCTCCCACTTATGATTAACCTCTAATGCAAGCATCCACAACTACAAAAGAAGTATTAAGGCAAACCTAACCATAGCCTGAAACATATGGATCCAAATCAGCCCCTTACGAAGCAATGCATAAACTAGGGTTTAAGCTTCTGTCACTCTAGCAACCCATCATCTACTTATTACTTCCCAATGCCTTCCTCTAGGCCCAAATAATGGTGAAGTGTCATGTAGTCGACGTTCACATGACACCACTAGAGGATAGACAACATACATCTCATCAAAATTCGAACGAAGACCAAACTCACATGACTACTAATAAGAAGACTTCTCCCATGTCCTCGGGAACAAAAGTAACTACTCACAAGACGTAATATTGTTCATGATTAGAGGGGTATTAATATGCATAATGGATCAGAACATATGATCTTCCACCAAATAAACCAACTAGCATCAACTACAAGGAGTAATCAACACTACTAGCAACCCAGAGGTACCAATCTGAGGTTTGGGTACAAAGATTTGATACAAGAGATGAACTAGGGTTTGAGAGGAGATGGTGCTGATGAAGATAAACCACCCCAAGATGGGAGAGTTGTTGGTGATGACGGTGGTGACGATTTCCCCCTCTCGGAGGGAAGTATCCCCGGCAGAACAGCTTTGCCGGAGCCCTAGATTGGTTTCCGCCTTGGTTCTGCCTCGAGACGGCGGCGTCTGGTCCCGAAAGCGTCCTTATGATTTTTTCCAGGTCAAAACACTTCATATAGGAGAAGATGGGGTTAGGGGGCCTGCCGGCTGACCCTCGACGCAGGGGGGCGCGCCCCCCGCCCTTGAGGCCAGCCGGTGGCCCCTCTCGTGAGTTTCATTCGCCAGATATTTTTTATATTTTCCAAAATGACGTTCTGTGGAGTTTCAGAGCTTTTGGAGTTGTGCAGAATAGGTTTCCAGAGTTTGCCCCTTTTCCAGCTCAGAATTCCAGCTACCGGCATTCTCCCTCTTCATGTGAACCTTGTAAAATAAGAGAGAAAAGGCATAAGTATTGTGACAAAACATGTATGAACAACCCATAATGCAATAAATATCAACTTATAAGCATGATGTAAAATGGACGTATTAGCATGCTGGATAGCGGTCGATGTGTGGAGTAATAGTAGTAGATGTAGGATCGTTTCGGTCTACTTATCTCGGACGTGATGCCTATATATAATGATCATGCCTAGATAGTCTCATAATTATTTGCTTTTCTATTAATTGCTCGACAGTAATTTGTTTACCCAGCCGTAGAATATCGCTATCATGAGAGAAGCCACTAGAGAACACTATGACCCCCGGTCTATTCTCAACATATCAATCTACATCTATTTTATTTTTTCGCTTTTACTTTCTGTTCTTATAATAAAAAATACCAAAAATATCAAACTAACAACTCTATCAGAGCTCACTTTCGTAACTGGCCGTAAAGGGATTGACAACCCCTTATCGCGTTGGCTGCGAAGTTCTTATTTGTTTGTGCAGGTGCGAGAGACTCGCGCGTGGTCTCCTACTAGATTGATACCTTGGTTCTCAAAAACTGAGGGAAATACTTACGCTACTGTGTTGCATCTCCCTTTCCCCTTTGAGGGAATACAACGCAAGCTCGAGAAGTAGCAGCCAACAGCACAAACACCTTCTGGGACACCTGTAGAGCATATTTATAATCACCCAGTTACGTTGTGACGTTTGATAGCACACAAGGTGTTCCTCCGGTATTCAGGAGTTGCATAATCTCATAGTCATAGGAACATGTATAAGTCATGAAGAAAGCAATAGCTGTAAAATTAAACGATCAAATTGCTAAGCTAATGGATGTGTCTTGTCCATCATATCATTCTCCTAATGATGTGATCCCGTTGATCAAATGACAACTCATGTCTATGGCTAGGAAACATAACCATCTTTGATCAATGAGCTAGTCTAGTAGAGGCATACTAGGGACACTCTGTTTTTGTCTATGTATTCACACATGTACTAAGTTTTCGGTTAATACAATTCTAGCATGAATAATAAACATTTATCATGATATAAAGAAATACAAATAACAACTTTATTATTGCATCTAGGGCATATTTCCTTCACACTACTGGAATTTTTTCACTTATTCGGCTATGACCATGAAGGTGCAGAGCCGAATTATGAGCATCTATAATTGTATACGGTGACCAAAAATTACTAACATGAGGTGTAGCATATGACGGCTGAGAGTAGCTGGTCGGATAGCCAGTACTAGCATGGACAATTCTCTCATTCATCGGCATGGTTGAATTATTATATTGCACGTTAGTTGCCGACGAATAAAAGGGTGAAACACTTTCTTGCATGGCATTGGAAATTCTAACATGAGGTGTTTCAAATTTATTAACCGAACTCACCATGCTATTCATCAGCATAACGATTTGTGGGGTTGCTGATGCATGACAGTTGGGATACATATGGTGGATGTTACTAGTATCATAAGCAATTGAAGCATGTAAATTACTTTGAATCGGCCCTTGCACATAGTTAGAAGCATGGATGAAAAAAGTAGGGTTGGCCGATAGAGTATACTTATTGAACGACCTAGTAACACCATATGAATTATTTGCATCTACACGAGGGGATTGGGTAATCATATTACCTTTGTAGATTGCAAACCCTAGATGACGATCTCTTCATAGCAAGAACGGGTTGGAGACTGTTTGAAGCTTCTTCCCCAGCGGAGTCGCCAAAAAGTGTGTTTGCACACGAACACGTCACCGTGTACCCTCGGCGTCGAGCGCGGTATTCAAGACACGTCGCCGAAGGAGGCTCACCGGAAGCGCGATACGCAAGAAAATCTAGCGAGCGCTTTTGAAGACCCGAAACCCCACGCGGCCGGGAGAGACCCCGTCTGGATGCACGGCGGTGATGGGCTGCCCTAGGTCGGATCGCCCGCCCCTAGGACTCCGTAGATCGAAGCTCTCTGAAGCAAAGAACACCGATGAACGAGAAGCAGAAAACTAGGGTAGGAGATGAAAGTTTGTAGATGGGTTTTGCGATTATGTGTTGTTCAATAGGCCGTCACCCCTTAGGTATATAAGAGACGGATGGAATTCCCGTGCAAGGAAAAGGCTTGGATTCACCTCCAAAGCCCTAGTCAAATTCGGACTGGTTTTGTCCGAACTTTCTAGAACTATTCGGTTTAAAACTGGTTGCACCTTGTGGGTCTTTTTTGGGGTAGTAAACGACCTTTCGACGAGACGAGACGAACAACTTTCAGTTTGAACTTTTTTAATTCAAAGCCATCTTGAGTGCCGAATCTCTCACGCAAAACAGCAGATTGGTGGCGCTACCCATCAAACATCTGTCTGGTGGGGCGCGCCATATTTTGCATCCTGACAGGGCTGCATTCTGATGACTCTAATTTTTGCATACGATCTTGGATTGGGACGATTTTTATATCAAAATCGATCGTTTCGATGATACGAAGAAAATTTGAAAATGATTTGTGCGTGTGATCTTGGATTGGGACGATTTTTATATCAAAATCGATCGTTTCGATGTTTTAATGGTTTAATTGGATAAATGACTCTTGAATTCTGGTGATTCCGAGAAATGCCACTGCAAACTTTGAAAAATGCTGGCATTATTTTAAAGTTTCGAAAATTCAGTGGCATTTGTCACAATCCCTAGACTTCGAGTGGCATTTAACAAAGTGCAACGATTGGACGCGATGCACCGGCCGAACTTTCGGCCGGTTTGCACGCACGCTGCGCGCCCCCGCCTCCTTCCCTACCTCCATCCCCTACCTCCAGTCTTATGCGCGCGCATCCCTCCCCTCTCCTCTCCCCCGGCTGCGACTGGGCTAGATCTCCATCATCGACGGCCAGGAGCTCCCTCGCCAGCCGCCATGGCTGCCTGCTGCCATGGCCATGTCCATCCCCTCGCGCATATCCCCCCTCCTCCCGGGCTGCGATGGGCCACCACAAGCTCCATCGCCGGAGGCCAGGAGCTCCCCTCGATCCATCGCCGGAGGCCAGGAGCTCCCCTCGCCGACCGCCATGCTCGAATCCACCCCGCGGTATACAAGTGTTGCAACCGTCACCTAGGAAAGCTTCAACAGCTGTTCAAAAAAGCTTCAACCACAGACACAGAAGCTTCAATGGCACTGCACCATAAGGGGAAGTTGCAACCGTAGTTGGATTTTGCTACTACCAGCGAAATTTTTTGCTACCACTAGTAGAAAACAGGGCATTGGTCCAGGCCTGTCCAGCCCATTAGCCCCGGTTCAATCTAGAACCGGGTCCAATGGGGGCACTGGACCCGGTTCGTGAGCCCAGGGGGCCGGCCGGGCCACGTGGGCCATTGGTCCCGGTTCGTCTGGACCTTTTGGTCCCGGTTGGAGCGACAAACCGGGACCAATGGCTCCTGGTCCTGGCCCACCACCATTGGTCCCGGTTAGTGATATGAACCGGGACCAAAGGCTCCCCTTTAGCCCCGGTTCATAGCACCAACCGAGACCAATGAGGTGCCTATATATAACCCCTCACTCAAGAGCAGAGATCACTTCTCTGTTTTTTTTTCTGGCCGAGGAGGAGAGGGGTTAGTGGTGCTCTAGCTCACCTCCTATGCACACAACGTGTTCGGTGGAATGCCCGAGCCACACTAGTTAAGCTTTTCTCCTCTCGAAGCTCTATTTTCTCCGAGATTTGTCTAGGTTTAGCGGTCCGTCACGTCCCGTCCCCGTCTTCGCCGCCGTCGATCGCCCCCGCCGATCTCGTCACCGGCACCACCGTGGTGAGCCTCTTGTTATGTCCATGCTTTTCTTTATTTTATTATTGCTTGTTATTATTGCTTTAGATAGATATTTGTCTAATTTTCTTACGTTTATTATTGCTTGTTATTATATAGTGCGATGGTTTTGATATCCGCCCACGTGGGCCCTCGTCCTGTCTACGATTCGGATGTGGTATATTATCTTTAATTTATAACTAATTGTTTTAGTGTTTATGATAGTTATGCCGACCAACCTGACATGCATAGATGTTTTATTATGTCTAGGAGGTAGTTGAACCGGAAATTCCAACCGACCCTCTTGTGGAGAGGTTAAATTTAGTTGAAGAGGAAAATATTTCTTTAAAGAAAAAATTGGAAAAAATGGAGGAGAAGATGGAATTGGAGTTGCATGTTGTGGAAGTCATCGATGATCACAAGATCAAGATGGACCCTATTGTCGAGAGGTTAAATTTAGTTGAAGAAGAAAACAAATTCTTGAAGGAAAAAATAAAAAAAATTGTGGACGAGAAGATGATATTCGAGTTGCATGTTGCGGATGTCATCGATGATCACAAGATCAAGATGGATGCAATGCGGTTGAAGATTAAAAAGATTAGAAAATATGCCATTCATACCGAGGCTTGATATCATTATGCCGTTGGATCAATTGTTACCTTGGTTGCAATTATGATCGCATTTGTTTTCGCATTGAAAAGTTTTACATAGTTTCGATGTGTATGGAGAGCTATATGTTGTTAGATGAGAACTATATATGTATGTACTTTGGTTTTAATGTGATGATGAACTTTTATCCATTTGGTCACTTAATTATCTATTTATGATGTTCTGTAATGGTTTTTGACACACTTAATTATATATAATGCACGCAGATGAACCGGCAATGGATGTACGGTGACAGACACACCTCCGAGTACATTAAGGGCGTGCATGAGTTTCTAAATGCGGCTGAGGCAAACAAGCAGAATGGTTTTATGTGTTGTCCATGCACTAAATGTGTGAATACGATGTCTTACTCTAACCGGAAAATCCTTCACTCCCACCTGCTTTACAAGGGTTTCATGCCACACTATAATGTTTGGACGAGGCACGGAGAAATAGGGGTTATGATGGAAGACGTCGAAGAAGAAGAGTACGATGACAACTATGTGCCCGCTGAATACGGTGATGCTGCAATGGGGGGAGCTGGTGAAGATCAAGAGGAACCAGACGATGTGCCCAATGATGCTGCAACGGGTGAAGCTGCTGAAGATCAAGAGGAACCAAATGATGATCTCCGCCGGGTCATTGTCGATGCAAGGACACAATGCGAAAGTCAAAAGGAGAAGCTGAAGTTCGATCGCATGTTAGAGGATCACAAAAAAGGGTTGTACCCCAATTGCGAAGATGGCAACACAAAGCTCGGTACCGTACTGGAATTGCTGCAGTGGAAGGCAGAGAATGCTGTGGCTGACAAAGGATTTGAGAAGCTACTGAAAATATTGAAGAAGAAGCTTCCGAAGGATAACGAATTGCCCGACAGTACATACGCAGCAAAGAAGGTCGTATGCCCTCTAGGATTGGAGGTGCAGAAGATACATGCATGCCCTAATGACTGCATCCTCTACCGCGGTGCATACAAGGATCTGAATGCATGCCCGGTATGCGGTGCATTGCGGTATAAGATCAGACGAGATGACCCTGGTGATGTTAATGGCGAGCCCGCCAGGAAGAGGGTTCCTGCGAAGGTGATGTGGTATGCTCCTATAATACCACGGTTGAAACGTTTGTTTAGAAACAGAGAGCATGCCAAGTTGATGCGATGGCACAGTGAGGACCGTAAGAAAGACGGGAAGTTGAGAGCACCCGCTGACGGGTCGAAGTGGAGAAAAATCGAGAGAAAGTACTGGGAGGAGTTTGCAAAGGACGCAAGGAACGTATGGTTTGCTTTAAGCGCGGATGGCATTAATCCTTTCGGGGAGCAGAGCAGCAATCACAGCACCTGGCCCGTGACTCTATGTATGTATAACCTTCCTCCTTGGATGTGCATGAAGCGGAAGTTCATTATGATGCCAGTTCTCATCCAAGGCCCTAAGCAACCCGGCAACGACATTGATGTGTACCTAAGGCCATTAGTTGAAGAACTTTTACAGCTGTGGAATGGAAACGGTGTACGTGCGTGGGATGAGCACGGACAGGAGGAATTTGACCTAAAGGCGTTGATGTTCGTGACCATCAACGATTGGCCCGCTCTCAGTAACCTTTCAGGACAGACAAACAAAGGATACCACGCATGCACGCACTGTTTAGATGACACTGAAAGTATATACCTGGACAAGTGCAGGAAGAATGTGTACCTGGGCCATCGTCGATTTCTTCCGACCAACCATCAATGTCGAAAGAAAGGCAAGCATTTCAAAGGCGAGGCAGATCACCGGAAGAAGCCCGCCATGCGTATCGGTGATCACGTACTTGTTATGGTCAAGTATTTACACGTAATCTTTGGAAAGGGCCCCGGCGCACTAGCTGTTCCGAATGACGCTGAGGGACACGCACCCATGTGGAAGAAGAAATCTATATTTTGGGACCTACCCTACTGGAAAGACCTAGAGGTCCGCTCTTCAATCGACGTGATGCACGTGACGAAGAACCTTTGCGTGAACCTGCTAGGCTTCTTGGGCGTGTATGGAAAGACAAAAGATACAGCTGAGGCACAGGAGGACCTGCAACGTTTGCACGAAAAAGACGGCATCCCTCCGAAGCAGTATGAAGGTCCTGCCAGCTATGCTCTTACGAAAGAAGAGAAAGAAATCTTCTTTGAATGCCTGCTCAGTATGAAGGTCCCAACAGGCTTCTCGACGAATATAAAGGGAATAATAAATATGGCAGAGAAAAAGTTCCAGAACCTAAAGTCTCATGACTGCCATGTGATTATGACGCAACTGCTTCCGGTTGCATTGAGGGGGCTTCTACCGGAAAACGTCCGATTAGCCATTGTGAAGCTATGTGCATTCCTCAATGCAATCTCTCAGAAGGTGATCGATCCAGAAATCGTACCAAGGCTAAGGAGTGATGTGGCGCAATGTCTTGTCAGTTTCGAGCTTGTGTTCCCACCATCCTTCTTCAATATCATGACACACGTCCTAGTTCATCTAGTCGACGAGATTGTCATTCTAGGGCCCATATTTCTACACAATATGTTCCCCTTTGAGAGGTTCATGGGAGTCCTAAAAATATATGTCCGTAACCGCGCCAGGCCAGAAGGAAGCATCTCCATGGGCCATCAAATAGAGGATGTCATCGGGTTTTTTGTTGACTTCATTCCTGGCCTTAATAAGATAGGTCTCCCTAAATCGCGGTACGAGGGGAGACTGACTGGAAAAGGCACGCTTGGAAGGGACTCAATAATATGCAGGGACGGATATTCTTGGTCTCAAGCACACTACACAGTTTTACAAAACTCTACATTAGTGACCCCGTATGTCGATGAACACAAGAACAGTCTGCGCTCCAAACACCCGGAGCAGTGCGACGACTGGATTACATGTGAACACATCAGGACTTTCAGCAGTTGGTTGGAAACACGTCTCAGAGGTGACAACACTGTTTGTGATGAGTTGTACTTGTTGTCCAGGGGACCATCTTCGACTGTATTGATTTACAAAGGATACGAGATAAATGGGAATACATTTTACACGATTGTCCAAGATCAAAAGAGCACCAACCAAAACAGCGGTGTCCGCTTTGATGCAACAACCGAGAGGGGAAATGACACATATTATGGTTACATAGTGGACATATGGGAACTTGACTACGGACATGATTTTAAGGTATCTTTGTTTAAGTGCAAATGGGTCAATCTGTCAGGAGGCGGGGTACAGGTAGACCCACAGTACGGAATGACAACAGTGGATCTGAAAAATCTTGGATACACTGACGAACCGTTCGTCCTAGCCAATGATGTGGCACAGGTTATCTATGTGAAGGACATGTCTACCAGACTGAGAAAAAGAAAAGATAAGGAAGCGAATACATCATACGATGAGCCAAAGCGCCACATAGTTCTTTCAGGAAAAAGGGACATCCTGGGAGTGGAGGGCAAGACAGACATGTCTGAAGATTATGAAAAGTTTCATGAAATTCCTCCCTTCAAAGTCAAGGCTGGCCCAAGCATCCTGATAAACGATGAAGATTATCCATGGTTACGGCGCAATAAGCAAATGACACAAGCGAAGAAAAAGTGAAGACTTTTTCGGCAACTATTATGATGATACCATGCCAACTTTGTAACAAACGAGTATGATACCATTGTCCGTTTGTACTATTCAAATTTGCACTAACAGAAAGTTTGTAATTGGTTTTACCAGAAAGAATTAAAAAATAAAGCAAAAAACAAAAGAAAATAAATAATGCAGGAAACAAAAAAAACTTGCAAAAAATAAAAAATAGCAACAATAAGTATTTCATTGTAAGTAGAAACAAAATAAAATAAATAAAGCAACAAAGAAAACAAATAATTTCAAATTTAAACTATTCAAATTTGAATACTACTTGCACTAACAGAAAGTTTGTAATTGGTTTTACCAGAAAGAATTAAAAAATAAAGCAAAAAACAAAACAAAATAAATAATGCAGAAAACAAAACAAAAAAACTTGCAAAAAA